>JAFFSR010000267.1:3040000-4303868 GCA_017163975.1 Anastatus disparis | reverse complement strand
AATGAATGCACGAACACAACTTTATATTTATTATAAATTGTTTATTTATTGATCAACACACTCTCCTTACATATACTTATACAAAAGGTATCAGATTTATCTTTTTAGAAACTCAAGAAAACCCTCTCGTGCAGTCTCTCTTAGAGTTGCTCTTGAAGTATTAACGAACAAGCTCAAAATACAGAGAGAGAGAGAGAAGTTAAGAGGGCGCTACTTCCCACAGCAACCTTAGCTAGAACACACACATGAAAAATATGCGCTCACTCTTAACACTCCCTCCCGCATATTTAAAAACACTCCTGCTCGTCCTCCACTCGCAGCCAACTCTTTTATCTTTTACTTCCTGCAACAAATGAAAACAATTTAAAGTTTATGAGAATTTATATATTTAAGATCAGTTTTATTAATCTAGCATGCAACTCGAATGATAAGGGCTTCGTTAACACATCCGCAATTTGCTCTTTCGAAGCTAACCATTTCACTTTGACCAGACTTCTCGTGACACATTCTCGTACGTAATGTTCCTTGATCTCAGTCATATATCTAAGCTTTCCACCTCTGCCCGTTTTCAGACTGGTTTTAGCTGCTCGATTATCACACCACAAAGTCATTGGTGTGAACTCATTATTTAAAAATCTTTTCAATGAATTGTACAAAGAAATCAATTCTTGACAGCAGTCGCTCATGGCCACGTATTCGGCCTGACAGGTTGACAACGCAACATACTGTTGTTTCTTTGTTCTTCAAGCCTTTGTGTCTCCATACAGTTTTATGACATACTCACTCGTTGTCAGAGATCCTTTACAATCTCCAAAGCTCGCATCTGAGAATCCTTGCCAATCGTTTCTTTCTCCAAGATAATTTAAGCCTATATTTTTCGTGCCTTTCAAGTATCTAAAAACTTGTTCCAAAATTTTCCATTTTTTCTCTATGGGGCTAATTTGGTGTCGACTGAGTACGTTGACCGCATATGCAATATCTGGTCTGCATGTACTAGCCAAGTAAAGCAGTGTACCAAGTGCTTCTCTGTAAGGACGATTGAAGTTATTTTCGGTTGTTATCATCGTGTTCAAATCCTTCTTTTCCTCGTGTTCTTTTCTGTCTCGATTAGCCACTTGATTTGTAACCATTGGTGTCCTTTGTAGATGTTCCTTATCAAATCAAAACTTGATCAGCATTTTCTCAATGTATTTCTCTTGTTTAATGCTTAGACTCTTCTCTTCTCGATTTCTGTGTATTTCAAGTCCTAAGAATGCTTTAGGTTCTCCGATGACCATCATTTAAAACTCGTTCATCAATTTCTCCTTTATCTCGTCAAGTTTTTCCCCATCGTTGCTAACCAGTATGACATCGTTCACGCATAGTACCAGTATCAAGAGTTTGTTGTTTTCATACTAAGTGAACAAACATGGTTCATCTTCATAAGTTTGTAGATTAAGAGGGGGTCGTAATCATTCGCCGCTCTATACAGGGTGGCGCTGCGGTCAGATGAGAGAAATATAGAAAATATTTTTTATTCAGCGATTTATAATTTATCGAGACAATAATATACTTCTAACGTTGTCAAAGGCACTAGCCATATATATGTAGAATTATTATTGATGCTAATATTGTTTGAAAAGTCTAAAATATTATCATAAAACGAAAAATGCGGCGTGTGGTAGAACCGATGTAAACATATGAGTATTTTTCCTAAGTGCGACAGAGAAAGTAATAGTAAAGAACGAAGTATACACATGCTTACGCCGGCTCTACTTCGCACTGCATTTTTCGTTTTATAACAATAGCTTAGACTTTTCAAACAAGATTATCATCAATAATTATTCTACATATATATGGCTAGTGCTTTTGATAACGTTAGAAGTATATTATTGTCTCGATAAATTATAAATCGCTGAATAAAAAATATTTTATATTTTTCTCTCACCTGACCGCAGCGCCGCCAAGCGGCAAATGGTTCCTACCTCCTCTTAAGTTTGATTACTGTTCTACGGAATTTCTCGTTCCAGCATTTTGGACTGACTTTCAGCCCATACAAAGCCCTTTCGAGCTTGCATACCTTTTCTCGTCTTCTTTCAGCTGGGTAGTCTACACCTTCCGGAATTTTCATGTAGACTCCGTTGTTCGGGACGCCATTTAAAAAGGCAGTTTTAAGAGGAGGTCGCGTATCTCTGTCCTTTTCTAATCAAAGAATTGAGTTTTTTACAGAAACTAATAACTTTAGCAAATAATGAAGAGAAAGCCGCATCTCGTAATAAAAAAAGCAATATTTTCTTCGATAAGAAAGAATTAATTTTATTGCTTCGTTTTCAAGAAAACCTTGAAAAACTTAAATCATAGAGGTTAGGGTGGACAATTTGGTTTTTCAAGGTTTTCTTGAGAACGAAGCAATAAAATTAATTTTTTCTTATCGAAGAAAATATTGCTTTTTTTGATACAAGATGCGGCTTTCTCTCCATTTTTTGCTAAAGTTATTAGTTTTTGTAAAAAAATCATTTCTTTGATTAGAAAAGGACAGAGATACGTGACCTCCTCTTAACGTCCATTTGACAGATTTCCATATCGAACCAATTTACGATAGCCAGCACGGACCTGATCAATGGCAGTCTGGAAACTGGTGCATAAGTTTCTTGTAGGTCGTAGACATTCCTGTCTTTAAATTCTCTGATTACGAGTCTAGCTTTGTATTTGATGTTACCATCAGGATCCTCCTTTTTCTTCAAAACCCACTTAGAATCTATGATACTGGTTTTCTTTCCATTTCTCGTCTCCGGTCTATCGACTGTTCTCCAAACGTTGTTTTTGTATATAGAATTTATCTCATCCTCAATAGCTTCCATCCAACGTTGTTTATCAGTCAAACTCATGACTTTCTGATACGTAGTTGGATCTCCATTTATTTCAGCAATTTGTACTCCCTCCGTTCTTGTTGTCTCGTTTTTCTCTTTATTGTCGAACTCTACAAACCATGTATTTCGATTCATCCCAAATTTCCCAATTATTCAGTTCTCGACGTTTATATTTATCAGCAAAGACGAGTTTCTCATTGAACCTAACATCACGACTCCCGTAGAATTTTCCTTCTTCTGGCTTGAATAGAACATAGCCTGTTTCTTTGTAACCAACCAAGACTGTTCTACTTCCAATACCTCGAAATTTCGGACCAGTTTTTCTTTGCACCTTCATACAAGCTAGGCTGCCAAACCGTTTCAGTTGGTTGATGTCAAACTTTCGATTTGGAACAAATTTCTCCAACGGTGACTTCATATTATTCGAAGCATGTGGTAGTCTGTTATATGCGAACATAGCAGATCCCAGAGCTACATCCCACATGTTTTCTGGCAGTCCTGAATCATACATCAAGGCTTGTACCTTCCTTTAGATAGTCTGGTTGAACCTTTCGGCAACACCGTTATGTTGAGGTGTGTCTGGACAAGCCAATTGGTTCTCCGCTCCTAATTTTTACAAGACTTCCATGGTGTACCCTCCTGTATACTCGGTTCCTTGATCGGTTCTTAAGTAAAAAACCTTGGCGTCCTTTCCTAACAAATTTCGAGCACTTCTTATAAAAGATTCCAAGCAATGGCCAGTTTCGTTCTTGGTCTTCATTGGATAAGCCATTGCCAGTTGAGAGTAATCATCTATAAAGACGCATATAAATCTATATTCCTTTGGGTAGGTGCTTGGGCTAATTGCACCCATTACATCTGAGTGTATTATTTGAAGTGGTTCTGATGCTCGTTGTCTAGTTGTATTGAAAGGTTTTCTATTTATCTTATATATCATACATACTTCGCAGTCCAGTATTGATTCATCGTAAATTGTATCCGTCTTTAATCTCCTTACATCTTCCTTGTAACTCCTTTACATACTTAAGCGATGCATATCCTATCCTAGCACGCCAGATCATTACATTAATGTAAGAGGAAACTGTTTCAGCAATTTTTGATTGCTCATAATCTGGTACATCCTTATCAAATTATTGTATTTCCTCTGTATTATTTATAACTCTGTCTTGTAGAGTGTTGTTGAAATCTGAAACTCCTTTAATCTTGGTATATTTATCTTCGTTATCTTTTTTCTTCTTGTTACTCGTATCTTCCTTATCAGACATGCTCCTCGTGACTACCTATGCCACAGTCTTGTTTGTCGTAAAATCTTTGTTTTCGTTTCTTTCAGTTGTTTCCAATTCTATTATCCAATAGAACTTTTGATAAATTCCAGTGATAAAAGATTCATTTGATCAGCGATGCCGAAAGTGGCAGAGTCAGAGAGGGAAATTCAAAAATGTATAAAAAAAAAGTATCAAAATAAATAGTTTTCAAAATTTGATAATTAATAAATAATTCTAAAAAACAAAGTTACTATAACAAAATAATTTTTTTTCTATTTTTTACATTTTTTTGAGTTTAACAAAATTTTGTTCAACTCAAAAAAATGTAAAAAATAGAAAAAAAATTATTTTGTTATAGTAACTTTGTTTTTTAGAATTATTTATTAATTATCAAATTTTGAAAACTATTTATTTTAATACTTTTTTTTACACATTTTTGAATTTCCCTCTCTGACTCTGCCACTTTCGGCATCGCTGCATTTGATACTGGATCATAGATGTCAATCCTTTTATTGTCCATATATATATACTTAACAGCAGGTCGGAGTAAAACCTGATACCGACCGAGTAACAATTGAGTTGTTTGTTATTTACTCAAGTATTAATCGGTGTATCTTCAAATTAAAGGTTGAACGCAATAGATATTATTATTATTATGAACATCTATGCACAAGAAAAAAAATCCACCGCTTTGTTTTTGATAAAAGTAAGTAACGCCAAAGTAAAAGTTTATGTTTATAATATTTTCGCGTTACTTACTTTTCTCAAAAACAAAACGATAGATTTTTTTCTTCTTGTGCATAAATATTTGTAATAATAATATCTATTGCGCTTAACCTCCAATTTGCAGATACACCGATTAATACTTGAGTAATTTAAAAAAATCTCAATTAGACAAGGACAGCGAATTCGGCCTGCTCTTAAGCCTTGATCAGCAAATCGTCGTAGTGAAATCAGATTATCTGATAGGCTGTCGGCATATAGAACATTATCTAGTAATATTTCTTTGTTTTGACTCGTTAAGCCTAGTATTATTCCTGCTCCTTCCGATTTTAAATTAGTGCTGCTGTCCTTATTCGCACATTTAACCTCGCTATGATTTTCATTAAAAGTTTTAAAAATCAGTCTTGAGTTTGTTAAGTGCTGTGCTGCTCCAAGATCAGCAAGAAACTGCGTTAGTTTAGTCAAGTCCTTATCATTCGATTCAAGTCGCGCACTATTACATGCATAATCAACTTTCGTATCTAGTTTTTGTTTTCTCTCGTTTAACTCCAAGCACTCACCGTTCTCTTTACAAGCATCCTTTTCTTTACGTGACTCGTTAACCTTTTTCTTATCATATCCTGGCTTGTTAGGATTGGTGTTAGAACTACTTTTATCGTGTAGTTTACTTTTCTTCGTTCGAATTTCTCTCTGGTGTTATTTTTCTTCTTATAACCGCGTACGCGTTTGATATGCCCACCACCTCGATATTTATTATTATAATGTTTGTTTTTATACCTCATATCATCTCTCCGTTTTAACTTCTTTAGAGGACAAGTGTCGCCAACGTGGTTCGACATCTTGTTGCACTCGTAGCACAGGCGCAGGTTCCCACTGGGACACTCCTTGCTCATATGGACCAATTTGTTACAAGTGTAACATCTCACCTCGTTTGCAGTTGCCATAGCTTCTGCTCCTCCACTCGTGACTCCTTTTAGTTGATTTTGAATGCTCTCCATCTGTAAAATTTACATTCTTAGTCTGTCATAGTCTAAATTCTTTTCTGTTGTAGTTTTGTACATGAAATCAATATTTTGTATTTGTGGTATATTTGCTACAATCGCATTGAAAAAGGTGAAAGGAGTAATTTCTGACTTAGTAACTCGTTCAAAAAAACCAAGTTCACATATTGATAATAGCTTGGCTCTCAAAAATAAATTAACTAACATACATATTCCAAATGATCACATTTTATTATCTTTAGACATTATATCGTTATACACAAAGATTTCATGTGAACTCGTATTAAATAGCTTGGAAAAACGTATTTCTGATATTCATAATAAATCCAGTATACCGGTTCAAGAAATCATATCAATGACGAAGTTTCTTTTTGAAAATACTTATTTTAAATTTAATGACGTAATTTATAAACAAATTTATTATTAACAATAAACTTTACTAGGTAATAAGACTGGGCAAAGATAACCTTAAAAAAGAAGATACTACAGGGATTGTTTATAAATTTAATTGTAAATCTTGTTCCACTTCATATGTTGGTGAATCAAAACGGTCATTAAAGACTCGATTAAGTGAACATAAAAAATCGTCGGATACTGTAGTGGGTAAACACATGAATTCTCTATCTCGTGAATTTGATTGGGAAAACACGGTTATTTTAGATAGGGAACCGAATTATAAAAAACGTAGAATTTCAGAAATGATTTATATTTTAAAATTCAATAAATTCAAAAACAGATACTATGTTCTTACCTTCGATTTATAAACCGTTACTATATAATGTAAACAAACTTTAGTATAAATAGCGTTGTTATCTTTATTTTAATTTATTGACTAAGTGAATCTCTCACGTTATAATTGTACATTTAGGTGTGTGTGGTACTTATTATATTTATTGTAATTATTCAATTTTTGTTATTTATTGATTTATTTTTGCAAATTGTTTTTAATAAAGATTCGCCTGAAGAGGTCAGAAAATATATCTGACGAAACGTAGCTACAAGACTGAAAATTTGTTGTTTTTTATTATTTCTAACAACCTTCTCTTCTAGTGGTTGGGTTTTTTTTCAAAAAAATCGAGATACACGTCTCGCTTTTGGGCGTACGTTTAACGAAGCTTATGAAAATAGATTCGTAAAAATAAATAAAATTCGACAACGTGGATATGAAGTTCGCTGCATATGGGAATGCGAGTTCGATAAAATTAAACTTGAGAATCCTGAAATAGCGGAATACGTGCGTAATCACCCTTTAACAGGGGGCCGAACTATCTGTCTTTGCCTAATAGCGTTTTTCATCATTTATATAAACACCATCTATTGTAGCGAGAAAAAAAATAATAGTCCCCGCTAGATATTAGTATAGTAAGTAAATTTTGTAATAATCAAATTATTTTATCGCAAAGTTTTTGAATAATATGAGACCTTGTGACGTCCTTCTAGATTATGGCCAGTAGGACGCACTTTTCATCGACTCTAACGAGTCTTACCTTTGCTTTGTTTCAAGCTTGTAATTGTAGAGCCGTTAACCAGATAAGTCGCTATGCCGTCTGGTGCGGGCTCGAATGTTGCGTCTACTTGTTCGTTGTATTTTATTGTTGGTGTTTTATGTCTTTGTGTTGTGTCGTTTTGTGATCTACAATTTTGTGTTCTATGATTTTGTGTTCTGTAGTTTTGTGCCCCCCTTGTGCGTTTAAATCCCCTTGTTTTTTGTTTTCCGTGTTTGCTGTCTGTATATGATTTATGTTACGTGTTTGCCATGGTTGTTGTGTATTAGTGTCGTTTGTGTTCGTTTCTTTTTGTCTTGTATATGTGTTATGTGTATTTTGTGTTTGTTGTGTAGATGTTTGTTTGTGTCGATTTCCTATTCAATCATCATAGTCAAAATCTTCTAAAATTCTGAATAATGATGATTTTGTTTTTTCGGGTTGACCATTTACTGCACACCTAACATTTCTATCGAAGTGAAGACCTATTTTCGTTATCAATTCACTTTCTGTGATTGATAATTCTAGTTCTTTTGCAAGACCTAGTATGTATGTGGCATAGTCCTCGCGCGACATTTCACCATTTTCTTGGTAAGATCCATATTCAATTTTTCTTTGAGCTTTTCTTTGGATATTTGAATTCCAGTATCTTTCCTTCAATATTTTTTCAAACTCTTCAAAGTTATTTATCTCTAAGTTGTTTATATAATACCACGATTGCGCATTGCCTTGTAACGCTTGTATTAATATACAGTGTAATTCGCTAGGTGATGGTTTTGTAAATGTTTTATACGTGTTTAGTTCGTTTAGGAATTTAATTGGTCTTTCGTTATCGTACCCGTTGAATTTCGGAATTGGCATTTTAATTTTGTGTTGTGTATTTGTGTTTGTATTTATGTTTTGAGGATTATCATTTATGTTTTTTATTTGTTCTTTTATATTATTTATTTCTGTTTCATTTTCATTATTTATGCTGTCAATGTCTCTATTTAGTCTTGTATTTTGCGCTTCTATATCTAGTAATTTTTCATTTAAATTTTGTATTTCTGCGTTTAAAGTAGTAATAGCAATTTTTAAATTTATATTTTCGGTTTCAACCGCTTTTATTTGTCTTTGTAGTGTTGTGAATTTCATTTCGTATTCTTCTTTTAATTTAGCTATTGAGTCTGATAACGCGTTCATTTGATCTTGTGTGTCACTGTTTATTGTTAGCAGTTGTTGTGATGTTTGGTAATCTTCTAACACTTCTAATCTTTTTTCCGCGTTTTCATTTTGTTTATTTAATTCTTTTAGTTCATTTGTAACCGCGTTTTGCCAATCTCTGTTAACGTTTTGATTATCCTCGACTGCATCGTCTTGGATTTCTCGCATGATTTGAAATGATCTTCTACCCACCATTTTAAAAAATTTTAATTTTATATTAAAAAAGAATAATTATTTTATGTTTAATAAATTTATTTTTAATTTAATTGTTTTAAAGACTATACAGAGTTACTACTGTATATAATTTATACAGAGTATATACTGTATTCATTTACTTTTATAAATTTTAAATATTATATTATTTGACTTGACGACTTTATACTTCAGAGTTTTGAGCATTCTTGTTTACTCGTTTATCCTCTGGTATGTGTAATTTATTGCTTCGCAATTTTGATTTTATACTTTCTCTTTTGGAACTTATCTTTGTTAATTTTATTATAACTGAGACTTTATAATTTGATTTTATTTTATTAAATGACGAGTATTTAAGTTTTAATTTACTGATTTTTTTTCTGTTAGTTCTACAATGCGTTATGTGATCTTTTTAAGTTTATTAATGCTTTTATTTGATAATATGTTAGTTATTTTGATAATTTTAATTTATTTCATTTTAGATTGTTTCGCGAAATCTCTAATATTATGGTCTACGTGTGGCGTTATTTTTGCTTTATACTATTAATATGTTGTTTTGTTAAATTATTTATCATTTAATTGTGAATTATTTTACTTGAGTTTTTTACATTGTTTTGTGTATTTCATTTTTCATTTATTTTTATTGTTTTGTGGTTTTATTGTTACTAATGTGTTTGGTTATTTTCTGTTAAATTTTTATCTATTGTGAATTATTGTTTTTGTTACTATTTTCTTTTATTGTTCTGTTTATTTCGTTCTTAACTGATTTTTCATTTTAGTTTGTTAATATTTTAATAAGCTGTGTATTTATTTTTATTTGTTTCAAAGCTTTGGGTAGTTGTTTATTTAAGTGTTCGAAAAGTCTACCTAAATTTTCGTTGTTGATTTTACTATCATTTGTTAGATAGTCTGATTCTTTTTGTATGTTCTGTATTTCGATTTCTAATTTTCTTATTTAGCGTTTTAAACTATGTGTTTGGTGTGTTTGTCTTAAAAATGTTGTTACTTTGTTTTGTTGTTTTTGTGTGTTAACATTCTCGTTTTTATTTTTGACAGAATTTTCAATAAATTCGGCTGTCGTACTTTTATTATTCATTTAGCTAAATTCTTTAATTTACAAAATTAAATATAATATTTTGTTTTCTGCTTTTTTCTTTATATTCGTTACAAATATTTTGTTAAATTTTACAAATTTCAATATCTTAATCTTATTTTCTGACTTTTTTTTAATTTATTATTTCTTAAATATTTTGTTTTAATTTTAAAAATTTTACTATATTTTAATCTTATTTTCTGATTTTTTTCTCAATGTATTATTTCGCAAGTATTTTGTTTAAATTTATAAAGGACCCCGCACAAAATACATTGAAAAAAGTATACGGTCGATTGAACTAAAACCAGTTGGAATGTATTTTTTGATGCATCCTGAATAAAAGTTTTCATATGCACTAGGTCCCGAAAGTGCATAGATTAAAAGTTATTAACCTTCAAAGGTCAGAAAATGACATTTTTCAGATGTGACGATTTTTTAGTTTGTAAACGCTACAGTACCATACTATAGAAACTAAGACAAATCAAATGATTAAGGATATAAGTAGGTGACCTTCTAGTGACCTTTAGTGTGACCTTGGCTCATATTGCAAAGGTCATTTCAAGGTTAACTTGTTTTTCTAATGCCGATTTCACCTTAATAGTGTAAAAAACCATAGGATCACCATTATAGGTAAAGGGATGTAAATCAATTCTTCAGATGCTTTGAATGGTTGGAAAAGGAAAATCTTTTTTATTTATCGAAAATTCTGTTAATTGTCATTTAATGTTTCACATTTATATATCACGGAAAAATATGAACATGCGAACGTCATTAAACATATAGAACGTATTTATATATTCTTTACTTATATCAACCATACTTGTTACATTAAATATTTTCTGTTTTTTAATAACTGGTATTAATAATATTTACACGATTTCATAATTATTGATCACATAGGTATGAAGAGTTGTATAAGTTGATTTTCTTAAAAATATAATAAAACTTGTAATAAAAAGGGATAAGATTTATTTGTTAAAAAATGGCTAATCGAATTCTTTGTTACGTTTGTGGCAATGCTGTTGTACGTAGAGCAATGATTCGGTTAGTGAATGTTCAAGATGAAAACTTTTTAGAAATAGTTTTCGTTCGACGTCATGAAGCTGGATTACCTGAAGCTCCTATAATCATTGAAACTCGAGCATGTATCACTTGTAATATTGGTATACGTCGAGAAATTGACATGTTGCTACAAAATCCAGAATCTTTAAGACTCAATATCATCTCGCCATATCTCTATCCTCGGTGTTTTGTATGTCGAGGACGTAATGATGTACATCGATTAAGTATAGAAAGTAGAGTTGATATTTTTGTTAAAAGGAATATTTATGTACCTGCTTACTTTATATGTTGCAATGGCCATTTAAATACAAGAGGATTATTAGAAGAAAATCTTACAGAAGAATTAAGGTATATAAATAGACCCTACGTTATTAGAGGGCCTGAGTTACATACATTTTTACAAACAATGAGAGAAGAAATAAGACTTGGTTCAAAACGTAGATATGAGGATGAAAATGGTATGTCGGATGAAGAATTTAGAGCCTTATCTCCCATTTCAAAAGTTGACTTTAATGACCTCTTTACATTCTGTGATCCTGTTGCAATTCCAGGTGGTCATCATTGCGTAAGTAAAAAAGATCTATTATGTTTTTTGTGCAAGTTAAGACAAGGTTTATCAGATGAATTTTTATGTGTTATGTTTCAGTATTCTTCGAGACAAAGTACAAGTCTTACAGTAGCTACAGTGCGGCAATCATTAATGTTACGATTTGTACCTGGAAACATAGGTTTTCAATCTATAACAAGAGAAGAATACATAAGAGACCATGTGACAGACTTTTCAAGTCGCTTGTACAACGAAACTCCAGAAGAAGCAAAAGCGATTATTTATAATGACTGTAGTTACCTGTATATTGAGAAAAGTTTATGTTTTAAAGCATTAAGACAATCATTTTGTGTTCATAAAGGTCGACATGCTCTGAAACCAGCTATGTTTGTTGCTCCAAATGGTCATATTCTTGACATTCAGGGACCATATTTTTCAAATACGACGAATAGCGATGGTAGAATTCTCTTAAATCAGTTTGAATTGGATGTTAATGGTATGCGAGATTGGTTAAGACATGGTGACATTTTTATTCTTGATTGTGGTTATCGTGAAGTTATTGCAAACTTAGAAAAAATGGGTGTAATTACAAAAATACCATCTCTCTTAAGACCAAACGAAAGACAGTTGTCAACTCAAGAAGCTAATCATTCACATATTGTAACTAAAGCAAGGTGGATCGTGGAAGCACGAAATGGTCATTTGAAGAGCATCTTCAAATTCTTTACTAACATTATTAATACTGCTCACATTCCAAGTTTGAATGATTTTCTACGCATAGCAGGAGCTATTATCAACAAATATTTTGATAAGATAACAATGCCAGATGCAGATGAGCACTTAGCTGAAGAAATGTTAAATCGGTATGATGACATAAATGTGGTTCAAGCTAGAGTTGATGCTGAAAATCTCACCCGAAGGCATGGGCGATGGGTTCAGTTGGCTGCCAATCATTTACCTCTGTTTCCTAGATTACCCTTAGAATATTTATATGAATTGACTATAGGAACTTCCTGCTTTTCTCTTGCGCGCTCAGCCAATATGATGCTTAAGCGCGCTCTCGATGTGTGATGTATATGTATGTATGTCTTTGATTGTGTGTGTTTTTCAGGAGCGTATGAACTTTTCGCGCTTATGCTTTTATTTTATAGATTCTTTTAGATTATACTAAATTTAATCCTTAATTAGTAAACTATATTAATAGATTATTATCTAATTACGCTATTTATCGCATGTTAGTGTATTATATTTATTTAATTTAACAATTAAGAGTTTATGATACAACTGGGCGCTCACAACCTACCGAAAAAGATAGGTTATATTCTAGTTCGTTAGTAGGTCTGCTATTATTCAAAAACTACGCAATAAAATCATTTTCTTGTTATTACGAAATTTACTCATTATTATACTAATATCTGGCAGGGGCTACTACTTTTTTTTCGCTACAACGGATGGTGTTTATATAAATGATGAAAAACGCTATTAGCCAAAACAGATAGTTTGGCCTTTTCTTAATCAGTAGAATTACAATCAACCCTCGAGAAGCATTTTTCGGCGGGAGAACTGAAAATATATTTCTATATATAAAATTAAAGAAGGTGAAAAAATCAAATACACTGACATATGTTTCTGGTATCCTTACGTATGCAAACGGGGGCCATTTGCCGTTGGACATCCAAAAATTTTCATTGGAGATGAGTGTCATGAACTAACTTGAGAAAATAATAATGATTTGCAGCTCGTCGAAGGTCTGGTTAAATGTAAAGTTTTACCACTACGAAACTTGTACTTACCTTTGTTACCCGTTAAAATGCACGGTCGTTTGATATTTGCTCTTTGTCGTTCTTATTGCAAGTAAGTGGCTGTAATCACGAAAACATTTGCGAGCGTGAATTTACGGGTACTTGGGTGGCTGATGAATTACGTGAATCTGTTGAGCTCGGCTACCGTATAAAGTAAATATATATTATATGGCAATACGAAATGACACGCTTTGATGTTATTAATGGAGGTCTCTTTGCGAGATACGTAAATAGGTTTTTGAAAATAAAACAAGAAGCAAGTGGATGGCCCGCCTGGTGTGTAAATGACGACAAAGCGAAATTACGGTACTTGGACGAGTATGAGAAAAATGAAGGTATACGATTGGATCGCGAGAAAATAGAAAAAATTGCTAGTCTGAGAGCTGTAGCAAAAACTTTGCTTAAATTCTTTTTGGGAAAAGTTTAGACAGCGTAGTAATTTAAAGCAAATGGAAATTGTGAAATCGCGTGAAATTCTCTTAAGATTGTTAACCTGTCCTGACAAAGAAGTTCTCAGTGTTTTACCTGTAAACGACAATATTTTATACCTAAGCTGGCAATTGAGACAAGAGCCGTGGAAGCATCGGCTAATACAAACGTGGTAATCGCGGCATTCACAACTGCACAAGCCAGGCTGGAATTGTACAAATATATGGAAAAGCTTGATAGGCGTACTTTGTATTGTGATACCGATTGGTGTATTTTTGTAAAAAAGGACGGTTCAGACGAATACGAACCGCCCTTGAGAAATTTATTGGGTAATATGCCAGATGAATTAAGATCTTTCGGTTCTAGTACTTACATAAATACCATGATGTCTGTGGCTCCAGAATTTTACGCTTACGGTGCCGTCACACCGTTGGGAAATAGTTATAAATGTTGCAAAGTTAAGGAAATAACTTTAAATTTTAAAAATTTATCAAATATAAATTTTGATAGTATTAAAATGCTCATAGATGAAGTATTCGCAAGAAAGCATAGAGTAAAGAATGATAAAGAGATGAATAAAAGCGAGATACGATTGAATTTTAAATCTATACGACGTACACCTTACTACGAAGTCATAACAAGACAAGTTTACCCGGAGGATCCAAAATTCTTGCAAAAAGCCTACATTGATGCCTGTAGTCGACCATTTAGCTATATATTATTAGATTTGAAATAAGATACACCAGATGAGTTTCGCTTTCGTACCGACATATTTCCCGATGACAAGTTGCACTATGCTTACGTGCCTAAATTTTCATCAAGATTCAGATAAACATAACTAAATAAAAAGAAAGAAGCATCTGTAGTCGAGAAACAGTCTTCAAATAGCGATGGCTAGGACAACATTGACGGCCCCGTTCGTAACAAAAAAAAACAAGGAGGAGGAGAAAATAAAAAAAGTTCCATCAAGTCTAGCATTTGCTGCAAATCTGGGAAATTATATTTAAAAACGCACGTTGCACTTTTAAACGCTCTTAGTCACGCTGACAGTCAACAGCGCTTAGCTTTGATTTGTACAGCCGATAAAAATCTCATGAAGTGTATTTGCGAGTGTGTAAAATTAAAAACTCCTGAACAAAACCGCTTAAGAAAACACAAAACTATTTTAAGAAAATGAGTAAGGAGTGGAAGGAGCAGCAGCACCAGAGGCGGTGGTGGTAACGCATGGCAAGTTAAAAAACGTTCTATAATTGAAAGTGGTGGTTTTTATCTACCACTCCTATAGGGTTCTCTAATAGGTACAATTTTTTCAAAAATTTTAGGAAACAAAAATTAATTTTCTTTTAAAGTAAAAAAAAAGAAAAAAAGTCATGGAACGCTCTCGAAAAATGATCATTGTCCCTAAAAAAACTCTGGAACAAATACAAGGTTTTTCATCACAGCAGCAGCAGCAGCAGCAGGGGGAGCTGTATCTACAACTATTTCTGCAACAGATAACACAACTGAAAATGCTGAAAAAACCATACAGACACCTGGTGATAACTTAACACGGCTTAATTCAGAAATGTTCAAAATTATTAATTCTAAAAGGGTACCCCCCATTAAGATAGGTAAAATGCCCCCCATTACGGAATTAAAATTTTCGTCCAAAATTAGTTAGTGTTTGCTCGAAAATGAAATTTTAAACTGTGACCTGCTACCCCTCCCCCCTCCAGTACTCCTAACCTCAAAAAAAACGTGTTTTTTTAAAAATAATTTTTTTCGGTACTTTATTGACGGTTAAGAAATTTGAAAAAAATTGAGCATATTCTATATAAAAATGCGCATTTACTGTAATTTTTTCAGCTATTTTTGACGTCAACAACTAACCTAAAAACAATAAAATATTCTTAAAATTGCTCTAAAAACTTTAAAAAAAAGGGTGTCGCCTCAAAAATTTGTGGAAAGTTGAGGATTTGCGTCCTTAATCTGTCCTATTTTGCCCAGATTTTTTGGAGTGGTGCGCCATATTTAAAAGTCGAAAAACCCTGTTTTTTAGCTATTTTTTATCAATTTTTTGCTTTTTTTGCTTTGTCAGTAATAGTTACAACAAAACTAATGGCACCATCGGATTCTACGCCAAAAAATACATAAAAAATATGAATAATACTCCGTTCTAATATTTTTGGATCACTAGCTATAAAACCAAAATGGAAAAGAGGCTGCTATGAGCATGTCGGGGCAACTCACTTTTTCCGTGGGATTTGTGAAAAGTTACTTAAAAGTATAAACAACAATGATTACATGTATTTTTTCATATTTTTTGACGAAGAATACAGTGTTGTAGCTATATTTTCTATAACTTGGCTCAGGTCAAATATCAGAGCCAAGAAAACAACTTACAATAGGTCCTTTTTAATAGGTAACACCTGAAGCGTCCGGCAAAGAAGGATAAATCGTTTTTCTTATTTAATAATTAAGTCATAATATTTAAATGGAACAAAAACGTTACTATATATATATATCGCCCATTCTCTGCCAAATCGAAGGACGAATAATTTTTTTTCGCTAAAAATTGGTAAAATAGTTCTTTTCCATATTATGGACCACTCAGAATTTTTATAGATCTCTTTAGTACATATTTTCAGAGCTACAAAGCTTGAAAGTTGGGCTAAAACCATATTTTTTCCTAATTTTAGGCTTAAATTACTCAGTTGGGTTGCGTCTTAAAAATATATATTACTAAGAAACTTTTTTGTTCGAAATATTCTAAATTTTGAGAAAAAAGTAATTCATAAGTGCTAATGTAGCAATCTGCTGAGCTAAAGTCATTTAAAACATTGAAATACTACTTTTCAAGGTTTCGAACCATGATCCCATGTCCAAAAAACTCATTGAAGCAGGTAATATATGTATAAATAATGGCTTAAAAATTTCAGAGTGGACATCCTTGGCGATCCCTTGGAAAAAATAAAAATCTAATTAAAAATAATGAAAAATGTGATTTTTAGAAGAATTTCTTAAGAGCATGACGAAGCTGTCCGCCCACTAATAATATTTCCAATCTTAACTTATGAATAAACGATGCGTTTAATTGAGTTTTTTTGCTATAAAGAAAAAATTTGTAAGATTAAACTCTAGTGCGGACAACTCAAGAAAACCACCAAAATATTATACATACAAAGTTATAATAAAAACTTTCAATATATCGTATTTTAAGGTTAAGTTTGTCGAGTTTGATATCTAATTTCCAATCCAAGCTCATAAAAAAATAACAAGTCCAAATGATTTTTTATTTTAACAAAAATTATTGTACTAATATAACTTTAGTGCGGACAAGTCATTATATTTGTTTAATTTAAGAATTTAAAAAGATATCGATAAAATAAAAAAAGCAAAACTCGATTGCTGCAGCTCCGACATGCCGTAAGTTTTGAACTTGGAATTATTTCAAAATAATTTGCAAAATGATACTACGCAAGTTGTATTAAAATTAGTTAATTCAATTTTTTTTATAGAATTGATAACACAATTTCAGAATTATCAAATCTGTGTTACTGTGAAGTGGGATAAAAGTTGAAAATAAATTAATTGACTTTATGTGTCAATTTATGAAATCATCGTATCAATGATAAGTTAAAAAAATCTTATAATTGTTTAAGAAAGTGCATTTCCATGTTTTTAGTATACATTCATTGTAATTAAAGTGAAAATAATTTTGAAGATTGTTATGGATGAACGTAGAAGTGATAAATTTATGGGGATTTTGACTTGTACAACCTCAAAAAATATGGTATATCAATATATCCAAAACTGACATTAGTTTAATCGTATATCGCAGACAATGAGAATGAATTAATTTAATATATACCAATGTCTGTGACATGCTAATTTTAATTATTTGTTCAAATGGTTCCTAAGTTTTTATACATGATTAGATTTAATTATTGCTGTCACATCATTGGATGAATTTAAATTAAGAGGCGGTCGGAACCAAATCGGTGACTTGCGGTATATATTAAGTCAGCATTTTTCGCTTTACGATAATATTTTGTATACTTTTATGGCTTAAACTATTTCAAATTATTCTTTATATACATGACTAGAGTAAATGACTATATTCTTACCATATGAATAAGTAAATTAATTATTATAAGCATTTATTACAAATATCAAACTGATTTGACGTATACCGCATGCAAAAAACTATCGTGTCGATTGTTAGGTGGCATTTTTCGCTTTATGACAATATTTTTTATATTTTTGTGGCTTTAGCTATTTTAAATTATTCTTTATATACATGACTAGAGGAAATGACTATATTTTTACCATATTAATAAATGAATAAATTATGATAAGCATTTATTACAAGCACCGAACTAAATCACCGATTTGGTTCCGACCGCCTCTTACAATGAAAATCAATTCTCATAAAATGAGAATATTACTTACCAATGTGAATGTCATTCCTTAAACAAATTTCGAAGACGCATCAAATATATGAGGCCAGACAATTGAAGCTTTTCGTTTGCCGAAAAATACGCGTGAAAAAAACACGTAAAAGATTACACGAAAAAACACGCAAATTTTACATGTAAAAAACACGTGTTTTTTCTCAATAGGGCAGATTCTTTTATAAAAATCGTAAAGTTTTATTGTAAAGAATCTCAAAAATAAAATTGATAGTATGTAATCAATAGTTAAAAATTTTAAGATAACTATTTTTGTATGTGTGTGTGTACATGTGAATAAAATTTAAAAAAAAATTTGTATAATTATTATTAGCTATTTATTTTATTATTTTATTTTTTGTTCTCCTATAATTATTTTTATCAATATATTTTTGATTATCAAATTGTTGTATACAATAAGAAGAAACAACCTGAAGCTATTTAATTTTAAATAATATAATATGTGATTTAACTCAAAACCATTGAATCTTATACATGATAATCATTGGTTCAAATGATTTATTTATTTATTTATTAAAAAGAAACGGGCCAAAAGGCCCAAAAAATACAATGCAAAAGAAAACATAATAGATATAATAGCGCACAGACCAACACAGTGGCCCAAAGACCGCACAACGGTACATTGCAAAGATATATATATATACAAAATATAAAATATAAAATATAAAACTCATATAAATCATTAACAACAATAACAATATTTACAAAATACACTGTATAATAAACACACACATACAAGAAAGCACAACTATCATGACCCATGACCAATCTCACTCATAGTATTTGCACACCGCAGGCATGACTCCAGTTTTAAATTTACCAATTTCAGCACATACACGCACCTCACCAGGCAGACCGTTCCATATTCTTGTCAAACGTGGCACTGGAGAACAATAGAATTTATTCACCCTATGAAGTGACTCAGTCAAAGGTCGAAAGCCACGAAGACCATAATTCATGTAACGCTGATTAAACAGCTCATGAATACCACCTGAAGTCACAAAACCATTGTACACATTAAATACGAACACTGCATCACTGTAATCGTGCATAGATTTGACAGTAAACAAATCAAAACGCATCGATATATCCCGAAAACTGTGGTCAGTCCAGTGCATGGGTCTACCGGACTTACGTGCCAAACACCTGAGAAATCTTCTCTGTACCGATTCCAACATCGAGATTCTGACAGCATAATGCGGTGTCCATACCTGGGAGGCATACATCAAATGAGGGACGACAAGGGTCTTATAAAGCACTAGTAAAGATCGAGGTCTAGTAAAATCCCTCGTAGATCTAATAATAAATCCCAACATCTTAAGCGCTCTAGCAGTAATGCTCTGAACATGCTGAACAAAATTCATACCAGAGTCAAAAATAACACCCAGATCCCTAACATGTGATACCAAAGGCAGTTTATTCCCATTCAGCATATAATCAAATCTCAATGCTTCATGATGACCAAAAGTTATAGTGGAACACTTTTTCATGTTAAGGAGAGACCATTAGCTGCACACCACTTGACAATCTCATCCGCATCCCTCTGAAGCACAGAGGCATCCAAAGGTGATCTTATGACCTTAAACACCTTGAGGTCATCCGCATACATAAGATATGATGATCCACGCAAATAATCTCCCAAATCATTAATAAATAACACAAATAAAACTGGTCCCAGATGTGAACCCTGGGGCACACCCGATGGAATTTCAGTAGCCTCAGACATAAAACTATTTACTTTAACTCTTTGTTTCCTGCCTATCAAATAACAACTTAGCCATTCGTAGGCTTTACCCCTCAAACCGAAATTCCACATTTTAGATAACAAACGACCATGATTCACCGTGTCAAACGCCTTCGACAAATCCGTGTAAATAGAATCCATCTGCCATCCCCCCTCCAGAGCAGACATTATCGCATTAGAGTAGCAAAGCAAATTCGTTACAGTAGACCTACCCGGAACAAACCCATGCTGAGCCTCCACAACTACTCCGTAAAAAGCATTAACGAACTTATCAGCCACAATAAAATAAAATAACTTAAATATGGAACTGAGAATTGAAATAGGCCTATAATTAGCAATATTATATTTATCACCATCCTTGTAGATGGGACCGATATACGCCATTTTCCAAATCTCTGGAATTTTACATTCATTTAAAGACCGATTGAAGACACTCAGCAAGGGTTCAACCAACACATCTATACAATTCTTGATTAAGTTTACGGGAATCATATCCGATCCACAACAGGTACCATCCTTCAAACGTTCCACATGCTCAACAAGCTCAGGACCAGAGACATCGAGTTTATCAAGACACAATGCTGTATCTGTTTGCACACAAGTATCAACGTAATTACGTGAGAAAACACCATCGAAATGCTTAGCGAAAAGACTCGATATCTCCTCGTCCGAACATGCCTTAACATCACCCCCATGCATACATCCAGGCAAACCATGGCCCACTCGTCTACCATTCACATAAGACCAAAAAGATCTACCACTCTCATTCAAATCGCATTCAACTTGACATATGTAGTTCTTATAACATGTGCGTGATTTGCGGATACATAACGCTCTAATACGCTTAAATTCAATATAATCTGACAAGTCACCCGTACATTTCCACACGTAGTGGGCACGCCTCTTATCACAAATCAAATCTTTAAGTTCCAGAGAGTACCACGCAGGAAACTTTCCAAGAGCAACCCTCCTCGGCGGCACATGTCTGGAAATACCCCTATGCAAAACATCATTTAAAGCTTGAACATCATCATCCAAACATGCATCCCCCAGGAGAGAGCCCCAATCAGTCTCAGCGAAATAATTCCTCATGGATACATAATCCGCCCTCCGAAAATCATAACCCATAACATTTAAAGTCCGTGAAAAAAGACATTCACCACGCACAACGAAAATACAACTCTCATGATGTTGATCAGTCGGGAGCAGTTCTTCCTGTAGGTCAGCAACAACCAAATCCTTCATAGATGTAAATAGCAAATCCAGTGTATATCCCTTCGATCCATGTGAAGGATAAATCTGCCTCAAATCCAAAAAAGAAAAGGCAGATAGCACAGCATCCGCATTACACTTTAGACACGGTGACAGATAACCCGTTTGTATGCATATCAAAGATTCCTCGTAAGACCAGATGACATTTGGGATATTGAAATCACCAATAACCATTAACTCATGATTCGGAAGATTTTCCACTGCTCTCTCAATCCCTCGAGCATATCCATCAACAATACAACTATCAGTACAGGGAGGCAGGTACACAGCAGACAGCAAAAGACGTTTAGATGATGTTCTAACATCCAGAAAAAGATGTTCAGCCCCAACTCCCTCCACCTCAAACCTAAGAGCATTGATAGTTTTCTTAATGGCAACCAGCACACCACCACCAGACTTCTTGGAGCTAGTACACTCAGATCGATCACACCTAAAAACATTGTATTCATAAAATCCTAGCTCCGAATCATTTATACTCTGATCAAGATATGTCTCAGTCAAAACCACAACATCAGGCAACACGGTGAACCTATACAAGTTATCACGAAGAGTATTCAGCTTAGAACGCAAGCCATGTGCATTCTGATAATAGAATGTTATACCTTTATCCTGATCAGAGACAACTAGTTTTTTGATACTTCCTTAGCACTTATGATCACAGGAACCTTGTTAATAAACTTGATTGTCTTCTTCTCTCCTGGATTCTGTTCATTCATACCCTTGACCTTCTCCTTCAAGACTTTTAGCTGCCTTCTCTGACAGGGAGTCAGATCAGCAGATATGCTTATACTTTTAGGGAGCTTTGACCTTCTAGATAAAACCCTTAATACATTTCCCTCTGATTTTAATTAAACAATAATTGGTCTATGTTTGTCCTGTGCACGCCTTCCCAATCTTCTAATAACAGCGGATGACAAATCCACATCACATATATCAGATATCAGCTGTTTAACCCTTTTTACATCTTCCGCATCACTATCAGAAGCAGCCTCATCGGCCGTTGAAGGCGACTCAGACATATTAAAGACAATGATGTTACATGCTCTGGACTGCCTGTCCAACATCTCCGCATACATTTGCTCCATAGACACATCTGAAGCAGCACCAGCTGCATCAGCTACTGAGACCGTTGCTGGCATGCCTGCCAAAGCAGGAACACCATCCACATTATCTTGAGCATCATTTGTAATACCTAACCTTCTTTTAATAGCAGTGACATCTGATCTCAGTTCAGCAATATTAGCCTCATTCATAGATATTCTACCCTCATACAAGGACAGGCTGCTCTGAACAGCGGCAATTCCTTCATTCAGCGATTTAAGTTCGGTTCTCAGCATCCTTCTCATCAATTCAACCATAGATGTATCCTTTGGCATACCTTCTTTCCCTTTACTGGAAGCACATGCTTCAGCAAGCATCATCTCCCCATCACCCCCTGAAACAGAAACATCATCAGCATCGAGTATATCATCATTACCAATTTCATCAAAATCTATATGATTTTGAGATGCATTGCCCTTAAAATGAGCATGTGATACAGGGAGAGGAGAGACATTTAACAACGGTGAGTTGGGTCTATCCAGAAGGCTTTCATTATTATCCTCAAGAGTACCACAACTATTAGCAGAATCAATGCTCTTTTTAGTTACCTTTTCCTTATCTTTATCATTCTTATCAACGCTATTTGCACACCCCTTCTTTGTCCTGGACTGTTGTTTTGCCTTACCACAACATCTTAAAACACCTGATTTTTCCAAGTAGCTTCTGTTAGCACAGGAGTGGTGATACACCGCGACACAGTCCGGACATGAAACGGCTTTGGTGTTAGATGAAACTGTTTTCTTACAGTAAAAACACATTAATCCCGTATTGAAACTCATTATAGGACCCTCTCAGCATACAACACTATTCAAACATATACTATAACTATTTAATATATATATACTATATCGCTTACGCGATCACATGTGGACCTAACCAACAAAATTTTTAATCCATAAAATATTAGGTAATCTTTACTCTTAAGAACAGAATTTATATTATATATAAAAGATAGCGCCTCAGACAATATATATCCGCAATAATCCTTCCTTTATAATTATTAATAATAACAATTACAACAAGAATAATTTAGAGCAAAATTACAGGCCACCATTCACCGTGCGCCACCTATCGGCTTCCCTGATTGATTGAGTAGATATATTTCAAAAATGTAAGTAAGTATTCAAGCTTGTACAAGTAAAAGTATATAGTAATTTGTTTTAGAAAAACTTTCTATATTATATTTAAAACATAACAATGTTTTTTATCAAATTTTAATGGATAATCGCAATTATGTTCTATTCAATTTGATAATATAAAATATAGATTAATACATTCAAAACGATGTTTTTTTAATGTTTCTATCAATATGTTTGATTATGAAATAGTTATATACAATAAAATTTAATTATCCTTTATTCTGATTGCAACTACTTAATCATATATGGGCAATTCTAAAAAATTTTGAAATTTGGACTTAAAAAAATAAAAAATCTGAATTTGATTGCAGTCTTGAAATTTTTTCTGGTAACATGTTTTAAATATACAAGCAATATTTGACCCTGGTGATTTATTTAATTAACGAGTTTATATTAATAAAAAATCAATCGATAAAAATATGTTAAATAATAATAAATTGAATAAAACAAGTCGAAATTAAACAAGTAAACAAAGAAAAAGACACTTCAAAATAATTATAATTATTTGCACAAATGTATCAGGGTTGCAAATATTTAAATCATTTTGGGCTTTAAATAAATTTTAATTCACAAATCCTTTTTGAATTCGTAATTAGAGTTTTATTTAATTAACAATTCCTTTTAAATTAATGATTAAAAATATTTTAATTAACAAATCAAAATCTAATCGTGAATTGAAAAGGCTTTAATTAAAAAATCAAAAGGAATTCTTAATTAAATAAATTTCAATTAAGAAATCAAAATTTAATCGTGAATTGAAAGAGCTTTAATTCCAAAATCAAAAGGAATCCTTAATTAAATAAATTTCAATTAAGAAATCAAAATGTAATCGTGAATTGAAAGGGCTTTAATTCCAAAATCAAAAGGAATTCTTAATTGAATGAATTTCAATTAAGAAATCAAAATTTAATCGTGAATTGAAAGGGCTTCAATTCCAAAATCAAAAGGAATCCTTAATTAAATAAATTTCAATTAAGAAATCAAAATGTAATCGTGAATTGAAAGAGCGTCAGTTATGATTATGATTTGTGAATTCGAGGGCTTTAATTAAAAATTCCATAATTCTTTTTTAATTAAACGTTTTAAAGGAATTTTTATCATATATATGTATATAGAAAAACAGATGTAGACGCGCACATACATACGCACCTGGGCTCATATATATGCAACATTTCGTGTCGACCCAAACGCACACATACAGACAAGTTGATATATATATATATATATATATATATATATATATATATATATATATATATATATAACATACATACATACATACATACATACGTGTTTACATTCCACGTCAATTAGAACGCACCCACAGACAGGTTTATATATATGGGACATTTCATGCCAATGCGCATGCACACACACAGGATTATATATGTATATATATATATATATATATATATATATATATATATATATATACATGGGACATTTCAGGTCAACTCGTACGTACTCATGATCACAGGCTTCTATATATATGGAACATTCCATGACAACTCTCACATACCTATCCGAGTTCCTTCAGGTTCGCATATATGGGACGTTTCATGTCAATTTTCATTTATGCACACACACGTTAATATACATGGGATTTTTTATGTAAATTTCAACGCACACACATACAGGTTTATATATATACATGACATTTCATGCCAATGCGCACGCACACATACACACACACAGCATTATATATATATATGGGACATTTCATGTCAACTTGTACATACTCATAATCACAGGCTTATCTATATATATGGAACATTTCATGACAACTCTCACACACCTATCCGAGTTCTCAGGTTTTCATACATGGGACGTTTCGTGTCAATTTTCATTCATGCATACACGCTTTTATGTACATGCGACTCTTCATGTCAACTCATGTGCGACCTTACTGACAGGTTTTTGCATATGTATATATGGTCCATTTCATATCAAATTGCTCACGTTCACCCGCAATTTTTTTGTTTTTATATATATATATATATATATATATATATATATATATAGGACATTTCATGTCAACTTGCACGTACTCGCAAGCACAGGTTTTTCTATATATATATGGGACATTTCATGACAACTTGTACACACCTATCTAAGTACCCTTAGGTTTATATATATGAAACGTTTCATGTCAATTCGCATGCATGCACACACGCGTTCATGTACGTTGGACTTTTCATGTCGACTTACAAGCATGATATAAACATATATATATATATATACATAAGGGACATTTCATGTAGAATCGCACGTACACACACAGGTTTATTCAAGTTTATATGGAACATTTCATTTCAACTCATACGCACACGCACACGCTCACACATACAAACACATATTTAATTTTATATATATATATATATATATATATATATATATATATATATATATATACATACTTTACCTTATCGATGTAGACAATATTTAAAAAATAGTTATTTATTATGCTGTGGTACCCACGATCGCCGTCTTTGGATACCTAGGTGTTAATGACAACTTAAACATCATCTACAGCTAAAACTTTTGAAATTCAACTTATAGTTTAATAACTACTTTGAAGTTGTTTCAAATGTTATCTAGCCAAACATGGATGTTCCGAGTAAGATAAACATTGTCTACAAGAATATCTTTTGAAATTTAGCCATTATTTATTAATAACATGTACGTTTCCCGAGATGACATCTCATAATATCCAGGTGATCCTGGCTACCTGGAAATCGTCTATATGAATGAATTTTGAAATTTTCCATACCGATTATGAAGTTTACAGATATTTGCAGGGACTACGTCAAATGAAACTTGGAGATTCTTTTAGATTTCGATTCTAAGGTTGTTTGATTAGGTCGGAGAATACTCGGAAATAAAAAGATTTTAAAAAAACAATTGTTTAAGATTCATGCAAGTTCCATGAAATATGTTGATTTACTCGTAGTCGATACCCATATATAAAGATCATTCATACAAATCATCTCGCATATAAATTTGCGGTAGTATCCCTACTAATTTATGAATTTTTCGTTCGAATAATGCCAGCGAAATTTAACTTCGAGAAAGCATATTACTATTGTAATTAGTGAATAATTTTAACATTTTTTCATCAAACATCATTCCGATACACAGGTAATAAGCGCTATTATTTAAAAAATTTAAAAAAGTTAATTTATTTATTTTATACTTTTTAGTCTATTTATTCAATTATTGTATTTTATTTTTAAAGCATGTTTTTAAAATTTTGTATTTTCTATTTTTAAGTTAAAATTGTTTTTATTATCATTTAGAGATACATTGCAACCAGACTTTTCGAAGATTACACTCAGGTACATCCGTTATCGGCGACTTGGTACTCCAGTTCGACCTCTTCATCCTAAATCATTATTATGCATTATAGATTCACTTTCAAACCTTGAATTAGGTTTTAGCAGCCCTGAAATCCCCGGGAACCCACCTCGACCCAGAGAAAGCCTCCCCACTTGTACTTCCTCGGAAACGACGTCCATGCGTATTCTGGACAACGTGCATCACTTTGTGGCAATTGTTTGATCTCAAATTCGGTTTTAGCAACCCTGAAAACCCCGAGAAACTCGCCTTGACCCAAAGAAAGCCTCCCCATTTATACTTCCTCGGAGATGACTTTTCACACCCATTATCATCGACCTGGATGTCCAGGTACCAAAATGACAACTGATTATTGTATTGTCATCCAAGACCAAAGTCTATGCCAATTGTCAGAATTTATATCTGTCAAAAAGTGCCTGAAATCGAGCGCGCAAGATTTGATTACAGACAGACAAACATGCAAACAGACATGAAGGCGAATATAAGAAAAGCGTATATAAAAAAATAATATTTACCTACGTTAAGTCTGCTTTGAGACTAATTAACTTTCGTTTTTTATGACAAAAACAAGTAAATTGAATTTGAGAAAATTTCTATAAGTTACTTAAATTTATGAAAAGTCAATATAAATCGTCATTTTTGCAGAATTATGAAGATTATGATTATTTTCGCGGAAATTATAATGTTATGGAAATTATTTATGGAAACGTTTTCGATTGGAAAATTTGTGATTATTGCAGTTGAATTTTGTTACATCATCATCAGTTATATCCTCGTTAAAATGACCTGAAAATTTCTAAAAGAATCGGAACAAATATTTTTCCGGTCTTTAAAGAATGTTTAAGAACTATTATGAAATGAAAATTGATAAATGTTTCAAGTTTTCCGAATCGTTCCGACATTGAAATTTCAATTATAAGCCGTTACTCATAAAATTTGGAAAAGTCTATTGTATGCAACTATTTTTCCACTGATTCAGTTGTAATTTATAAAATTGTGAATTTGGGTGATTCATTATGTTTCTTTCCGTAATATTTATCTGATGTTGGAGCTACAGCAATCAAGTTTTGCTTTTTTTATTTCATTAATATCATTTTAAATTCGTAAATTAATAGTATATTGTGTAACGAGTAAGGTTTAGTTGACTATTGCGCACGAGGGCAAGTTGGCGCACGAGCGTAGCGAATAGCGCCATTGCCCGAGACTCTCTCTCTCTCTCATATCTGCCGTACGACTGATTCGCAATAGTATATTTCAATACTTTTTGGTACTATTATTTGTAATTAAATTACATACTTTTAGTTCACCAATTTCACGTTTATACGGAATAATTACGATTTCGTTAATGTAAAAATAATACAAGAATAGATGATACGATTTACTTTGTCAGAGGTTAAAGCGAGATAGAGTATAAAATTCATCATATGGTCGATGAGATGCAGTATGAGGGCGCTGCGCTTGTATAAACCTTTGCGATTTTACATTAGTTAACGCTTTTGCGTGACATTATTTTACAGAATGTAACGTATTTACGTGATTTAATACAAAATAATATTATACATAGCTGTGAAACACACGCCCTCAAAAAACAACACACGCAGCGCGCGCTATTAGCTACTTACTACCCCGAAAACGCATGCGCTATAGGCCGCTTACTCAGCACGGATGAGAAAAACAAATATAATGACTTGTCCGCACTAAAGCTATGTTAATACAATAATTTTTGTTAAAATAAAAAATCATTTAAACTTGTAAATTTTTTATGAACTTGGATTGGAAATTATATCAAGCTCGACAAACCTAATCTTAAAATACGTTACATTGAAAGTTTGTATTATTACTTTTTGTAGTATTTTTCGTGGGTTTCTTGAGTTGCCCGCACTCGAGTTGAATCTTACAAATTTTTTCTTTGTCGCAAAAAAATGTTATTAAACGCATTGTTTATTCATAACTTGGGATTGGAAATATTATTAGAAGACTGGAAGCTTCGTCATGCTCTTAAAAATAAAAATAATGTTATCTAATTTTAAAAATAATATTAATCTGAATAATATATCCTCATCAGAAAAGTTATTGTAATTTATATATTTTTAGAACCTTTCCAATTTCATGTGTACCACTATGGTATTATATGGGGATATCCATCCAACTTTAAATTCTCTAGTAACAGGTCATTATTTAAACTAGGTTATAATCTTTTGTGCTATCCTGTAACTCTATTTCTGATGTATTTTGTAAATTTACACATAAGATAAATTACGGTAATTTTTTATGTGTAAAAATGAATGTTTCATAGAAATATCTACTGCGCCGTTTGTTAAACATTTACAAAATACATCAGAAATAGAGTTACAGGATAGCACAAAAGATTTGAACCTAGTTTAAACAATGTGCATCATGCGGTAACCCAGTAACAGCTGTAATAAGACCTGTTACTAGACAATTAAAAGTTTTGTGGATATCCTCACATATCAAAAAAATATGATTATGACTTCTTCAGATTCTTTATGAATTTCTAATATATTGAATAGTGATTTTTGAAGGGCATATCATAGTATTAATTAAATTAACTTATTAATAAACTGAAAAATTGCCTAGTATTAATAAATTAGTGCGATTTATTGTATTTATTCACAAAAAAAATTTATAGCTTAGTCGTGTAAAATGGCTTTATTTCCACTATCAAACAATTCCATGGTATGCTTAACTATTTCAAGAGTTAAAAAAATTTAATAATATGTATATTTTTTTATAACTTCAAGATCGTTACTGAGAATCATAAATAATTTTCACGGTATTTTATTAATAGCAGGTCGTACATCTCTATCCTTTTATAATAAAAAAAATTCAATTTTCTGCAAAACCTTATGATTGTAGCAAAAATAAGAAGAAAGCCCCATCTCGTATACTAAAAGCAATATTTTCTCTTATGAGAAAAAATTATTTTTATTGCTTCGTTTCAAAGAAAACTTTGAAAAACTGAATTGTCTATCCAAACCTCGATATTTTATGTTTTTCAAGGTTTTTTTCAAAAGGAATCGATAAAAAAATTTTTTCCTAATCGAAGAAAATATTGCTTTTTATGATACAAGATGGGGCTTTCTCTTTATTTTTTGCTAAAATTATTAGTTTTTGTAAAAAAATCAATTTTTTGATTACAATAGGACATATATACTCGACCTCCTCTTAAGGATCTTTAATAGCTATTAAACTCTTTACAAGATTGTAATAATTCATCTCGATTTACTTCCACAGAGTTCGTGAAGTTTCATTAACCTTTCAATCAATATACAGAAAATATAAAGATTCATCCGTATTCTTAAATGATCTCATAGGAGTCGGTCTGTGGCTCATTCGGTAGAGCGTTGGATTCGTAATCTCGAGGCTCCGAGTTCGAATCCCGCTCTCGGCCAATTGATACAAGCACCACTGTACGTTACATGTGCTTTGTTCACAAACACACTTACGAGCTCCGTCGCTGATTAGCATAGCAATAATAGCATAGCATAAATATAGCGACGTTAAAAAAAAAAAAAAAAATGATCTCATAGATTTATAATCATTTATTTACCAATAATTTAATAAATATATTCATACGATGATAAAACGTGAAAAATATTTCTGAAGAATTTTTTAAAATACAATCTAGAAGGATTCTCCTGAAAACTTTACAGTGCTGTTCAATTCTAAAGCGATCTTAATTGTTCATTAATTGTGAATACGATAAAATTAAGGTTACTATTCCTTAGTAAAACTTAATGAATCAAAAAAGTTCAGAAGGTATCAACGAAAATCATGACAATTTTTTTCATAAGAGTTCACAAAGTTGTATTATGGACTGGTACCAAAAACCGCCAAAAATTAGAAAGGTTCTTTTACATCAGAATCTTTCCAAACCTTAATGTACATGTTCACCGGGGTATTTCACCTGAATACGGAGGACACTTATAACTAATATAGGTAGCTAATAGAGTTTCCGTAGCCGATGGAGATCCACGGCTCCACCAAAGTTTTTCCTATGTATTTTGGTGCCTTGAACACGAATTTCGAGGGTGGATAGCTGGAAAATAGTTAGGAAAATCTCTAAAGTAAATTTTCTGGTTGTTAATTCTTCGCAGAAAAACATAATTTTTCGTGTTTTTCATCAAATATTAAGTCGAAAATATTCTTATCAATTTTGCCGTACATTGCACCATTTCTCTGTAAAAACATCATAAATATAAAAAAAACTCATTTTGCCATTTTTAATGATTTTTTTTTATTTTATTGCACTAATCATTGGTGACCAATATAATTAAGAATTTTTACATTTTAATTAGCTAAAATTATTCTTTAATCCACCAACTGTTGATAAAAAAAGAATGGTTTAGGCTGGTTGCGGTCTTCCTTTAATTTTTCACGAATAATTGAACCGCTTATTCAGAAAGTACCGCGCAACGGTGCTCACATGAAAAAGTTAGGGTCGGAAAATAGGGAGATTGCTATAGTAACATTAAAGTCCACGGTTCCAAAAATTTTTTTTATATATTTTGTCACTAAACATTAATTTAAAGGGGGTGAAGTCGGAAAATGTCCAGGAAAATTTGTATGATATAATTTCCAAAAATTTGAAAAGTCTATTTTTCAAATAAAAAACATTTTGTCGCTTATTTCATGCAATTTTCATGCCAAAGTTATAAAAAAGAATAAGTTTTATAATTTTTTTCAATTTTTCATATTAGAATGAGACTATTGTTACAGTGCAGCAGAGATTAGAATAGGATTTCCTAAAATTTTATTTCATTTGCTAAATTTATGTTATAATTTATAAATATAAATACGTTTAATTAATTGTTATTTGTATTTTAATCTTATTACATTTTTTACATGTAGAATTTTTGCTACAAAAACAATATGTACAGTACGCTATTCATTATTTTATGAAGTTTAAAAAACTTGTGTTTTTATAATTTATAAAATTTTTAACGAAGTACAATTTTTTTCTGTGAACTACTCTTTTACTGTTACATATTTTGTAAAAATATATCTTTTAATAAAAAAATAGGTATATGATTGATTGAAAATATTAATTTTAATTAATTTAATTTATGTATAACCCTGTTGAAAAAACTCACTGACATGGTAACATTTTTTTTTAACTATTAATAATTAAATTTATTGATTTGTTGATTGTAATTCTTTAATCATTTATTTTATTTCCGCAATTCAATCCAAAATATCCTTAATTTATAATCCTTCAGTTGAAAATTGAGGCAGCACACTAATTATAACACATCCAAAATAATTTATAGCAGCATCATCAGTGTCACAACCAAATTTTAAAATTGCTAAGCATAAACTTTCAAAACGAATGTCAGGAAAAAGTAATTAACATTGTAAAAGAATTTTTTTATTACAGATAACTATTATGGGAAAAACTTTTTTGAAAATAAAATCATATAATCAAATTATCCATAAAAAAGTAAAACTATTCCTTAAAAATCTTTAAGATTTTTATCAGTATTAATATTAGCAATTTTTCCTAAATTAGAATTTTTTTATTTTAAGTAACATAGAAAAAATAACCTGTTTGTGGAACTGATTAAAAACTGCTCACTTGTTTAAAAAAAATCTGGTGGCACTCATATATATATATATATATATATATATATACCTGTGTGTGTGTGTGTGCGGCATGTGAATTGACATAAAATATCCCATGTATATGTATATACATATATTCATAAGCCCATGTGTGTGCGTGCATATGCCTTGACAGGAACAGCCCCATATATATATATATATATATATATATATATATATATATATATATATATATATATATATATATAAAAAAAATATATACAAACTCAAGTACGTGTGTCATGCATGTAAATTGACATGAAACGCCCCGTGTATATAAACCTGTGTGTATGTGCGCGCGTGTGAATTAACATTAAATATCCCATGTATATGTATACACAGATATACACACATATATGTGTATATATATATATATATATATATATATATATATATATATATATATATATATTCATAAGCCCATGTGTGTGCGTACATGCGAATGGACAGAAACGGTCCCATATATATAAATACAAATTTCAAATACATGTTTAGATGTGTTTGCGTGTTCGAGTTGACAAGATATGTCAAATATATGAAAACCGGTGCGTGCGTGTTGACATGATACGTCCCATATATGTGAACCTAAGGGCGCTTGGATAGGTGTGTTAGAGTTGTCATGAAATGTCCCATATATATAAACCTGTATAGGCGTGGGTAATAATTGACGTGAAAAATCCTATGTATATTAACGTGTGTGTGCATGCATGCAAATCGATATGAAATGTACCATATGTATAAATCTGTGTGTGTGTGCGTGCGTTCGAATTGACATGGAAAATCTCATGTATATTAACGTACGTGTGCATGCATGCGAATCGACATGAAATGTCCAATATATATAAACCTGTGTGTTTGTATGCGTTTGAATTGACATTAAAAATCCCATGTATATTAACGTGTGTGTGCATGCATGCGCAACGACATGTACTGTCCCATATATATATATATATATATATATATATATATATATATATAAACGTATGTACGCGGCTTATGCTGACTCATACAGTACACTTTGTTTAGTGTCTGCACACGTCGCGGGTGTGTGGCGTCCTATGTTATCCCTTCCTTTGTTACTTACGCATATGTTAAATACGAATTTATTAAAACTTTGATTGGTGGGCACATTTGTTCTCGAAATTTGATTGGTGGGCGCGTTTTTGTTTTGTAGAATTTTTTCGTAACTCAACTCAAGAAAAATCTACTGTATGGAATTGTCAGCACAAGTATCAATAAATAAATGAAAAACGGGTGGCATTATGCGGACGTAGAAACGAAGTCTAAGTCAGATTCTTATGATTTTGTCTGCATAATACCTCATTCATAAAAATATATATATATATATATATATATATATAAAAACCTGTAAACGACATGAAATATCTCATATATATATACCTGTATGTGCGTACGTTCCAATTGACGTGAAAAATCCAATATTTATTAAAGTTTGTGTGCATGCATGCGAATTGACATGAAATGTCCCATATATATGTAAACCTGTGTGTGTGCGTTCGAATTGACGTGAAAAATCCTATATATATTAACGTGCGTGTGCATGCATGCGAATCGACATGAAATGTCCCATATATATATATATAAACCTAAGGTTACTAGGATGGGTGTGTGCGTGTTGTCATAAAATGTCCCACATATATAAAAAAGCCTGTCATTATGAGTATGTACGAGTTGACATGAAATGTCCCATATATAATCCTGTGTGTGTGTGTGTGTGTGTGTGTGTGTGTGTGTGTGTGTGTGTGTGTGTGTGAGTGCGTGCGCATTGGCATGAAATGTCCCATATATCTAAACCTGTAAGTGCGTGCGTTCCAATTGACGTGAAAAATCCCATGTTTATTAAAGTCTGTGTGCATGCATGCGAATAGACATGAAATGTCCCATATATATAAACCTGTGTGTGTGCTTTCGAATTGACGTGAAAAATCCTATGTTTATTAACGTGCGTGTGCATGCATGCGAATCGACATGAAATGTCCCATATATGTAAATCTAAGGGTACACGAATGGGTGTGTGCGTGTTGTCATGAAATGTACCACATATAAAGAAAACCTGTACTTATGAGTACGTGCTAACCAAGACATGAAATATCCCATGTATGTATGTATGTATATATATATACATATATATAAACCAAAATATATACGGGTCAACGGGTGCAAGTTGACATGAAACGGACCATGTATATATATATATATATATATATCAACTTGTCCGTATGTGTGCGTGTGGGTCGACATGAAATGTTGCATATATATGAGCCTAGGTGCGTATGTATGTGCGCGTCCACATATGTTTTTCTATATACATATATATGATACAAATTTCTTAGTACGTTTAATTAAAAAGGAATTGTGGAATTTTTAATTAAAGCCCTCGAATTCACAAATCATAATCATAACTGACGCTCTTTCAATTCACGATTACATTTTGATTTCTTAATTGAAATTTATTTAATTAAGGATTCCTTTTGATTTTGGAATTAAAGCCCTTTCAATTCACGATTAAATTTTGATTTCTTAATTGAAATTTATTTAATTAAGAATTCCTTTTGATTTTGGAATTAAAGCCCTTTCAATTCACGATTAAATTTTGATTTCTTAATTGAAATTTATTTAATTAAGAATTCCTTTTGATTTTGTAATTAAAGCCCTTTCAATTCACGATTACATTTTGATTTCTTAATTGAAATTTATTTAATTGAGAATTCCTTTTGATTTTTTAATTAAAGCCTTTTCAATTCACGATTAGATTTTGATTTGTTAATTAAAATATTTTTAATTATTAATTTAAAAGGAATTGTTAATTAAATAAAACTTTAATTACAAATTCAAAAATGATTCGTGATTCAAATAATTTTTAATTACTTTTTTCGCAACCCTGAAATGTATGTAAATATAAACTATATATATATATGAGAAACATCAAATAAATTATATTTTCAATTTATCTTCTTAACTGACTTTTTAAAATCTCTTTACGTAAAAGATTAATTTCTTTTTTAGTGTTTTACTCTTTTAACTTCATTATTTTTAGGTTTTCTTGCCTTTTTTGAAATTGTTTGAGTAGTACTTTTTTATTTTTAACTGATTGTACTTTCCTATAATACTTGTCTTTCCGATTGATTAAAGTAATTTTGCAAGGACTAGACTTGAGTTAAAAATGAGTACAAGGAGGATTAGTATAACAGGACGTACACGATAAATAATTCAAGTAAAGATAGTCTTTTTTGTTGTTTGTCCAAATCAACTGCAACATTTTTATTGCATTGGGAAGAGCTTTTAGGTTACTTTGCGCATTGTCATATACATCACTAATATCTTCTGAACGAATTCCAAAAATCTTTATTTTTTCATTATTTGAATTTTGAATTACCTTTTTTATATCACTGATTTAGCAAACATCTTGTCCTTGAGCAGCTGCACGATCACACAACCCTTTATCAGTCCCACCTATACCATCGGCAACACTTTTTTCATGACCAGACGTTGTAAAGTTCCACGTTGCACATTTCAAATTAAGTTTTTCGTTATGATCTCTAAATAATGAAAAGTTAGTTTTGTTCCGATATTGTGTGGTTGGTCCGTCACTTTGATAATGTAAAACCGTAATATTTGGTACGGCATTTTTTATTACATTTAAAACTGGTCTTAAATGTGCCCAAATGGCTGATGCATCGTGACGAAAATTTTCGGAAATGGTACAGAAAGATACACATTCTACTTTTTCAGCATTAAAAAATTTATCAAAAAAAGCACCAGTATGCATACTAATTTGTTTGGCGGAAGCTCCGAAGTGTACGCTTTGAATTTCAGCAAAATGCTTGCAATTATAATTTTTCGAAAAATCACAAATCAACATAACTTCATTGATTGTTAAATTATTTCGTATGTTAGCCAGAGTTTTAAACTGGTGCGTTGTGTTGTAGACGTGCTTTAAATAGTTTTTAGTATCTGAATTTGTTTCTTTAATCAGATCATTGATGCTGCAATTTATTTTTGTTTTACGTGTTATATTTACATGGTACATCAAACCCTTAGCACCTGGCCTATTCTTAGAAGCTGTTGTCCACTTATAGTATGAAGTTGTATTAGAATTTTTTATAAAAGAAATTGATTTATTTTTACAGCGATCACAGCTTTTGTACATGCATTTCTCTTGTGTTGAATCACAGACTAGTAGGTTGATAAAGTCTGATGAATTAGCAGAAGCAAATATATTCAAGGATGATAATTTTTCCAATTTAAACTTAAAGTTCGCATAAAGCTTACAGAGACAGGTGTCACGTCCTGTTACTTTTCTGGAAACAATCCAATACGGTTTTAGTCTGTAGAATGAAGCACGTGATACCGGTAAATGTCCTTTATGATTTATATTTTAAATACAGAGTTCAGTGGAGTAGTGGCTAAGGCGCGTGACTCGTATTCCCGTTGGCGCAGGATCGATTCCCCGTCTGGTCGCTTTTTCGCTGTCTCTGCCGTGGGCTGACACCACGTTAAATAATACGTCAACTGTATTGTCTTTAATTGTATATGTAAATTGCTATAGGGCAAAAAATGCCCGTTTATTATTAAAAAAAAAAAAAAAAAAAAATACAAATTATAAATCGTATGTAACAAAAATCTTTTTCTTATTTTAATCCCAAACTTAGTTATGTTATCTTTGACGCCAGGTGCTAATACAGAATTTTCATCCTCCTGAAAAAAATTTTCAATGCTATTTTTTACATGGAGCATACGTTCGCTTTTTTTCCTTCTTTTTTCTAAAATTTAGAGAGAGTCATTCATTACAGCTTGTCGTCGTTGATAAGTATTTGCTAAATTCTGCATTTTTTTTTTGTTATATTTTTTAATGATCTGACCTGAAATAATTCGTGAAAAAACTGACTTTTCTTGTTGACTTTTTATAAATTTTTTATTTTCAATTAATTGTTGTTTCAAAACTTCACCGAAAATTAATTTTTCTCCGATAGCAGCTTTTCCTAATTTCTCAGTTTCCTTAACATTTTCTAAAACAAGATCTTTTTTCGTATATTTTTTACATAATCTTTGATTTTTTATCCTCAATATTTTAATAGTTTTATTTTTATTTTCTATAATTTTTTCTAATTTCACAATTTTCCTTCGGAGTTTAGATTCTCTATTTCTTGTTAATTTAAGTGACTTTAATAAACTTGCGTTCTTATTTAATAATTCTTTATTTTTGTGTATAGTACAATGCGTAACTGTTGTAATATTTGTAATATTGTCAGTACTTTTATTTAAATATAATGATTGAGAATTTGAAATATTAGTTTCACTTTCTTGGGATACACTATTTAGAACTTGAACCTTTAAAGTTGTCGTATCCAAGTCGTAAGTTTTATTTTTTTAGATTCATCTTTTTGAACTTTAGTATTTAAAGTTTGAGAATATAATACGTCAAGAGTGTAGTCAAGTAAATCGAAAAGACGAACAGCAGAAAGTGTATAGTCAGAAAGTCGTGTTATCGAAAGTCGAGAGTGTAGAAAAATAAAATGTCGAAAATCAATTGCCTGATTATCATGATACCGAAAATCAATTTAGTGATCGATTGAAACAGCGAAAAGTAAACAACCGATTGGTTGAAATACCGAAAAATAAAAAAACCGATTGGTTGAAATACCGAAAAACAGTTGCAGCGTTGGTTAAAATATCGAAACTTCGTCTATCGGTTTTTTCAGACACAATTCAGTAAGAAATTCCATTTCTAGATGATTTGAAGGTCTTAACATTCATCTAACATCACAATCTATAAAAAAGTGAACCAAAATGAAACACTTTTAAATAATTGTTACTACGTGACTCAGTTAAATAAAAATGAAATCAATTATAAATGATATTAAATTTTAAAAAAAATTTTTTAAAGAATATAATTAGAAATAGTACATTATGCAACTATGGAGTAAAGTCGTATATTTTTCCCGAGAGTGAATTTGCGACGCAAGTGAGCGAAGCAAAGTGAGAGGAGTAAATACCCGAGGGAGAAATAGACTTTGCTCCCGAGTTGCATATGGTGCTTTAGTCCCACCTCAAGCGTGGCCACTTTGCTAACTTAAAAAAAGCGGGCTTAATTGGAAAAATTGAAATTGAATTTTTTTTTAGAAATTTTCAATTATATATTAAATTTTATAAATTTTTTATTTTACGGGAGAAATGAAATTTAGCGGGAGAAAATAACTTATCTCTTGCAAAATTTGGGAGAAATGAATTTTGCGAGAGAAAAGTTCTTATAAACGTAATTAATAATTACCTGTGAACAAACCATCTAAACAATGTATCGTCATTAATCTATATAAAAATACAATGCTTTCTCCATGAGAAGGCAAAAAGTATAATTAATAACATAAAAATGTCCATTTATCATATATGCAAAGTGCATACCATTTTCTTAAGTAACGCGTATGTATTTCTTACAGTATGCTATGGATTATTTGCCTTTTCATATAGATATTAAAAAATGTGTCACCGAAAGTCTTTTCAATCGTCCCTTTAATAAATCAATGACGTTCATGAATCTTCTATTTAACAATAGTTTTATCGTTTCTTGAAAGAAAAAAGAATGATAACACTACATGGAGAAGATATAAAAACATATACGATATATTAGGCAATATATGAAGGCAAAATGAAATTGAGTATCTTAAAACATTATTTCAATTAATGATTAACTATTTTCCCGAACAAAAAGTCTGTTTCATTTGTACATATATAAGATGAATTTGTAATCGAACATATTCAATGCGCCACGTATAGAAACATATTTCCTATATTAATTTTGGGTACACGTTCTGAGAAGACATTTAGTTCGACTGCACACTCGTAGCTATTTGATAGACATTCTACTAGTATATATACTCTCAATGTACCCCGAAACATCTCCCTAAAATTACCATAGGAAATAAATAAATAAATAAATATATATTTACTAGATTATTTCTTTATGCATATTGAATGATTATAGTTATTATTCTTCATGAATACTGTACTCTTTACTTTCTATGTATATACTTAAAGCATAAGAGTTTGCCAGTCGCACTAGATTTAATTTGAATATTAACATTTCCTAACATAAGTTTAATTAATTTGAGAAACGTTAATTTTTTGAATAAATTATTCTTCAAAGGACCCCGCACAATATACATTGAAAAAAGTATACGGTCGATTGAACTAAAACCAGTTGCAATGTATTTTTTGATGCATCCTGAACAAAAGTTTTCATATCCACTAGGCCCCGAAAGTGCATAGATTAAAAGTTATTAATCTTCACAGGGCAGAAAATGACATTTTTAAGATGTGAGGATTTTTTAGTTTGTAAACGCTACAGTACCATACTATAGGAACTAAGACAAATCAAATGATTAAGGATATAAGTAGGTGACCTTCTAGTGACCTTCACTAATATTGCAAAGGTCATTTCAAGGTTTTCCTAATTCCGATTTCACCTTAATAGTGTAAAAAAATCATGCAGTTGACTATAAAAAATATTTCGTACTAAAATAATAACTCATACTTAGCGTTACCCAGAATCAACGGTGTGGACGTGATGAGTGTTTGACTCCTTTTCTTCTTTTTTTTTGTTTTTTTAATTGTTTTTTCTTTTTTTTTCCTTTTCTTTTCTTTTCTTTGCCATATTCAATTATTATGATTTGTTTGATCATTAAAAAAAACTTTGATGCACTTTAGTTATTGTTTAAAGAATCTATTATTTCTATCCGATTAATATCCATAGCTACGCTTTGTACTGTCTGTAGAACCCGAAGCGATGGATAAGATAAATTCTCTTCATGTCGAGCGTATCCTAAATACCAAATAACAGCTGTTATATGTGCACAAGTTCCAAGAGTTCTTGCCCCTGACCTACATGTGCAATAATAACCTAAAATAGGTTCATCTTCATCTTGATCTTGATTGTATTCTTCATTGAAGGCAATCTATACATTGTACTGAGTAGCATTTCTGAATCGAGATGAAATTCTTAATCTTGTAAATCCTGGTTCATCAGTCCTTTCATCTATTTCGAAAAGTTGATCTGCTTCTTCGTCCTCATCTCCAATAGGGACTCGTAAGGTGCTATCTTGTGTGTATGATGGTGAAAGATGAACTTGGTAAGTTCTATAGTCAATTCATATAAATATTCTAAGGGTAATCTAGGAAACAGAGGTAAATGATTGGCAGCCAACCGAACCCATCGCCCACGCCTTCGGGTGAGATTTTCAGCATCAACTCTAGCTTGAACCACATTTATGTCATCATACCGATTTAACATTTCTTCAGCTAAGTGCTCATCTGCATCTGGCATTGTTATCTTATCAAAATATTTGTTGATAATAGCTCCTGCTATGCGTAGAAAATCATTCAAACTTGGAATGTGAGCAGTATTAATAATGTTAGTAAAGAATTTGAAGATGCTCTTCAAATGACCATTTCGTGCTTCCACGATCCACCTTGTTTTAGTTACAATATGTGAATGATTAGCTTCTTGAGTTGACAACTGTCTTTCGTTTGGTCTTAAGAGAGATGGTATTTTTGTAATTACACCCATTTTTTCTAAGTTTGCAATAACTTCACGATAACCACAATCAAGAATAAAAATGTCACCATGTCTTAACCAATCTCGCATACCATTAACATCCAATTCAAACTGATTTAAGAGAATTCTACCATCGCTATTCGTCGTATTTGAAAAATATGGTCCCTGAATGTCAAGAATATGACCATTTGGAGCAACAAACATAGCTGGTTTCAGAGCATGTCGACCTTTATGAACACAAAATGATTGTCTTAATGCTTTAAAACATAAACTTTTCTCAATATACAGGTAACTACAGTCATTATAAATAATCGCTTTTGCTTCTTCTGGAGTTTCGTTGTACAAGCGACTTGAAAAGTCTGTCACATGGTCTCTTATGTATTCTTCTCTTGTTATAGATTGAAAACCTATGTTTCCAGGTACAAATCGTAACATTAATGATTGCCGCACTGTAGCTACTGTAAGACTTGTACTTTGTCTCGAAGAATACTGAAACATAACACATAAAAATTCATCTGATAAACCTTGTCTTAACTTGCACAAAAAACATAATAGATCTTTTTTACTTACGTAACGATGACCACCTGGAATTGCAACAGGATCACAGAATGTAAAGAGGTCATTAAAGTCAACTTTTGAAATGGGAGATAAGGCTCTAAATTCTTCATCCGACATACCATTTTCATCCTCATATCTACGTCTTGAACCAAGTCTTATTTCTTCTCTCATTGCTTGTGAAAATTTATGTAACTCAGGCCCTCTAATAACGTAGGGTCTATTTATATACCTTAATTCTTCTATAAGATTTTCTTCTAATAATCCTCTTGTATTTAAATGGCCATTGCAACATATAAAGTAAGCAGGTACATAAATATTCCTTTTAACAAAAATATCAACTCTACTTTCTATACTTAATCGATGTACATCATTACGTCCTCGACATACAAAACACTGAGGATAGAGATATGGCGAGATGATATTGAGTCTTAAAGATTCTGGATTTTGTAGCAACATGTCAATTTCTCGACGTATACCAATATTACAAGTGATACATGCTCGAGTTTCAATGATTATAGGAGCTTCAGGTAATCCAGCTTCATGACGTCGAACGAAAACTATTTCTAAAAAGTTTTCATCTTGAACATTCGCTAACCGAATCATTGCTCTACGTACAACAGCATTTCCACAAACGTAACAGAGAATCCGATTAGCCATTTTTTAACAAATAAATCTTATCCCTTTTTATTACAAGTTTTATTATATTTTTAAGAAAATCAACTTATACAACTCTTCATACCTATGTGATCAATAATTATGAAATCGTGTAAATATTATTAATACCAGTTATTAAAAAACAGAAAATATTTAATGTAACAAGTATGGTTGATATAAGTAAAGAATATATAAATACGTTCTATGTGTATAATGACGTTCGCATGTTCATATTTTTCCGTGATATATAAATATGAAACATTAAATGACAATTAACAGAATTTTTGATAAATAAAAAAGATTTTCCTTTTCCAACCATGCAACCATGCAATATGAGCCAAGGTCACCCTAAGGGTGAAATCAGATGGAGCGGAAAATAGGCGACGGAACGTCACAGAACCTCAATTCCGCATCTTTGTATTCCGCCAACGGAGTAAAGACGACGTAATAGACGACATCAATTTTTATTTTGTTTAAAAAAATTGTTAGTGCTTCAATAACCTGACGTAATATTTTTAATTTGCTTTCCATAGCTGTACTTTTAATTTCAATCAAACTTTTAAATTCTATTTTGGTTAACTATTTGTTTAAACAATTTCAAAAAGTCTATGACGCTTCTATTATCCCGTCAAATTTGTTTCCCTATATTCACATGGAGCGGAATAGAAGTTCTGTGACGTTGATTAGCAATTTTATAATTAAAAAATAATGATGTTAATTGAAATATTTGGTTATAATAACAAACTATATTTTATTTTTATAAAAAAAGAATCTCATTACAATAACAATAGGTGATTATTTCCAACTTTTTTAACATTTTTGTTGTTAATTTAAAATTCGCGGATACATTTGTATGCTATTTTCAACAATTTTTCAGCTACATTCCGCGCCATGTGAATATAGGGAAAAAATTTGACGGAAAACAAGGCGACGGAATGAATGTTTTGTGACGTTCCGTCGTCTATTTTCCGCTCCATCTGATTTCACCCTAAAGATCACTAGAAGGTCACCTACGTATATCCTTAACCATTTGATTTGTCTTAGTTCCTATAGTATGGTACTGTAGCGTTTACAAACTAAAAAATCGTCACATCTGAAAAATGTCATTTTCTGACCTTTGAAGGTTAATAACTTTTAATCTATGCACTTTCGGGACCTAGTGCATATGAAAACTTTTATTCAGGATGCATCAAAAAATACATTCCAACTGGTTTTAGTTCAATCGACCGTATACTTTTTTCAATGTGTTTTGTGCGGGGTCCTTTAGTATTAGGAAAATTTATTATATATTAATTTTGTAATGAACACATAGTCAACTGTTGCTATGAGAGCCCAGAGTTTTTAAATTTCTTGCAGCAAAAAACGTAAATTATTAAAATGGAAATTTTATTGTGCATATCATTTTATTTTTATAGTAAAATGTATTAAAGGTAAGTAAATTATTAATATATTTATTTTTTGTAAAATATTTAAAGTGAATCAATTCTTATTCAACTGATGTATATTAATTAATTTGAAAATAAATTCTAATATTTTTAGATTATTTTACTTTTATATAATTCTTAATATTATAACCAGCAGTTTCTTTTAAACTTCTTTTCGTTAATTCATATCCACAAAAAAATTTTGCCAACGTCATTTCTCAAAATTTTCTATGCGCTCACGATTTTTCAAGATTCCAGGAAATTTGCATGCTATATATCAAGCTCAGAAATTTCCAAGATATTTCAACTCATTTATACATTCAATGTCTGTTATACTCGCGATGCTGATAGGTTTTTTATCAACCAATGACAACCCTTCTCCCTTCTTCGTTCTTCTTGACTACCAAATCTAATCATTAGATAGACACCTATTACACGATAATATTTTCATCCCTTCTTTTCACTCGGAATGAAATTTGTGGGAGTGGTTTTATTGACTTGACTTATAATTTTTTTATACTAACTTGATTATCATTTTATACGCGCTTCGTACTGCAGTGAACTTTTGAAATTTGTTTAATTTTTTATTTTAACTTTTTTTCTAAATTAACTCTTATATACAAATTATATTTGTTCTCACATTTTTGCGCTGGTGAAGTGTTTTTGCGGGAGTCATCTTGTACTCTGAAATAGTTTTGTGTCCGTACTTGATTTTTATTATACTCGTATTGATTTAAGAGTGAACTGTTAAAATTTGTGAAATTATCGTGCATCGCCGATGATAAGTTAAATGTGATAGTTATTACAATGTCTCATCAGGACAAAATCGCAAATAAAAAAAAAAATTTGGAGCCGAAATCGGCAAGGAGATTGGATGGTTATACATTCAAAAAAAATAAAAAATATGGTGCATGCACGTATGTATTTTTATTTAATATATATCAAAAGCCGTCGGATAAATTATTTAGAGTTGTTTTATTTTATTTAAAATTAAATATACCCTGGTAGAAATGTGAGCATTAAAAATGGTGTGTACAAAAATTTGAGGTTATTAGTAATAAAAATGCCAAATAAATGGCCAATAAATGTTAAAAAAAGCGTTTTCATTTCTACTGGCCAAAAAATGGTAAAAAAAACGTTTTAATTTCCACCAGGGATAACTTTTATTTAAAATCATTCGGTTCAAGTTCTAAAAATTAGTAGATTACTTACAAAGATTTATTTAAATTTAGATATATTAAAAAGTTTCAATTAAATTTTTAAATTATTTTTAAAGCTTGTGATTTTTCACTTATGATCTATTTTAAGAGTTGTTATAAAACTCAATTTATTGTTGAAATCGACGTTGCATATGAAACAATGGCATATATCGACGCCCCGTACGAAAAAAAGCACGGTTCACAGGGTTTGACGAAAACTAGCACCATTCGCAGTATCAAACGAAGACTAACACCACTCATTGCATTAGACGAAAACTAGCACGACTCACTTAATTAAGACGAAAACTAGCACTATTCGCTGAACTCCGACGAAAAGAAGCACGGTTCGATGAGTTTTAACGAAAACTAGCATAGTTCATGGAGCTCCGACGAAAAAAAGCACGGTTCGCTAAGTTCCAACGAAAAGTAGCACGACTCATGGAGCTCCAACGAAAAAAAGCACGACACATTAGACTCGGACGAAAAGTAACACGATTCGCGAAACACTAACGAATACTAGCACAACTTGATATGCAATATTACAATTTGTACCTTATTAAAAACTTGATTATTTTAATATCTTAACAAATAGTTAATTAATAAAATATAATGAAAAGGTGTTTATTAGTTATTTTTCTTATGAATTGTTTCAATATTTTCAATATGTTTTAATGAAATTATTTGCTCAGTGGTTTTCGATTCGTCTGATTACTCCCATGACAATTTTACCATTATTTTTTTAACAAAAAGTTATTTATTTAAATGAATAAATGCGCGATTGTAAGAGTTGAACATTCATTTTCTATTACTCCGTTCAAAGAATCTTGGCATCACATTTTTCACAAATAAAGAACAAGAGTTTCAAATTTATCTGGCATACAAATCTTAAACTCAATTACTGTAGGTGTAAGATTTAAACTTAGTTATTGAAATCAAAACCACTTTTTAGCATAAATCATGAAGTATATGATATTATATTTTATAAAATTAATTTTAGTTTGATTATTCATGGTAATATGTCATACTACACACTGTTTTGCTATGGCGAAAATGGACGGTTTTAATGTTTGTGACTTAATCTTGATAACATGTAATTGAACTTTGCGCTTATATTAAATTCATTTTACATACATGTTAAACCACAGCAATTTCGAAACTCAATTGTTTCATTGTTTTTATATAAATACAATTGCTTACCGAAAATTCAATTCCAAATTATTTCCTTTAAGTCTACCCTGTTGAAAAAAACCATATGGTTTTATCATGTGGTCATCATGACCATGTAGTCATTTATGAAAAATTACTTTTGTCTCGCAAATTCAGAGGGTGAAAAGTTCTTTACTCCCGCCAAATTTAATTTCTCTAAAAATAAGTGGGCGAAAAGTACTTTACTCCCGCAAGTCAAATTTCTCTTAAATAAAGGGGAAGCTATGTACTTTTCTCCCGCAAATTCAGAGGGCGAAAAGTTCTTTATTCCCGCCAAATCTAATTTCTCTAAAAATAAGAGGGCGAAAAGTACTTTACTCCCGCAAGTCAAATTTCTCTTAAATGAAGGGGGAGCTGTTTACTTTTCTCCCGCTAATTCAGAGGGCGAAAAGTTCTTTATTCCCGCCAAATCTAATTTCTCTAAAAATAAGAGGGCGAAAAGTACTTTACTCCCGCAAGTCAAATTTCTCTTAAATGAAGGGGGAGCTGTTTACTTTTCTCCCGCTAATTCAGAGGGCGAAAAGTTCTTTACTCTCGCCAAATTTCATTTCTCTAACAATAAGCGGGCGTAAAGTAATTACTCCCGCAAGTCAAATTACTCTTAAATGAAGGGAGAGCTGTGTACATTTCTCCCGCAAATTCAGAAGGCGAAAAGTTCTTTACTCCCGACAAATTTAATTTCTTTAAAAATAAGTGGGCGTAAAGTACTTTTATTCCGTAAATTAAAGTTTTCTTAAATTTAGCAAGGAAAAAAAATTTTTTTCTCGTAAATAAGAGGGCGAAAAGTTCTTTATTCCCGCCAAATTTAATTTCTCTAACAATAAAAGGGCGAAAAGTACTTTTCTCCCGCAAAATGAATTTCTCCTAGATTAAGCGAGAGGAATGTATTTTTCTCTCGTAAATTCAGAGGGCGAAAAGTTCTTTACTCCCGCCAAATTTAATTTCTCTAAAAATAAGTGGGCGAAAAGTACTTTACTCCCGCAAGTCAAATTACTCTTAAATAAAGGGGAAGCTGTGTACTTTTCTCCCGCAAATTCAGAGGGCGAAAAGTTCTTTATTCCCGCCAAATCTAATTTCTCTAAAAATAAGAGGGCGAAAAGTACTTTACTCCCGCAAGTCAAATTACTCTAGAATGAAGGGGGAGCTGAGTACTTTTCACCCGCAAATTCAGAGGGCAAAAAGTTCTTTACTCCCGCCAAATTTAATTTCTTCGAAAATAAGCGGGCGAAAAGTACTTTTATTACGTAAATTAAATTTTTCTTGAATTGAGCGGGAAAAAAAATTTTTTTTCGCCATACCCTGCCCGAAAGCACAACTTTCGTCCCGGCACCGAAAAACAAAAGTTGTATTTTCGGCCCGGGTATGGCGAAAAATAGCATACACACCACGGGAGGTAAAATGGCGAGCCCATAGCACATATTTGCCACCCTCGCCTTCGGCTCGAGGTGGCAATTATATGTGCTATGGACTCGCCAGTACTTTACCTCCCTTGGGGTGTAATATACTATTTTCGTAAATAAGAGGGCGAAAAGTTCTTTATTCCCGCCAAATTTAATTTCTCTAACAATAAGAGGGCGAAAAGTACTTTTCCCCCGCAAATTGAATTTCTCCTAGATTAAGCGGGAGGAAAGTATTTTTCTTTCGTAAATTCAGAGGGCGAAAAGTTCTTTACTCCCGCCAAATTTCTTTAAAAATAAGCGGGCGTAAAGTACTTTTATTCCGTGAATTAAATTTTTCTTAAATTTAGCAAAAAGAAAAAATTTTTTTCTCGTAAATAAGAGGGCGAAAAGTTCTTTATTCCCGCCAAATTTGGTTTCTCTAAAAATAAGAGGGCGAAAAGTACTTTACTCCCGCAAGTCAAATTACTCTGGAATGAAGGCGGAGCTGTGTACTTTTCTCCTGCAAATTCAGAGGGCAAAAAGATCTTTACTCTCGCTACATTTAATTTTTTTAAAATAAGCGGGCAAAAAGTACGTTACTCCCGCAAGTCAAATTACTCTGAAATGAAGGAAGAGCTGTGTACTTTTCTCCCGCAAATTTAGTGGGCGAAAAGTTCTTTACTCCCGCCTAATTTAATTTTTCTAAGAATAAGAGGGCGAAAAGTACTTTACTCCCTCAAGTCAAATTACTCTGAAATGAAGAGGGAGCTGTGTACTTTTCTCCCGCAAATTCAGAGGGCAGAAAGTTCTTTACTCCCGCCACATTTAATGTTTCTAAAAATAAACGGGCGAAAAGTAGGTTACTGCCGCAAGTCAAATTACTCTTAAGTAAAGGGGAAGCTGTGTACTTTTCTCTCGTAAATTCAGAGAGCGAAAAGTTTTTACTCCCGCTAAATTTAATTTCTTTAAAAATAAGCGAGCGTAAAGTACTATTATTCCGTAAATTAAATTTTTCTTAAATTTAGCAAAAAGAAAAAATTTTTTTCTCGTAAATAAGAGGGCCAAAAGTTCTGTATTCCCGCCAAATTTAATTTCTCTAAAAATAAGAGGGCGAAAAGTACTTTACTCACGAAGGTCAAAGTACTCTGGAATGAAGGGGAAGCTGTGTACTTTTCTCCTGCAAAGTCAGAGGGCAAAAAGTTCTTTACTCCCCCTACATTTAATTTTTTTAAAATAAGCGGGCAAAAAGTACGTTACTCCCGCAAGTCAAATTACTCTGAAATGAAGGGGGAGCTGTTTACTTTTCTCCCACTAATTCAGAGGGCGAAAAGTTCTTTATTCCCGCCAAATCTAATTTCTCTAAAAATAAGAGGGCGAAAAGTACTTTACTCCCGCAAGTCAAATTACTCTAGAATGAAGGGGGAGCTGAGTACTTTTCACCCGCAAATTCAGAGGGCAAAAAGTTCTTTACTCCCGCTACATTTAATTTTTTAAAAATAAGCGGGCAAAAAGTACGTTACTCCCGCAAGTCAAATTACTCTGAAATGAAGGGGGAGCTGTGTACTTTTCATTTTTTGAATTTCATTTCTCTAAAAATAAGCGGGCGTAAAGTAATTACTCCCGCAAGTCAAATTAGTCTTAAATAGAGGGGGAGCTCTGTACTTTTCTCCGTGTCGCAAATTCAGAGGGCGAAAAGTTCTTTACTCCCGCCAAATTTAATTTCTTCGAAAATAAGCGGGCGAAAAGTACTTTTATTACGTAAATTAAATTTTTCTTGAATTGAGCGGGAAAAAATATTTTTTCGTAAATAAGAGGGCGAAAAGTTCTTTATTCCCGCCAAATTTAATTTCTCTAACAATAAGAGGGCGAAAAGTACTTTTCCCCCGCAAATTGAATTTCTCCTAGATTAAGCGGGAGGAAAGTATTTTTCTTTCGTAAATTCAGAGGGCGAAAAGTTCTTTACTCCCGCCAAATTTCTTTAAAAATAAACGGGCGTAAAGTACTTTTATTCCGTGAATTAAATTTTTCTTAAATTTAGCAAAAAGAAAAAATTTTTTTCTCGTAAATAAAAGGGCGAAAAGTTCTTTATTCCCGCCAAATTTGGTTTCTCTAAAAATAAGAGGGCGAAAAGTACTTTACTCCCGCAAGTCAAATTACTCTGGAATGAAGGCGGAGCTGTGTACTTTTCTCCTGCAAATTCAGAGGGCAAAAAGATCTTTACTCTCGCTACATTTAATTTTTTTAAAATAAGCGGGCAAAAAGTACGTTACTCCCGCAAGTCAAATTACTCTGAAATGAAGGAAGAGCTGTGTACTTTTCTCCCGCAAATTTAGTGGGCGAAAAGTTCTTTACTCCCGCCTAATTTAATTTCTCTAAAAATAAGAGGGCGAAAAGTACTTTACTCCCTCAAGTCAAATTACTCTGAAATGAAGAGGGAGCTGTGTACTTTTCTCCCGCAAATTCAGAGGGCAGAAAGTTCTTTACTCCCGCCACATTTAATGTTTCTAAAAATAAACGGGCGAAAAGTAGGTTACTGCCGCAAGTCAAATTACTCTTAAGTAAAGGGGAAGCTGTGTACTTTTCTCTCGTAAATTCAGAGAGCGAAAAGTTTTTACTCCCGCTAAATTTAATTTCTTTAAAAATAAGCGAGCGTAAAGTACTTTTATTCCGTAAATTAAATTTTTCTTAAATTTAGCAAAAAGAAAAAATTTTTTTCTCGTAAATAAGAGGGCCAAAAGTTCTGTATTCCCGCCAAATTTAATTTCTCTAAAAATAAGAGGGCGAAAAGTACTTTACTCACGCAAGTCAAAGTACTCTGGAATGAAGGGGAAGCTGTGTACTTTTCTCCTGCAAAGTCAGAGGGCAAAAAGTTCTTTACTCCCCCTACATTTAATTTTTTTAAAATAAGCGGGCAAAAAGTACGTTACTCCCGCAAGTCAAATTACTCTGAAATGAAGGGGGAGCTGTTTACTTTTCTCCCGCTAATTCAGAGGGCGAAAAGTTCTTTATTCCCGCCAAATCTAATTTCTCTAAAAATAAGAGGGCGAAAAGTACTTTACTCCCGCAAGTCAAATTTCTCTTAAATGAAGGGGGAACTGTTTACTTTTCTCCCGCTAATTCAGAGGGCGAAAAGTTCTTTATTCCCGCCAAATCTAATTTCTCTAAAAATAAGAGGGCGAAAAGTACTTTACTCCCGCAAGTCAAATTACTCTTAAATGAAGGGAGAGATGTGTACTTTTCTCCCGCAAATTCAGAAGGCGAAAAGTTCTTTACTCCCGACAAATTTAATTTCTTTAAAAATAAGTGGGCGTAAAGTACTTCTATTCCGTAAATTAAAGTTTTCTTAAATTTAGCAAGGAGAAAAAATTTTTTTCTCGTAAATAAGAGGGCGAAAAGTTCTTTATTCCCGCCAAATTTAATTTCTCTAACAATAAAAGGGCGAAAAGTACTTTTCTCCCGCAAATTGAATTTCTCCTAGATTAAGCGAGAGGAATGTATTTTTCTCTCGTAAATTCAGAGGGCGAAAAGTTCTTTACTCCCGCCAAATTTAATTTCTCTAAAAATAAGTGGGCGAAAAGTACTTTACTCCCGCAAGTCAAATTACTCTTAAATAAAGGGTAAGCTGTGTACTTTTCTCCCGCAAATTCAGAGGGCGAAAAGTTCTTCATTCCCGCCAAATCTAATTTCTCTAAAAATAAGAGGGCGAAAAGTACTATACTCCCGCAAGTCAAATTACTCTAGAATGAAGGGGGAGCTGTGTACTTTTCACCCGCAAATTCAGAGGGCAAAAAGTTCTTCACTCCCGCTAAATTTCATTTCTCTAAAAATAATCGGGCGTAAAGTAATTACTCCCGGAAGTCAAATTACTCTGAAATGAAGGGGGAGCTGTGTACTTTTCTCCTGCAAATTCAGAGGGCGAAAAGTTCTTCACTCCCGCCAAATTTCATTTCTCTAAAAATAAGCGGGCGTAAAGTAATTACTCCCGGAAGTCAAATTACTCTGAAATGAAGGGGAAGCTGTGTACTTTTCTCCTGCAAATTCAGAGGGCAAAAAGTTTTTTACTCCCGCTACATTTAATTTTTTAAAAATAAGCGGGCAAAAAGTACGTTACTCCCGCAAGTCAAATTACTCTGAAATGAAGGGCGAGCTGTGTACTTTTCTCCCGCAAATTCAGAGGGCGAAAAGTCCTTCACTCCCGCTAAATTTCATTTCTCTAAAAATAATCGGGCGTAAAGTAATTACTCCCGGAAGTCAAATTACTCTGAAATGAAGGGGGAGCTGTGTACTTTTCTCCTGCAAATTCAGAGGGCGAAAAGTTCTTCACTCCCGCCAAATTTCATTTCTCTAAAAATAAGCGGGCGTAAAGTAATTACTCCCGCAATTCAAATTACTCTGAAATGAAGGGGGAGCTGTGTACTTATCTCCCGCAAATTCAGAGGGCGAAAAGGTCTTTACTCTCGCCAAATTTAATTTTTCTAAAAATTAGCGGGCGAAAAGTACTTTTCTCTTGCAAATTAAATTTCTCTTAAATTGAGCCAGAGCAAAGTATTTTTCTCCTGCAAATTCAGAGGGCGAAAAGTTCTTTACTTTCGCCAATTTTAATTTCTCTAAAATTAAGGGGGCGAAAAGTACTTTACTCCCGCAAGTCCAATTACTCTTAAATAAAGAGGGAGCTGTGTACTTTTCACCCGCAAATTCAGAGGGCGAAAAGTTCTATACTCACGCCAAATTTAATTTCTTTAAAAATAAGCGGGAGAAAAGTACGCCCCTCTTCATTTAAGAAAAATTTGACTTACGGGAGTAACGTACTTTTCGCCCGTTTATTTTTAGAAAAATTAAATGTGGCGGGAGTAAAGAACTTTTTGCCCTCTTATTTACGAGAAAAAAATTTTTTTTTCTCGCTAAATAGAAGAAAAATTTAATTAACGGAATAAAAGTACTTTACGCCCCGCCTATTTCTATAGAAATTGAATTTAACGGGAGTAAAGAACTTTTTGCCCACTGAATTTGCGGGAGAAAAGTACACAGCTCCCTTTTCATTTCAGAGTTATTTGCCTTGCGGGAGTAAAGTACTTTTCGCCCTCTTATTTTTAAAGAAATAAAATTTGGCCGGAATAAAGAACTTCTCGCCCTCTTATTTACGAGAAAAAAATTTTTTCTTCTCGCTAAATTTAAGAAAAATTTCATTTGCGGAATAAAAGTACTTTACGCCCGTTTATTTTTAAAGAAATTAAATTTGGCCGGAGTGAAGAACTTTTCGCCCTCTGAATTTGCGGGAAAAAAGTACATAGCTCCCACTTTATTTAAAAGTAATTTGACTTGCGGGAGTAACGTACTTTTCGCCCGCTTATTTTTAGAAAAATTAAATGTGGCGGGAGTAAAGAACTTTTTGCCCTCTGAATTTGCGGGAGAAAAGTACACAGCTCCCCCTTCATTTCAGAGTAATTTAACTTGCGGGAGTAAAGTACTTTTCGCCTTCTTACTTTTAAAGAAATAAAATTTGGCGGGAATAAAGAACTTTTTGCTCTCTTGTTTACGAGAAGAAAATTTTTTTTTCTCGCTAAATTTAAGAAAAATTTAATTTACAGAATAAAAGTACTTTACGCCCGTTTATTTTTAAAGAAATTAAATTTGGCCGGAGTGAAGAACTTTTCGCCCTCTGAATTTGCGGGAAAAAAGTACACAGCTCCCACTTTATTTAAAAGTAATTTGACTTGCGGGAGTAACGTACTTTTCGCCCGCTTATTTTTAGAAAAATTAAATGTGGCGCGAGTAAAGAACTTTTTGCCCTCTGAATTTGCGGGAGAAAAGTACACAGCTCCCCCTTCATTTCAGAGTAATTTAACTTGCGGGAGTAAAGTACTTTTCGCCTTCTTATTTTTAAAGAAATAAAATTTGGCGGGAATAAAGAACTTTTTGCCCTCTTGTTTACGAGAAGAAAATTTTTTTTTCTTGCTAAATTTAAGAAAAATTTAATTTACGGAATAAAAGTACTTTACGCCCGTTTATTTTTAAAGAAATAAAATTTGGCGGGAGTAAAGAACTTTTCGCCCTCTGAATTTGCGGGAAGAAAGTACACAGCTCCCCTTCATTTAAAAGTAATTTGACTTGCGGGAGTAACGTACTTTTCGCCCGTTTATTTCTAGAAAAATTAAATGTGGCGGGAGTAAAGAACGTTTTGCCCCCTGAATTTGCGGGAGAAAAGTACACAGCTCCCCCTCCATTTCAGAGTAATTTGACTTGCAGGAGTAAAGTACTTTTCGCCCTCTTATTTTTAGAAAAATTAAATGACGCGGGAATAAAGAACTTTCCGCCCTCTTATTTACGAGAAGAAAATTTTTTTTTCTCGCTAAATTCAAGAAAAATTTAATTTACGGAATAAAAGTACTTTACGCCCGTTTATTTTTAAAGAAATTAAATTTGGCGGGAATGAAGAACTTTTCGCTCTCTGAATTTGCGGGAGAAAAGTACACAGCTCCCCCTTCATTTAAGAGAAATTTGACTCTTGGGTGTAAAGTACCTTTCCCCCCCCTTAATTTTAGAGAAATTAAATTTGGCGAAAGTAAAGAACTTTTCGCCCTCTGAATTTGCGAGGCAAAAGTAATTTTTCATAAATGACCACATGGACATGATGACCACATGGTTAAACCATATGGTTTTTTTCAACAGGGTAAAGCTGTAATACGTTTCATCACATAAAATAAAAAAAATTGTTGTGATATAAAATAATATTATATTTTTTAAACCTTCGTTGTTTTAAAAAATACTTTTTAACAAATAATTCGGTATTTATTAAAAAATATGGATGAATTCATTCGTATCATAGTTATCAATGCGAAAACATTTTATTCAGAAAGAGCTTTTGGACAAAAATTAAAAAACACGTTTAGTTGTAAAATAACAGAAAGCGGAAAAAATATTAAAAGTATTTTATTCCAAGTTCATTTTACTTTTCGAAACGGGTGTGGAAGGTAAAAATCACGTTACACACCAGTTTCAAATAATACTTTATACCACGAGAGCCGAATATCATATTGAAGTTCTGATTTTGAGGTTAGAGTGGTATAAAAAAAGAAGTTTTGTAATCTGTGAATTTAATAAGCTATAACTTTGATCTAATCTAGCAAATGACTGTATTTAAAAATTTTTTTTTATGTTTATCTTTTCTTCCGAATCGAACTTATCGAAAAATCTAATAAAATGTCATTAATATAAAAACTCACGCAGTCTTGATTTGAGTCAAGACAAATTTTTTATAAAAAATATAAGCCAAACTTGTTTTTTATTTTTAAAAGCAATACATGACCTCAGTTAGGTTTCTAAAAAAAGGTCATTATAAAGTCTGATTAGTACCAAAATTTAGTTTTTAATTTAAAAAAATTCTCAATATTCAGTTTTGAGTTGAGTTGAGGTAAATATAAAAACATAAAATTCTCATCAGAAGTGAGTACTGAGAGAAAAGTACATAAATTTCGTTCAAATTAGCAACAAAAATTCACGAAAATTCTGTGAAAAATATTAATATGTATTCGATACAATAATCAAAGTTATAGCTCATAAAATTCACAGATTACAAACCTTGCTTTTTAATAAATGAACTTGGAATAAAATACTTTTAATATTTTTTCCGCTTTCTGTTATTTTAAAACTACACGTGTTTCTTAATTTTTGTCCAAAAGCTCTTCCTGAAATAAATGTTTTTGCATTGATAATTATGATACGAATGAATCCATCCATATTTTTTAGTAAATACCAAATTATTTGTTAAAAAGAATTTTTTAAAACAACAAAGGTTTAAAAAATATTATATTATTTAATATATCACAACAATTTTTTTTATTTTATGTGATGAATCGTATTATAGCTTTAAACTTTTAAGGAAATTATTTGTAATTGAATTTTCGGTAAGCAATTGTATTTATATAAAAACAATGAAACAACTGAGTTTCGAAATTGCTGTGCTTTAACATGTGTATAAAATGAATTTTTTGCACTCCGGCCGGAAAGCGGCAACTTTCTAATCAAACGAATCGAAAACCACTGAGCAAATAATTTAATTAAAACATATTGAAAATATTGAAACAATTCATAAGAAAAATAAAAATAAACCCCTTCTCATTATATTTTATTAATTAACTATTTGTTAAGAGTTAAGATAATCAAGTTTTTAATAAGGTACAAATTGTAATATTGCATATCGAGTTGTGCTAGTATTCGTCAGTGTTTCGCGAATCGTGTTACTTTTCGTCCGAGTCTAACGTGTCGTGCTTTTTTTCGTTGGAGCTCCATGAGTCGTGCTACTTTTCGTTGAAACTTAGCGAACCGTGCTTTTTTTCGTCGGAGCTCCATGAACTGTGCTAGTTTTCGTTGAAACTCAGCGAACCGTGCTTTTTTTCGTTAAATTTTCACCATTCGTGCTAATCTTCGTCAAACCCTGTGAACCGTGCTTTTTTTCGTAAGGGAAACACGAACGGTGCTACTTTTCGTTAAAACTCTTTGAACTGTGCTTATTTTCGTAAAAGCCTGAGTCGTGCTTTTTTTCGTACGGGACGTCGATATGTAAATACGAAATTACGTCCGCACGTACGTATACACACATACGTACACTCACCCTATACTAATATTTTTTAATTTGAGACAAAATCTTACGTACAATAAATTTATCTTTATATTTGCCGCGTGCAAGTACGTATTTTTATTTAATTTAATATGTATATCAATAAAGAGCTATTATAAAAATTATTTTCAGTAGTTTTATTTAATAATATAGTTTATTTTCATTAACAATACATTTTATTAATCTACATTCTGCTATAAACTTTTTGAAAACTAACTTTTAATGTCAAATTCATCGTTTTAAATTCTAAAACTTATTAAATTTCTTAGAAATACAGCTATGTGTTACAACGACTTTTTGCGCTATAAGACTCTGATACCATATTATAAACATGTATATTTATTCAATTTTTATCTATTATGCGCGACTTTTGAGTATTGCTTGTAACGAATTCGAAATCTGAACTAATAGAATAATTATAAAACATTTTTAAAAAAAAGCGTTTAAAAAAGAGAAGCTGTTCTATTTTAAACTAAATGTATATAATCAATATACTACATGAATTCGGAAAATAGCGTGTCGTTATTCTGTATTTATTTTGAATTTTTATTGCACGAATAATTGGATTAATTTTCTAAGGATTGTTTAAAATGCTTGATTATTTCAATGAATTAATAAAATGACACTAACAATTTTTAAATTTTGCATTCAATATTTTATACTATTGTCAACGCGTTAAATTTTAAACTTTTGTCCTTATTACAGAATTTAAATTAAACACAAGAAATATGAAACAACGATAAGAAAATTTACAAAAATAATTGTTATTTTTGAAAATACATTTTAAAAAAAGAAAGAATTGTTGAAAACTAGACTTTTATAGATAATACGTGTGTCATTCTTTTATTCTTGAAATCGAGGTTTCGATAAATCATATATCATATAAAAAAAAATTGTATTGCATAAAAGAAAAAAAGGTATATATGTAAAGAAAATAGTACGCCCGCACGTACGTACCCTACTAAAAAATCTCAGGTGAGAAATCACCTGATTTCTCAGGTGATTTATCATGCGAAAATCTCATGTGACGATTTTCTTGGTTTTTACACGTTTCAAAGCATACTTAGTCAATTGCGAACTATTTTTAAAAATTTTTTAAAAATTGGAACTTAGAAAATTTTTTTTTAAATTTGGTCTTAGAAAAAATTATGACTCATTTTACAAAAAATTTTCTAAGTTCAATTTTTCAAAAATTTTCAAAAATAGTTCGCAATTGACTAAGTATGCTTTGAAACGTGTAAAAACCAAAAAAATCGTCACATGAGATTTTGGCATGATAAATCACCTGAGAAATCAGGTGATTTCTCACCTGAGATTTTTTAGTAGGGTATACACACATACATACGTTTACTCATTCTATATAATTATTTTATAATTTAAAATAAAAATCTTACCTAAAATTAATATTTTTTAACCTTTTAAGGACGGGGATTTTGACGTTAAAATTCGACTTTTTTTTTAAACAATATTTGTGCATAAAATGAAAAAATATATCACGTGGAGTGCCTGATAAAATTGGTGGTCGATATATCGACCAGTCCCGTCCTTAAAAGGTTAAGACTCCATTTATTAATTATTCTGTAGTAACTTTGCCACGTGCATTTATGTATTTTTGTTTAATGTACAAATTATAATTTATGTATATTAATCAAAAACCGCCACATAAATTATTTATATTAGTTTTATTTAATAATATAGTTCACTTTCATTAACCATACATTTTATTCATCTACACTCTTCTGTAAATTTTTTCAAAACTAACTTTTAATTTCAAATTCTAAAAATTATTAGATTACTTAGAAATACAGCTATATGTTCAAACGACTTTTTGCGCTATAACACTATATTCTTCGTAACTAATACGAAATCTTTAATAACAGAAAAATAAAAAAAAATTAATAAAAAGGAGAAAAGCTTTGCTATTTCAAAATTTTTGTATCTTTACGACATCAATTCACGACCTAACGTATCGCTATTATGGATTTATTTAATATTTTTATCGTATGAATAATGAAATTAAATTTTTAATATTAATTTAAAATACTTGATTATTTAAAAAAATTCATAAAATGACACTAACAATTTTAAAAATTGTAATTACAATTTGTATATTGTCAATACAAAATTTTGTTATTTATGTTCCTTTTTAAGAATTTAAATAAAACACAAAAGGTATTCTTATACAACAATAAGAAAATTTGCAAATATGATTTTTGCGATTACTTTGTCAAAATACATTTAAGAAAAAGTAAAAAGTGATGAAAAAAAAACTTTCATCTATTATACATATGCTACTCATTTATTCTTGAAATCGAGGTTTCAATAAAATAAAATGCACCTTGATAAACATGAAAGTACGCCCGCACGTATGCACAAATACATACACCCTACTAAAAAATCTCAGGTGAGAAATCACCTGATTTCTCAGGTGATTTATCATGCCAAAATCTCATGTAATGATTTTTTTTGGTTTTTACACGTTTCAAACCATGCTTAGTCAATTGCGAACTATTTTTGAAAATTTTTGAAAAATTGAACTTAGAAAATTTTTTGTAAAATGAGTCAAAATTTTTTCTAAGACCAAATTTAAAAAAAATTTTCTAAGTTCAAATTTTTCAAAAATTTTCAAAAATAGTTCGCAATTGACTAAGTATGCTTTGAAACGTGTAAAAACCAAAAAAATCGTCACATGAGATTTTGGCATGATTAATCACCTGAGAAATCAGGTGATTTCTCACCTGAGATTTTTTAGTAGGGCAGACACTTACACTATATTGATATTTTTTAATTTAAAAAAATTTTTATCTCAAATTCAATAATTTTTTTAAAACTGGATAATTTCATTTTTCCACAGTAACATTCTTATTTTAACGTAATTTTGATGAAACGTATGAAAAAATCGTCAATTCTAAGAATTATTATTTTTTTCTACAAAACTATCCATTTATATAACAAAATTTATTCAAATATTTAGATTATGACTTTGCTTTAGAATGACTTGAATTATAGTCTGTAAAGAATAAAATATATTCTGCATATCGTCAGGTGGGAGGAAGAAGGTTACGATTCGAAATTGGCCACAAAAAAGTAACGATTCGGATAAAGCCACAAAAAGGTTCAGATTCGAAATTGGCCACAAAAAAGTTACGATTCGGATAAAGCCACAAAAAGGTTCAGATTCGGGTTTAGCCACAAAAAGGTTACGATTCGGCTGCTTATTTTTTCCTTCGATGTTTTGGATGAGAACCGCTGTTGAAAACATAAGAGTTTGTCTCCTATTAGGCAGTTTGCTATGCAAGCTCAGAGTAGGTGGCGTTCTGAGCTCTAGCGCTGTCATGGCGGCACACTCCACGTATGTGTGCATGGATGAGCATATACGTGTAGCTGTGTGCGTGCAACGACGCGCAACGGTCTGCTATTAGAGAAGGGGCTTCCCCCACTACTTTCAGATGTGACGTCATTGAATACACACGGATAGACTCATGAATACACTGATACATGTTAACACAGCAAGATCGTAGTGTGACCGCCATGACAGCGCTAGAGCTCAGAACGCCACCTGCTTCGAGCTTACATAGCAAACTGCCTAATATCTTAAGTACTCATAAATATTATAATTATGTTTTCATTTTTTTCATGAAGAGGCAATTTTATAAACCTATAGTTTTCAATTTAGTGAGTATAAATCATATATTGAAATATATTATTACTTTTTATAATCTTATTAAATAAAAATTAATTGATTTATTTCATAAATTAAAAATCTCTTTACTTTAACGTTATCAATGTAAGAATAAAAAATTCACAAATTTTATAATTTAATAAAAATTCGCAAACATTAGTTAAATTGACGTGAAATTGTTTATATATATATATATATATATATATATATATATATATATATATATGTGTGTGTGTGTGTGTGTGTGTGTGTGTGTGTGTGTGTGTGTGTATTGGAAGGCTTTATATAGTGAAAATATTCATCAACAAATACAATTTAAGAGGCGGCCGTATAGTTCTGTCCTTGTCTAATCTTAATTTTCGTTATAATTAGTAAACTAAATATTTTTATACAAAAGTAAGGGAAGAGCCCAATAGATTTAAGGATGAATAGACGATTCTATTCTATTAAAAAATATAAAATTTTCATAGAATAGAATCGTCTATTCATCCTTAAATCTATTGGGCTCTCCCTTACTTTTGTATAAAAATATTTAGTTTACTAATTATAACGAAAATTAAGATTAGACAAGGACAGAACTATACGGCCTCCTCTTAAATTATGAGTCTCTAAGTAAAAAATCAATCATTAAATTTGACAATAAAAATATATTAACTAGATGTTACGATTGATTATTAGCTATCGATGCTGATAAAGCGAAAGATTCACGTATCCTCATGGAAAAAGATTTAATTCCTGCCAAATACCATAAATTCTATAAAAATTTATTACGTTGAAATATATATATATGATTATTAATTTAATAAATATATTTATATTTATATAAAAAATACTGTTAAGAATCGTTCATTTTGTTGGCATTGCCTCACAGTGTCAATCAATTTTAAATTAATTTTTAATAATTTTATGTCACTTTTTAATAAGTATGTTTAAATCATTTTTATAATATTTTCATGAAATATTTTAAAAGTAATTTTTGTTTTCTTTAACATTTATTTTTAAATTAATTCAGTAAATAATTTAACCTCGAATTTAACGGTAGGCCGGAGTAGAACCTGATACCGACCGAGTAACAATTGAATTGTTTGTTATTTACTCAAGTTTTAATCGGTGTATCTTCAAATTAAAGATCGAGCGCAATAGATATTATTATTATGAACATCTATGCACAAGAAAAAAAATATCTACCGGTTTGTTTTTGAGAAAAGTAAGTAACGCCAAAGTAAAAGTTTATGTTTATAATATTTTCGCGTTATTTACTTTTCTCAAAAACAAACCGGTAGATATTTTTTTTCTTGTGCATAGATGTTCATAATAATAATATCTATTGCGCTCGATCTTTAATTTGAAGATACACCGATTAAAACTTGAGTAAATAACAAACAATTCAATTGTTACTCGGTCGGTATCAGGTTCTACTCCGGCCTACCGTTTAGGGGAATCCTCATACCGACATAGAGTTCTACCTTATCTACATTTAAATTATGAATGTTAATAAAAATTTAACTATTCATGACTGAAATTCGTAGGAGAGGCACATTCTTAACATGCCAAGGAATTGATTGCAACGTTAAAAGATAATAGAAGGGTAAAAATAAGGGCGAAAACTGCTTAATACGATTAACTTTTTAATGTAGTTATGAATAATCGTATTATGCAGTTTTTGTCTTCATTTTCACTTTTATTCTGTCTTTTAACGTTGCAATAAATTCTTTAGAATGTTAAGAATGTGCCTCTTCTATGAATGTTAGTCAAATATAGTTAAATTTTTATTAAAATGCATAATTTAAATGTAGATAAGGTAGATCTCTATGCCGGTATGAGGACACCACTTAAGGCGACTTCGGATTTTAGGTTAGGTTTTATTTTTGAGTTTACAAATTACTCTTTCAATATGTAAAATTTTTCAGATTTTTTAATTTTCCACCATTCTACGGATTATAATAAATGGTGGAAAATTAAAAAATTCAAAAAATTTTAGAAACTGAAAGAGTAATTTGTAAACTACAAAATGAAATCGAACCGAACTTCCGTAGTCGCCTTAATCATTTAAATATTTCTAAATAATATCATCTGGTTCTTGTACTTTGTATATTTTAATGATATAATAAAAATTATAAGAGCGAGTTTATTGAATATGCACAATGCACTTCAAATTATTTACACTTTATAATATGCAATTGTATTGGCATAGTGTCAAATTATTTACACTTTATAATATGCAATTGTATTGGCATAGTGTCAATAACTTATGAATCATCTATATTTAAAGCACATCGAATTCGATACACATCAGGAAATAGTAAAAAAAAGGAGAGTAATAATGCTGAGGTTGAAAATTGTTTTGGCTGTACAATCGGGTTATACAGGCTGTATGGCCGAGGCAATTTTCTAATAAATCAGCAATAATGGTTAATTTGAATGAACGAAGGTTTTGTTTCTTATTTATTAAAAATAATCGATGATTAAGAGGAGGTCACGTATCTCTGTCCTTTTCTAATCAATGCATTAAGTTTTTTACAAAAATTAATAACTTTAGCAAAAAATGAAGAGAAAGCCGCATCTCGTATCAAAAAAAGCAATAATTTCTTTGATAAGAAAAAATTAATTTTATTGCTTCATTCTCAAGAAAACCTTGAAAAACCAAATTGTTCAACCTAACCTCTATGATTTAAGTTTTTCAAGGTTTTCTTGAAAACGAAGCAATAAAATTAATTCTTTCTCATCAAAGAAAATATTGCTTTTTTTGATACAAGATGCGGCTTTCTCTTCATTTTTTGCTAAAGTTATTAGTTTTTGTAAAAAAATAATTTCTTTGATTAGAAAAGGACAGAGATACGTGACCTCCTGTTAAAGACATGCCGAAATGTATATGTGAAAAGTTAACATTACGACTTAGAATAGTCCATCAGCATTACAATTACAATGCTTTTAGATAAAATATGCGTGGAACTTTCCTACTAATTTATATGTACGAGAGTTCGAACTGTACAGTCTGGTTATACAGTCTTTACAGTTGGAGCAATATTGGCGGAATTTATTGGTAACGAATAATTCGAATGCTTTAACATTGAAATTGATAATTTTATTTAACGCATTAGCCTTTCGTTTTGACATGTATTATTTTTATTATGAAAAATTTTTTTAGATTTGATACATAAATGAAATTTGTAATAATTATTTTCTGAAAGATTTTTATAATATACAACGAAAAAATTTTCAAAATGCTGAGGTTGAAATTTGTTTTGGCTGTACAATCGGGTTATACAGGCTGTATGGCCGAGGCAATTTTCTAATAAATCAGCAATAATGGTTGATTTGAATGAATAAAGGCTTTCCCTATTGAAAAAAGCACGTGCAAAATACACGTGTTTTTTACACGTGTTTTTTACATGTAAAATTTGCGTGTTTTTTCAAGCATTTTTTCACGTACTTTTTTCACGTGTTTTTTTCACGTGTTTTTGTTGACGTGAAATATTGTGAAAATTGAAAAAAAAACGTGTTTTTGTATATTTTTCATATTAAAAACTACGCATTTTTCATTAACGAACAATGAGAATGTTTTGTAAAGAGTATTTATAATACTTTATTTTGACCCTTTTGAAAAAAATACGTTCTATCTACACGTATTTTTTATAACTCTTCGAAGATCGAAGAGCTTCTAAGACCCAGAGTGTCTGGCTTCATATATCTTGTGTCTTCGAAATTTGTATAGGGGATGACAAAACTGAGAAAAACGCCACCTAGTGATTTAAAATCGCTATTGATGATCGATTATGTCGGTCTGACTCTAAGTCACTAGGTGGCGTTTTTCTCAGTTTTGTCATCTCCTATACAAATTTCGAAGACACAAGATATATGAAACCAGACACTCTGGGTCTTAGAAGCTCTTCGATCTTCGAAGAGTTATAAAAAATACGTGTAGATACACAACGTATTTTTTTCAAAAAGGTCAAAATAAAGTATTATAAATACTCTTTACAAAACATTCTCATTGTTCGTTAATGAAAAATGCCTAGTTTTTAATATGAAAAAATATACAAAAAACACGTGTTTTTTTTCAATTTTCACAATATTTCACGTCAACAAAAACACGTGAAAAAAACACGTGAAAAAAGCACGTGAAAAAAATGCTTAAAAAAACACGCAAATTTTACATGTAAAAAACACGTGTATTTTGCACGTGTAAAAAACACGTATTTTTTTCAATAGGGTTGTTTCTTATTTATTAAAAATAACACAGGCCCACAAAATGAAAAAAAATGTCTGAACTTTTGACCGGACATACATATTCCCATGTATTTTTCGACGCTGAATCCGAATCTGTAATAAAAATATAGGGTTTTTCTAACTTTTCTCAGAGTTTTATTGAAAAAACCTCATTTTTTACGGTTTTTTTGCGGTTTTTCGAGTCTAGAAAAAACAAATCATGAGATACGGTTAATTGGACTTCAAAATCGAATTCTACGGGAAAAAATACACGGGAAACCATACCTTCAAATTTTTTTAACGCGATTCTAGTCCTCTGTATGGGGTTGAAAAGATGAGGAAATCGGTAAAAGTCGAAATTTTGCCTAAAATGGATTTAAACAATATTAAAATTTAATCATGCGTCTTTTGAAGAGTCGATAAACATTGGAAATACTATCCTGGGGGTTTTTCAGATTGCTGATCATGAATTTGAAGTCAGATTGTGTAAAAACTACTTCTAGAGGGCGGTGACAAGAACTGTATATGGTAAATTTATCGATTTTTTAAAAATTTTACGTCTGAAATACTAATTTTAGAGTCTTTCACAGCATTGACTGTAAATTCAAGATATTAACTTAGCCTATTATGTACGTTTAACTTAACATTTTGTCTATGTTTGTCTCTCTCTCTCTCTCTCTCTCTCTCTCTTTCGATGTTTTTTTAAATTGGCTTACGCTTACGTACACGTTTCTCTTCGAATGACCGATGTAGTGGATTTCTGACACGTTTTTGTCCTTTTTCGCAGCTGTTTCTCTTTTTATCATCCAGCAGTAATCTGCTAACATGTTGATACCCCAGTTTCCTTGAAATCTACGTTCAAACTCCTTTAAATCTTGGTGAAATCGTTCACCATGCTCTTCACTAAAGTCTCCGTTATTTTCAGGAAACTGATTAACGTGTGAATCAAGAAAATGAAGTTTTAAGTTCATTAGACAACCCAATTTTTCAAAATTACGTACCATTCTTTTCACAATAGCTTTATAATTCGTGTCTTTGGCATTACCCAAAAAATTTCGTCGATACCTCTTTAAAACTTAACCATGCTGCCTTTTCAACATCAGTCATGCTTTGTTCAAAGTTTTCGTCTCTAAATACAGTTCGGATTTCAGGACCATCAAAAATACCTTCATTTAATTTAGCATCAGATTTATGGGGAAATACTTTGCTTATATATTGGAAGCATTGACCGTCCTTGTCCAAAGCTTTAACTAATTGCTTTATCAATCCAAGCTTTATATGCAGAGGCGGTATCAAAATTTTCGAAGGATTAACGAGTGGATCTTTTATAACATTCTGTTTTCCAGGTTCAAACGATTCTCTTGATGGCCAAATTTTCTTTTTATAGTGTTTTTCTCTATCTCTGCTATCAAACATGCATAAATAACATGGGTACTTCGTAAATCCAGATTGTTGTCCAAGTATCATAGATAAAATCTTTAAATCGCCACATATTTGCCATTTATGTTCTCTATATTTTATTTTCGTTAAAAGTAGTTCAAGATTGGAATACTCTTCTTTAAGTACTGTTGAATGTGCTAATGGTATAGGAGCATATTTATTTGTGATATTGAGGAGTACTGCTTTAAGGCTGCGCTTTGATGAATCAATGAATAGTCGCCAATTTTCAGGTTTGTATATGTTGGGTTTCAATTCATCAATAAGACCTTTCACGTCCGTGCAATAAACCATATTAGAATCATTCTTGAAATAATTTCTAAAGCGCTCTTCTCGATTACGATATGCACATACTTTAGTACCCTTTGTCAACATATTTCGTCTCTTAAACTCTGAAGCCATAAACTCTGATTGTTCCTTAGATAAACCACTCTTTCTAAATAAATCGTTCAGACTTTTTTGATCAAACTTTTCAACAGTTCGTTCTTCACCCTTAGGAATATACTCTTCATCACTATCCAGAGAATGTTCTTCAGGTGAACTTAGATCTTCTTCATTTGATGAGCTTCCGTCTGCGGCAATCAGATTTTCAGTTGTTTCATCTGTCGAGTTTTCATCTACATTTAGATTCCCTAAGCCTGTTGTAAAACTATCTCTCGAATCTTTATTTTCAAAAATATCTATAAAATTCTTGGATGGAAATTCTATACAAGAAGTATTAGGATATACTATTCCTTTTTTCTGTATCTTGTCTAAACCTTGTATCTTTGTTAAACAAAAATAGCAATCATTTTCATCTTTTGGTTCCTTCCACTTTGTAGGTATAGTAAATTTTAATTTGGACCTAGCCTGACTGGTGTTGTATCGATTCATCATGGCATAACATGAAGCACATATATAATGAGGAACCCAAATTTTATCCTGTTGAGAAATCTCAATACCAAAACATTTTTGATAGATAAAATTAATATTATCTGTGATTTTTCTTTTGTTTCGTTGTCCAATATATTCTGAACATACATAACAGAAATTATCTTGAGATCCATTACACGTATGGTTAAAACTGTTATTAGATGTACCAGCGCAGTTTAAAAAAGGTTGAAAATTTGAATTAGCCATATTGTTGAATTAAACCCCACACACTAGGAATCCTGTTCCGATCGCAGGTGAGTCCGCCGTCCTAGGGGTGATAACTCTCATACCTCCCCAGGCCTAAGTATGAGAGCTTTCCGACTTTGACGAGGACAATGTCAACTCGTCGTCGGACACACTACGGCATCATTCTCACATCCTAGTGCTCCCCTGCAGGACAGCGAGCCTTCGCTGGGTTCGTTACTGCAAAGTATTGAGTACACCGAATCATTCTACACATCCCATTTTCAGGGCAGTTGTCATCGTGACCAATACTTCGCAGCAGCAGGTTTTTTTTAGGTACCCTTATAGAGTACTGATATTCCAAAGCTATATATATATATATATAGCTTTGGAAAAAGATCATAAGTCCCATTCGTTTATAAACAATGCTTTAAGATCAATGACAGTGTACAACAGTGATTAACTGAACCAACGAAGATAGACGCTTATAGAAGCGTACTTCTGGGTTAAATTTTTCGTCCGATACGCTGGGTAACACTTTAACATTGTTTGTATATCTATACATATGAAAAATTTGATATATATAGATATAAAAATACATGGGATCTAGTGGCGCCCTCAGTAGCTGGGTAACTCATTTTTGGCAGAAATTTCCCATTTGAGAGTACGCTTCTATAAGCGTCTATCTTCGTTGACTGAACGGAGCTTTAAAATGAAACCGAATTCATTTCTAAACAACAGTACCCAGTTTTACAACAGAATAAGTACAAATAAAAAATTGACAGATCAAATTGTCTCTGACACAAACACACCAAATGAAGAAGATCTAAGTTCACCTGAAGAACATTCTCTGGATAGTGATGAAGAGTATATTCCTAAGGGTGAAGAACGAACTGTTGAAAAGTTTGATCAAAAAAGTCTGAACGATTTATTTAGAAAGAGTGGTTTATCTAAGGAACAATCAGAGTTTATGGCTTCAGAGTTTAAGAGACGAAATATGTTGACAAAGGGTACTAAAGTATGTGCATATCGTAATCGAGAAGAGCGCTTTAGAAATTATTTCAAGAATGATTCTAATATGGTTTATTGCACGGACGTGAAAGGTCTTATTGATGAATTGAAACCCAACATATACAAACCTGAAAATTGGCGACTATTCATTGATTCATCAAAGCGCAGCCTTAAAGCAGTACTCCTCAATATCACAAATAAATATGCTCCTATACCATTAGCACATTCAACAGTACTTAAAGAAGAGTATTCCAATCTTGAACTACTTTTAACGAAAATAAAATATAGAGAACATAAATGGCAAATATGTGGCGATTTAAAGATTTTATCTATGATACTTGGACAACAATCTGGATTTACGAAGTACCCATGTTATTTATGCATGTTTGATAGCAGAGATAGAGAAAAACACTATAAAAAGAAAATTTGGCCATCAAGAGAATCGTTTGAACCTGGAAAACAGAATGTTATAAAAGATCCACTCGTTAATCCTTCGAAAATTTTGATACCGCCTCTGCATATAAAGCTTGGATTGATAAAGCAATTAGTTAAAGCTTTGGACAAGGACGGTCAATGCTTCCAATATATAAGCAAAGTATTTCCCCATAAATCTGATGCTAAATTAAATGAAGGTATTTTTGATGGTCCTGAAATCCGAACTGTATTTAGAGACGAAAACTTTGAACAAAGCATGACTGATGTTGAAAAGGCAGCATGGTTAAGTTTTAAAGAGGTATCGACGAAATTTTTGGGTAATGCCAAAGACACGAATTATAAAGCTATTGTGAAAAGAATGGTACGTAATTTTGAAAAATTGGGTTGTCTAATGAACTTAAAACTTCATTTTCTTGATTCACACGTTGATCAGTTTCCTGAAAATAACGGAGACTTTAGTGAAGAGCATGGTGAACGATTTCACCAAGATTTAAAGGAGTTTGAACGTAGATTTCAAGGAAACTGGGGTATCAACATGTTAGCAGATTACTGCTGGATGATAAAAAGAGAAACAGCTGCGAAAAAAGGACAAAAACGTGTCAGAAATCCACTACATCGGTCATTCGAAGAGAAACGTGTACGTAAGCGTAAGCCAATTTAAAAAAAACATCGGAAGAGAGAGAGAGAGAGAGAGAGAGAGACAAACATAGACAAAATGTTAAGTTAAACGTACATAATAGGCTAAGTTAATATCTTGAATTTACAGTCAATGCTGTGAAAGACTCTAAAATTAGTATTTCAGACGTAAAATTTTTAAAAAATCGATAAATTTACCATATACAGTTCTTGTCACCGCCCTCTAGAAGTAGTTTTTACACAATCTGACTTCAAATTCATGATCAGCAATCTGAAAAACCCCCAGGATAGTATTTCCAATGTTTATCGACTCTTCAAAAGACGCATGATTAAATTTTAATATTGTTTAAATCCATTTTAGGCAAAATTTCGACTTTTACCGATTTCCTCATCTTTTCAGCCCCATACAGAGGACTAGAATCGCGTTAAAAAAATTTGAAGGTCGAAAAACCGCAAAAAAACCGTAAAAAATGAGGTTTTTTCAATAAAACTCTGAGAAAAGGTAGGAAAACCCTATATTTTTATTACAGATTCGGATTCAGCGTCGAAAAATACATGGGAATATGTATGTCCGGTCAAAAGTTCAGACATTTTTTTTCATTTTGTGGGCCTGTGTAATCGATGATTAGAGAAATGCCGAAACATATCTGTGAAAAGTTTATGTTACAACTTAGAATAATGCATCAGCAATACAATGATTTTTCATAAAATATGCGTGGAGCTTTTCATAAAAGTTTATATGGAGAAGAGTTTGAAATGTATAGTCTGGTTATATAGTCTGCACAGTTCGAGCAACACTGATTATTGGTAGCGAATAATTCGGATGCTTGTGCACTGATACCGCTTGATCGGAAAAATAATTTATATTAAAATTATTGATTTAGTTTCTTGGCTAATTAATTTCATTTTTAAGTACTACCTAACTACATTAATTTTTGCAAACTCTTAATAGGTTGATTTGAGTTCCATCCCATACATTTGGGAAGTGTGCGTAGATACATTTATATTAAGTAGGTAGGGATTTTTATAAAGCCTTAAACTTACAATATTTATTTTTACGGTAGAATTATTGGACATGGTATGGCTTATGCACATAAGAATTATGCACATTGTGATTTTTCACCGAAAAATATATATTAAAATTTCTTTAAAGTGTACATTTTATTATGCACATAATTTTTTAATAAAATTAATGATTGATCACAAAAGTTTTGAACACAAATTTTTATTCACATAAAATTTTTTGTTCAATTTTTAAGATTTAAAATTGTACACTTAACTTTATGCACAATTTATTATGAATATGAAATAATTTGTATAAAATATTATGCACATTTTTTGTTCACATCATAATTTTTTAAGAAATTCTCGAATAAGAATTGTACACAAATTTATCATGCATGAAAAATTTTGTACACATAAAATTATACATTAAATAATGTACATAATATTATACACATAAAATTATACACATAAAATTATACACATAAAATTATACACATAAAATTATACACATAAAATTATACACATAAAATTACACACATAAAATTTTACACATACAATCATACACATAAACACCCATATGGAAAAAATTTTTGGATATAATTATAAATAACTGTTAATAACTGTAAATAAATGTAAATAAATGTAAATAACTGTAAATAACTGTAGAAAAATATTAAAAAATGTGGGAATTGAGACATAAATAACAGTTTTTTACAATTATTTATAATTATTTACTGTTATTTACACTTATTTACAGTTATTAACTGTTATTTACACTTATTAACTGTTATTTACACTTATTTGCAGTTATTTATATTTATTTACAGTTATTTACATTTATTCACTTTTTTCACAATTATTTACAGTTATTTACGATTATTTATAGTTTTTTACAACTATTTGCAGTTATTTACATTTTCCAAAATCTTCATGAATTTATTCAATAATTTTATATATAGGCGAAAATTTTTAAAAATGTGAATAATTGTAAAAAACTATGGAAAATTGTAAATAATTGTAAATAATTATAAATAACTGTAAATAACTGTAAATAACTATAAATAATTGTAAATAATTATTAATAACATTAAATTATTCACTAATTCAAAAATTTTTGAAAATGTAAATAACTGTAAATAATTATGAATAACTGTAAATAATTATAAATAATTGTAAATAATTATAAAAAACTGTAAATAATTGCAAATAATTGTAAATAACTGTAAATAACAGTTAATAACAGTTAATAACAGCTAATAACTGTAAATAATAGTAATTAATAATAAATAATAGTAAATAACTGTAAATAACTATTATTTATGTCTCAATTCCCACATTTTTTAACAGTTATTTACAATTATTTACTATTATTCACAGTTTTTCACATAAATTATTTCCATATGGGCACATAAAATTTTATTAATATAAAATTATTATTTGGTTTGTGCACATAATTATTTTACGCATATGAATTGTACACAGTAATTAATGCACAAAAAATAATTTATTTAGAACACAAATATCGTGCACAAAATATTATGCGCAAAATTTATAAATATTAAAATTGTCCCGATCTTGCGTGAGATCGGGTCTCGCAAGAAAAAAAATTTTTTCACAACCCGGGCAGAAAATGAGCTTTTCGCAGCCTAGTTTTAGGTACGAAAATAGCTGTTTATTGCCCTGAGGGAGGAAAATAATTTTCGAGTACATTTTCTTCCCTAGGAAGGCAAATGAATGTGAAATAGTATATTACGTACCTGCGGGAGGAAACATCTTGTTCGGTCCATAGCACGCGTATAATAACGCCCGAGGCGTAGCCGAGGGTGTTAAACGCGTGCTAAGGGGCGAACAAGTTTCCCTCGCAGGTGCGTATACTATTTTCCATCACCCGCGCCCCGGAAACAACACTTTTGTGTTTTTGTCGCAGGACCGAAAGTGCTGTTTCCGGGCCGCTGTGATGGAAATTCATTTTCGCCATACCCTGCCCGAAACTACGACTTTCGTCCCTGCGCTGAAAAACAAAAGTCATAGTTTCGGTCCGGTTATGGCGAAAAATAGTATACACTCCACGGGAGGTAAAATGGCGACCCCATAGCACATATTTGCCACCCTCGCCTTCGGCTCGAGGTGGCAATTATATGTGCTATGGACTCGCCAATACTTTACCTCCCTTGGTGTGTAATATACTATTTCCTCCCTAGGGAAGAAAATTTTTGTCATTAAGTAAGGAAAAAAATTAAGTCTTTTTACACTCTTCTTACATATTATAAATAATTTCTTAGAATATTATATAAATTTATTTATATTAAGATATTTGTTACATTATGAATTAATTTAATAAGATATATGCTTTTATAGCTCCTTAAGTTTTTCAATACTTTTTTTCATTCAATAGTCTTCAATTAATTTATCTTTACTATTATTAAAATAATATTAAATTTACCTTAACACCCGTCAATAAGAGAATGAATAATTTTTTTCATTGCGCATGATTTATATAGTTATCAACAATAGCTCTCCCCACTTACAGAAAATGAAAAAATAAAAAGAACGTCACTAAGAGGCGTCGCTTATAAAATTCTTCGAAACAGCTCTTTCGGTTTCCCCTCTTCATTTTAGAAAACCTTTATATACATTGTTAAATCGATTTATTGGACAAAAAATAAGTTTCTATTTGATAAATAATTTTCAATTTTTATATTTACGTATTTATATTTTTAGAATTTAAACTGAAATATTGATGCCCTTCGTATGAAAAAGTCATATGTTAACCTCGGAAGAAAAGTGTTTTTGCCCTCGTCTTTATTGTCACCCTCGCTTCGCTCAGGCGACAAACTCGACTCGGGCAAAAATCATATATTTTCTTCCCTTGGTTAACAATGTACTATTTTAGCACACCAGATCTTTCCTGAGAGATTTTTGACAATATCTCGGTTCAATTTTAATCGATTTGAAAAACGAGAGGTTTACAGCCTGAGCCGAAGGCAAGGGCTGTATCAAGTTTCGTAAAAAAGCCTTTACACCAGAGGTAAATAATGTAATGTAGCTCATGACAGCCGAAAATGAGGAAAGACGTTGCGATTTTGAGGTTAGAATGAGATAAAATAATTTCTTTTTTCTTTCTATAATAAATATTTTATTTTCCGTAAAATAAATAATTAAAAACAGCTAGTACTTGAATCGCGAGTAGCGAGTAGGACATCGACCATATTTCAATTCAAGCGTGAAAATTTATTATTTATAATATTTTGTGTAGAATTTTGATATTGCAAATATTCGCACAATTTTGAGATTTATAATATATTGTGCACGATATTCTGTATACAATTTTTATCTTAACAATAACATATAGAGCTTCAAAAAACTTTCTTTAAAATATTCAAGACTTTATAAAAGAATCATTATTTGATCATTTATTTACTATAATTATAATTTTGTATACGATGAATGGTTGCGAAACATTTAATTTTTTTAAATAAAATTTGTCTTATAGTGGTTTGTATACATCATAAATTGTATATTGTAAGATTCTGATGTATATAATGTGTGCGAAGTTCAAATTCAAAATTCGAAAATTATAATTGAAAAGATAACGTTGAAGAAAAAATAATTTTTTTAAATTAAGTAAGCAGGAATATTAGACAGAAGAAAGTTTTAATGAAAACATAAAATCCACCGAAAGTTCATAGAATACAATTGTAAGTAAAATGTATGGACAATGTGAGTATTAATAAAAGAATACAGTAGAATGTTTACGACATTGAAATTATTAATTTTGACACAATAATAATTAATTTTAAGAGCCACCTTATAAACTTTAATAATTCTGATATAGAACTTTTTACAAGTTATACTAACTATAATAGTTTTGTTATGGTACAGAAATTTTCGTAAACATAATTTCATATCAGTTTTGAATTCTGTGGAGGCTACCTTAGTTAGTTAACAATCATTACAGAAATTACGTTAATTTGTTAAATCGATTACAGTACTTGAATTACAGACTCTTTGTAACTGGTAATATTGGATACAACAGCACCATTTACAAAAAGTCTGTATTTTATATACTGTTATTTATTTTTCGCCATTCTAACCTTAAAATCGCAAATTCGTTGCTCTTTTTTGGCTCTCATAGCGAAAAATACTGTACGCAACTGGTATGGAAAGACTTTTTTACGAAACTCGTTACGACCCTCACCTTCGGTTCAGGCCGTAAACTTCTCGTTTCGCAAATAAAGCCTTTCCATACCCGTTACGTAATGTACTATTTCCTCACTCTAACCTCAAAATCTCAACTTTGTTTCGACTTCTCGGCACTCGTGAGCAAAAATACATTATGAAACGGCTGTGTCAAGGCTTTTTTACTAAACTCGTTACTGCCCTCGCCTCGGCTCGGGCTGTAAACTTCTCGTTTCGTAAATAAAGCCTTCACACAACAGTTTAATAATGTACTACTAAAAATGTAGAGCAATTTGTCGTATTTTAAAATTTACTGAAAGTACTTTCTGCAATTAATGTTTATAGCATTGAATAAAAAAGAAAATTATTTTAGAAATGATTTTTTGCATAATTTTATAAAATTAAAAACAAGTATAGTATTTCATTATGTTTATGTTTATTATAAAAATTTTATAAAAATGTTCTTTTAACATGATTAATGTAAGTATTAACATTTTAATATTTTAAAAAATAAAAAACAAAAGTATTACAAAAATTTTATATATCATTTAGAACTTCTATGGCAGCAAGCGGAAATCCATTTCCTGAAAAAGATAAAACATTAAAATTACTCTTTAACATTTATTATTGCAATTGTTAAATCTATTCAAGAAATGCTTACAAAGAATGACGAAATCTTGGTCAGCCATCAACTGCATCATTAATACTGGCTCTAAAATGGATACAATGGGTGACCGACAATACGGACAAAATTTTCGCACCAAACGTTTGTAGCAATATACACAGATTTTGTGGCCACAGTTTCTGATTTTCCGGACCTTCTTTCTACGATGGCAGACAACACACCCTTTAAATTAAAAAAAATTGGCTAGTATTATAGTACAAAGAATGCTTGTGATTTTTTATTTAATTAGATATATCTATAAATAAGTAAATTTTATAACAAACTTTACATGACTCCATTTAATTAAATTTTCTTATATTTTTTTAACTTTACTTTCGTTTTGTTTTTATATCTATCAATTCTTAATGTAAAATAACAACTGATCTGTGCAGAATTACGAAAAAGTTCGAAATATTATGATCGCTAAGAATTCACTAAGAAATATTACGCTCTACCATGAATAAAATTTTAAAAAATCTTTATTTGTATCCTTGCATTTCAAATCATTTTTTATGATTGAAATTATACAAATAAACTTCTAATTTCTGATATTAGCGAAATTTTTTTTTAAATTTATTTATTAGATGGGTAGTGTCTAATTTTGAAAATTAAAGATATTTTTGTAACATGTCAGTTTAGACGCTGAATTTCGTAATGTATGGTAAGACTCCAGGGTTTTATTCTGAATGTAATGGATGAATCGGATTTTTAGACTCTTTTTCTATCATTAAATAAATATAATGAAATACAATTCAACTTTAAAATAAATTGATTCTTTCATGTAGATTTATTAATTTCTAATAACGCAAAGTATACTAAATAATTTGGGAGAAATAAATATGCTCATTTTGATTGCCAAGAACATATCCTGAAAATGAGAAAACAATCTTATTTTCAGGATCCATTCTTGTGAGCAAATAGTTATTTGAAAAATTAAATATATCTTTGTCACGGGTCCCCGCGTAAAAAAATTTAGATTTAGGATAAGTTCCGAAAAGGTTTTGTTCAGTTAAGGTTTAAATCACGTTTGGGAAATGAGACGATTCGAAACTTTATAAAATAAGAAGTCAAGTTTAGTAGAAATTTAACTATGGTTTTTAAAAACTATTTATGAATTTATATCAAAGAAAATGGTTTTATTTATACGTTAAATATATGTTTCGAGAAAGTTTTTGAGGACTTCATTTTTTAATTTATAAGAAATATTTTTATTTTAACGTATAATATATGTTTCGCAAAAGTTTATTATAAGTCCTAAAATCCAATTTTTTGAAAAGCTAAATCTATATGAAATTTGGCATAAGTTTTGTAGAACTTTGTTTGAATTTACGTTTAAAAAATATGTTCATTCTAAGGTTTAAAATATATTCAACCTTTAAATGATGGGGTGTTTAATATAAAGTAAAGAAACTATTAAGAGTTATTAGGTAGTTGGTATATTGGATAAGGGTAAAATAGTTTACGTACCTTCGTACACAAGGTAAGGATAAAAAAGGTTTTTATCCTTACCTTGTGTTTATTTAATTTTTGTTAAAATAAAAATTCGATTGAGCTTGTTATTTTTTTATGAACTTTGAATGAAAATTAGATATCAAGCTCGATAAACCTAACCGCATAATACTGTACATCGAAAGTTTGCTTATAACTTTTAATGTATAATATTTTGGGGAATTTATTGATTTGTCCGCACTCGGGACTAATATTACAAATTTTCTCACTGTGACGAAAAAACTTAATTTGACGCACCGTTTGTTTATAAACTTTGAATGAAAATATTATTAAGAGGGGGGGGGGACTCCGACATGCCGTTAAAATTGTATAAGTAAATTAATATATAATTCAATATAATATATAGTATTGATATTGCTCACCACTTGTTTTTTATGAAAGAAATATTTTTTCCTCTGTGGGATTATGAGACTAATTTATTTTATTCTATTAAACATTGAACAAAAATACCATTACAATAAATCATAAATTTACAGTAAAAATAAGTTTAATTTCTTTTTTGCCTCTTGATTTTTTTTATTTCTTTCCTTTCTATGACTCGTTTTTCGCATATTTTTCTTTTGTCTCCTTGATCGGACTGTTCTTTTTTGTTTTCTTTTGTCTTTTTTAATTTATATTTTTTTTCCATCTCTTTTAATTTCTTTTCGTATTCTTTTTCCAAATTATTTCTTAATTTGTTCATTTTTTCATTTATTTTGTCCGCTTCCATTTTTTTCCGTTCATCTTCTTGTTGTTTTTTTCTTTCTTGTTCTTTTACTTGTTCGGCTTTTTGTTGTTTTTTTCTATCGTTTCCTATTGGTTTACATTGTTCTATTTTTATTTCTGTTGCTTTTGCTGATTCAGTTGCATCTTTTCTTTGCATCTTTTTTTTTTGTTCTATACTTTCTATATCCATTCCTGCATGTTCAATTATATTTGTCTCTTCTGCTTTTCGTTCTACAGCTTTTTGTTTCTTATTAGAGTCTTCTCCTTCTAATTCTGTTGCTTTTAATTCATTTTCTTGCTCTATACTTTCTATATCCATTCCTGCATGTTCAATTATATTTGTCTCTTCTGCTTTTCGTTCTACAGCTTTTTGTTTCTTATTAGAGTCTTCTCTTTCTAATTCTGTTGCTTTTAATTCATTTTCTTGCTCGATTTTTTCTTGTTCTTTACTTTCTATATCCATTCCTGCATGTTCAATTATATTTGTCTCTTCTGCTTTTTGTTCCACAGCTTTTGTTTGTTCAGTGATGTCTTGTCCTTCTTTTTCACGAACTTCTTTTTCGCGTTTTTCTTTTTCACGTTCTTCTTTTTCATGCTTTTCTTTTTCACGCTGTTCTTGCACTAAAGCTTGTATTTTTTCATTTCTTTTTCTCTCTTCAATAGCTTCTATTGTCTTAGCTTTGTCTTTCTCTTCCTTTTCACGTTTTTTTCTTTCTTGCTCAGCAGCTCTTTGGTTTTCTTGTTTGATTCTTTCACATTCTTCTTTTTCAATTTCCATTCTTATTTGATCTGTTCTTTCTCGCTCTTTCCTCTCACACTCTTCTCTTTCGAGCTTTTTTTGTTCTTGTATAATTATTTCTTCGGTCTTAGAGCTTGTTTTAAGTCCTTCATTATTTTTTATTTTCTTGTCTCTTTTTTTTTCTTGAATTTTTTCCTGGTTGGATGATTTTGATGGCTGTGGATTTCGTAAAGATGCACAAAACGCAGTCAAACATCTTCTGTATTCATTATGATTCAGTTTGTATTTTAATTTTGTGTTAGAACGAACAAAAACTAAATTAACAAAAAAAGATGACATTATTTAAATTATTTTAAGGATTAATAAAGATATGAATGTAATTTATATAAAAAAAATTACTCTCTACTTCTTCATAAACATTTTGAGGAATAGGAGACCGACCATTTTTTCCTGTAGGTGACGAATTTTTTAAAACATCTCTTCCTAATATTTCGGTCATTAGACGCCGAATCATTTCTCTAGGCTTTTTCCTGAAAGAGCTTTTAAAAAGGTCTAATTTCCATTCAAGAACTTTAATATCCGATCCTTCTATAAGTGGAATCTAAAAAAGTTTTCAAATAAGTACATATACATTTTTTATTATGAATTTAGTAGCATAAACGATATTTACAAGTCTCTTTTTGGGGTTTGTTTCTTTACCGCTTGCCGAATTTTTTATTTGATCACTCTGACTAATATTAATACTTTTTAACAGGGAAACAATCATATCAATTTTTTCTATCTCTTCTAATGTAACTAAAAAAAAGTATTTATTTATAGTCATTACTAGAAAGATAAAAAGTGAATCTTATTTAAAATACCATACGTTTTGGAAATTTTGAACAAACACAATCACTTTTTTCTTCTTTCAATTCTTGTTCATCGAGATCCGATAGATTATCATCAGTAAAACTTAGAAAATATAATAATTATAAGAAATAATCAAATTATTTATTCTATTATTAAAAAAATAACGTTAGTTAATAATATAGATATAAGTAATCTTATTATATATTTTATATTTCATATATATTATAAATATATATTTCATTAGGAAAATTGAGTAAAAAACCCAAAAAGTTAATAACAGTGAATAGAGACAAGTCAGGTCAGACAAGACGTTTCAATTTCTTAATTTTCACTTTTATGATCTGGATACTAATATTTATTTTTATTTTAATAGCTAAACAAAAATCATTTAAATATGTATATGCGAATATATATGAATAAAATATGTAAAAGTAAGTTGTAATGTAAGCAGTTAAGCAAAAATGCACTTATACATCTTTAAAAAATTTTATTATTTATGAAACGTAATAAGTGAGCAAGACATTATCAGCATTCTACAAGCTGATTTATGTCTTAAACTAAAGCTTTTTATTTATAGATTACAAATAAAAGCTTTATTTCCATTTAAAAGTCAGCAATATAAATAATATTAAGATTAGATAAGTGAATACATATGCAAGTTACTTAAATCAGTAAATGCAAACAGAGCCCTGAGCCCATTCTAAAAAATTTAGAAATAAATTCTAATAAAATGAATTAAGAACTTACATTATTAACCTTTTTTACAAATCCAGGACTAAAGTCTCTTTTCGTAGAATTCATAAAAAAAGGTTAATAATTTAAATTTTTAATTCATTAAATTCTAATTTACTTAAAATTTTTTTAAAATATTCTTAGGACCTTTTTTAGCGTGCACCGATACACTTAATGTAAATATTAAGGTAATATTATTTTCCTCATTTATCAATTTAGTTGTAAATAAAGGTCTATTATGAAACTATAATATATTCTTCGTATTTACATTTTTTTAAATCTCAAGTAATAATCATAATTATTATTAAAGTTATTAATATTAACTAGTAACAATAATAAATTTTATCTAATTATTTAAAAAAGTAAATACAAAACTTATATTATATTTTTATAACAAAATTTTATTTTCAATTAAATCAATAAAGAAAGAAAATAATATTTTCTTAATATTCGGATTAAGTAATATAATATTTATTTTATAATTCAAAATATGCTTATTTTTCAAAAAAATGATCGTTTGTGTTCAACAAGTTAATTTTTGTTTAAAATGAAAACTTCTGACTAAGATTATGATTATAAACATTTTTATTTGAATAAATAATGAATGAAAATGAATTTAAAATAAAAAAGAGTCCATAGTAATAATCTAAGTCAAAAGCTTTTATTTAAAAAAAAAAATTAGGTTATTGAACATAAATATCAACCTTCTTGCAAAAGAAGCGTTTTTTTAGGTTATAAAAATATCAATAAATATTTGTTACCTAATGTAAATATTAAGATTTTTTCTTTTATTTATTAATTTAGTTACAAATAAAGTTTCGTTATATAAATGTAATAAATTTTTAAAAATAGAATAAGATTTATTATTATTATTAGTTAATAATAATAATTTTAATAATTATTAATATTTAAGATCTTAAAAAGGAAATTACAAATATATCATATTTTTATAACAAATTAATAAACAAAGAAAATAATATTACCTTATCAGTAAGTAACTTGTATACATTTATCTATTTAACTTTAAAGTAAGCGTTTTTTGGATGTTCTATTTGCTGATAAATGATAAAATAAAATATAACTCACCATTCATCATTATTTAATGATTCGTTTTCATCAGAAACTACTTCGAAGATGGATTTACTTTTTAAAATCTTTTCATTTTGACATGATTGAATTTTATCCTGCAATATTTTCAGTTTCTTATTTCCCTCTCGTACTTCTCGTCTTCGAAGCAATGATAAATCATCTTGCTCATCATCCCCTGTAATAATTTCTCCATTTTTCTTCACTTTTAACGTTTCTAAGAACCCTCGATCTTCTAAAAAATGTAAATCAACAAAATAATTAATATTTATTAATTAATATTTAAGAGCCGGTGAGTGGCTCAGTCGGTAGAGCGTTGGATCCGTAATCTCAGGGCTCTGAGTTCGAATCCCGCTCTCTGCAGCCGATTGATACAAGCACCACTGTACGTTACATGTGCTTTTTTCACAAAAACACACTTAAGAGCTCCGTCACTTATAAGCATAAAAAAATAGCACAAATATAGCAACGTTAAAAAAAATAAAAAATAAATATTTATTTTCAAAGAGAAATTAATATTTATTTTCAAAGAGTGATTTTTTAAGAATTGAGTAATAAAATTTAAATTGTATTAAAATGAAAGTAATGTTTTCGCATGAGTATATAATAGGTTATAATTTTTTACTTACTGCTTTTCAGTAGAATCTTGACTTTGTACCATTTCTTACCCCACCTTGCTGTGGTTTTTTCTGCTTCCTCGCATACATATTCTGCAGGAACGATGCTATATTCTTCAGAATCAATCCACCAAATTAAAACCAACATTTTTACATTAACTATTATTTTCTTCTTGCAAGTTATTAACCTCCGTGAAAAAAAAGAATGACTAAATCATGAAGTTATAGTTTATCGAATAAATTTCTTTTAAAAAAACAAAAAAAATCAATAAATGTGAAGTCCGCTTTTGTAATAACGATTTTTTTAATGCAACGAAAATCGAACACGTCACATTATTCTACAGCGTAATTTTCGTGAAAATTCTTTAATTTATTATTAAAGCTTTTAATAGTGAATCATTTTTTAAAAATGAGAAAAAAAAAAATTGATTTTGATGAGTGCTCAAGAGCAACAAAGTACAGACTTATACAGTGTTACAAAAATACATGTTCGGATAGTAGCAGTTCCTCTGATAATTTATCTAGTAGTTCTGAAACCGATCCTGAAGGTATGTATTCTATATAAAAATATATTTAAAATATTGAAAAACTTATAACTGTGTAAATAAATTTTAGTTTTTTAATTTTTAAACGATTTTAACTAACAACAATAATCAATTAGTAAACATTTAATAAATAAATAACGTTCTTACATTGATAATAGTTATAAATTAAATGATTTTTTTATAAATAATCAAGTATATGCAGGTACTAGTGCAGTAAAAGTGATTCTCATATAGAGTGCATAAAAAAATCTTTTCCTCTAATATTTTAATTTACAAAGTGTTATGGCTATTTTTTAAATTTTTAAATAAATTATTTTAAGATTATTTTTAAAATGTCATTAATCTTTATCTCTTATTTCTTTTTATTATATTATTATTAAATCTCGTTTAATCATTGATAATATAAAATTTGCTCTAATATCATTAACATTTAAGTAAGCTTAAATTATTGAAAGGAGGTTAAACTTGAAAGAATTGACAGTTAATATAAAACATCGTAAAAATTTTAAAGTTATTATTTAACAATTGTAATAATTATATTTATTACTGCATGTTGTTTTACGACAAATTTTCACATTTTATAATAAATGATCATAATTTATTTTTAATTTAATAAATGATTCATAAATTATAATTTTAGAGGAGTCTCCCGAAAATGACACGAATGGAAGTGATTCAAATTCTGACGTACAAATAGATAGCAGCCAAGAAGAAATAAACAGTACAGTTAATGAAAGCAGTAACACTTTAGATGATTTGGAAGACTCTGATGATATAGGTGCATTCGGTAATAACAATGCAAGATTAATGAATTGTAAAATAATACAATATTTATTTATTCAAACAATATATTTTGATAAACAAAAAATACGTATTCCAATATTGAAGAAAAATTTTTTTAATTATGTAATTTTTTTTTTAAGATAGTAAATTAATTCGCCTTGGTAAGACCTCGAGTGGCGCCTCACGTAGTAAATTATAGAAGCTTAGATGCTGGGTTAAATGCGAATAAAAAGTATTGTAAACATGGGGAGTGTTAATTTTTTAATAGAATTTAGCAATGTTTTGGAATATATTGGGCCAGGTATTCGCTGCTATCAAGAAGGGGAGAGAGTTTACAATGCTAAACATATTGTCTTTTGTGGTATCACCTCAAAAATTTTAAATAAAAGCGTATTATTAGCACTTTGTATACAGTCGTCTGCTATACATAAGCTGCATGAAATAAAAATTGAAATTATAAGTGAAAATAATAATTCTCAAATAAATTGTAATTGTTCGTGTGCAGCAGGTGCTCTTGGAAAGTGCAAACATTGCGTGGCAGTGTTAATTTATTTAAGTCGGTAAGTTTATTTTATATACTTGAATATAAAAAATGTTTAAAATTGATGGTTATCAACTTTTCTTTTCATTATTTATGCATTTTCAGTACACCTTTTTCACTAATTGAAGAAGCAACGTGTACCGATATTAAACAGCAATGGGGTAAATTGAAAACAGTCACAACAAACATGTATGCTACAGAGCCAATTCTTAAATTTTGTCATCTTAAAAGAAAAATGAATCAGATAATCATCTTATTCGCTACAACCCATTAGAAAATGTTAATTTTCTAAATGTATTAACAGAAGGTAAATATTAATTAATTACATTATAAAATAATATAATACAAAATGTGTTTGACTGATTTATAATACTGTTGTAGGAATGGATGATATGAACGTGGAGTTAGTAAAAACACTTAAAGGTTACAGAAGTGCAATTAGTAACTATGAAGTCCCTGATGTACAAAAAAATAATCAGATAGTAAGAGATACTGCTGTGAAAATGCTTTCTGCAAATATTTTCTCTCTTGTCGAATCTCAACTAATTTCTTATCATACAATTAATGATACTAAGATTATAATGCAAATATTTAATCAATTGAATATGCAGGAACAGTTATTTTTAAAGAAAATATTGTCAAAACTGTTGAACAAGCTGTTGATATCTGTATGAAAACAATTGAGCAAAATAATAATGTATGGAAAGCTGAAAGAAAACTACGAGTGACTGCAAGTAATGCATATGAGTTGTTTACGTACTCATCAAATAAAAACCCTAATTGGGAAAAAAAAATTGTGAGTTATTTACATAATGATTTTAAAGGTACAGCTGATACAAAACATGGAATCATTATGGAAGAAGCTGCTATAAAGTGTTATCAAAATATGACAGATTTTGAAGTTATACGTATGGGACTCCTCATAAATCCAACCATACCTTGGATGGGTTTTAGTCCAGATGGTATCGTAGTAAATAAACATATTGTAGAAATAAAAAGTCCTAAAATAGGAAAAGTTTATACAGCTAGTCAAGCGATAAGGCATTTAAAATACATTAATATTAATGATAATAATATTACTTTAAAAAAAAACATAAATATTATTGTCAAGTGCAATTGGGTATGTACATTAGTAATTTACCTTACTGTCATTTTATTATTTATTCATCAGGGGATGACACATGCTTTATAATTGAAGTTGAGTTTGATAACAAAGTTGTGATAGAAAAGTATATACCCATCTTACAAGATATATATTTTAAATACATTCTGAAAGAATTAACAAATAATAAGAGTAATGATTCTAAGGAAAATGATAATAATAATATTTAATTTTGTAAAAGACTGATTATTATTAGAATATGTTATCTAATATTTTCACAAGAAATAATTTATTTAGTGTAATCCAAAGAGGTATCAATGTTCAAAAAATTATATTTATTGATATATTATTAGTAGGAAGGGAAAAAAAACGTTTTTGTGATAAGAATATAAAATGTTGCTCTTCTTTATAATAAAGTTTATTTTTTGATTAAAACAAATGAGTTATTATTCATTTAAAAATATATAATACATTAAATTTATCATAATTTCATTCAAATTTATGATCTGACATAATCGATTCAGATAAATTCACAATTCCACAAACTACTGTAAATATTTCATTCATGTAAGGCGCTATTTTGATAGAGATCTTCTTTTTTAAAATATCAAATAATTTTATTCTTTGAATTGAACGCTCCACATGCACTCTTGCTGAAGCTATTTCAATTGTGCTAGTGACATCAGCTGAACAAAACTGTTTATTTTTACCCAATTTTGGAGGTACAAATAATGTTATATGCGCTTCAGCACATTCTTCCTCGATAGCAAAGCCTTTATCAACCATAATGCCATCTCTTGTTGGTTCCAGTTTATTTAAAATCTTTGATTGATTAAAAATACTTTTATCAGAAGCTCTTCCACCATATGCTTCACTAATAAAAATGATTAATCCAGAAGGAGAAATACCTACAAGGAACTTAATTGTTTCACATCCTTTGTAATGAGAATACAATCGAAGTCTACAGCGTAGACATTTGGGTCGTTCTATTGGAATCTCTGTACAATCCAGCACAACATACGTTTTAGAAAATTTCTTAAAACACTTTGGCATACTCTTCAAAATCTGTTCTTTTGTTGGCCAATAAATTGCAGATTTTAGAATAAATGCTAGTGTCTGTAACATTGTTAAAAATATATTACTGCACGTATGACGTGACATTCCAAACAATATAGCTAAACACTTGAAAGATAGATTTAATTTCAATTTACATAAAGTAAGCACTATTCTTTCTTTGACAGGATAAACATATTGGTAACTTTTTTTTCACAAAGTTTCACTGCATTTATTAAATTATTTAATAATAAATTATTTATGCCAGTAAAAACTTTCAAATCATCATCTGTTTTCAATAAATCTATTAAAATCACTTTTTTAACACTTGGAAAAACATTTAAGTTACCACTACTCAGTTCACTTTCACAGTTTAACATGTTAGCTTTTTGAACATTCACATGCTTAGTCTTTAATTCAAGAAGAATGCGTGCAGCAGTGACTTCTGCAGATTCTTCATCATAATCATTTTCATCTTCATCTTCTTTATAACAAATGCAAGATTCTACATTAATAGGAGTGTCATCAGAAGCATCTACGTTCTCATTGTATTTAATAGTTTCTTCCGTATACATAGGTGAAGAAAATAAAGAGTCATTTTCTACAGCATGATTGTCCAACGACTCTTTTGCAGTTGCTTGCACAGATGTATTTAATTTACTGATACTTTCATCGCTAAAAACAATTTTATTAATATTTTGTAATTTATAAAAAAAAAAAATTGTATAGTAAGATACCTTACTTTATTTCATTCATCACAGATCTTCTTTCAAAACGTTTTAATCTTTCAAATTTTTGTTTTAGTTGTTCTGCACTTAAAACTCTGTCTAATGGTCTTTTGGCAGGTTTAATGATGGAACTGCCAATGGTTTCAATGAAGGATGTTTTGTATTGAGCCCTGTGAACATTTTAGTATTGATATTTTTGGTAATTTTATTAAACAAAATTATGTTTACTTACTGGGCATATAATCTTGTCTGGTGAAATGAGCTGCACACACGAACATATTAGAGGTTATTTTCTTGCCTATTTTACAAGCAATCACCCACTGATTGCAAACCTTTCGATTTTTTGGAAATTTGTGTAAAGAAATATCTTTTACAAATTTACACTGTGGTACAGAGCACCAACGTGAAGATTTTCTCTTTTTATTTTTCTTACTTTTCATTTTACATATGTATTTGTTTACTTTTGACCCAGCATCTAAGCTTCTATAATTTACTACGTGAGGCGCCACTCGAGGTCTTACCAAGGCGAATAGATATAATTTAATAATTTAACTGACAAAGATACTAGTAAAAATTCTTAAAAAGTATTTCAAACTCTTGTTCTATTTCCGGCTCTCTTTCTCTTTGTTTTGTTTTTTGTATCTTTTTCTTCTGTCTTAATTATATTAATATTATTTATTTATAATATTATAATTAATGTTACAATAATAATTTAATCTTAAAATCTAATTAAATGTAAAAAATTTTTATTTTTTATCACCCTGATTTATATATATATATATATTTCGTAAAAACTATTATACTCATTTTATAAATAGCTTTGTTATCTGAAAGCATTTTATTTCATCTTGAATTTGAATCATCTTTTTTATTTATTATTTTGTTGGCTATTTTGGCCATAGTATTTTTTTCCAATCATTTGCCTCAGCAACCTCTCTCTATCAGTAGAAAATACAATTTTTTAAAAATATTCTTTGTGGCTTACAATGTTTTTTAAAGTTAAAATTTTTATATTTATAATTTCAAAAGATAAATAAATGTATTTAATACTTACAGTTTTTCTTTATTATTTTTCTTTTTTAGTTTTTTTTGTAACGCACATATATGATTTCTTCATTTTTTAATACAAACAACGATTCTCTAAAGCGATGCTTGTTGTTTTAACATTTTAGTCAAAACACTCAAGCCAACGTCTTCAATTATTTAAACACTGATAAAATGTTGTATGTTATTATTTCAAGATATTAACAAGTAACCCATTTTTCGTTATAATATCAAATAGAAAATTGACATTTAATTTAAAGCAATATTTACGTTTATTTACGATTTTTTAAATTTCACCTTAAAATAAAGCGTGATATTCTTATATTTACGCGGGTATTCATGTATTTATAAATTATTATTCTAACAAGAAGTAAAAAAATTGTTTTATATAACTATCTGATTCACAAATAAAATATTTATCTTTATATAGACTAATTATAAAAAAGCTATTCAATAAATAGATAATCATATAATTTAATTATTCAATTAAAAAAAAAGTAAACAATTGAATTAACTAATAAAAAATGTCTTTTTTTATTATTTAAGAAATGCAAGAAAATCAAGAAAGTTTGTCTGAAAGTGAACCAGATGATTCTTCATCTGAAGAAGAAATAGGGACTGAAAGTGAAAGTGAAGCCGAAGATAGTTCTGATGATGAGTTGCTATTTGAAAATGCTAACGATGCTTTGTATCCTGGAGCTCCACTTACAGTCGCCGAAAGCGTTTTTGCTATTTTTTCGTTAGCTATGAGACATAAAATTACGGGAGTTCTACTGTCTAGTTTGTTATCATTAATTTCTTTACATTGTATTAAACCTAATAATTGTATTAAAACCATTTACAAGCTTAAAAAATTTTTCGCGAGTGTAAACGTTCCTCTTGAACGACATTATTATTGTTCAAAATGTTTTTCTAAACTGCAGCAACAATTTTGCAATGTATGTAATGGAAATGCTAATGTTACATATTTCTTAGAAATTTCTATTTTACAACAATTAAAGTCCATGTATAAACGAAAAGGATTTAATGAAAACTTAAATTATCGCTCAGTTCGGACGAAAGAAAATCTATTAAATTACGAAGATATTTATGATGGTGAAATTTATAATTCTTTACCTGCAGATTTTTTACAAAATTTTAATAATATTACGTTTAGTTGGAATACAGACGGAATTCCTCTATTTAGATCCTCAAAAATAAACATTTGGCCTCTTTATCTGATGATAAATGAATTGCCATATCATTTAAGAATAAAGAAAGAAAATGTTATTCTGGCTGGATTATGGTTTGGGCCAAAAAAGCCATCCCCTAATTTATTTACATCTGTTTTTGAGAAAGATTTAAAAAAGATTTATAAAGGTGTAAATTTCGAAATACCTAATTCAGAAAATCCATTACGCGTAAAAGGAATAATTATTACTGGTACTTGCGACCTTCCTGCCAAAGCGTTATTCTTAAACATGAGTAATTTTAATGCCAAAAATGGATGCCCTAATTGCAAAATTGAGACTAAAAGGGTTGACAACGTTCAAACTTATCCTTATATTGAAAATCTGGAATTGCGAACAACAATAGAAACTAAGTCTCAAGCTGAAGAAGCTCATCGAACAGGCAATCCAGTATTCGGTATTAAAGGACCTTCAGCATTAGGTTTAATAGTACATGATTACATTAATTCTACAGCAGTTGACGAAATGCACTGTGTATATCAAGGCATAACAAAAAGATTGATGACATTTTGGTTTGATATGGATTACCGCACTCACCCTGCTTCTTTGCTTCCTTTCATAAAAATAATTAACAATAAAATAAAATCTATTACGCCACCTTCTTTTGTACAAAGATTGCCTAGAGATGTTACCGATTTTTCATATTGGAAAGCATCTGAACTAAAACTATTTTTACTAATCTATAGTTTACCAATTTTGAAAACTTTCATGAAATCGAATTATTTCGATCATCATGTATTATTAGTTTATGCCATCACAATATTAAATCTATCAAGCATAAGTGAAAATATGTTAAATGAAGCTAAACGCTTTTTAACAGAGTACGTTATTAGATATGAGTTTTTATACGGAAAAAAATACATGACTTGTAATTTACACTTACTGCTTCATCTACCTGATAACGTACGAAAATTTGGACCACTATGGGTGACGTCATGTTTCTCTTTTGAAAATTTTAACGGATTATTGAAAACTTATGTCCACGGCTCAAAAAATGCGGAACTTCAAATTTGCTCTTCAGTAATAACATTTTTAACTTTCTCTGAGTTAAAAGATAAATTTATCAGAGGTGACAGCGAAGTTGATTACTTTTGCAAAATGATAGATACATCTGGAACGCATAGACGAAAAAGTAAATTAATTGATGATAAAATATTTATTATAGGACTTTATAAGAAGTTAAATTTTATTCCCATAGATATATTAAATATTTTAAGAGACAATGATATTATAGTTGATGAACAAAAGTATCACATTTTTAACAGACTTCTTAAAGACAGCATATATATTGAATCTGAGCCATACACCAGTAATAAAAAGAAAAAAACAAACTCATCTTGTGTTCGTTTCCTACATGATGATAATATTCGAGTAGGAGTAATACAAACATTTATTACTGTATGTCACTGTTTATGTTTACCTTCTTGTGATAATTGTAACGAAAATTGTAAAAATTACGCCATTATTTCAATTTGTGATATACAGAAAGCGTTCATTTGTAATCTCAACCGAAACTATGTTCCAACTATCTTTACTTGTCAAAGATCTAATAATTTATTAGTGATTGATGTAAAAAATATTATAGACATATGTTTTTATTTTTATGTTGACAATATATTATATATCGTCGAGATGACAAATAATAAAGAAAAAGAATGAAAATGGATTAAATGAATAAATATTTATTTCACACAACGAATGCGATTAAAGTTTTAAATAAATACATTTTTTCAAAAATTAATTCAGATGTAAGTCTGAAAAATGTTGTGTAACTTTTTTCAAACTTAATTTTATACAAAATTTAAAGTATTTTTTTGCCATACCCTGCCCAAAAGTACCACTTCTACCCCGGCTCTAAATCGCAAAAGTGGTACTTTTTGCCTGGGTATGGCAAAAAATAGCATATTCACCACGGGAGTTGATTAAAAATGCCTTAAATTGTATGTAATTGTCACCCGAGCCTTCGGCTCGGGTGACAATTACATACGATTTAAGACATTTTTGAAATTAACTCCCTTGGTGAATAATATACTAATAATAACACCACAGAGAAAAGTACATTTCTTTCATAAAAAACAAAAGGTAAGCTATATAAATTCTGTAAGTAATATTATGAGTAAAGTAGAATAAATCCCAAGAGTGGATCTGCAACCCTAGTGAGCAAAGCGAAACGAGGGGAGTAATTATCCGAGGGAAAAATAGACTTTACTCCCGAGTTGCATACAGTACTTTATTCCCACCACCACCGTGATAACTTTATCAACTTAAAAAAAGCGGGTTTAATTAGAAAAAATTGAACTTAAATTTTTATTTAATTTAATAAATTTTAGACGTAAGATATGGCTTTCTTTCGGCCCTCTCGAATTAATAAAGTGGCCAGAGCCGGTGAGTGGCTCAGCCGATAGAGCGTTGGATTCGTAATCTCGGAGTTCTGAGTTCAAATCCCGTTCTCGGCAGCCGATCGATAAAAGCGCCACTGTACGTTATATGTGCTTTGTTCACAAACACACTTACGAGCTCCATCACTGATTAAAAAATAGAATAAATATAGCGATGTTAAAAAAGATAAAAAAAATAAAGTGTTCATTTCTGTTGAGGTGGAAATGGCATTATATATTATTTTACTTGTACAATTTTAAGAAATAAGTAGATATAAAGTTGTACATATTTTTGTATTTTGTGAAACGTAAATTAGAATAAAGTTTGAACTAACTTTTCTTTTGTTTCTTTAAAATTTAAATAATTAAAAAATTTAATTTATAATAGAAAACAAAATAAATTTATAATAAAGTTTCAAAATCTTACTATCGAACATTTAAATGCTTAAATAAATTCATTTCCTCGAAAAGAAATTCAGATAAAAATCTGAAAAACTTTCGTGAAACTTTTTTAAAACCTGATTTTATACAAAATTTTAAAGAATTTGCTTATTGGTTTGGCAACCTTTTTTATCCTTACCTTGTGTACCAAGGTAAAAAATTGGTCTTTAGGGTTTATAATAAACTTTTGCGAAACATATATTATACGTTAAAATGAAAATATTTCTTATAAATTAAAAAATGAAGTCCTCAAAAACTTTCTCGAAACATATATTTAACGTATAAATAAAACCATTTTCTTTGATATAAATTCATAAACAGTTTTTAAAAACCATAGTTAAATTTCTACTAAACTTGACTTCTTATTTTATAAAGTTTCGAATCGTCTCATTTCCCAAACGTGATTTAAACCTTAACTGAACAAAACCTTTTCGGAACTTATTCTAAATCTAAATTTTTTTACGCGGGTCACTTTTGATACTTTATTTCGCAACGTATAATAAGATGCCGAGGTTCTCTTGTAAATGTCATGAATAAATTAGATTTGAGATGCCTTTTTTATCATACGATAAAAATGATTGAATATTATTTCTTTTACATTGGTGTATTCATCTCTCACGGCGCAAATTATACTAAATAATATCGTTTGTAATTATCAGAAATAGTTATTTTTTAACAAGATCATTCTCAATTAAAACATAAGTTAGAAGACAGATAAATTATTGTTTCTAAATATGCTCATTTTAATTGTAAAGAACATATCCTGAAAATGAGAAAACAATCTTATTTTCAGGATCTATTCTTGTGAGCAAATAGTAATTTTTTGAATTAAATATATTTTTGTAACGGATCTATTTTGTAACGTTATTTCGCAATGTTTAATAAAACACCGAAGTTCTATTCCAAATGTCATGCGTCAATAAGAATTTTAGATTCCTCTTCCATCATACGATAATAGTATATTACGATACGGGCGACTTAAATCACCTATTATTATACGGCGAAGTTAGGGCCCGAGCGTCAGCGAGGGTCCTAAACGCCGTGTAATAATAGGTGAATTTAAGTCGCGAGTATCATATACTATTTTATAGCTCGAGTGATTTAAATCCGCCACACTACATCTATACTCTCAAAATTCAATAACAAACAAAGGCTATGCACTCCACGAATGATAATTCATTAAAAAAACGAATTCTATTTACCAGCAAAACTAGGCATTCTACTAATGATAAATCGTAAAAGAAAAGCGAAAACTGCAAAAAAGCAAAATCTAAGCACTTCGCGAATAATAAATAGAAAAAAAATAAAAAATATGTATAAAACATGAAATAACATTATGTCAAACTGTTGAAATTAATTCTGTAATAATAAAAATCTAAATTTCCTTTCATATATGTATTAGGGCCGTAGGAGCAACAAGTGGTAACTTATGTATTGTATTAGCAGTTACGTTTAGGGGAATCACAGACGCGACGGAGTCTTAATTAGAGCGTCGAAATGACTACCTCTTCGCTTCACATGTTACACTGATATTAACTTTGGTCTTACACGTATTGAACACGCTTATAATTGTTATTTATTTTGAAAAATATCGATATAAAAGAGTTGCAATAATCTACACCTCATTATTATCGATGAATAAACTCTTAAAAATAATCCAAATATCAAAATATCGCTTATTATAAGTGCGTGATTTAAGTGAATTCAGCGTTATATTCATTATCGAACAGCGTAAAAATTTATCGTTTAACTATCGGCTCAGCGGGATTTAAGCGCGGATTTAAATCACGCAGTGCTATAAAAATTATTTAATATTATGTTTTCTTTTATCAACATATTGATTCTTTTATATTGATGTTTTGATTTTTCACGATGTAAAAAATAAAAAATAATTTAATTTTCAAATATCAGGAATAGGTATTTTTTAAACGAGATTATTCCCCACTAAATAATAAGTTGTAAGACAGTTCGATTATTTATTCTAAATATGCTCATTTTAATTGCCTGCAAAATCAGAACAAATAAAAAGCATAATATACAGATATTTAGAAAAATTTAATAAAATTTAAAAATTTGGGAAACGCGTGAATCAAATACATATTACATCATGTACATATAAGTAAAATACTAATTATAGTATCATTTTATAATATGAATTTGAATTGTTCTAAGCGATTACATTATTGTCACAACAATCTTCGTCTGCGATATCCATCGCACGTGGGGTACGAGACCCACGAATTTTATTGTGAAAATAAAAATGATAATACCCATATGGAAAAAATTTTTGGATATAATTATAAATAACTGTTAATAACTGTAAATAAATGTAAATAAATGTAAATAACTGTAAATAACTGTAGAAAAATGTTAAAAAATGTGGGAATTGAGACATAAATAACAGTTATTTACAATTATTTATAATTATTTACTGTTATTTACACTTATTTACAGTTATTAACTGTTATTTACACTTATTAACTGTTATTTACACTTATTTGCAGTTATTTATATTTATTTACAGTTATTTACATTTATTCACTTTTTTCACAATTATTTACAGTTATTTACGATTATTTATAGTTTTTTACAGCTATTTGCAGTTATTTACATTTTCCAAAATCTTCATGAATTTATTCAATAATTTTATATATAGGCGAAAATTTTTAAAAATGTGAATAATTGTAAAAAAACTATGGAAAATTGTAAATAATTGTAAATAATTATAAATAACTGTAAATAACTGTAAAAAACTGTAAATAACTGTAAATAACTATAAATAATTGTAAATAATTATTAATAACATTAAATTATTCACTAATTCAAAAATTTTTGAAAATGTAAATAACTGTAAATAATTATGAATAACTGTAAATAATTATGAATAACTGTAAATAATTATGAATAATTGTAAATAATTATAAAAAACTGTAAATAATTGTAAATAATTATAAATAACTGTAAATAATAGTTAATAACAGTTAATAACAGTTAATAACTGTAAATAATAGTAATTAATAATAAATAATAGTAAATAACTGTAAATAACTATTATTTATGTCTCAATTCCTACATTTTTTAACAGTTATTTACAATTATTTACTATTATTTACAGTTTTTCACATAAATTATTTCCATATGGGTACTTATTAAAATATAATGCTGTTTCGAAATTTAAAATTACTCAAAACTAATTTGATTTTATCTTTATTTTTAAAAATAAAAGGATATTTTTCTTCTATTTCATTTTAATTGTAAATCAATTTTATTTTCTTATCCAACTTCAAAGCGTTAAATTTTTACATTTTTATCGAAATTTAGAATTTTTGTGGAGTGGATTTAATTATAGTTGAAATCATCGCTATTTAATAAATTCATATATTCTTTTTTATTCCTTATACACTTTTGGAAGAACAGCTTTTCATTACATTTTAATGATCTCAACCTTTCAAATAAGAGCAAATTCATGCTCAAATTATTTGAAATATCAAGTTCAAGTAATTATATTTCTCTTGTCACAACAATCTTCGTCTGCAACATCCATCGCACGTGGGGTATGAAACCCACGAAATTTGTCGTGAAAATAAAAATGATAATACTTATTAAAATATAATGCTGTTCGGAAATTTCACAATCTTTCAAGATTCATTTCATTCAATTTTTTGTTTTCTTGATGATGTAGCTAATTACGGTTATAATTTTTTTTATTTTTTTTAAAGATAATATTTAGAATATTTAATTTTTAAAGTATTTCACATATAATTATATTGTGTAATAAAATTAATTAATCTTATAATTATTGTATTAATCTTATAATTTTTGTTCTATAAATTGAAACTACGTTCAGAAACTGAGTATTTTTTTTCATATAATTTTATTCATCTCGTTTTCGGCTGTTTTAAATTGAAATTTAGAGAAATAGATAAAACTCACTAAATAACAATATTTATATAAATTCTAATCAATTATATGTTAATGCGTTGTCCTTTCACGATCAATTGATCACACTAAAATTAAACGAAAATTTAGAAATCTTAATAACATTGAAGAGAAGTGGTAATAAAATTCTACATTATGTTTTTTTTGTATAAAAATATGATAAGAGCTAGTGATCAACATCAACGCTCGGTATATCTAATGTTAAGCATAATAATAATAATTGTTTTATAATACATAATCAAAATTAGCATTGTTTGAAAGAAGTATAAATAAGCACGTGATTTCCTTATACTATTTATCAAAATCGCATAAATGCTGTAACGCGGTTTTTTATAGAATTTTTTTTTTGCTTTCAATAAAGTCTTCTTGTCTGAATGAGAGATAGAAGGTGTTTACATTCACATCTTCTCTCTCACTCGAAGACTATCTTCTCGCTCTCTCTATCCCCTTTAAAACTTAAAATAAAGAAAATGATAACTACCTTACCGCATACGTACACGCTGCATACACATGCACACCAGGAACACGCCACTAAAACCCAGGGTATTAATCCACCTGGTTGTTGATTTTTGTTGTTCCCGGTGCTGATGCTTACACCTGTCAACCAGTAACACGTGAGACCGTGCTTTGGAGGTTAGGCCAGGTGGGGACACTCACTACCACAAACCAAGGCACACACACACACACATGGTTGTAAGCACTTCACTCACGAGACGCGACGGCAGCCCCGAGCAGACGACTCGCACCACCAAACGCCTAGGAGGCGGCGAAGCGGCGCCGACGGCACAAACAATATACGAACACGTGCTCGCTGTTGTGGCGCTCGCGTAGAATTAGTTAAAAAATAGAAAGAGAGAGAGATATAGGAATACACTGATAGAATAATGAAAGTCGATAAAGTAGGATAAACGCATATGGTAAAAAGATAGCGTACAGATATAAAAAACTTAATTATAATAAAAAGAGATGCTAGATTAACAGATAAGAAATTGAAATGAGTCACATTATAGGTGGCGCGCAAATACTAAAGATATTTAAACCTAATTTAAATAATAATTTTTATTTGCTTGTTGTAAATACATTTTTGTATATTTTTATAGATGGCGCTACAGTACAAATAAATAAAATAACTTTGCAATTATACGAAATAGTTAAAAATGAAAAGCGTTAACAGAATAAAGACTCAAGCGAGCCTAAAATAATGAATAACAAGAAATTACTGTTTATATTATTAACTAATGTTTGTTTATGTTATTTGATGAAAAAGGAAACTCTTTATTGTAATGAAGTAACGCATTAATTATTCATAAAGAAAATAAGAAATAATGTAATCAAATTAAGCGCGCAGATGGCGTAACCTGTAAAACATACTAATACTACACTAGTAATAGGAAGTAACATGTAATTTGACTAGCGAGTAGTAAATTACGCCAGAATAAAATGATAAAAGAACCTTATTTGATTAGTGAGTCGCGAAATAGAAAGAGATAGCAAATAGGAAACAACGAGAGTAATAAAGAGAGCAATAGAGAAGAAGAAGCCACTGATGCTCAGCGTGCGCTTCCTTCTTCTTCGTGCCTCATTATCGTTTCGGTAGCCCTATTGTATAGTCATACGCTAATACTTTTTCTTTAAAACTAAATTTTTCACTGTTATTTATTAAAGTTATTATTGTTAATTAGTATTGTTGAGTTTTCTTGGTGGTTGTTAAAGATTATAAAGTATTGTTATTTCTTTTTTTTTTCTTTTTCTCCTTTTATCAAATAAAATTCGGTCGAGCGGAGGTTAATATCAACCGCCAACTATAGCCATTATCCTAAAGGGTCCCTAGAGCAAATTACCGGCCATTTTGGATATCATTTGGGCAGATTTTCGGAGTTTTGCTGTTTTTTTTTCTTTTGCTTGAGATTGCTAAAGGGATGGCTGAAGTCGAGCGTAGCAACGAACAAAGACAGGTATAATTTGTATTAAATTTAATTATTTTTTTTTTATGGTGATATAAAAAGTGATAGTGCACGAAGTGAAAAGGAAATACAAATTCTCTCTCTCTCGTGATAAATTAATAGCAACGTGTAATTAATTGAATTTGTTGCTATTAATTAACAATAAATAAATTGGAAAGAAATCAAAAATTGAAATTTTGTTGTAATATTTAAAATATTTTGCGGAGAAGTCACGGCAGGCTATATAAATAGCCACGTGGTTCTCTAACCTAACAGTAAATCGTGACATCGTTGTGAATTAGCGAAAATTTATATTGTGGTTCTAGTTATTTATTGAGAAGAAAGTTGTTATTAAATTAAATAGTGAAAATTAACCGTGAGATTTTATTTCATATTCCTAAACTGAAATATCTAAGCATAAGAAATAATTTGGTAATCTAGTGAGTAAAAATTCTATAAAGCTGACTATTTTTTTTTTTTGAAGTATATTGAATTGAAAAGACAACCTCAATTATTTATAATCTAAAAATACTAGTTTATAACTAATTATAGAAACTTTCTTTGTTTTCTTTTTAAGTTTTCTTTTACTGGACTCTTGTCTTACTGAGTCTATAAAATTACCTATTTCTTGTTAAATTAGTATCAATTAAAGATTCATTTCAGTGGTAGAAATTCTAACTTTGTGAGAGATTAACAATAAATAGCGGTTTGATAAAGTCTTTATAAACAAATTTTTTTTAACCACTTTCCTTTGATTTATAATAAAATTTCTTATAATTGTGAAGGTAACAGACTATTAAAAGCACATAATTTTAAACATATTACAAATCAAAGGTCATATTAATTCAATTTCTGACGATTTATTTATATACGAAATATATATTAAGTTGTTATAACCTCGCTTTTATAAAACGCCTGCTGAAGATTAAAGAGAGAAAGACTCCGAGGAAAGACGATACTAGCGCCACCAATTGGAGAATTGCGTAATCTGAGATACGCACTGCTGTTCGAGCCCCACCCTTACATAACCTAAAATATATTGAGCACGTGTTGCTCCATTACTCACTTTTGTTTTAATATTAAAGAGATTCTGATTATTATTATTGCTTAAATTAATAATTTTCTTTTCTGTAATTTAGTATATTTTAATTGATTTTCTATATTTTATTATTATTTTAATTTAATCTAGAGAAATCGTCCATAATTTAACCTATATTCTTTTAATTAAATTAATTAAAGTCTATTTAGTGAGTTTTGCTCCCTATAATTGGATGTTTGTTAACTTATTTATTGAAGTGATCTTATAATTGATTAGAATATTACAGGTAGAGTATTTAATTCCCTGGTTATATTATTATTATTAATTTTGTAGGCTGGTAAATCTCAGAATTTGGGAATTATAAGCCAATTATTATTTTGTATTTAATTAGATATATTTATAATATCCCAAATAAAAATCACCCTTACAATGCTTGAAAAAAAATTAATGAAACATTGGTAAACATCTAATAGCTTTAAGGATATGTACAATTTATGATCCATGAATTAATTGATGTGTTCGCAATTTATTTAGTACAGGGGCAAACTACATAAGCCATGGCCGATCGAGGTCCTCAATTTTACCAATGTTTTTTTTAGGTATTTTTACCTGCTGAATCAGAATTTTTCGGATAGAAAGTCTGAAAATGGCGAATTTAATAATAATTAACAATTTTTATTAAGAAATGATAAATATGCGTTTTTTCAAAAAAAGAAAAATTTTCAGCATATTTTTCTGTCATTTTAAGTAAAAAAAGTTCTCATGAACATATTGCTAAAATGCACTAAAATGGCAAAAAAAACGCGTTATTTTAAAACTTAGTTAAAATATTAACTTAAAGATTACAGTAGTTACCGACCGTAATTATAATGATTACATTATCCATTAATCGCTTAAAAAAGTACCGTTAACAGCTGACCTATGTACTAAATCGGCACAAAAAATCGCAGTTTCAAAAAACATAGTATTAATGTATAGTCTCTGGCGTCGCGCGGGTGCTCCTAAACGATACTTTTTTGGGCGATTAATGGGTTATGTAATCATTATAAATACTATCGGCAACTACTGTAATCTTTAAGTTTGCATTTTAAAAAATAATTTAAGGTATTGTGAGTTAAAATGAAGTCAGTAGAAGCTGAGCTATAAGCTATCAAAGTTTTGAAAAATCGCATTTTTTCAAACTGCGATTTTTTTCTGCAGATTCAGTGAATTTTAGCAATATGTTCATGACAACCTTTTTTGCTCAAAATAACCTACAAAATATGATTATTTTATTTTTTTTTTTTTTTTAAACACGCATTTATATAATTTGTTTATAAAAATTGTTAATAATTATTAAATGCGCCATTTTCAGACTTTCCACCCAAAAAATTCCGATTCAGCAGGTCAAAATACATAAAAATAGATGGGTAGAATCGAAGACCTCAATCGGCCACGACTTATGTAGTTTGCCCCTGGACAAATTTATTTAAAAGTCATTAATATATACTAATAGTTATGATTTAATCGTATTTTTTCTCTTCATCTAGAATAATTATAAGTAAAAAATATATTATATAATAAAAATAATAAGTAGTACAATAATTATAATTATGTAGAATCGAGGATCTCAATCGGCCACGACTTATGTAGTTTGTCCCTGGATTAATTTATTTAAAAGCCATTAATACATACTAATAATTATGATTTAATCGTATTTCCGATTCTTCATCTTCGTGAAAATATAAAAAAAAAGATTTTCATTCTTTTTGTACTTATTCTATTAAAAAAGTTTTTTCAAAGTTATATTTCTCTTCTCAGTATATCAATAAGTTTAAAGACGGTTACTGTCTTATAGATCGATTGTATTTATTCATTCCAAATATGCTCATTTCAATGCCAAAAACATTTCCTGAAAATAAGAGAACAATCTTATTTTCAGAACCCATTCTTGTGAGCGAATAAGATTTTTAAACAGTAATATTTTTTTTCAACAGATATTTCGGTTTACTTACTAGGAGAGTATCACATCTCCGGATCACGGATTTTGCTCTAACTTTGAGATAAGTTTTCAGCTGTCAAAATATGGAAAAAGCCAGAGTTATAGACCCCAACGCTCAATATTTCTCTAGTTGCGGGCAATTAAAGAAAATCACTAAAAAAGTTAATAGATTTTTAAACACTATAGTTCCTTAGCATTGATAGCTAGAAGCTTGATACTTTTTTTAAATGAAAGCTACGTTCAAATCCTTTCGAAAAAGCACCTATAGCATATCAAAATATTATTTTTTCCCAAAGTTACAGCGTTATGAAAATTGTACTACATTTTAACATTTATCATTAATTAATATTTTTAAAAGGAAATTCAGCTCAAATTCTTATAACGCTGTAACTTTGGGAAAAAATAATATTTTGATATGCTATAGGTGCTTTTTCGAAAGGATTTGAACGTAGCTTTCATTTAAAAACAGTTGCAGGCGTCTAGCTATTAATGCTAAAGAATTATAGGCGTTTGAAAATCTAGTAACTTTTTTAGTGATTTTCTTTAATTGCCTGCAACTAGAGAAATATTGAGCGTTGGGGTCTATAACTCTGGCTTTTTCCATATTCTGACATCTGAAAACCTATTTCAAAGTTAGAGCAAAATCCGTGATCCGGAGATGTGATACTCTCCTAGTTAGTTTCACAATATATATTTCGATGCAAAGGTTATATTTAAAATGTTACAGATAAATCGGGTTTTTAGATTCCGCTTTTGTAAGATGATTATAATTATTCTAAATTTGAATTTCCTGCCCTTCATTTCCAGTTCAATCGTATTGGAGAGTGATGTTTCTCTTCGCAGAAACTAATAACTTTAAAGCCCGTTATAAACTTCTTAATTGATTGATCGTATTTATTTATTCCAAAAATGCTCATTTCGATTGTCAAGAACTTATCCTGAAAATGAGAGAATCATGTCATTTTCAGGACACATTCTTGTGAGCAAATTAGTTTTTTGAAGTCGAAGTACTTTTTCATATCAGGTCATTTATAAAAAGTTTATTGGAATTCTTAATTTTCGTTTTATTATCGTCATTTCATAAGTTCATCAATTCTTTGGTATTTCTTATATACTTTTGAAAGAACAGCTTTTTATTATATTTTAATGATCTCAACCTTTCAAATAAGAGCACATTCATGCTCAAATTATTTGGAAAATTAAATTCAAGTAATAAAATTTCTATTGTCACAACAATCTTCGTCTGCGATATCCATCGCACGTGGGGTACGAGGCCCACGAATTTTATCGTGAAAATAAAAATGATAACCCTTATTAAAATATAATGCTGTTTCTAAATTAACAATTACTCAAAACTAATTTTATTTTATCTTAATTTTTAAAAATAAAAGGGTATTTTTCTTCTATTTAATTTTAATAATAAATCAATTGTATTTTATTATCCAACTTCAAAGCGATATTTTTTTTGGATTTTCATCGGGATTCATAATTTTTGTGCAGATGATTTAATTATAGTTTCAATCATCGCTATTTCATAAGTTCATATATTCTTTTCTATTCCTTATATACTTTTGGAAGAACAGCTTTTCATTACATTTTAATGATCTCAACCTTTCAAATAAGAGCAAATTCATGCTCAAATTATTTGAAATATCAAGTTCAAGTAATTATATTTCTATTGTCACAACAATGTTCGTCTGCGACATCCATCGCACGTGGGGTATGAAACCCACGAAATTGTTCGTGAAAATAAAAATGATAATACTTATTACAATATAATGCTGTTCGGAAAATTTAAAATCTTTCAAGATTAATTCTATTCAATTTTTTGTTTCTTTGATTATGTAGCGAACTACGGTCATAGTTTGAATTTATAGAAAATAAATGATAAGTACTACAATAATTATAATTAGATTTATGAATTGCATTAAACAATGTAATTATATTGGAAATACTTTGAAGAATTAATATTATAAATATCATTTTGAAAAAAACTGAAAAAAATTATGATGTTCAGAAACTGAGTATTTTTTTTTTTTTTAACTTTATTCATTCCGCTTTCGAGTGTTTTAAATTAAGACGTAGAAAAATGGAATGAATTTACTAAATAACAATATTAATATTAATTACAATTTATTTTATATAATCGCGTTGTTCTTTTGCGATTAATTAATTTCACTAAAATTTGCGACAAGTTCTTGATATAATTTTACGTGATCTATTTTTATATAAAAATATGAGAACTAGTAATAAACTCCAACGCTTGATATATACTAAACGTTACGATTAAATTTCCAAATGTATGCACTTTATCTTGGTAAGAACATAAAATAAAAACGGATTTTAATTCTGTTTGTTATTTGTCTATAAAAACTTGTTTTAAAAGTGATAATCCTCTTCGCAAAAAATGGATAAGTTTTAAGTTCATTTATTAGTTCCAAATATTAATTTCAATGCAATAAACACATATTGAATGTAAGAGGATTATCTTATTTTTAAGATTCATCCTTGTAAACGAATAAGATTTTTAAACACTAATACTTTTTTTATAGCGCGTTATTTAGTTTTCTTAATGTCGCAATGTATATTAAGTTTCAAAGTTTATGTCTTAACCCTTTGAGGGGCAGTGGTACATATATGTACCACCTCTTTCGCTTTGGTTTTACTCGTACTTGCAGTACATTTTGTCAACTTGTAAATACATATAAGCACTTTGTAGACTTTTGCGACTCTAACGTATTAGGGCCCGGCACAATTAATCAATAATTTATATAATTTAAGCTTTTTTTTAAACAATTAACGTGAAAAAACGAGCGTTTTTTCAGATAAAAATGTGCCCCTCAAAGGGTTAAGGGGTGTCCTCATACCGGCACAGAGATCTACCTTATCTACATTTGAATTATGCATTATAATAAAAATTTAACTATTTTTGACTAAAATTCATAGAAGAGGCACATTCTTAACATTCTAAAGAATTTATTGCAACGTCAAAAGACAGAATAAAAGTGAAAGTGAAGACAAAAACTGCATAATACGATTATTCATAACTACCCCTGGTAACACAATCTGTTGCAAGCACGATTGCGCAGAACTTGCGTGGTCTGTTTCCACATTCTAATGCATATCTGCTGAAATTTAATTGCGATTGAAACGTGCGTCAGATTTGTAACAGATTGCCAATCGAAACGTGCGATTCTAAGATAAGAATAAACACGCAAACTTGCAGCAGAATCGAAGCAGTCTTCCGTAAGAATCTTACTGCAGCACTTTACTCCAGAATTACATAAGATTAACATAAGTTAAGTGCAATTATATGACGAGAATGAACACGCAATTTTGCAGCAGAATCGAAGCAGTCTTGCGTAAGAATCTTGCAGCAGCACTTTACCCTAGAATTACATGGGAATGACATAAGTTAAGTGCAATTATATGACGAGAATAAACACGTAAACTTGCAGCAGAATCGAAGCAGTCTTCTGTAAGAATCTTGCAGCAGCACAGTTTATAGAATTTCAAAGTTAATGAATAGTTCCAAAAATTGAAGTTACTTTATAGAATATAGATAATACATTGTATTTTAATAAAACATTTTCATTGTGAATATTATTAACATTTAACTAACGAGAACATGTTCATAAGAGTTGTTGACAGATTTTAAGAAAGCAAATGTTGAATTGAAAAATTATAATTTATAATTTAATGAAAATATAATAATTTATAATTGCGATACATTTAATGCATTTCTTTAAACTTTACGTGTAGGCACATATTGGCTAAAAGAAAAAAAAAAGGAACGCAAAAAACAATCAACATATATACACAAAGGGGTAGGCGCTGATGTTATAGTATAAAATTATATACATATAGACATTGGGGAGAAGAGAGGAGACCATTGCAACCAACTGTCAAATATAAAAACGTAGATAAAAAATTTTTATAATATCTAAGAAAAGTTTTAAATAAATTTCTATCGGTAAAAGATGATAAATATTTTGGTTCTACATGCATACATAATTCTGTGGTAAAGCCCACATAGCATGAAATATTTCTGAAATATTTCTGAAATATTTCATTGAAAGATTCGGAATAAAACAGAAATATTGATAAGAAATATTTCTGAAATATTGATATGTCCTTCTAGAAGATTGATTTGAAATATTTCATGTAATGTTTCTGTAACATTCTTTCATTATTTTGTAAAATACTAATTTGTAATATTGTTGAAAGATTGTAGCAATATTTGACCGCAAGATTCATGTGAGATTATGAATCTTTCAAGAAATGTGTCTGAAATATTTCTGAAATCTTTCATGAAATGTTGATTTGTAAGATTGTTGAAAGATTGCAGAAATATTTTATTAAAGGATTCATAAAAGATTATGAATCTTTCAAGAAAGGTTTCTGAAATATTTCTAAAATCTTTCATGAAATATTGCTTTGTAACATTGTTGAAAGATTGCAGAAATATTTTATTAAAGGATTCATAAAAGATTATGAATCTTTCAAGAAATGTTTCTGAAATATTTCTAAAATCTTTCATGAAATATTGCTTTGTAACATTGTTGAAAGATTGCTAAAATATGTTATTGAAGGGTTCATAAAAAATTATGAATCTCTCAAAAAATGTTTCGGAAATATTTCAGAAATCTTTCATGTAATATTGATATGTTATATTGTTGAAAGATTGCCCATCAGTTTAACTAAAGTATTCATAGAGGATTATTAACCCTTTCGGAAATATTTTTGGAATCTTTCATGAAATACTGATTTGTAATATTGATGAAAAATTCTATCAGATATTATTTTTGATTTTGTAAGAGTTGCATCTCAAACCATATTAGATACTTATACATTTATTTGTTATTTATAATTTAAGCGCTTATTTATTTGTATCAAGAATTTTCGGTCTTATATACTAAACGAGAGAGCGTCCCACCACTTGCGAGTTTGCCAACCACATTTACGATCACATGAAAATATAATCAAGTAGCCACCTGCTGGCAAGATGGAAGAATTGCTACAAACGCGAGAGAACTACAAATATTTAAACAATATTTCTCCAATATTTCACTGTTATATTCATAAATTTTTCGGAATACTCCATGAAATATTTCTGAATTTGACAGAAATATTTCATGAAATATTTCTTGAAAAATTTGCGCATTATTGATTTGAAATATTTTAAGAAATAGTGCAGCAATATTTCTTCGATATTTCAGTGTTATGTTCATACATTTTTTAAATACTTCATGAAATGTTTTTTAAATATAACAGAAATATTTCATGAAATATTTCTTGAAAAATTTGCGCATTATTGATTTGAAATATTTTAAGAAATAGTGCAGCAATATTTCTTCGATATTTCAGTGTTATGTTCATACATTTTTTTAAATACTTCATGAAATGTTTTTTAAATATAACAGAAATATTTCATGAAATGTTTCTTGAAAGATTTGCGAAATATTGATTTGAAACATTTCAAGAAATAATGTAACAATATTTCTTGAATATTTCAGTGTCAGATTCAAAAATTTTTTGAAATAAAACATGAAATGTTCCTTTAATATTACAGGAATATTTCATGAAATGTTTCTTGAAAGATTTGTGAAATATTGATTTGAAACATTTCAAGAAATAAGGTAACAATATTTTTGAATATTTTAGTGTTAGATTCAAAAATTTTTCGAAATAAAACATGAAATGTTCCTTCAATATTACAGAAATATTTCATGAAATGTTTCTTGAAAGATTTACGAAATATTGATTTGAAACATTTCAAGAAATAATGTAACAATATTTCTTGAATATTTCAGTGTCAGATTCAAAATTTTTTGAAATAAAACATGAAATGTTCCTTTAATATTACAGGTATATTTCATGAAATGTTTTTGAAAGATTTGTGAAATATTGATTTGAAACATTTCAAGAAATAATGTAACAATATTTTTGAATATTTTAGTGTTGGATTGAAAAATTTTTCGAAATAAAACATGAAATGTTCCTTCAATATTACAGGAATATTTCATACAATGTTTCTTGAAAGATTGGCGAAATATTGATTTGAAACATTTCAAGAAATAATTTAGTAATATTTCTCGAATATTTCGGTGTTAGATCTAAAAATAGTTTGGAATAAAACATGAAATATTCCTTCAATATTACAGGAATATTTCATACAATGTTTCTTGAAAGATTGGCGAAATATTGATCTGAAACATTTCAAGAAAAAATCTAGTAACCTTTCTCAAGTATTTCAGTGTTGGATTCAAAAATAGTTTGGAATAAAACATGAAATATTCCTTCAATATTACAGGAATATTTCATGCAATGTTTCTTGAAAGATTGGCGAAATATTGATCGTAAACATTTCAAGAAATAATCTAGTAACCTTTCTCAAATATTTCAGTGTTGGATTCAAAAATTGTTTGGAATAAAACATTAAATATTCCTTCAATATTAGAGGAATATTTCATGCAATGTTTCTTGAAAGATTGGTGAAATATTAATGTGAAACATTTCAATAAATAATCTAGTAATTTTGCTCAAATATTTCAGTGTTGGATTCAAAAGTAGTTTGGAATAAAACATGAAATATTCCTTCAATATTACAGGAATATTTCATGCAATGTTTCTTGAAAGATTGGCGAAATATTGATCTGAAACATTTCAAGAAATAATCTAGTAACCTTTCTCAAATATTTCAGTGTTGGATTCAAAAATAGTTTGGAATAAAACATGAAATATTCCTTCAATATTACAGGAATATTTGATGCAATGTTTCTTGAAAGATTGGCGAAATATTGATCGTAAACATTTCAAGAAATAATCTAGTAACCTTTCTCAAATATTTCAGTGTTGGATTCAGTTTTTGAAATAAAACATGAAATGTTCCTTCAATATTACAGAAATATTTCATGAAATGTTTCTTGAAAGATTTGCGAAATATTGATTTGAAACATTTCAAGAAATAATTCAGTAATATTTCTCAAATATTTCAGTGTTGGATTCAGAAATTTTTTTGGAATAAAACATGAAATGTTGCAGCAATATTACAGAAATATTTCAATGAATTATTTCATATTCTTAAACTGTAATATTTCGAAGAAATATTTGTTTATCACTAATTTAATATTTTACTGAAATATTTCATGTAATCTTTTTTTGAAATATTTCATGCTATGTGGGAGTTTTATCGCAAGATTCTCATGCGAGATAGCTTCAAGTATGCTGTATGCTCGCGTGATTATTCTTATGATAAGATTGCATTTAACTTTTGTCCTTCTGATGTAATTTTAGCGTAAATCTGCTGCAAGATTCTCACATAAAACTGCTTGGATTCTGCTGTACATTGGCGTGTTTATTCTCATCATTAAATTAAACTTAACTTTTGTCATATTTATGTAATTCTGGAGTAAAGTGCTGCTGCAAGATTCTTACGGAAGACTGCTTCGATTCTGCTGCAAGTTTGTATGTTTATTCTCGTTATATAATTGCACTTAACTTTTGTCATTCTAATGTAAATCTGAGGTAAAGTGCTGCTGCAAGTTTCTGATGCAAGACTGTTTCGATTCTGTTATATGCTTGTGTACTTATTACGATTCGCAGAACAGCACTTGACAATTTGCAATTCTTACGTAATTGTGATGCAAAACTTTGTCGGGAATTATTTACTCAATTTTGTTGCTAGTGTCTGTAATAAGTTTTTTCCACAAGTTTACTACAAAATATCTTCAAGATTCTGCGCATTCTTTCCGTTTCGTAGATTGCACTTTCTCTCTGCCAGAAACGTGCAATTCTGTTGCACTTATCTGCTGTAATTTCTTTTCATAAAAAACCCTATGAAATGCGGAAACAGACAGCACATGTTCTGCTGCAATTTTTTGATTTTCAAGAAAATTGCAACAAAATTGCAGCAAAATTGCGTTGACCATGTTACCAGGGACATTGAAAAGTTAATCGTATTAAGCAGTTTTCGCCTTTATTTTTACCCTTATATCGACGCCCCGTACGAAAAAAAGCACGGTTCACAGGGTTTGACGAAAACTAGCACCATTCGCAGTATCAAACGAAGACTAACACCACTCATTGCATTAGACGAAAACTAGCACGACTCACTTAATTAAGACGAAAACTAGCACTATTCGCTGAACTCCGACGAAAAGAAGCACGGTTCGACGAGTTTTAACGAAAACTAGCATAGTTCATGGAGCTCCGACGAAAAAAAGCACGGTTCGCTAAGTTCCAACGAAAAGTAGCACGACTCATGGAGCTCCAACGAAAAAAAGCACGACACATTAGACTCGGACGAAAAGTAACACGATTCGCGAAACACTAACGAATACTAGCACAACTTGATATGCAATATTACAATTTGTACCTTATTAAAAACTTGATTATTTTAATATCTTAACAAATAGTTAATTAATAAAATATAATGAAAAGGTGTTTATTAGTTATTTTTCTTATGAATTGTTTCAATATTTTCAATATGTTTTAATGAAATTATTTGCTCAGTGGTTTTCGATTCGTCTGATTACTCCCATGACAATTTTACCATTATTTTTTTAACAAAAAGTTATTTATTTAAATGAATAAATGCGCGATTGTAAGAGTTGAACATTCATTTTCTATTACTCCGTTCAAAGAATCTTGGCATCACATTTTTCACAAATAAAGAACAAGAGTTTCAAATTTATCTGGCATACAAATCTTAAACTCAATTACTGTAGGTGTAAGATTTAAACTTAGTTATTGAAATCAAAACCACTTTTTAGCATAAATCATGAAGTATATGATATTATATTTTATAAAATTAATTTTAGTTTGATTATTCATGGTAATATGTCATACTACACACTGTTTTGCTACGGCGAAAATGGACGGTTTTAATGTTTGTGACTTAATCTTGATAACATGTAATTGAACTTTGCGCTTATATTAAATTCATTTTACATACATGTTAAACCACAGCAATTTCGAAACTCAATTGTTTCATTGTTTTTATATAAATACAATTGCTTACCGAAAATTCAATTCCAAATTATTTCCTTTAAGTCTACCCTGTTGAAAAAAACCATATGGTTTTATCGTGTGGTCATCATGACCATGTAGTCATTTATGAAAAATTACTTTTGTCTCGCAAATTCAGAGGGTGAAAAGTTCTTTACTTTCGCCCAATTTAATTTCTCTAAAATTAAGGGGGCGAAAAGTACTTTACTCCCGCAAGTCAAATTTCTTTAAATGAAGGGGGAGCTGTTTACTTTTCTCCCGCTAATTCAGAGGGCGAAAAGTTCTTTACTCTCGCCAAATTTCATTTCTCTAACAATAAGCGGGCGTAAAGTAATTACTCCCGCAAGTCAAATTACTCTTAAATGAAGGGAGAGCTGTGTACTTTTCTCCCGCAAATTCAGAAGGCGAAAAGTTCTTTACTCCCGCCAAATTTAATTTCTTTAAAAATAAGTGGGCGTAAAGTACTTTTATTCCGTAAATTAAAGTTTTCTTAAATTTAGCAAGGAGAAAAAATTTTTTTCTCGTAAATAAGAGGGCGAAAAGTTCTTTATTCCCGCCAAATTTAATTTCTCTAACAATAAAAGGGCGAAAAGTACTTTTCTCCCGCAAATTGAATTTCTCCTAGATTAAGCGAGAGGAATGTATTTTTCTCTCGTAAATTCAGAGGGCGAAAAGTTCTTTACTCCCGCCAAATTTAATTTCTCTAAAAATAAGTGGGCGAAAAGTACTTTACTCCCGCAAGTCAAATTACTCTTAAATAAAGGGGAAGCTGTGTACTTTTCTCCCGCAAATTCAGAGGGCGAAAAGTTCTTTATTCCCGCCAAATCTAATTTCTCTAAAAATAAGAGGGCGAAAAGTACTTTACTCCCGCAAGTCAAATTTCTCTTAAATGAAGGGGGAGCTGTTTACTTTTCTCCCGCTAATTCAGAGGGCGTAAAGTTCTTTATTCCCGCCAAATCTAATTTCTCTAAAAAAAAGAGGGCGAAAAGTACTTTACTCCCGCAAGTCAAATTTCTCTTAAATGAAGGGGGAGCTGTTTACTTTTCTCCCGCTAATTCAGAGGGCGAAAAGTTCTTTACTCTCGCCAAATTTCATTTCTCTAACAATAAGCGGGCGTAAAGTAATTACTCCCGCAAGTGAAATTACTCTTAAATGAAGGGAGAGCTGTGTACTTTTCTCCCGCAAATTCAGAAGGCGAAAAGTTCTTTACTCCCGACAAATTTAATTTCTTTAAAAATAAGTGGGCGTAAAGTCCTTTTATTCCGTAAATTAAAGTTTTCTTAAATTTAGCAAGGAGAAAAAATTTTTTTCTCGTAAATAAGAGGGCGAAAAGTTCTTTATTCCCGCCAAATTTAATTTCTCTAACAATAAAAGGGCGAAAAGTACTTTTCTCCCGCAAATTGAATTTCTCCTAGATTAAGCGAGAGGAATGTATTTTTCTCTCGTGAATTCAGAGGGCGAAAAGTTCTTTACTCCCGCCAAATTTAATTTCTCTAAAAATAAGTGGGCGAAAAGTACTTTACTCCCGCAAGTCAAATTACTCTTAAATAAAGGGGAAGCTGTGTACTTTTCTCCCGCAAATTCAGAGGGCGAAAAGTTCTTTATTCCCGCCAAATCTAATTTCTCTGAAAATAAGAGGGCGAAAAGTACTTTACTCCCGCAAGTCAAATTACTCTAGAATGAAGGGGGAGCTGTGTACTTTTCTCCGTGTCGCAAATTCAGAGGGCAAAAAGTTCTTTACTCCCGCTACTTTTAATTTTTTAAAAATAAGCGGGCAAAAAGTACGTTACTCCCGCAAGTCAAATTACTCTGAAATGAAGGGGGAGCTGTGTACTTTTCATTTTTTGAATTTCATTTCTCTAAAAATAAGCGGGCGTAAAGTAATTACTCCCGCAAGTCAAATTAGTCTTAAATAAAGGGGGAGCTGTGTACTTTTCTCCGTGTCGCAAATTCAGAGGGCGAAAAGTTCTTTACTTCCGCCAAATTTGATTTCTTCGAAAATAAGCGGGCGAAAAGTACTTTTATTACGTAAATTAAATTTTTCTTGAATTGAGCGGGAAAAAAAAATTTTTTTTTCGTAAATAAGAGGGCGAAAAGTTCTTTATTCCCGCCAAATTTAATTTCTCTAACAATAAGAGGGCGAAAAGTACTTTTCCCCCGCAAATTGAATTTCTCCTAGATTAAGCGGGAGGAAAGTATTTTTCTTTCGTAAATTTAGAGGGCGAAAAGTTCTTTACTCCCGCCAAATTTCTTTAAAAATAAGCGGGCGTAAAGTACTTTTATTCCGTGAATTAAATTTTTCTTAAATTTAGCAAAAAGAAAAATTTTTTTCTCGTAAATAAGAGGGCGAAAAGTTCTTTATTCCCGCCAAATTTGGTTTCTCTAAAAATAAGAGGGCGAAAAGTACTTTACTCCCACAAGTCAAATTACTCTGGAATGAAGGCGGAGCTGTGTACTTTTCTCCTGCAAATTCAGAGGGCAAAAAGATCTTTACTCTCGCTACATTTAATTTTTTTAAAATAAGCGGGAAAAAGTACGTTACTCCCGCAAGTCAAATTACTCTGAAATGAAGAAAGAGCTGTGTACTTTTCTCCCGCAAATTTAGTGGGCGAAAAGTTCTTTACTCCCGCCTAATTTAATTTCTCTAAAAATAAGAGGGCGAAAAGTACTTTACTCCCGCAAGTCAAATTACTCTTAAATGAAGGGAGAGCTGTGTACTTTTCTCCCGCAAATTCAGAGGGCAGAAAGTTCTTTACTCCCGCCACATTTAATTTTTCTAAAAATAAACGGGCGAAAAGTAGGTTACTGCCGCAAGTCAAATTACTCTTAAGTAAAGGGGAAGCTGTGTACTTTTCTCTCGTAAATTCAGAGAGCGAAAAGTTTTTACTCCCGCTAAATTTAATTTCTTTAAAAATAAGCGAGCGTAAAGTACTTTTATTCCGTAAATTAAATTTTTCTTAAATTTAGCAAAAAGAAAAAATTTTTTTCTCGTAAATAAGAGGGCGAAAAGTTCTGTATTCCCGCCAAATTTAATTTCTCTAAAAATAAGAGGGCGAAAAGTACTTTACTCACGCAAATCAAAGTACTCTGCAATGAAGGGGAAGCTGTGTACTTTTCTCCTGCAAATTCAGAGGGCAAAAAGTTCTTTACTCCCCCTACATTTATTTTTTTAAAAATAAGCGGGCAAAAAGTACGTTACTCCCGCAAGTCAAATTACTCTGAAATGAAGGGAGAGCTGTGTACTTTTCTCCCGCAAATTCAGAGGGCGAAAAGTTCTTTACTCCCGCTAAATTTCATTTCTCTAAAAATAATCGGGCGTAAAGTAATTACTCCCGGAAGTCAAATTACTCTGAAATGAAGGGGGGGCTGTGTGACTTTTCTCCTGCAAATTCAGAGGGCGAAAAGTTCTTCACTCCCGCCAAATTTCATTTCTCTAAAAATAAGCGGGCGTAAAGTAATTACTCCCGCAATTCAAATTACTCTGAAATGAAGGGGGAGCTGTGTACTTATCTCCCGCAAATTCAGAGGGCGAAAAGGTCTGTACTCTCGCAAAATTTAATTTTTCTAAAAATTAGCGGGCGAAAAGTACTTTTCTCTTGCAAATTAAATTTCTCTTAAATTGAGCCAAAGCAAAGTATTTTTCTCCTGCAAATTCAGAGGGCGAAAAGTTCTTTACTTTCGGCAATTTTAATTTCTCTAAAATTAAGGGGGCGAAAAGTACTTTACTCCCGCAAGTCCAATTACTCTTAAATGAAGAGGGAGCTGTGTACTTTTCACCCGCAAATTCAGAGGGCGAAAAGTCCTATACTTACGCCAAATTTAATTTCTTTAAAAATAAGCGGGAGAAAAGTACGCCCCTCTTCATTTAAGAAAAATTTGACTTACGGGAGTAACGTACTTTTCGCCCGTTTATTTTTAGAAAAATTAAATGTGGCGGGAGTAAAGAACTTTTTGCCCTCTTATTTACGAAAAAAAAATATTTTTTTCTCGCTAAATAGAAGAAAAGTTTAATTAACGGAATAAAAGTACTTTACGCCCGTTTATTTTTAAAGAAATTAAATTTGGCCGGAGTGAAGAACTTTTCGCCCTCTGAATTTGCGGGAAAAAAGTACACAGCTCCCACTTTATTTAAAAGTAATTTGACTTGCGGGAGTAACGTACTTTTCGCCCGCTTATTTTTAGAAAAATTAAATGTGGCGGGAGTAAAGAACTTTTCGCCCTCTGAATTTGCGGGAGAAAAGTACACAGCTCCCCCTTCATTTCAGAGTAATTTAACTTGCGGGAGTAAAGTACTTTACGCTCGCTTATTTTTAAAGGAATTAAATTTGGCGGGAATAAAGAACTTTTCGCCCTCTGAATTTGCGGGAGAAAAGTACACAGCTCCCCCTTCATTTAAGAGTAATTTGACTTGCGGGAGTAACGTACTTTTCGCCCGCTTATTTCTAGAAAAATTAAATGTGGCGGGAGTAAAGAACTTTTTGCCCTCTGAATTTGCGGGAGAAAAGTACACAGCTCCCCCTTCATTTCAGAGTAATTCGACTTGCGGGAGTAAAGTACTTTACGCTCGCTTATTTTTAAAGGAATTAAATTTGGCGGGAATAAAGAACTTTTCGCCCTCTGAATTTGCGGGAGAAAAGTACACAGCTCCCCCTTCATTTAAGAGTAATTTGACTTGCGGGAGTAACGTACTTTTCGCCCGCTTATTTCTAGAAAAATAAAATGTGGCGGGAGTAAAGAACTTTTTGCCCTCTGAATTTGCTGGAGAAAAGTACACAGCTCCCCCTTCATTTCAGAGTAATTCGACTTGCGGGAGTAAAGTACTTTACGCCCGCTTATTTTTAAAGAAATAAAATTGGCGGGAATAAAGAACTTTTTGCCCTCATGTTTACGAGAAGAAAATTTTTTTTTCTCGCTAAATTTAAGAAAAATTTAATTTACGGAATAAAAGTACTTTACGCCCGTTTATTTTTAAAGAAATATAATTTGGCGGGAGTAAAGAACTTTTCGCCCTCTGAATTTGCGGGAGAAAAGTACACAGCTCCCCCTTCATTTAAGAGTAATTTGACTTGCGGGAGTAAAGTACTTTACGCCCGCTTACTTTTAAAGGAATTAAATTTGGCGGGAATAAAGAACTTTTCGCCCTCTGAATTTGCGGGAGAAAAGTACACAGCTCCCCCTTCATTTAAGAGTAATTTGACTTGCGGGAGTAACGTACTTTTCGCCCGCTTATTTCTAGAAAAATTAAATGTGGCGGGAGTAAAGAACTTTTTGCCCTCTGAATTTGCGGGAGAAAAGTACACAGCTCCCCCTTCATTTCAGAGTAATTCGACTTGCGGGAGTAAAGTACTTTACGCCCGCTTATTTTTAAAGGAATTAAATTTGGCGGGAATAAAGAACTTTTCGCCCTCTGAATTTGCGGGAGAAAAGTACACAGCTCCCCCTTCATTTAAGAGTAATTTGACTTGCGGGAGTAACGTACTTTTCGCCCGCTTATTTCTAGAAAAATTAAATGTGGCGGGAGTAAAGAACTTTTTGCCCTCTGAATTTGCTGGAGAAAAGTACACAGCTCCCCCTTCATTTCAGAGTAATTTAACTTGCGGGAGTAAAGTACTTTTCGCCTTCTTATTTTTAAAGAAATAAAATTTGGCGGGAATAAAGAACTTTTTGCCCTCTTGTTTACGAGAAGAAAATTTTTTTTTCTCGCTAAATTTAAGAAAAATTTAATTTACGGAATAAAAGTACTTTACGCCCGTTTATTTTTAAAGAAATTAAATTTTGCGGGAGTAAAGAACTTTTCGCCCTCTGAATTTGCGGGAGAAAAGTACACAGCTCCCCCTTCATTTAAGAGTAATTTGACTTGCGGGAGTAACGTACTTTTCGCCCGCTTATTTCTAGAAAAATTAAATGTGGCGGGAGTAATGAACTTTTTGCCCTCTGAATTTGCGGGAGAAAAGTACACAGCTCCCCCTTCATTTCAGAGTAATTCGACTTGCGGGAGTAAAGTACTTTACGCCCGCTTATTTTTAAAGGAATTAAATTTGGCGGGAATAAAGAACTTTTCGCCCTCTGAATTTGCGGGAGAAAAGTACACAGCTCCCCCTTCATTTAAGAGTAATCTGACTTGCGGGAGTAACGTACTTTTCGCCCGCTTATTTCTAGAAAAATTAAATGTGGCGGGAGTAAAGAACTTTTTGCCCTCTGAATTTGCTGGAGAAAAGTACACAGCTCCCCCTTCATTTCAAAGTAATTTAACTTGCGGGAGTAAAGTACTTTTCGCCTTCTTATTTTTAAAGAAATAAAATTTGGCGGGAATAAAGAACTTTTTGCCCTCTTGTTTACGAGAAGAAAATTTTTTTTTCTCGCTAAATTTAAGAAAAATTTAATTTACGGAATAAAAGTACTTTACGCCCGTTTATTTTTAAAGAAATAAAATTTGGCGGGAGTGAAGAACTTTTCGCCCTCTGAATTTGCGGGAAGAAAGTACACAGCTCCCCTTCATTTAAAAGTAATTTGTCTTGCGGGAGTAACGTACTTTTCGCCCGTTTATTTCTAGAAAAATTAAATGTGGCGGGAGTAAAGAATGTTTTGCCCTCTGAATTTGCGGGAGAAAAGTACACAGCACCCCCTCCATTTCAGAGTAATTTGACTTGCAGGAGTAAAGTACTTTTCGCCCTCTTATTTTTAGAAAAATTAAATGACGCGGGAATAAAGAACTTTTCGCCCTCTTATTTACGAGAAGAAAATTTTTTTCTCTCGCTAAATTTAAGAAAAATTTAATTTACGGAATAAAAGTACTTTACGCCCGTTTATTTTTAAAGAAATTAAATTTGGCGGGAATGAAGAACTTTTCGCTCTCTGAATTTGCGGGAGAAAAGTACACAGCTCCCCCTTCATTTAAGAGAAATTTGACTCTTGGGAGTAAAGTACTTTTCGCCCCCTTAATTTTAGAGAAATTAAATTTGGCGAAAGTAAAGAACTTTTCGCCCTCTGAATTTGCGAGGCAAAAGTAATTTTTCATAAATGACCACATGGACATGATGACCACATGGTTAAACCATATGGTTTTTTTCAACAGGGTAAAGCTGTAATACGTTTCATCACATAAAATAAAAAAAATTGTTGTGATATAAAATAATATTATATTTTTTAAACCTTCGTTGTTTTAAAAATACTTTTTAACAAATAATTCGGTATTTATTAAAAAATATGGATGAATTCATTCGTATCATAGTTATCAATGCGAAAACATTTTATTCAGAAAGAGCTTTTGGACAAAAATTAAAAACACGTTTAGTTGTAAAATAACAGATAGCGGAAAAAATATTAAAAGTATTTTATTCCAAGTTCATTTTACTTTTCGAAACGGGTGTGGAAGGTAAAAATCACTTTACACACCAGTTTCAAATAATACTTTATACCACGAGAGCCGAATAATCATATTGAAGTTCTGATTTTGAGGTTAGAATGGTATAAAAAGAAGTTTTGTAATCTGTGAATTTAATAAGCTATAACTTTGATCTAATCTAGCAAATGACTGTATTTAAAAATTTTTTTTTATGTTTATCTTTTCTTCCGAATCGAACTTATCGAAAAATCTAATAAAATATCATTAATATAAAAACTCACGCAGTCTTGATTTGAGTCAAGACAAATTTTTTATAAAAAATATAAGCCAAACTTGTTTTTTATTTTTAAAAGCAATACATGACCTCAGTTAGGTTTCTAAAAAAAGGTCATTATAAAGTCTGATTAGTACCAAAATTTAGTTTTTAATTTAAAAAAATTCTCAATATTCAGTTTTGAGTTGAGTTGAGGTAAATATAAAAACATAAAATTCTCATCAGAAGTGAGTACTGAGAGAAAAGTACATAAATTTCGTTCAAATTAGCAACAAAAAATTTCACGAAAATTCTGTGAAAAATATTAATATGTATTCGATACAATAATCAAAGTTATAGCTCATAAAATTCACAGATTACAAACCTTGCTTTTTAATAAATGAACTTGGAATAAAATACTTTTAATATTTTTTCCGCTTTCTGTTATTTTAAAACTACACGTGTTTCTTAATTTTTGTCCAAAAGCTCTTCCTGAAATAAATGTTTTTGCATTGATAATTATGATACGAATGAATCCATCCATATTTTTTAGTAAATACCAAATTATTTGTTAAAAAGAATTTTTTAAAACAACGAAGGTTTAAAAAATATTATATTATTTAATATATCACAACAATTTTTTTTTTTTATGTGATGAATCGTATTATAGCTTTAAACTTTTAAGGAAATTATTTGTAATTGAATTTTCGGTAAGCAATTGTATTTATATAAAAACAATGAAACAACTGAGTTTCGAAATTGCTGTGCTTTAACATGTGTATAAAATGAATTTTTTGCACTCCGGCCGGAAAGCGGCAACTTTCTAATCAAACGAATCGAAAACCACTGAGCAAATAATTTAATTAAAACATATTGAAAATATTGAAACAATTCATAAGAAAAATAAAAATAAACCCCTTCTCATTATATTTTATTAATTAACTATTTGTTAAGAGTTAAGATAATCAAGTTTTTAATAAGGTACAAATTGTAATATTGCATATCGAGTTGTGCTAGTATTCGTCAGTGTTTCGCGAATCGTGTTACTTTTCGTCCGAGTCTAACGTGTCGTGCTTTTTTTCGTTGGAGCTCCATGAGTCGTGCTACTTTTCGTTGAAACTTAGCGAACCGTGCTTTTTTTCGTCGGAGCTCCATGAACTGTGCTAGTTTTCGTTGAAACTCAGCGAACCGTGCTTTTTTTCGTTAAATTTTCACCATTCGTGCTAATCTTCGTCAAACCCTGTGAACCGTGCTTTTTTTCGTAAGGGAAACACGAACGGTGCTACTTTTCGTTAAAACTCTTTGAACTGTGCTTATTTTCGTAAAAGCCTGAGTCGTGCTTTTTTTCGTACGGGACGTCGATATTGTCTTTTAACGTTGCAATAAATTCTTTGGCATGTTGAGAATGTGCCTCTCCTACGAATTTCAGTCATGAATAGTTAAATTTTTATTAAAATTAATAATTTAAATGTAGATAAGGTATAGAACTCTCTGTCGGTATGAGGATTCCCGTTAAATGCTATAGGTAAATCAGATTTTTAGACTTCTCCTTTATCAAATGGTAATGATTTTGAAAATTTTTGTTTTTTTGTCAATATAAATTGATATTTTCACATCAATGCATTCATCTCTTTCAACGCAAAGAATGCATGCATTAAATTTCGCGGATTAAATAACGGATACCATATTTATAAAAAAATGAAATGGTAACCAATAGAAACTAGTTATTTCTTTAATAACAAAGCTGTCGGAATAATTTTTTCAAAATCTGCTGTAGTGCGAAGAATATATAGTAACTGAGAGAGTATCGCTCTTTTGGGTCACCGTATTGATACATTGTAAGTGATTGTTATTCATTAAAAATATGAAAAGAGGTAGTGATAAGCTAGCGAACAAACGGGACGATTATAATAATTAATCAACTATTATATTTAATTATTTTATTAATAATTAATAAAGTCATGTTCAATTTGAATCAAAATTTTAAAATAAGATAAAATTAAAATGGTTCTATTGAGAATTGAATAATAATTAAAATCAATAAATGTAATAAATTGTTTCGTTTTATAAAAAATATTTATAGTTTTAGATTTAAAATTTATTAATTTTTGTAATGAACATACATTATTATTTAGTATCTTCATTATAATGTATTTAATTTAATTTTTGTCAACTCAAACTTTGTTCGCAATAGAACCATCTTATGTAAATTCTATAATAATTAGGGGAGATTAGGGCTAGTTATCAATTTTTTAAAATTTCATTTTTTTAAAACTTATTAATTTTACTTTGAGTATGTTCAAACATTAAAAGTAACCTATCTAGTGTGTTTATCAGCAATTTCAAGCAATCAATGATTTAAAATATTCGCAATACTATTGTATACTTAAGGTTTAAACAACGCTGCACTATATGACTTTTATTTGTAAACTTACTCGAGATTTCTTTATATGCCCCTACTGACAACTGGCCCTAATCTCCTCTATGTAAATATAAAAAGCATTTCGCATATAATACCGCCAATAATAACATTATTAATTGTAATAATAGTATACTCATTTATTATAGGATTAAAATCTTAATCAAAAACAATTATAAAAATTCCAATATTTCATTATTTTAACGAATTTGTAAATTTAACCTATAAATATTTACCATTAAACTACTTCGATACTAAAAATTAAAATTATATCCTTATATAATTGTAATTTTACACTCATCATATTATATAAATTATAACATTTTCAACATGACTATGAAAATATATTAAAAATTGACTCTATTTACAATTGTCAACTGATTTTAATTATCATATTGTATTTTTTTTTCTTTTTTTATTGTAATTCCATAATAAATGAGTTGATACTATTTGTATTATAAAAAAAATGTTATTACTTGTACGTTGACCTGCTCGGCGAATTCTTTTTCTTCTAGGATCTGCAGCTGTCAAAATAAAAATTGTTAAAATTTTTTAATGTTCTTATCAAGATTAGTTCCTTATAGTGATTACAATTTCTTGAAGGAACATGAAATTCATAACATACGTAATAAACGCCAATGAAGATTAACTTTTCAGCTTATATATATATATATATATATATATATATATATATATATATATATATATATATATATATATATATATATATATACACTATAATTAATTACTTTACTATCGGTATAAACTCAAAAACTGTTTATTAAATATTATATTTTTTATTTATTAAATATTTTTGGGATAAAAAAACATGTTATAAAATATAATACAAATTCTTTTATATTATTTTACTTAAGAGGCGGTCGGAACCAAATCGGTGACTTGCGGTATATATCAAGTCAGCATTTTTCGCTTTACGATAATATTTTGTATATTTTTATGGCTTAAACTATTTTAAATTATTCTTTATATACATGACTAGAGGAAATGACTATATTTTTACCATATGAATAAGTAAATAGATTATTATAAGCATTTATTACAAATATCAAACTGACTTGACATATACCGCATGCAAAAAACTGTCGTGTCGATTGTTCGGTGGCATTTTTCGCTTTATAACAATATTTTGTATATTTTTGTGGCTTTAACTATTTTAAATTATTCTTTATATACATGACTAGAGGAAATGACTATATTTTTACCATATTAATAAATGAATAAATTATTATAAGCATTTATTACAAGCACCCCTACTGAAAAAAACCAAGTGATTAATCACTTGATTAATCACATGATTTTTCACTTGATTAATCACATGATTTTTCACCTGATAAATCACCTGATTTTATGACATGATTTTATAGGTGATTAATCACGTGAAAAATCATGTGATTAATCATATGAAAAATCATGTGTGAAAAATCATGTGATTAATCAAGTGAAAAATCATGTGATTAATCAAGTGAAAAATCAAGTGAAAAATCAAGTAAAATATCAAGTGATTAGTTAGATGAAAAATCAGGAGATGAATGAAATAGAAAATCAAGTGTCTAATTAGGTGATTAATCACTTAATTAATCATGTGATTACACAATTAATAAACTAATTAGTCATGTCATTAATCGGGTAACCTACCTACATTTTTTTGTGTTGCTGAAAATATTTGTAATGTAATAATTTTATTTTTCAACTTTATTTGATGTCGCTGTATTTATGATATCATTGCGATGATAATTAACGATGAAGGTTGTTAGTGTTTTCGTGAACAAAGCACATGTAACGTACATTGGTGCTACTAATAAACGTCCAGGACGAGATTACGAATCCATCGTTACATGTGCTTTGTTCACGAAAACACTAACGACCTTCATGTCATTAATCGGGTAACCTACCTACATTTTTATTTTGTGTTGCTGAAAATATTTGTAATGTAATAATTTTATTTTTCAACTTTATTTGATGTCGCTGTATTTATGATATCATTGCGATGATAATTAACGATGAAGGTCGTTAGTGTTTTCGTGAACAAAGCACATGTAACGTACATTGGTTACCCGATTAATGACATGACTAATTAGTTTATTAATTGTGTAATCACATGATTAATTAAGTGATTAATCACCTAATTAGACACTTGATTTTCTATTTCATTCATCTCCTGATTTTTCATCTGACTAATCACTTGATATTTCACTTGATTAATCACATGATTTTTTATATGATTAATCACATGATTTTTCACTTGATTAATCACATGATTTTTCACACATGATTTTTCATATGATTAATCACATGATTTTTCACGTGATTAATCACCTATAAAATCATGTCATAAAATCAGGTGATTTATCAGGTGAAAAATCATGTAATTAATCAAGTGAAAAATCATGTGATTAATCAAGTGATTAATCATTTGGTTTTTTTCAGTAGGGACCGAACTAAGTCACCGATTTGGTTCCGACCGCCTCTTAATTTAATATTTTATCATAAACTTAATAAAATATAAAAAAATAGCTATTAAAATACAAATTTAGTTATCACGTTTATAATGTTAGAGTATACCATTTCTTATACATGAAACCATGAGTGTAAGTCTGAAGGAAAATTTCTTAAGAATATTTTAAATTTTATGTTTATTTTGTAATAAAATGAAATTCAAATATTACCAATATTTTCTGGATGAATCTCATTAGGTATTCGTTCAAATGCTATTCTAATACCATTCGCTAATTCTTCCCTGACTTCTCCTCTTACTATTAATTCTCTTCCTTCCATGACTTCTTCATCATGCACTTCCTCGTCACTTATTTCCACAGGAAGTATTTCTGGCTGTTCTATATGGCGAAGTTGATCAGGCTCAATCATTTCTACATTTAATATCTGTGCTCTTGGTTCTTCTATTACACGTTCATTTTGTAATTGTTGATTAAGGTCTGCACCTTGATTTATCATTTCTTCATTGATCACTTCTCTTGGTACTTCATCAACATTTCTTTCTAATCTCTCGTTCAGATCCGGAAGAGGTATTAATTTATCATCAGCATTCGGTTCTTCTATTTCTTGATTAAGTTCTGCATCTTCATTGATTATAACTTCATTTATCTCTTCTCTTACTACTTGTTCAACATCTCTTTGTAATCTTCCATTCAGATCCGGAAGAGGTATCAATGCATCATCAGCATCCCTTCAATAAAAGTAACAAGTAAGTAGTAATAAATATAACAATTTTCCGATTATTTTATTCGGCTGCATATTTTCATTTCAAACATTTAGTTCACCGCAAACAGAAAATATTAACTTTACATGCAATACATATTTGGTATGTAAAAAATCTTTCGTGTAACATCTTTTTATGTATTTTCTCAGAATTATCTCTAATCGCAAATACCGGCCCTCTAAAGGTTCAATTTTCACGATTAGCTTTTAAAATATTTATATTAAACTTTTTATTAAAACTAATTTCAAAACTATATTTTATTAAAAAAATAGATTTTTAATAATTATTTTAGTCAACAAATTTTATTGTGAAATAATACAATATTTAATTTATACGTAATGTCATGACAAACAATTTTATTTATTTAAAAGAAAGAACAATTATTACTTACTCTGGTAGAATTACTTGCGCCGAACGTCCACGTCTTCTATCATCGGGAGGTATTCTCCGAGCTGCGTTGCGATTTTTTCTACCAGGAGGTCTGCCCGGTCTTCTTCGCGGAGCATTTTCTGCATTTCCTGGTCTCTCATTTTCTTGACGTTGCCCTTGTGGTGGATTTGCTGGTTGTACTGGCAATTCTGGTACCTGTTCCAAATTGTTATCTGAAACAAGTAAATGCTCTTATTATTATTTAAGTAATATTGTTAAACAAATCATTCAGAAAGAAATCAGTTCCTACCAATATTTACTGGACGTATTACTTCTTCATTTTCCATTTCCTCGTCATTCATTACCACAGGAAGTATTTGTGGTTGTTCTACATGCCGAAGTTGATCAGGCTCAATCATTTCCATTCTTTCATTATTATCCAGTAGAGGTATTAAAGCATCACCGGCATCCTTTCTATACAATTAATAAGTGAGTAATAATAAATATAAGAATCCTCCGATTATTTTACTCGGCTGCTTATTTTCATTTTAAACCTTTAGTTGACCGGAAAGCCAATATATTAACTTCACATGTAATCGATCCTTCGTATATGATAAAAAGTTGTTGTGACATATTTTTATGTATTTTCTCACAATTATCTTTAATCGCAAATACCAGCCCTTTAAAGGTTCAATTTTCACGATTAGCTTTTAAAATATTTATATTAAACTTTTTATTAAAAGTCATTTAAAAACTATATTTTATTTAAAAAATATATTTTTCAGAATTATTTTAGTAAACAAATTTTATTAAGAAATAATAGAATATTTTATTTATACGTAATGTCATGAAAAATAATTTTATTAATTTAAAATAAAGAATAATTATTACTGTGGTTCAACTACTTGCGCCCCAAGTTCACGTCTTCTATCATTGGAAGGTATTCTCCGTGCTGCGTTGCGATTATTTCTACCTGGAGGTCTGCCCGGTCTTCTTCGAGGAGCATTTTGTGCATTTTCTTGTCGTTGTGCTTGTGGTGGGTTTGCTGGTTGTACTGGTAAATCTGGCATCTGCTCAAAATCGTGATCTGAAACAAGTCAATGCTCTTATTATTCATATTAAAGCAATATAGTAAAAAAAAATTAATTGGAAAGAAATAAATGCAAACTTACATACAATTTCTCTTCTCCTTCTTCTTCCAAGATAATCATTTTCCAAAAGCCCACCTGAATAATTAGTACATTTTCATTATGACATTGTAACATATTAATATTGTAGTAAAATATTACTTACCAGCGCCTACGCTAGGATTGAAATTAGCATTTACAATATCTATTAACTCATGACCCAATTCTCCCTCATTTTCATCTATTTCATTGTTAAGTGGTTACCTTACACGTTCATTATATTGAAAAACTAAAAAATAAATTATTTTCATATAAATAAAATATTAACATTGATATGAAATAAAAAAATTTAATTTCTGGATTGCAAACCTCGTGCTAATTCCAAGCGTCTGAATGACGCCAAATGATCGAGAAATTCAATAACTGTCATACTAAAAAATATAAAATAAGAATTATAACGCTAATAAATGTGATGTGAATATTAGTAACATTTCTCACCGATTCGATCGAAGTTCCATTTCAGCTCGATGAATTGCTAAATCAGCTTGAATTAGTTGGATAGGCCGCTGAGAAGCAATGAACAATCCCCTTTCTTCTTTCGAAAAATTTATGGATATCTTCTCCATTAGTTTCGACATCTCATCTGCAAAATTAATTTGTATGTAATATTCACAAAATTTAATTTTTTATATTTTTTTTGGAGAAAAAAAAATTATTTATTTCTTTGTATTGAATGCACATTCAGAAAAGAAATGGGTCAGAAAAAGTTTCAAGCTTTAAAGCTCTTAATAAGTGGTATTTAGCTTACAATATATCAAAAAAATGAATACAATAATTATAGGAGTCAAAATAATTATACGATAAGTGTGTAGGGTATTCAAATGATTAATATATATTCAAGTTACCCAACATTTTCCAAATTGCCGGTCTATTTCCCATAGTTCTCGAAGCGATCAAATGAAAATTCTCGCAGGTATTATTTGTACGAACAGGCTTGTTAAAGACCGAAATTACGTCCTTCAGTGGAAGCCAGTTCCTCCTTAAATACGAAGCAAATTGCTGTAATTTGTTCCTACATTGTATATTTTGCTCATATAGCCTATCAATTAGTGACACAATAAAGTCCATTCCTTCTTGGATTTTATCAGATGGTAAATGAGCCAGAGTATAAGCTTTTTCTAAAATATTTTCATATTCTGTAGGAATATTCAGCGTATACCATCTCTTGGTCAAGGCCTATACCAAACAAACAATTACAGTCACAATAATGAATAGTTATACTAATAACTACTCTTATAATGAAGAAAGTATCTTAAGCTAAAAGTTTTAAAAATATACAATATTTAGAAATTTTTCTAATAAAAAAACATTAACACAGAATCTGTGACAAAAATATTTATCAGAATTAATTAATAATTAATGAAAAACCAAGATTTAGATTAGTACTTCATAGTATTAGTGCATACGTTTGTAAAATTTATAGGAATTTAAATGAAATTATTACACATGTAATACCCGAATTTAAAAAACTTACTTGTTTGAAATGAAAAAGACAGCCCGAAATTCGAGCGTTTGGGAATTTCTCTCTAGCGCTATTAATTTGCGCTCTTTCGAAATCACTGGTGACTATATTTATATTATCTAATAATTCTGGGACAAGTTCAAAAATTTTTTCCCACATAGCATCATACATGTCTTGAGTCTTTGAACTTGTCAAGACGAATATAGCTGGAAACCCCTAAAAAATAATGATGATGAAAATCCGAAACAAATAATATAAATAATTTTCTAATAGTAAATTATTTACCGATGTTAGTTTTCGAAAACGTATAATAAATACTTGCGCACACAGTGGTCGGAGTGGTCGAATCTGCAATAAAAAATTAATAAAAATATCTTTATAATTAAACAAAAAAAAAAATAAAAGAAATAAATAGAAAATTTTTGATAAGTATAACCTTAAATGTGCCATCATTGAATAATTGCTCGCACCGGGTTAGGCCATCCATCATCGAATCGTGGATAAAAATTAACGCGATTGAATTATCTGCGCCTACAGCACATCCCTTATAAAGGTGTGCCATAGGCTCATATTCTAGTAGCATATCTGCCAATTCGTGTAGATTACGTGGAGTTCTTGGGATGTTTTGTAACCTCGCAGCTTGCATTCGGGGCTTCATGTGCGTATAATAATTAAGTACGCCACGCAGTGGCTGATATCTATTAAAAAAAATTATTATACATATGGTTTTTATAACCATGATCTTATAATAATTTAAAAATTTATATACTCAGATAGTAACTAAAAAATTTATTTTTATTTATAAGTAAAGAAATAAAGTACTTGAGGCGGCTTAAACGATATTTAATGAAAAGTAGAATATTTATTAAATCTTTTATTAAATAACGTTTTAAAGCAATTTTAATAAAATAGCAGTCACGGACAAAATTAAAAAAAAAATTAACAAAATTTCAAAATTGGATATTCATTTTTATGTCAAAAATAGAATTTTTATTTAAAACTTGGTAGTCAAATTAAAGTTTTTCAAAAACTACAAATCAAATTGTACATTTCATTTTTAAAAATTTCAATAAATGAAAAAATTTCCATGTTATTCATAAAATAAAAAACATTTTAAAAATTTATTAAAGTTGATATAAAAATCATTAAAGAGAAAAATAAAGTTTGTTCTTTTTTGCGATGTATATACTTAGTGCGACACTAAGTGCTTCAGCTACAATGACAGTACTATTATTACTCTACTTTCAACAATAACAAATAAAATAATTGAAATTAATGCAATATCCTTACATTTCTTTTAAAATAACACTATCATAGATAGATTTCAGGTTGTCAAAAGTTGTTCTCGAAAGAACAAGTAGTTCTTCCTTGAACTCTTCTTTTAACAACATCAATTCATCACCTGGGTGGTTATGATCGTTGTACACTCTTATTTCTTCATTTTCTATATCATCCACGCTCTGTACATAAATTCTTGCATTACAGGCAAATGCATTTTTACCTACACAGCGCAAAATTTTCGCATGACCACGATTGTCCAAATAATACGTGTGACCATCGTGGTAATATTTCACGCTGTTACCATGTTTACCCGGTAATTTTTTCATGATATAATTTCTTCAAACAATTACAACCTAAAAAAATAGCATTAAAAAAAATTAGTTTTTTAATTGATATTAAATTCAACTTATTTTATTGATCAAGAACTATAATTAATTTATAAAAGAAACAGAAAACGTTGAAGGCGAGAGTCGAACTTTGAGCCTATCACACCCAAGAAAAACGCTCAATCAAGTGAGCCGTTCCTCATCTGAAGAATTTTTTTTTATATGCATATTCTATATTTTAACGATAAAAATAAAAAAATTATTGTACTTTATTGTAAGATTTAAAATAATTTATGTTAACGGGATATAAAAAAGATAATACATCTGTACTCATGAATATCGTATATCTTTTCGTGTTATTGCGAAATTTAGGGAAAAGAAATGCATTAGCTTGTAGAATATACCATTATAATTGTTTAGTTACATTTGTAATATAAATTAAATTAAAAATTTTTTATAATTTGTGATTTCAATATCATTTATTATTTATTAAAAATTCGATTTCGTACTACAAATCGAAAAAATTATCAATAAGTTTATTTAAAAATTAACCTAAGTAACGAACATGGTAGATTCTACAAGCTAATGCTAATTTGCTGCTAATGTAAATAATTTGTCTATAATTTCAAAAATAAAATATAAGTAGCATTATATTTCAAATCAATCATTATATTTTAACACAAATTTGTAAAACTTACAAATGTTATTATTCAAAATGACTTTGATATTTTATGAAATATTCATAATCAATGAAAATAGCGCACTCTTTGTGATGTAATAGAAAATACGACTATTTAAATATTTGAATTATTAAAATATTTAGTTAATCAAATATAAAAGAATATTTGATTATAAATAATAAAAGTTACATTTTTTCAATTATAATTTAGTTCTAAACATAGATAACCTTTTTCTAAAATATATATTAAAAAAGGATATCGCTGGCCTTTATGTTTGAAAAACAGTGTTACAAGCCAAGCGAAATAATATCGGTTACTAGAGTAATATTTTTTAAATTTAACTGCTAATATTTATTATTGTAATACAATGCAGTATTTTTATAAAAATGACTTTGGAAACATAATTATTTTTTTCGAACGTTAATTTTATTGACATTCTAAGTTAGATTAGATTAGATTAGATTAGATATTGTTTATTTTGTATTATAATTACAAAAAAGCGTGAAAATTACAAATAAAGTTGAAAAAAAATACATAAAAATACTTTAAATAGCCTTGCACATATAAAATCAAAATAGTACAGTATGATATCACAGTCATAAAACATAATAGAGATAGTAATACTGTAATAGTAAGTCAATAAATTAAATAAAAGCGATATAATAATAGCGACAAAATAAGTTAAAAATTTTATTAAAAAATATTGAAATAATAAATAATTATTATGTTGCATTGGCTAATAATTCTTATGATAGGTCGGGGTGCTATCAATGACGTCACGAAGTTTAGCATTGTGTGAATTTACATCAATTATATATCACAGTCATCCGTAGACAGGACATGGTGCTGCTAACTGCTCAATTTATTAACCGTTTCGATCAAAAAATTCTTGGAATTCAATTTTTTTCAAAGCAATCGTTGATTCTTTGAATTTATTTAAATTACAATACGATTTGAATTTTGAAATATTTTTGTAATTTCGCCTTTACGTGAAAAAAAGTACAAGGTAAAAGAAAGTTTAATAACAGAAGAAAATACGTAACTACTTCATGTATAAATGCAAAGAATAACACGCGAATAAGCAAATCGCGGCTATTCGTATATCCAACATATCAACTTATAATAGTTGTCTTTTTTTCAACCTTGATACTTATATCCTTATCTTGTAGTGGCTAATGTGGCCATATTAACAGAAAAACAACAATCGCCCACACTCATATATACGTTTTTCGAGAAAAAATATTTTTAAAAACTCATTTAAAATGTTAATCAAATAATATAGGAACATAGTCTTCATTCAGCCTATATTAATCTATTAACCACTCCCTTAATTAAAAAAAAAATATCCATATTCAACTAATTTTTAATTTATTATTATCAGTTAAAGAGATATAATTCATAAGAGAAATCTAATGTTGGTTAATTTTTTTTTATTTTAATATTATTATCAATTAAAATATACCCTGGTAGAAATTTCACCAACAAAAATGCCCAATTTTTCAATTATTGCCCAATTTTATTTGTGAACGGTTGGCGAAATATTTTACTAATGAATGGCGGACTGTTTAACAGCTGGCGTCTGTGACAAGTGCGAACACGAAAGCGACAACTAACTAACGTTCGGTAGACTCTGAAATCAAACGTGTGCTACATAATATAACTACTGTATTTACTGTTTAAAAAATACAGAGCAAAAAGAATTTTAGATAATTATAAAAACAAAGTAGTTTGTAAAGTGATTATGTGTTTGAAGAAAGTGATGAAAATAATACGTGTGAAAGATTGAAAATTTTGACTGTATACTTAACCTCAATTGTGAACATAGTGAAAAAAGCTATAAAAAATTTAACGTAGTTAATAAAAATAAAATATGTTACTTTTAATCAAAGACAATTCTAAAACGATAATCAATTAATTATTTTATATGTACGTGCGCGTGTGATATGTTTATTCATGTGTTATAATTGTAATAATGATTGTGATAATTAATATATAAAGCATAACTTTAAATTTCCCATATCGGTTGGGCAATGAATGGCGTAAAACGTGACGCCATTAGCGGTGATATTGGCGAAATAATAGTACAACGAATGGGAATATATAAAAAAATTGACCAACCCATGGAGAAAAAATCGGGAAAATTTCTACCAGGGATATCTTTGTAAAAAAAGTTCAACTCTTAATTGTTTTACTGTAATAAAGGTTCTAAAAGTCTTTATAAAAAATGTCAACACTTAAATTTAAAAAAAAAATTAAAACATAAAAATGACGTTATTTAAATAAGTTCATAAAATTATTAAAATGGCTATTACTATTTTTTGAAAAAAATTGTACACTATAATTTGTTAAAATTTATGAAAATACATAGAAAACATTACCGAATCCACATAAAGAAAAGATTTGCAGACAGGAAAATATTTTTTTGATACGTGGGGGTGCTTTTGAGACACCATGAGGTTCGGCATCGCGCTTGTTTATACTGACTTGTATAGTACATCACACAGAACTGTATATATGCGTATATATAGAGAAGTCATGGTGGTCACATTGCTCGCGCTTTTACGAACTAATTCTTAGAACCTAATTTTTTTTTCTACAACTGCCAAATTTTATAATTTATTTAAATTACACCATTAACAGCAATCACAAACACTGAACACTTCAAAGTACTATTAAGTATATATACTATAAATCACTGATATCACTTTTATTGCATTAATGTCATTTAAAACGTCGACCAAATATAGAAACACGAGTTTTACTCTCTGTCTCGAAGAATAAACAGAATAAATTTAACTTTTTCTCTTTATTTATAGCATAAATATCCATATTCAACTTATGTTTCATTTTGTATTATCAGCTAAAGATTTACAATTCATATTAAAATCAAAAGTAAGTAATGTATTTGCAAAATTTTAATATTATCTTCAATTAAAATATATCTTCGTAAAAAAAGGTAAACTCTCAACTTTTCAACTACGATTAAAAACGTTTAAATATTTCTATAAAAAAAATGACCTCTTATATTTTTAATTCGGATGAAAACTTAAAAATGAAATTCAAAACATTTATACAATCCAAAAAATGGATAGTACTATTTTTTTTAACACTATAATTTGTCAAATTAATGAAAATATATAAAAAATATTACGAAATGCACATGAAGAAAAGATTTGAAGTATACCGAAGGTTAATATACGTATATACGCGACGATTGACGAGAGGTTAGATTATTTCTAGCAAGTCTAAGAACATTTCTTTCGATAGGTGAGGGTGCTTTTGAGACACCACGGGGTTTAGCATCGTGCTTATATACATCGACTATGCATAACACGCTGCATACACGGAGCGAACAAATCGGGAATACTTCCTTGCGCCCTCTACTGCTACACATCCGTACGCACGTTTTTGGAAATAGGCCTTGCGTACAAGCAACGATTCCATAAGGCATCGGGAAAAAGTCCGAACGCTCTATAAGCGTTCGGACTTTTTCCTGATGGGTTATGGAATCGTTGCTTATACACAAGGTCTATTTCCAAAAACATGTGTACGGAACTATTGCAGTAGAGGGCGCAAGGAAGTATTCCCGATTTGTTCGCTCCGTGTATATACGTATATGCAGGGAAGTAATAGTGGTGGCATTCCTCGCACTTTGACAAGCTAAATCCGAGAATCTTATTTTTCTAAACAACCACCGAATTCAATTATTTTTTTAAGAAGATAAACAGACAAGCAAAATTTCTTTCGATAGGTGGGGGTGCTTTTCAAACAGCACGAGGTTCGACATCACGCTCATTTATACTGACTTGTAAAGTACATTACACGTAACTGTATATATGCGTACATACAGAGAAATCATGGTACTCTTATTGCTTCCGCTTTGACAACTCATTCTCGGAACCCTAATTTTTTTAATTCTAATTACACTATTACCATCAATCGCGCATACCAAAAAATACGTTTTTCGCGAACCATAATATTTAACAACTTAAAATCACTGTTGATGATATCACTTTTTATATCATTTTTATTGCATAAATCTCATTAAAAACGTCGAGCAAATAATATATAAACACAGTCTTCACTCACTCTATCGAAGAATACACACAATAAATTTAACACTTTTCCTTTATTGATAACATAAATATCCACATTCAATTTAATTTAATCTTATCATTTATAAAAAATTAACCTCTTATACTTTTAATTACACTGAGAGAAAATTCATGCCAATAGAGCATGTAGTCTACGTATCCAAAGTTAGTAAGTAATATCCTATGCTTTAATAACAGCACCATCTACTCTTACGAGGTTTGTGCTATCCAACAACTGTTTGTTTACATGCTTTAGTAGCTCCCCACTCTAATATCCTTCGATAGCTAGCGCTGTATCCTCTCATGGGACGTGAAGGAAGTAAACGTGGCTTGTCCACTATTCTTTCTTTACTGCTAACTATGGCATTCTTCTATTGCTCAAGTCACCTCCTCTTTTGGGTGGCGACGCGAGCAAACACGGCTGGTCTATATCCAAAATCATGTTGCAAATTTCGTTAACGTATTTTCGTAGCGTGAATCTTTTATTTCTTTTCTTTTTTTATGAAGGGAGATACGTTATAAATATAACCTGTTAAACTTTTTGACTTTAAATAATTTATTTTTAACTTGAAATTTAATTATTTTAAACCGCTGGGGGGCAGATAAGCATGTACGATTTTACGCCAGAGATATTTCGAAGTAGCGTTGGTCTAGTGCGTAACGTTCGCGCTTTTCCTTTTGAGTACGCGAGTTCAACTCTTGGTTAGAACCACTTTTTTTAAACTTTTTTTTTATTATTTCAATAGTTTTTATTGCTTTTTTTATTTTCTATTTTTTTATTAATTTTAAAATCTATTTTTTCACAAGTTACTTAAAATATGCTCGTTTTTTTTATTAATATTTTTAAATAAATTATTTCATATAGAAAATAATTTAAAATATTAATAAATAAATAATAGTGATTTTTACAATACTATAGTTCAATTTTGTCTTTATAAACATATTTCAATATACAATATATATTATAACATAAATAATAATACCTCAGTTTTATTTATTTATTGTAATTTATTGTAAATTTTATAAACTAAATTGTAAATAAATTAAACTATACTATTATAAAATAAACATCACTATTATTTATTTATCAATATTTGTAATTACTACCTATAAAGAATAATTTATTTTTAAAAAATTTTCATTGAAAAAAACAAGCGTACTTGTGAAAAATTAAATTTTAAAATTATTTAAAAAATACAAAATCTAAAAAAAAATAAATATAAAAAGGAATAAAAAATATTAAAACAATAAAAAAAAAATTAAAAAAAAAGTGACCCTAGCCGAGAGTTGAACTCGCGTACTCAAAAGGAAAAGCGTGAACATTACGCACTAGACCAACGCTACTCCTAAATCTCTGGCGTAAAATCGTACATGCTCATCTGCCCCCCAGCGGTTTAAAATAATTAAATTTTAAGTTAAAAATAAATTATTTAAAGTTAAAAAGTTTAACAGGTTATATTTATAACGTATCTCCCTTCATAAAAAAAGAAAAGAAAAGAAATAAAAGATTCACGCTACGAAAATACGTTAAAGAAATTTGCAACATAATTTTGGGTATAGACCAGCCGTGTTTGCTCGCGTCGCCACCCAAAAGAGGAGGCGACTCAAGCAAACAAAGGATATGAGAGTGGGGAGTCATCGAAGTATACCACGCGAGTCATCAGTGAATGCCGTTCATGCTTTAGTTACTCTCCATACCATCTTTTTTAGTATAAGGTAATCCAATACTAATAGAGCTTCTCACGGCCTGTCATATTTGTATCAATGTTTTATATGCTCGCATAGATGGCAGTTCGCATGCTCTATTAGCATGAATTTTCTCTCAGTGTACAATTACAACCCAAAAATGAAATAAAAAAAAATCATTCAACTAGAAAAATGGCTATTACTATTTTTTTAATCTTTACATTATAATTTCTTACATTTATGAAAATATGTAAAAAAAATTACCGAATCCACATGAAGAGAAGATAACGCGACGATTGACAAGAGACTAGTTGATTTCTAGCAAGGGTTGACTTACGTCTTCAATATTTCGCTCAAAAAAATTTCATTCGATAGGTGGGGGTGCTTTAGAGACACCACGAGGTTAAGCATCGCGCTTATGTACATCGACTATACATAACACGGAACTGTATAAATACGTCCATGCAGAAAAGTAATGGTGGTGGTATTGCTTATACGCTTTGACGAGCTAATTCCTAGAATCCAATTTTTTTTTTTAAGCAATCGCCGAATTTTATTATTTATTTGAATTGCACTATTGACAACAATCACGCACACTGAAAAATACGTTTTTTTTTTAAACAAAATTTTAATCAATTAAAAGTCACTTTTAATTTCACTTTTATTGCTTAAATCTCATTTAAAATGTCGAGTAAATGATAAAGAAATCCCGTCTTCACTCACTCTCACGAAAAATAAAAAGAATGAATTTAACACTTTCTCTTCATTTATAGCATAAATATCCACATTCAATTAATTTTTAATTTATTATTATCAGTATAAGATTTATAAATCACATTGAAATCAAAATAAAGTTATAGTTTTGAAAAAATTTTTTATGATCTTCAATTAAAATATATATTTGTACAAAAGTAAACTCTTAATGGTTCAACTATAATTAAAAACGTTAAAATTTTTGTATAAAAAAATTACTCCTTTTACTTTTAATTATAATTACAACGCAAAAATGAAATTAAAAAAAATTCATATAATCACAAAAATAGCTATTACTATTTTTTTTTAATCTTTACATTGTAATTTTTAAAATTTATGGAAATATTAAAAAAATATTACCGAATCCACATGAAGAGAAGATTACGCTGCGATTAACATAAGACTAGTTTATTTCTAACAAGGGTTCCCCGTCAAAAACGTTTAACTAAAAAAATTAGTTAAAAATATAGCTGAAAATACAGCTAAAAATATAGCTATATTTAGCTGGAATATAGCTATATTCATCTCGATTTTTTAGGTAAAAATCCAGTTATTTTTTAGGTAAAAATCCAGTTAATATTTTGAGTCTCTTGTCACAGTGGAAAATATAACTGTATTTTCAGCTGTATTTTTAGCTGTATTTTTAACTGTATTTTTAGCTAATTTTTTGAGTTAACCCTAACAACACAAAAACGTTTCAAAAACGTTTTTGAAACGTTTTTCGGTAAACTTATATACGTTTGTAAATTTCGACAAAAATACATATTCAAAACGTTTTTAAAACGTAAAATATGTCCGCATATTTTAGATTCTCAAGAGTAATGTAACGTTTATGGAACGTTTAAGAAACGTTTAGAAAACGTTTTCTCGATGAAAATTTACGCAAGCTCAAATATCCAAACGTTTCCTTAACGTTTAAAAAACGTTTTATTTGGTAAAATTTTTTTCTCTATATAATAATTTTTTTGAATGATAAAATAAAACGTTTAAAAAACGTTTTAGAAACGTTTGGAAATTTAAGCCAAGGTATTTTTTCACCGAGAAAACGTTTTCTAAACGTTTCTTAAACGTTACATAAACGTTACATTACTCTTGAGAATCTAAAATATGCGGACATATTTAACGTTTTAAAAATGTTTTAAATACGTATTTTTGTCGAAATTTATAAACGTATATAAGTTTACCAGAAAACGTTTGTAAAACGTTTTTGAAACGTTTTGTGCTGTTAGGGAATCGTTCTTGATGAGGCGAACAATAGCTGATAATATAGCTAAATTTTCAGCTATATTTTGAGCTGTATTTTTAGCTTAAATTATTTTGTAATTTCACGGGATAATAACTCGTTAGTTATTTTCCTGTAAAAGAAAGTTCCAAAAATGAGGTGAACCTCGTAGTGTCAGCTCTCCGAAGATCGAAGAGCTTCTACGTTTTGGCACAAAGTATCTTGCTCTTTTATACCTGTGTCCTCAAAATTTGTCGATGGAATCGTAAAATTTAGAGAAACGCCACCTAGCGACGTAAAGTGAACTTACCTGTCTTTAATTATTGATTAATGCTACGTCGCAAGGTGGCGTTTCTCTAAATTTTACGATTCCATCGACAAATTTTGAGGACACAGGTATAAAAGAGCAAGATACTTTGTGCCAAAACGTAGAAGCTTTTCGATCTTCGGAGAGCTGACACTACGAGGTTTACCTCATTTTTGGAACTTTCTTTTACAGGAAAATAACTAACGAGTTATTATCCCGTAAAATTATAAAATAATTTAAGCTAAAAATACAGCTCAAAATATAGCTGAAAATTTAGCTATATTATCAGCTATTGTTCGCCTCATCAAGAACGATTAGCTCAAAAATTAGCTAAAAATACAGTTAAAAATACAGCTAAAAATACAGCTGAAAATACAGTTATATTTTCCGCTATTACAAGAGACTCAAAATATTAACTGGATTTTTACCTAAAAAATAACTGGATTTTTACCTAAAAAATAACTGGATTTTTACCTAAAAAATCGAGATGAATATAGCTATATTCCAGCTGAATATAGCTATATTTTCAGCTGTATTTTCAGCTATATTTTTAACTAATTTTTTTAGCTAAACGATTTTGACGGGGTCGCTTGCGACTTCAATATTTCGCCCAAGAAAATTTCTTTCGATAGGTGGGGGTGCTTTAGAGACACCAGGAGGTTTAGCATCGCGCTTATGTACATCGACTGTACATTACACGCAACTGTATAAATACGTCCATGCAGAAAAGTAATGGTGGTGGTATTGCTCGTGCTTTGGCCAGCTAATTCGTAGAATCCGATTTTTTTTCTAAGCAATCGCCGAATTTTATTATTTATTCGAATTGCACTATTGACAAAAATCACGCACACTGAAAAATACGTTTTTAGAGAACGGAAATTTGAATCAATTTAAAGTCACTTTTAATTTCACTTTTATTGCTTAAATCTCATTTAAAATGTCGAGTAAATGATAAAGAAACCCCGTCTTCACTCACTCTCACGAAAAATAAAAAAAATGAATTTAACACTTTCTCTTCATTTATAGCATAAATATCCACATTCAATTAATTTTTAATTTATTATTATCAGTATAAGATTTATAAATCACATTGAAATCAAAATAAAGTTATAGTTTTGAAAAAATTTTTTATGATCTTCAATTAAAATATATATTTGTACAAAAGTAAACTCTTAATGGTTCAACTATAATTAAAAACTTTAAAATTTTTGTATAAAAAAATTACTCCTTTTACTTTTAATTATAATTACAACGCAAAAATGAAATTAAAAGAAATTCATATAATCACAAAAATGGCTATTACTATTTTTTTTTAATCTTTACATTGTAATTTTTAAAATTTATGGAAATATATAAAAAAATATTACCAAATTCACATGAAGAAAAGATTTACAGTATACCACAGTGAATATACGTATACACGCGACGACTCACAAGAAACTTGGTTATGTTTAGCAAGAGTTCGCTAGCAACTTTAATATTTCATCCAAGAAAATTTCTTTTTTGCAGGTGGAGGTTCTTTTGAGACACCACGAAGTTTGGCACCGCGCTTATATACATATGTAGTGAAGTAATGGCGGTGGCATTGCTCGCGTTTTTATTAACTACTTTTTTTTAAACAACCGCCAAATTTGATAATTAATTCAAATAACACTATTAACAACAATTGCATACACTGAAAAATATATGTTTCGCGAAGCAATACTTGAAACTAAAAGTCATTTTTAATATAACTTTTATTGCATATTACTTATTTAAAATCTAGAGCAAATACAGTCTTAACTTATTCTCTTGAAGAATAAATGGAATAAATTTTACACTCTCCCTTTATTCATAGTATAAATATCCTCATTTAACTAATTTTTAATTTATTAATATCAGGTTAAGATTAACAATTTACATACAAATGAAAAGTGAGTTATACTTTTGGAGAATTTGAATATTGTTTTCAATGAAAATTATATCTCTGTAAAAAAAAGGTTAACTATCAATTGTCCAACTAGGGTAGATGTGGGTATTACAGCGGAATCGACGTATGATGAATTTTAAACTCATAAATAAAAGCTTATAGATGAAGAAAACTTATCACTTTTATTTTTAATAAAATATTTAAACATTGATTAACTAGAAAAAAATTAACTGTGTGCCAGTTACTATTGATACTTTTATATATTCCCGAATGGAAATTTTTCGGTGTATCAAAATGTATAAAAGTGTATGAAAGTGTATTGAAGCATACAAAAATGTATCAAAGTGTATGAAAATGTATCTAAGAGTGATTTTTCAGACCTTATTCTCGATCCATTTTGATACACTCTGATACACTTAGATACACTTTGGTACACTTTGGTACATTTCTTAAAAAGTGAGCTGAAATTAAATTTCCTCAATTTTTTTGATGTTATACACTTTGACACATTTTGATACACTTTGACACATTTTGATACACTTTTACACACTTTGATACACTTTTACACACTTTAATATACTATGGTACATGTTGATACACTTCTGAGTATTAGCCTAAATTGTTTTTCCTGTTTTATTTTGCACACGTTTGTACACTTTGATACACTTTTACACACTTTGATACACTTTAATATACTATGGTACATCTTGATACACTTCTGAGTATTAACCATTTCCTGTTTTATTTTGCACACGTTTGTACACGTTGATACACTTTTACACACTTTGACACACTTTAATATACTATGGTACATCTTGATACACTTCTGAGTATTATCCTTTTCCTGTTTTATTTTGCACACGTTTGTACACTTTGATACATTTTTTTTCTTTTTTTTTTTTTTTAAAGATTAATATATAAAGGATATTGTCCTCTATATGATTAATCTTTTTTCTATGGTGAGGTCGAGGGAGTCCCCGCCCGGTATCTGTTTATCACATTACATCAGGCTGGACTGTCAGACCCACCATACCGAAAACTTTGACTACCGATGGATGGTCAGCCACTTTTGGTGACCAACAATCAACCGATACCCAATGAGATCGGATTTTTGAGAGTCGCGATATAAAATGGCACTTACACTAATTTTCTTTCGAAAAAAAGTTTAGAGGTACCTGGCCAGGATTCGAACCCATGCCCTCCGCGTTGAAGGCAAGAGCTCTATCCGTTACGCCACCGCGCTCTCTTTATGTAATATAATACATTTTAATAAAACACGATACACTTCGATACATTTCTAAGTAAGAAATTAAAAATGGTTTTACCATGCACACTTTGATACACATGCGTACATTTTTTATACATTTTAATAGTGTTTAATACACTTTTTAGGCATGAAACGGTGTATTAAAATAAGCCGTTTTCATTTTAGATATTTTCATAAATTTTAATGTATTAATGCCCCTTGGGATAAATGTAAGGTTAATAAAACGACAATATTGAAAAAATTGAAAAATATTTTTATAAATTATAAAAGTAAAATATAAAAAGTAATTTAAAACATAAGAATTAGCAATATATATTTGAAATATAATTTGTAATGAAAAACTTACATTCTATATTAGCATTAAATATTTAAACATTAATATTATTAGAAATTTATAAATAATAAAAGTTTAATAGAGACAACTTCAAAAAATAATTATTCTTTTGTAATACATATCAAGTAATGAGATAAGATAAATAATTTATACTAATAAACACATTTTTAATTTAATAACATTATTAAATATAAATATTTAAACATTGTTGTTTCTAAGATAGTTTTTTTTTATAAATTTTCATTTGTATTGTCTATTGAGACTAAGTTATTTTTTGTAGTCTTTGCAGTCGCATCTTCATTATTATTAGTATTATTGCTGTTTCCATTTTGCACAGTCAATATGTTACAGGGATCTTGTTGATTATTTAAGGAAGAGGCTTCATTTAATGGAAATTTATTTTAGTTAAAATTTTTAAAATGTATCAAAGTGTGCAAAAGTGTATCAAAGTATGCAAAAGTGTATCCAATAAAAACGACATTTTTCCTTTATTGGAAAAATGTATGAAAGTGTATCAAAGTGTATGAAAGTGTCCAAAAAATATATGAAAATGTGCAAAAGTGTATTAAAGTGTATCAAAGTGTATATCATTAACGAATATAAAAAATTGATACCAAGAAACTTTTTTTTGGAAGTGTATAAAAATGTATGAAAGTGTATCAAAGTGTACCAAAGTGTATTAACATTTGGTCCGAAATATCGCTCTTAGATACACTTTGATACACTTTGATACACTTTCGTATGATTTGGATACATTTACCATTTTCACTGGGGTTCCGTTCGAAAAGTTGAGGTTAGGTTTACCACGTGTTATAATAATAAAAGGATGCCACAGTAATTCATATTTGGTGGTTTTAATGACGCATAATACTAAGGTGTAAAATTAAAATATTAAATATGTGCTAGGTGAAATTTCCAAAAAATATATAACAAGCAAAGATATATTTTATTTAATAATGATCTTATTTTAAATAAAAAAGAATAAAAACAGAAAATATTGTCAAATTTAGGATGCATACGTGATCGCGATTTTACGAAATTTATCAAGATTTTAGAACAGTTCAATTTTAAATAACCAATATTAAATATTTTTAGACTTTTTTTGTAAGATATATTTTTTAAAATATTAAATAATACTTATAATATTTGATTATGCATTCAAATATTATTTATGGACTTGGAAGAAATTATTTTTACGAATTTTATATGAAAAAACAGTAATTAGCACCTCCGTAGCAATACCCACATCTACCCTATGATTGTTAACGTAAAAATAAATATAAAAAAATAGTTATTTTATATTTTTAATTATAATTAAAACGCAAAAATGACGAAATTTCAAAAAATTCTTTAAATACAAAAATGGCTACTATTTTTTCTTTTTTCTCAATTCTACGCTATAATTTGGTAAATTCATTAAATATATGAAAAATATTACCTCATCTACACGATGAAAAGATTTACAGTATACTCGGGTGAATATAGGTATATACACGACGGTTAAGGAGAGGCTAAAAAAAAGCTTTAACAATGTCTTTCTATAAATTCATGGAAATCGATCACATGACTATAAATGCTGATGGAGACAATATTAACGATGTACCACGGTCAATGTCAGTAAAGAAGCATGAAAAAAGTTTGATTCATTATTCAGTTTCCATAGTTTGAAACCTCAATGAGATATTTGGGAAAGCCATTGGATGATTCACAATTTGGATAAACTATTATTTTACAATGTATCAGGTGAAAATGATGTTTTTCTGAATGTGTATACCAAACGACAATATCACATAATTAACCACAGACGTAAAACAATTCAGAACCATATATGGCGAATTTCACATCACCGGTGAGAGTATGAGACCTCGAGATCAGTGATTTTGTTGAAATTGCAATGGATGTTTATTTGTATTAAACTATGAAAAAGTTAAAATTTTAAACACCAATGCTCAATAAGTTCGAAGCTAGATCATATGTAACCAATAATTTTATGAATCATAATGAAAATTTGCATTTTATCAAGGAACCATTCGTAATGGTACCAACAATAATGGCCACTTTATTAACACGTAAAGCAAGCCGGGAGTAAGATATATTTGACTTCTAAAATATTAGCGGGAATAAAGTACTTTATTCTCGCTAAATGAAAAATGTGTGAATTTGAACAATTTTTTTAAAAATTTGTACCAAATGATTAAATAAAATTAAAAAAAAATTAATAAAAATCAATAAAAATTAATATTTTGAAAAAATTATGAAATTTTATTATTAAAGTTTTAAAATATTTGAAATAAAAATATTTATTATGATAATTTAAGTTCATAATTTCTAAAAATATATGATTATTAAATTAATTTATATTTTAATTTCTTTAATTGGGCCCACATTTTTTAGTTAATCAAATGGCCATTGAGGTAGGAATGAAGTAAAATATGCAACGCCAGAATAAAGCCTATTTCTTCCTCGGGAGAAATATGCGACTTTACTCTCTAGTTGCATAATGTACTTTATATCTTCAATTTTATACTGTATATTTGTATATATTTTTCAAATAACTAATATAAACAAAGATTTCAATTTTCATTTGTGGATATTATTTAAATAAATTTAGTTTAGAAATATGTAGAAATAAAAATTTTCAAATATTTCCATAATAGAATTACTTTATTGAATACGTTTGTTACTATAAAAATAATAAACACTGTAATAATAATTATAAAAAAAAGAATTAATCGTTCAAAAGGCCTCGTTACTCTATTTTAGGACTTGAGCGCGTTTTGTATACTTTATCAATGAATATTCATAATTAAAATTTATATAAAACATTTTATGGATCTTCATGTTTTATTTCTACAAATTTTATCTTCAGGTTCACCCTTATAAAAAAATGATGATCAAAACTATAATAATATACAAGAATAAAGCTATATTATATTATAATAATTATTATAGTAAAAGTGTAAGATTCATTAATTATTTAGCAGTACTATAATTGAAAACTATAAGATTGTAATCATTGATTACAATGTAAATGATTATAATTCTACAATCATACTGTGATCAATGAATATAACTTTATAGTAATGATTATAGTTGTTGATTAGAATACCGCGAGATAGTTATATTTTATATATTTATTAAAATAATTATTACAATATACCATATTTTCATTATAATACGTAACTTTATTTTTGATTAATTTTTTTTACCAGGATTAATTTATAAAAATGTTGTAATTCATAATTTTAAGAGGAGGTCACGTATCTCCATCCTTTTTTAATCAAAGAATTAAGTTTTTGGAAAAACTAATAACTTTATCGAAAAATGAAGAGAAAGCCCCATCGCGTATTAAAAAAAGCTATATTTTCTTTGATGAAAAAGAATTTATTTTATTGCTTCGTTCTCAAGAAAACTTTGAAAAACTAAATTGTCTAACCTAACCTCTATGTTTTAAGTTTTTCAAGGTTTTCTTGAAAACGAAGCGAGAAAATCAATTCTTTCTTATTAAAAAAAAATAGCTTTTTTTAATACGCAATGGGGCTTTCTCTTTATTTTTCGCTAAAATTATTAGTTTTCGTGAAAAAATCAATTTGCCGATTAGAAAAGGACAGAAAAAGTCGACCTGCTCTTAATAAGAATATTAAATTATAGAAATAATATAATCTTACCTGCCTGGTACACAAATGCTGAATGTTTTGCATATAAGTAAAGCTGCTAATCTTTCTTTTTGTTCACTGTATACACTCGCCGAAACTCGTTCTTCTTTTTTAAATATACTTACTTTTATCTTATACGCAACCGTAAAATGAATAATATTTTTTTATATGTTTTTGGAATCGATGTGAAAATCAGGGTTCAAATTTTATCATAAAATGCGAAGTTTTAGCTTTGTTTTGCATGGTTGTAAATACTCTTTAAGTGTACTGGCCAAAAGTTGTAGCCAAAAATATCAGGACGAAATATCTCGGAATGCTACTCTAGAGGGTTACAAGCCTTTTTAAACTAAATGTTTTGAAAAAAATAGCATTACAATAATTTCACATTAAAACAAATGATATTTATAGTTTATCTTTTCGTGTTGCAATCCCAAATAAAATATTATTTTAAAAAACTAAATATATAAAGAAGTATTAATTTGTACTTATTTAAAGCTTCACAAATATATACAGTACCGTCCATAAATTCATGAACAAAATTTTGAAAAAGAGTGCACCTTTAAAGAGCATTATCTCTGGTTCTACTGGTCGTACAATAAAAATCAAAAATGGAAATTAAAGCTTATGAAAAATACTAACTTTTTATGGGGTGTAAAAAATTTTTAAATAATTTTTACTATTTTTTATAGCCTTTTAAAAATTTATAATTTTCAGGTTTTTTTTTAATTTCTTCAATCACGTGTAACTTTTTTAAAAATAATGATAGGTAAAAAATCCAAACGGGAATCGAAAGGATTTTAAAAAATCTCAAAATCATTACGAATTATTTTTTTTGCTACGATGCTTCTTAATTGAGTTACAAGCTATAGTATTGTTACACATGCAGGAAATAAAATTCCTATCAGAATTATGTATACAATATTTAGAACAAAGTTTTATAAATCATAAGTTATATAATCGATTCGCTTATTTTATACAAATGTAAATAAACTATGACTTTCAGCTGATATTTTTGTTTATATGAGAAACGTCCTTTATTTATTTAGAATTTTATACGAAGAGAATTATATATAAATCAAATATGTATACTAACTTTAGTTTAAAATGACTCGGCTCACTGATCAAACGCTCGCGCAAAAATATGTCTTAGCTATAAATTTACGTAATGAAGGACTTTCTTATCGTAAAATTGCAAAAAAAATAAAACTTTCGTATTATTACGTTTATAAAATAATTAATAAAAATAATAATCATTTGAAATCAAAAATAGTGAGTGTTGATATGAGTGAGCAGAAAAGGCATAAGGCAAATTCTTTACAAAGTGAATTAATTGAAAAACGTGCAACAGCAGTGTTTATGCGTAGTAAAGGTTACACGTTTAGAGAAATCGCAGAAAATTTAAATTTCTCTGTTGGGGCTGCACACGCTGCTGTGATTAGAAAAGAGGAAACTGGAGTAGATAAGCTATAGGCATACTGGCTCAGGTTCCTTCTGGATCACCCCCTCTCTCCTCAAAGTGATCCAGAAAGTACGCATTGTAGATCACCTCAGTGATCTAGAATCCGAAAGTGATCCAGAATGCCTATAGCGTTTTCTACTACTTTTTTTTTTTCTTTTTTTTTTTTCTTTTATTTTTTGTCTTTTTTTTCTTACAAATGATTTTCTGAGAGATAGAATAATTTCATGAGTTTGACATTGTGTAGTGCACAGACAGTTTTATAAATTGGATTATGGTTTGTGCATATGGTAACACACTTGAAAGATGGTTTTGATGGATAGCCGTATTGATTGATATTATAAGCAGGAAATTTGAATCGTAACAGCCATTTACGTTTGAATTCATTCAGAACAAAAATTTTAGTAGCATCATGTAAATATTCACGAAGTAAGTTTGCAATTTGAGAGTAGTCAAGCCCATCAGTATTCCAAGCTATTCCGTGATTATGTTTGAGGCGAATGTTTTCTTCTTGTAATTCGTCAGAGAGCCTTTTCCATGAAAAAGGTTTTTTGAATAGATGAACGATAGGATCACTACTGTCGTTGAGAGGAATGATTGCTATTTCCTTTAGAACATATTCACCACCCATTTGCTTAAAACCAATCATGTCTACCGCATATTCCATTTCAAAATATTAATTTTTTTACGTAAAGTGAAGATAATTCAGACAAGCTTCCGAACATCTCCACTAATAGGATTGTACTAAATGATGCGATCGTGTAAGATCATGCAATAAGCTGAAGTATTAGCTGGAAAGTCAGTTTGAGACTCAAATTCTAGACGTACATCGACAGGAGCGCTCTTTAGAGATTCGTTTTGTCGTGAGCAGTCAATAACTATGAGTGGTTCAAAGTTGATAAACTGAGACTTTGTCAACAATGGCTGTGAATCTCTTCCGTAATAGCTTTTCTGAAAATTAGCATACATATCATAGAGAATAGCAAATTGATTCTTAGATATGTCAAGATTGAGATTGTTGTACGGATAATATTGCGAATTCAAGAAAAGTCTCACATTACTAATATTACAGTGGTCGAAGCGACTGGCATTTTTAGATCTTGAACCTTTTTTTCCCGATTGTAATCCAAGAATCACGAAACGTGGTTTCTCCAATTGATTTGAAGTTTTTACCGTCCAGACGTGTTTATTTGTTGTTGGAAGAAGAGGATATTCAAATAACTCCCATGAACGAAAACTCATAGAAATAGGATTATCTTTGCCAATGAAATTTAACAGCTGGATTTTTTGTTTATCTGATGCAATAACATATGGCATTAACCACTCTATCTTTGATATTTTTATTTGATAAGTTTCATATGTGGTTGCATTGTTGGCTACAGTACCTTCCTGTATTATAGCATTCAGGTCATTTCTTGATCTTGTGAGAATGAGTTCATGCTTCATATTAACAACAATTTTCTTGTAATCTTCTGCGAAGCCTAAAATCATACTTAGAGGGATAGAAACGTCAAAATTTCCATGATCATCTACAATTGTTTTGTTTGCTTCTTCAACACCAAGCCAGCCTGCATTTTCTAATGTTAAAGTCTGATTTGGATTAAATGAAGTGCATCCCTTCATGAGACTACTCAGACCAACATTTTTACTTTTATCTATCTCTACAGCATTAAGTTCATATCGAATTTCATCAAACAGATGACAAATGCCATTGTTAACGAAATTAGTTTTAGTTAGTGCTTGTCCATCTGGTTTTTGTAATTTTCCACATACATGGATGTAACTACATGATGGTAAGAGGCATAAATCTTGATGCTGAATAGAAATACGGATTTCATCACTGTTATTGAAACTTAATGTGGAGTATGGTTGATGTGCGTGAACCTCATAATGAGCAATAGACTCATCGAATGCGACACCTGATTGAATGCTTAGAATTTCGTCCATTTTTCTGAAAGCAGCAGAGAATGATACAATTTATCTTTTTCCACGTACTTTGAGACCTATGCTTTTGAGAAACTGGATGCTCTTCCGTGTTAACGGTTTGAGTACCTTTGGACGACTGATGGTGGGTTGACATGATGGCTGACTTATATGCACACTTGAATTATAAACGATTCCCATTATACAGATTTTATGTGAAGTCTAACAGTAATTTCCTCTCCTCGGAAATTCACTAAATTTCCGTCTTGATCAACAATTCGGATTTGAAGATGATCTATACTTTTAACATTGAGTGGTAAATATATGACATGCGATGGAACTTCTATGATTTTATATCCTGGAGGAACTTTTGGGAAAAACTCATGGATCGTGTGAACTTTTTTGTCGTTGATGTAAGCACCTGTAGTAATATTACACTCTACTCTGAGTGCGTTTATTTTCAATATCTTCACAGGTAAATCAGAGCTGAGATGAGTGTCTTCATGAAGAACGCGACGAGTGAAACCGAGAAGACTGCCTATTGAATCCCGAGGTCTAAGATTTATCTCATGGCTGCAATAAATTTCACTTCTGAGAGTATTGTTGTTAGCTTTTAAGGAAAATTCGATTCCTTTAGATTTCAAATCTTTTTGCAAAAATTGATTAATAGCATCAATTTCATAACTGCCAGTAGGAATAATAATAATCTTCTCTCCGTTTATATGAAGTTTATTATTCGAATCGTCAACATTGGGAATCGAGTTGAATGTTAAAAGTTCAACTAAACCCAAAACAAAATTCTTATGCTGTGGTAGTTCTATTGAAGGAAAATATTGCGCTTCTAAGATAGAAGATTTGCCTGAAAGACTCAAAGTGAAACTATCTTCCATGACTGTTTGAAAAAGAATGATCCTGCTTGTCTGAAAACTCTTCTTTTATAGTCTTTCACACAAGAATTGAAGACAAAGATGTCCACAAATAAATGAGTCAAAATTTTGATATCTTTTATAGTTGTATTTCACTTCTTTCACGTTAAAATATAACATGAGATCTATAGGGGGTTTAAGATCACCAAAACTATCAAAATAAATCACTTCAGAACCTCGTTTTCGATAACATACCCAGTGAGTGCCTTTGTTTTGAAAATCATCTAAGTTAACTATAGCAGATTCGTTATGCCATGGGCCATCAGAAGGTAGATTATTTCTCATGAAAACACCTCGAAAATATGGGATTTTCATCATACGAGCATACTTTATAAGATCATAGTCAGTCAGTGCACGATTTGGCAAAGTTAAATCGAAGTTTTTTTTTTTTAACTTGACCATTACCGATATGAGGTTTCATAAATAATCCCATTCCAGTTTTATATGGTTTAAGATAGAGACCTTTTCCTAGAGCAATAGCTTCCATAGTTTTATTATGTCTCTTACTTTCTTCATAATTTTTCTGTGCAGCTTTAGCCTCATTTACTGCTTTAGCTATTCCAGCAGCTCCTCCAGCCAGAGCACCAGTTGCACTTAGTGCTGCGAACAATGGTATGAGAAAAGGCAGAGCGCCACCTATTTTTGATGGAACAGGTAGAATACGTGGAATGATAATTTTTTTCTTACCACCAACGATCTTGAGAGCTTCACGTGCACCTTTTAAAGCGGACTGAATAACTTTGCGAGAATGTTTACTTGGTTTTAATGATTTTTTACTTGCAGTTACTAATTTACTCAATTTTACACCCATTCCTGTCTTTCCTTTTAATTTCATAGCATTTGCAACAACAAAAGCAGTTGCTTTTTCGCTAAGACTTGCATTTTTGGCTCTAACACGCTGCCAAGCTTTATCAGCGAGCTTCATGTCAGCGACTTTTCGATCAGCATTTTTATCAGAATAAGATATGTCATGTTCTTTGCATGCTTGATCAAGTGGATTGATACCTGTATCACCTCTTTTCAGACGCTTTTTCAGTTTTGTTCCGGGACCACAATATTGATATCCAGGAATATGCATTTCAATAGGTAAGTTATTGATTACTTTATCAAGTAACCCTTTACCCTTAGGGTGCTTCTGTGATTTGTGTACGAGCATCTCTCTTCGAGTGCTGATTTACAACTGATGATCAAAATATAAAACAAGCGTTTATATTTAGAAAAGGTCAATCTTAGATTTGACTTTGTTACGTAAACATGGATTTTACTGAGCAGAACCTCAAACTTCCCGTCGGCAACTTTGATTTTGAGAAAACGAAAAGAAAAAGCGACATGGAGAGTTACTTCCAGATAATATACGAGCAGTATTTTGTGGCCCATCGAACTGTGGAAAAACTAATAGTTTATTAGCTCTAATTACACACCCTAATGGTCTTAGATTTGAAAATTTGTATGTATACTCTAAATCCTTAAATCAACCGAAATACCAATTTCTTCAAAAAGTTTTAGAACCAATTGAAGGTATATCATATCTACCGTTCAGTGAACATGCATCTGTAGTGTCTCCAGATGAAGCCCTACCTAATTCAATTATGATTTTTGATGATGTGGCTTGTGAGAAGCAGGATAACGTCAGAGCTTTTTTCTGTATGGGGAGACACAAAAGTGTAGATAGCTTTTATCTATGTCAGTCATATGCTCATATACCGAAACATCTCATCAGGGACAATATTAATTTGATGGTAATTTATCGTCAAGATGATGTTAATCTTAAACATATCTATGAAGACCATGTGAATACTGACTTAACTTTAAATGAATTTCGAAATCTTTGTACAGAATGCTGGAAGAATGACAAGTATGGATTTGTTGTTATTGACAAAGATAGAGCAATGAATGATGGTAGATATAGAAAAGGATTTGACTGTTTTGCCATTAAAAAGGAAGTATAAATCTTAATCTTTGCAGTTTGATTGTAGACAGCATCTTGTCAGCATGCCTGACTTTAAGAAAGAAAAAAGTGTTCTTAGCGAGCTCTTACGAGCACGCGAGGCTATTAAAAAAAAATACTCTTTGTTAAAAAAGGAGAGAGATGATTTTGAAAAGGTTATTGGTGATACTTTAAAACCAGTTATTACACCACTTGAAAAGCTTGTCGATTCGACAACTGAAAGTGTGTCACGTTCTAATCACATTTCGGCCATAGACAGTAACAGAAAATCTGCAAAAAAAAGATTGAGATTTGATGAATCAAGTTATATTGTAAACGATATTAATAACTCGGGTTCGGCGTTTGATAATGATGCTTCTAATGGCGATGATTTTTCTCCGATAAATAGCACAATGATGAATTCATCATTCAATTCTGCAAATTCATCATTCAAATCTATATATTCACCATTTGTATCTGCGCATAAAGAAACTGAACCGACAGACTTTTTATCAATGCTAAATGGAAGCCGCAGCAAAATCGATAACATATACGGAGTGAGAAAAGTCAGTGGGGCATACATGATGGGTGATTCACAAATTCAATTTGATGATAAAATGATAAAAGTGAAAGATTTAAGTTTTCCTAAAAGCAGTGGTCTAATGGAATTGCTTTTCAAAAAAGAACCAGATGATAATCTTTTGAGTACAACAGATCGCAAGAACTATCGCATTATCCTGGAAGCAACAAATGCCCATAGAAAAGACATAGCAAAAGTGAGAATATACGCTCTTCGAAGAGTAGAAAATATTCAAAAATCATAGCACCAATGTTCCGCAGTGATCGTAGTAGAATGTCTACCAGCGGAGGGGGTCTCATACCTAAATATAAAATAGCAAAAAAGAATACTTCCATAGATCTAGTCTACTGGGATGATCCGAATGAGCTTGTCGAAAGACTGCGATTATTGATAGCCGAACGATCTGCTGGAAATAATAATCACAACAATGAAATCCAATCAATCATAGAGGAACTACGTGAAGCTGGGCATATATATTGACGTACACAATTTTCAAATCAATAGTAGTATCATGAGTCTCGATGTGTTTGGAAGAAAACTTGAGGGCTCGCAAGTGAGTCGTGGTCCTCGAGGTATTGGATTCAATGTTACATCAGATGGTGATTTTGATTTAGAAAATAAGCGGCTTTGCAATATTGGAGAGGCTAATGATCCAAATGATGCCATTAGTTTGAATTCATTAAATAATATCCTACAGAAAGAAGTTGATTACTTATCTTCTAAAATTATAGAAGTTGCTAAAGCTATACAAGAACATGAGAACAAAGTTGAAATATATAAAGCAGAAATAGATGAAAAATTAACTTATGTCTATGATATGACTCAACGAAATTTCGCAAGTATTGAATATATAATTAAAGAAATGAATAGACGATCGGATATTGCTAAAGTTGAAGTTTAAGATGGAACGTCAAAGAGTAGTTGAAGAGCTACACAAGCCAGCACGTCGAAGGTACAAGCGAAGAAAATATGACATACGCGGATTAGATGAGACTTGGCAAGCTGACCTTGTAGAAATGATACCTTATTTCAAGGAAAACAAAGGTTTTCGCTACTTACTAACTGTCATAGATATATTTTCAAAGTATGCATGGGCTGTACCAGTCAAATCGAAGAGTGGCAATGATGTTACTCTAGCTATGAAGTCAATATTAAAACAAGAACGGGTGCCATCGAATTTACAAACTGACCAAGGAAAAGAATTCTACAATTCAAACTTTCAGAATCTTATGAAAAAGTACAAGATAAATCACTACTCTTCACATAGTAATCTTCATGCAAGCATATGTGAACGCTTTAATAGAACTTTAAAAAATGCAATGTGGTTAGAATTCAGCAAACAAGGAAGTTATAAATGGTTGGATATTCTGCCTGAGTTAGTGAAAGCATACAATTCAAGAAAACATCGGACAATAGGAATCGAGCCTGAAAACGTTACGAAGGTAAATGAAAAAGAAATCAAGAAAAATTACCCAACTGAAAAAAGACCTGTAAAAAACCAAAATTCAAAGTAGGAGATAAAGTGCGAATAAGTAAGATAAAACAAGTTTTTGAAAAAGGTTATACACCAAATTGGTCAACTGAAATTTTCACAATAACAAGAGTTGTAAAAACCAATCCCATATCTTACCACGTCAAAGATTATTATGATGAACCAGTCTCCGGCGGCTTTTATGAAACGGAAATTCAAAAGACTATGTATCCAGAAATTTATTTGGTAGAAAAAGTTTTAAAGAAAAGTGGTAAACGTGTATATGTTAAGTGGTTAGGTCTAAATAGCAAGCATAATAGTTGGATAGATAAAAATGAGACTATTTGAATAAGCTAAGATGTATTTTACCACGTATTTCAGTGTAATAAATAAAAAGAAAAAAATTTAATTTTATTATGTTCATTAATTTAAGTTATATATAAAATATTTTTATTATTAAAATTTTCTTTTTATGATTCAATATAAATATAATAATTATAAATGGTGGTGATAAATAAAAACAATTATATAATGTTTAATAATTTTCATTTATTCATGTATTCTTATTATGTACAATTTACAATAAATAGTTTGAAAAATAATTTGACGAGTATATTTTTATTTATTTTAAGCCCGATCGAATTTAAAAGAAGATCCTCCCAGGTATATTGCAATCAAACGCAGTTTATTTGCATTATCACAGAGATTGTAGAAAAATTCTTCATCTTTTAAGATTGCAGATGAAATCTTTTCTGGTAAGAAGACTTGGAAGCTTTGGTCGAAATCTGCTACGACCTTGGTTCCAAATCTTGTCTTGACTTGTTTCAGTGAAGTCACCATGTACTGCTGGTCTTTTTCTAAGTCTGTGACTTTCTTCCTTGGCAGGAAGTCGCTTCCAGCAATCTTGTTTAGTGCAGATAAATCCATTCTGAAAACAAGAAAAAGTAAAAAAAATTAAAAATTTCTGTTAGAAAAAAATTTTGATGGAAAAAAATGTTTTTTGGTAAAAAAAATAAATTGTAACTTACTTAAAAAGTTAGTCGATTTTAGATTTCTTTGTGCAAGGTTGATCGTCCTCAAGCTCTTCGATTACTTGAATGCGCTCCTCATTGTGGTCCATTGGTTGATATAGCCCATTCCCCACTTCGATGTCTGCCCTTTCCATTGCTACTCGTAATATATCCTTTTTTTCTCCTTCCTGGGAACTTGCCCCTCCATTGATGGATGCCAGTCATTCATGAACTCCTCTAACACATCATACTCAATGATAATTTGCTCGCCTCCATAAAGTGACATCCCCACTCGCTCTGCACTATTTTCATTGGTGGCTTCATCCCTTCTCTCGATTTCCCTCTCTCTTTCATTCTCTGTAGCATCCATCTCCACTCGTGTATCTCCCCTCCTCATTTCTACCTCCCACTCTTTTTTTTTTTTCAGCAGCCATTTTTCTTGCATGTTCCCTCTCTACTTCAAGTGCAGCTTGCGCCATCTGTATTTCTTCAATTTTATAATGTCCCCAAGGTAAAGTATCTGTACTATCAGGCAATAAAAATCTCTTATCATCGTGAGGACTTAGAGCAATTTTTCTCTGTTTTTCAGTATGCACAGTATGCAATTTTGAACGGATATTGCACTGTTCACGGTATATAATAGTGAGATCCTGAAGACAGCTTCGGTAATCCTCAAAAGTAATTGATTTTTTAACAACACTGGACTTTATACCTTTGGCTTTCTTTATAACTTCTCCTCCATCGATTGAAATACTATACATTTTGCTTCGTAATCCTATAAATTCTGTCATTATCTTACCATTACATTCGTCTTTCATCAAACCCGGAACTTTCTTATTAACTCGAGGAATTTCGAACGGATTATTTTCTTCATAATCGGAAGTATCAAATTTATGTATGTCCTCTTTCATTATTTTGTACATGTCAACATCCTCAACTTCGTATATGAGACTATCAGTATCAGTATACAAAAGTTTGCATTTGTCTCCAACTCGCTTTTTCATATACGAATAATGAAAATCATAAACTAATGTTTTTGATAATTCTAAAATGCAAAATCCAACATAAATTGGTTTCTTGATTGTGATGCTCGTTCTCTTCATTTGAATGGCAACTAAATTCTCATCAAAAATAGCACAGCTGTGAAAATTTGGTAGAGCTATACGTGCTTCTGCTCCATATCTACCAGTAAATTTATTTACCAATCGGACATCAACTCGAGACCGCTCTCGCTCAATGCACTTTCCATAGACAGCATTGATTAACAATTTATAAAAAAGTTTTTCAAATTCGTTCTTAGCCTGCATTCTTTTTTGAGTATTCAATTCCACATAAGGTTTAAGCCATGCCTTTTGCTCAAAACTTAAAATTCTATGCACTTTTTTCAGTCGAAGTCCATTTTCCAACACTTGTCTGAGTGTTCGATAGTAAATAACATATCTTTCCTTGTTCTTCAAAGTAGTGAGAAGTTTCTTTTGTTTCGAGCCATGTGGCGCACTATGCTCTGCGCAGAATGGAAAATCTCGATGTGCATCGTGTATTTCCTCAGGATACTCCAAATCTACTTCAGCAATATATCCAATAACTGAATCTGGCGGTGCGTTGTAAAAGTTTGAATTCGTCTCATATTCTACCCATTTGAATTTTCCGACTGGCAAATATTGAACCATTGCCCATCCATAAAGATTATTAATATCAAAGTACATAAGTGTTTTCATTTTCTGTTTTTCATCATACGGAGAGCCCATATATGGATTGTTCGCCTTGGCATAGCGATTACAGCATTGACTTATTCCTCCCCGAATACCTGCTTCAATGAACATCAACATATCTATATCTGTAAGAAGCTCCAGTTCTACCTTCGTCATTTTTAGCGCTGCTGAAAATGTCAAGCCTGGAGACGTATAAAAGTGAGCTGGACATAAACCGTAAGCTTTGAGAGATGTTTCTCGAAAACTTTCAAATACATCCGCCAATAGTAAAACATCTGTTTTTAAGTATAAATCCGAATATTCGCCTAATGTCCTTATATTGAACTTACTCCAGACTTGAATAGCATGCTTATAGTCTTCATCAGCAATATGAGAATCGGTGAGTTGGTTATAAAACTGATTTTTCTCTGGCAATTTCGTAACTAATAATTTATCCAATCCATCTACAAAATCATATGGAAATATACCTTTACGTTTGAGAAAATCAATTTTCTCATCTGTAAAACCATCAGTTCGAAACTCTTTTATCAATATCGGCACATTTTCCAAGTATGATGCAAGTTTCTCTAATGACGAAGGAAGAAAACGCCAAGAATCTATGAATCTAAAACTTAGGTCACTGCCATCTATGTATTTTGTAAAAGAAATATATTTTTCCTTATTATATGGCAATAGCGTAACTCGTCCTCCCATCAATGAAGATGTGGCTATCTCTTTCAAAATGAAGTGTGTATCGTAATTGAGGTTATGAAAAACCACAGGAATAAATTTTGAATACTTGTAATTCAAATTACATGAATTATGTGCTGCACCTCTGAAACTAATGTAAAAAAAATAGATATTTTAAAAAAATTTGCATGATAAAGTAAATTTTTTTTTCATTGAAATATAACTATAATTAATATCTTACCGTCCTGTGAGATGACAGTGATCTCGTACTGCGAGTTCTTCATCACGGATTAGTTTTCGGCATATGTGACAAATGGTTGACCTTTGGAAAGATAATTCTTCTAAATCCGTAAGTTTTAATGGTTTCGGATTCTTGTAGAGTTTATCAATTTCCTCACTGATTGATTTTAATTCTTGAACAAACCATTGTGCAGGAGTCTGTCCATCTTCGATATTTTTTCTATATGACTTATAAAAAGATAAGCTGTCATCAAAGCTACATTTTATATAATATCCTATGCTATATGCTTCATGAAGTTGGAAGGCAATCTCATTCATTGTAGGCTTCAGTAAACATTCAAAATCAGCATAAACAATAAAAGGAACTTTTTCGCTTTTATAATAATCTTCAAATTTCAGAATGTTGTTCTGCGAGTCAGGTAGATTAATTCGACAATAATTCAAATTCTTACAATCATTTTCATGAACTTGCAATCTTTCTTCATTATAAAAGACTTGTAAACATCTTTCACAATGGAATGATTTTACATGTGTCTTAGATAGTTGAGATTTCAGAAGACGAGACATATTCTTTATCCAAACGTAGTGGTATTTGGGTAAACTAATATCATCAGAATGATTATCTTTTTCATACTCATCGATGTAAAAGTCTTGGATGATGAGTAGATTGACATGCTTTTCCTTTTTATCCGATGTAATGTGGCAAGGTGATACTTCAAACTTTTGTCCAAACTTCTTCAACATGTACACATTTACTGAAATATTATTCAGTTCTTCAAATTTTGGAACATTTTTAAGTGTCACTGGAAATTCTATGTTATTAAATTTCAACTTGTTCTCATGCATGCTATATTGATTAACTCTATTAGTATTAGTTTCACTTGGATATAATGCTGAGAGGATAGCATACTTGAAACATTGATTGTCATTGTTACGAACATTGACACATGCTTTTTCTTTTGTATAAAAGGTGGTAAAGGAATGTACGAACTGCCCTTGATCGGAGAATATTTTTTCATATTTATACTCAGACTTATAATGCTTTTTAGAGCCCAGCCAGAATCTTTTTCCTGAAATTCTTCTATCTGTGTCAAAATAGAATCTTTGATATTTATTTTGAACCATTCTTCTAGATTCGTTGACATGAAAATTGAAGTACTTGTGGTTGTAAAATATTTAATATCAGTCAATTCTTCACTACTTTTCTGTATAGAAAATTCTGCGGTGAAATCTGAATTCACTTTCAGAGCACTATATTCTTCTAAGCATGACTGTACATGTACTTTAAAGAGTTCTTGGGCGTCGTTTAAAAAACTTAAAATATCCACATGATTTATATTTACCACTACGCCAGTTCTAATTCTGTTTTCGAAAGCTGACTGCACATCTCGCCATTCAACAGAAGCTTCTATTTCTTCAGATTGCAGACCACCTCCTCGTTGAAGATGATGTTCAAATTGAACTTGAATACCCGAAAGATGTAACACACAAGTTTGACATCTCTGCTTTTCTCCTCTTGTAAGATCAGAATTGACAATTTTTTCATTTAATTTCTCTAAACTACCATTGCACATATCTATCCAATAATGGAGATCGGTATTGTTCAGTTCATTTACATTTTGCAAAGCATCACGGAGTAGTTGCACAAGACGTTCAAAGAAATTAATTGAAGACATTTTTTTTCTTTTTATTTAAAATAACCTTTCACAAACACAAACTTTCACGATTGGTAAAGTTTAGTCCCGATGACTATGTACACTCACGACTCCTCTGACGAAGTATGCTCATCCAGAAACCTTCAGTCCTTTTTAAAGGTAAGTTAACAAAAGGAGAGATAGAAAATTCAATTAACTAACCAATAGTAAAACGGAGTGCAAGTTTTTCAGAAAAAGAGAGGTTTTCACGGGTAGGGATGAATTTTTTACCTTTTTTAACCTATCAGAATCATTTCTTAGTTTTAACCAATGAGGATTGAGCGATTTTCCATCGTCCAATCTTAAAAAGTTAGAGGGGAGTGACTATCATCTTTTAGTTTAACCAGTGAAAACTGAGCTATTTTCCATCGTCCAATCTTAAAAAAGTAAGAGGGGAATTGCTTGACATAAACTTACGATTTGAAAATTTTCTATTCTCATTTCCCGATATTAATTCATACTGAAACATCCAACGCTACGAGATGGCTAGAACTCGTGATTACGATATGCTGTTCAAAAATTATATCATGCAGTCTGCGGAAGAAGAAAGCATTTATATATGTGATATTCAAGGATTTCAAAGAATATCAGAGGATTCTTTTATTTTCAAAGAAGTTAGTTTCCTCAATTTTAGAAAAACAGCTTTACCTACAGTCTATGTTTTCAAATCTCCAATTACATGGGAGGAACTAAATACAGAAGAAAAATGCATGGCTCAGTGGGTGGAAAGGTTCCATCACGGTATAGCATGGAATTCCGGAGATATTCCATATCATCGTCTACAACGTGTTTTCCAAATCTGCTCGCAAGGAATCAAAAAATTATTTGTCAAAGGAGAGCAGAAAGTGCAATGGTTGAAAAATCTTTTACCAAGTGTGTAAGTAAAAATATATTTAAATTTTTTATATTCAATATAATCATATTCTTAATACTTTTCATACTTTTTTATACTTTTTTATACTTTTTTATACTTTTTTTATACTTTTTCATACTTTTTTATACTTTTTTATACTTTTTTTATACTTTTTATACTTTTTCATACTTTTCTCATACTTTTTAATACTTTTTTCATACTTTTTAATACTTTTCATACTTTTTAATACTTTTTCATACTTTTTAATACTTTTCTTATACTTTTATATTATAGTTCAATTATTCTGTTTATTTTATTCGCAGGTCAATTTCAAATGTTGAAGATTTCGGCTGTCCAGCATTAGAAGAAATAATAAGTGATAAGCGACACTTCTGCTTGAACCATGTTTTCTGCATAAGAAGAAAAAGACCCGTGTGTGCAGTTAATAATGCCATTGCTATACGAGCATGGCTACGCAATTACTTAAATATTAATAACATAGATGAAGTTGATAGTTTTTTGAAACAAAATCAAAGTATGAAATGTACATGTTTGTATTTCGCAAATGAATAAAAATTTTGAAAATTGAAAATGTATTAAAAAGAAAAAAAAATAAAGTTTTTTTTATGATTAAAATGATTTATTATTATTTTATCTCCAGAATTGTTTTTTTTTTTTTTAATTTAATGTATATTTTAAGGAATTGTATTTAAAAAAAAATATATATATATTTAATAAAAAGAATTCTTATATAAATGAAGATTATATTCTTTTTTGTTGGTCAGGATGGTGATTTTTGGTAAAATGAGCGAGTTTAAGCTTTCATTTATTTTTTTTTTCATTAACTTATATCATTTATTTTCTTTTCATTTAATATAAATTTTTAATGCATACAAAATTTTTTTTTATACATACAATTTTTTACATTAAAATTTTTTTTTATTTCATACAAATTACAATCTTTTTTTTTCACATACAAATTTTTTTTTTTCATAACACAAAACTTTTACATAAATTTATTAATTATAAAATTATTTTTTTTATTCGATCCATGTTTCGTCGCCTATTATTTTAATACCACTGCATGAAGACACATCCTGTTGAGTTGATCCGGATTCTATTTGACCAATAATTGATATTTCATCATTATCGTTCTTAGATGATTCATCGTCTATTATTTTAATATCACTGCATGAAGACACATCCTGTTGAGTTGATCCGGATTCTATTTGACCAATAATTGATATTTCATCATTATCGTTCTTAGATGATTTAGGGGGTCCGGTGCTCATGATGATACGCTTTCCTGTGTGCTTGAGCCGCAAGATTCGTCTTCGAGGAGGAGGAGGCCTATTTTCTTGATGAGAAGTACTGCCATTTATTTCTGAAAAAAAGAAGAAAATTTAATTAGTTATTTAAATAAACTTATATGGATTAAATTATTATTATTATTATTTAATTTTTTTTTATTTACCCACGTTAGATCCTGAAGATGAAGGTTTCGGTGAAGGTTCCCGAAGAGGAGTAGAATCCTTCATTGATGCTAAAACCAAAAAATAAATATTTTAATATTTTTTTCTTTTTATTTTAATAAAATATTTTTATTTCTCAAACTTACTTGTATTAAGACCTGAGGGCCCTGGTTGCGGCGAGTTCTCCCGAAGAGGAGTGTCTGCAACCTTCTTTGATTCTGAAACAGAAAATATACATATATATTAAATTTAATATGAAAATTTAATTCTTATGTGGTGAAGAGAATAAAATTTACCTTCTACGTTATTCAGCGTCCTCGGTTTTTTCGACTTCCCCGAGTGACACGAAGAACAAGTTGATGAGGTGCCAATTGAGCTGGAGCTCGAACTCGAGCTCGAACTCGAGCTCGATGACCTGTTCCTGGTAGTGCGCTTACGATTCGGGCTGGGGCTCGCCCTTGGGGTTTCCATCCCCTGGAATAGCTGCTGCATCGTCGCACTTACCGGTGGAGGTGGTACTGAAACAAAAAAAAAAATTAAATTATAAAAAAATATAAAAAAATTTTCGTAATTATGAAGAAATATAATTAAAATGTATTATTAATAAAAAACTTACATGCATTAATTGCATCCATTGCCCAGCTTAAATGGTCTAGCATTAGTAGGAAAAATGAGCCATTCCTCATTATCCATTGAATGCGTTCCCGCATTGCTCTAATGCTGTTGCTCGTATTCGTCATTTTAAATATTTAAATTTAAATTGAATTCTCAACTATATGAGACTTGAGAGAAAACTGAATGCTCTTCATCGCATGCACCACGGTATTTATACAAAAAAAATTTACAAAAATTACCTACCTGCGGAAAATTTTTTTGACAATCCTCCAAGTATTTTCCACGCCCTCTTTTCTATCTAAAAAGAATGCATTCGCAAAGGGCTTCGTTTTGAAAATTAAATGACCGATATATCGTTTTAGGAAAAGAGTAAAAGACCTTTTTTCTTAAAAAAAAAGATAAAATAAGATAAGTGGTGACTTTCAAAAATATAAACCTGTCAAGAAAACCTTTTCTGAAAAGAAAAAAATTCACCAATAACCTTATTTTAACTTAATACATGGGTATAGAATGGGCACAATAAAAGTTTCAATTTTGAAAGAAAAAAGATTGTAAGATTATAAACATGAAAACCAAAACAAAGTTTCTTTTCTCAGTAAAAGAAAACATATTTTTACGAAAAGGAAAAAAAGGTCTCTTTCCAACAAAATGAAAACAAGTGACTTTAAATAGTAAAGTAATGTGAAAGTGACCAAAGGGAAAATATCTATCGATCAGAAGCATGTGGGTTAAAGAAACTGTCATAGAGATGAAAAAGAAAAAACATGCAGTGGTAAAACAATGACGAGACCGAGGGTTTTCTGTGTATACCTGCACTCAAAGACATTAGGCGCCGCATGTATCCTTCAGCGTTGCGTAAAGCGCCGATTGCATTAAGATTATCAGAACAAGCAGAAAGTGACTTTGAATAGTAAAGTAATGTGAAAGTGACCAAAGGGAAAATATCTATCGATCAGAAGCATGTGGGTTAAAGAAACTGTCATAGAGATGAAAAAGAAAAAACATGCAGTGGTAAAACAATGACGAGACCGAGGGTTTTCTGTGTATACCTGCACCCAAAGACATTAGGCGCCGCATGTATCCTTCAGCATTGCGTAAAGCGCCGATTGCATTAAGATTATCGGAGCAATCAGAGTCCGTTTTTGACACACTGACTGTACCGACTAAGTGGCGCTGCGGGGAAGCGAAAGAGAAAGGGTCACTAGCAAACGTAAAATTTTTCTATGGATGGAGAGTCTTTGCATTAAGATTATCGGAGTAATCAGAGTCCATTTTCAGCACACTGATTGCGCCGACTAAGTGGCGCTGCGGGGAAGCGAAAGGGTCACTAGCAAACATAAAGTTTTTTCGGCGGATGGAGAGTCTTTTTTTGTAGCGCTGCCCACTATGCATTTTCTTGAACGTTGCACAAAAATTAACCTGCTTTTAGGAGAGAAGGAAAAGAATGTCCTTTCTCTTAATGCAGTACACTGTGTGTGTTCTTTTTTGAGTCGCAGGTGCATGAAAATAATGAATCATGCAACCTTTAAGATATAATACTGTCTTTATCTTTTTGAAAGAAAATCTTTTTTGAGAAAAAAATTTATTATAAGGGTCAGCTATCTTTTTTCATCTTGTTTAAAAAAAAAGAGAACTCTTATTTGTAAAAGATAAGGAAAAATATTCCTTGACCAAAGGAAAAATATCTATCGATCAAAAGAAGGTGGCTTAAAGAAAAAAAGTCATAGAGATGAAAAAAAAGGAAAACATGCCATCGTAAACATTAATCTTTCAAAAGAAAAAACATCTTGGGACTCCCTACGGTATGGGGCCACCTACAAATCAAACAAAAAAAGGTAACTCTTATGGGTTTATACACATATTGGATTCTAAATCACATGGAGTAGGGAAGGGTGGGCGTGAACAAAATACTGAAATTCAAAAAATCACACGGAGAAGGGGATACTCTTATGTGCTTATACACACATCGGATTCTCGATCACACGAAGTAGGGAAGGGTGGGCGTAAATGAAAACCAAAATTCAAAAAATCACTCGAAGAAGGGGATACTCTTATGGGCTTATACACACATTACATTCTCGATCACATGGAGCAGGGAAGGGTGGGCGTAAATAAAAACCAAAATTCAAAAAATCACTCGAAGAAGGGGATACTCTTATGGGCTTATACACACATTACATTCTAGATCACTTTGAGGAGAGAGGGGGTGATCCAGAAGGAACCTGAGCCAGTATGCCTATAGCTTATCTACTAACTGGTTCTAATAAAGATCGAAAAAGATCAGGCAGACCAAAAAAAATTGATGAAAAAGATGATGCATTTATAGCTCTATTGAGTAAGAGAAATAGGAGATTGACGGCTCCCGAAATCACAGCTGATTTTAATAGAACTAGAAAAAATACTGTTTCTAGCACGACGATTAAGCGACGATTGCATAAAGCTGGTCTATTTGGTCGAGTCGCTGCAAAAAAACCACTTCTTCGCGAAGTCAACAGTAAGAAACGATTGAAATGGGCACGCAAACATTTAAATTGGAGTCTCGAGGATTGGAAAAATGTTTTGTGGACTGATGAATCCAAGTTCGAGCTCTTCGGAAGCAAACGAAGAGTATATGTTCGACGTAGACCAGGTGAGCGGTTTCATAAAGAATGCCTTGTGCCCACTGTTAAACATGGGGGAGGAAGTGTGATGGTGTGGGGGTGTTTCGCAAATAATAAAATTGGTGATTTAAGAAGAATAGAGGGCATTATGGACAAAAAACTGTATCACACAATTTTGCAGAAAAATGCCATTCCATCGGGATTGAAATTGATTGGCAAAGGCTTTCATTTTCAAGAGGATAATGATCCCAAACATTCTTCTACATATTGTCGGTCGTATTTAAATAAAAAGGAGCAAAAAGGTGTATTACATAGGATGATTTGGCCTCCTCAATCACCTGATCTCAATCCAATAGAGTTAGTTTGGGATGAACTTGACAGAAAAGTGAGAGAATCGCAATATGCGAAACGTAACCTTTTAGATTTATGGAAAACTCTTCAAGATTGTTGGAAATTGATTAAACCTGAATTCTTAGAAAAATTAATTTCCCGAATGCCACGTATTTGTAAAGCAATTATAAAATCAAAAGGTAATTTTTTCGATGAATCGAATGTGTGATTTTCTTTTTTTTTGTTATAGTGTTTTTAATTTTCATTATTTATTTGTCATTTTTGTTGGAAAATTAAGTGTTTTTGTTAAAAACTAAAATTTATTTTTTGAAAATTTATACAATGTATTATGTTAAAAAAAATATATAAAATATTTATGTTAAACGTAACTTATAATTAAATTTTTATTGTTGATGTTCTAGTTTAATTATTCGTGTTATTATTTCTCCTTCACAACATTCAATTGTTCATAACTCAATTACAAAGCATCGTAGCAAAAAAAATAATTCGTAATGATTTTGAGATTTTTTAAAATCCTTTCGATTCCCGTTTGGATTTTTTACCTATCATTATTTTTAAAAAAGTTACACGTGATTGAAGAAATTAAAAAAAAACCTGAAAATTATAAATTTTTAAAAGGCTATAAAAAATAGTAAAAATTATTTAAAAATTTTTTACACCTCATAAAAAGTTAGTATTTTTCATAAGCTTTAATTTCCATTTTTGATTTTTATTGTACGACCAGTAGAACCAGAGATAATGCTCTTTAAAGGTGCACTCTTTTTCAAAATTTTGTTCATGAATTTATGGACGGTACTGTATATTTGCTTTTTTTGAAATATCATAATTGATATAAATCAGGAGAGATTCAGTTTATTGAAAAAAATGTTTTATTATAAACATAGATCCAAAAAACTAGACTGGCAGTCTTTGGAACTGACTAGCCAAAGTAAAACATCTACGAAAAGTATAGAATTCACAAATGCCCTTCATCGAGTGTTTACAAAATTGAGTCCCTTATATATCTGTTTCATAACTTTCGTTGCATATCCACATGAAATCAATTCACATAAGTATAATTTTTTTACACACCTCTTATGGGAGTTGTATACTATCGGTAATAAAGTTTCACTTAAAAAATTGAAAATTGAAGACTAAATCGTTCGAATAATTTTATATAAGGCATATTATTTCTGAATATTTTCCGCGTGGGCATTAAACGTAACCGTATTCAAACAATAAATTGTTGTTAATAATTGTTAACTGGCTCAGTCAAAACATTAGTAAAAGTTAAGACATTTTGTACTAATAATTTATGCCAATAAATTTTAACAACATTAATAACCATAATTATTATCAATGTTTCAATTCCCGCAATTAATAATAGTTGTTAACAGATACTTAGAAAAGTAATTTTAACAAGTTAACATTAAAATATGAAATCACAAAAAAAATTAATGTGATCATATGATAGTACATTACGCAACGAGTGCGTAAAATATGTGATTATCGCACGAGCCGGATTTAACACCTAAGCAAACCGAGGGCAATAAATGAGTCGAGTGCGATGATCACTCTACGCATTCATTGCGTATAATATATTTTCTAACAACTGCGTAAAATTCGAAGAATGATACACTAGCACCCGCGATAACATGTATAATCTTGTTCAAAAGCTATTAAGATAAACTAAACAAATAGAATAGAGTAAAAATAAAGCGATATGCAAAATGACTAACATTTTGCTCCCATTTAGAATAATAATTAGAATAAATTACAATAATATGAATAAAAAATAATTTTTTATATAGTGGTTCTTAATCATGGACTATAAAATAATGTAGAGTTTAACACAGCTTCTTGATTATGATTGGAACTTCAAATCTTCTTTGTTTATATTTGTCTATAAATTCCAGCCATATTATGAATAAACATAACAAAATTATCAAATATTAGAGTGCGAGGGCGTCAACTAACACACACGGCCTGCTTTGCGTACTGCACTCTCGAGGTGTATATACGACTTTTTACCACATCAGGCGGAAAGTGCGTTAAAAAATTGTCGAATTAATAATTCATTATCACGCACTTGCATAAACGCGATAGGGCCGTTACACTCAAAAAAATACAAGATACAAAAATTACATTGATTAGTATATCTATCGAAACAAATGCGTTCCCATACAGCATGAAAGGACTTTGAAAGGATTCTGAAAGGATTCATAAAAAGACTACAATCTTTCAGAAATATTTCACTGAAAGGATTCTGAAATAATTCTATGTCCGAGGTATTATTCTTTTAAAAATAATACATAAAAATATTTCATAAAGAATTCACAAGTCATTTCAAAATCCTTTCAATGGAAGAATTCTGTAAGGATCCATGAATTCTTTTGGTAATAATTCGTAAATCTTTTCATACATCTTCCATTGAAAGGATTCTGTAAGAATAATATGAAATATTTTTAAAATATTTCATTGTATTATTTCTAAAAGGAATATACCTCGGACATAGAATTATTACAGAATCCTTTCAATGAAAGAATTCTGTAAGGATCCATGAATTCTTTTGGTAATAATTCGTAAATCTTTTCATACATCTTCCATTGAAAGGATTCTGTAAGAATAATATGAAATATTTTCAAAATATTTCATTGTATTATTTCTAAAAGGAATATACCTCGGACATAGAATTATTACAGAATCCTTTCAATAAAAGAATTCTGTAAGGATCCATGAATTCTTTTGGTAATAATTCTTAAATCTTTTCATACATCTTTCATTGAAAGTATTCTGTAAGAATGATATAAAATATTTTAAAAATATTTCATTGTATTATTTCTGAAAGAAATATACCTCGGACATAGAATTATTACAGAATCCTTTCAATGAAAGAATTCTGTAAGGATCCATGAATTCTTTTAGTAATAATGCATTAATCTTTTCATCTATCTTTAGTTGAGAGACGTGTAAAGTTCTAGAAATTTTATTCTTTCCTGTATTATTTAAGAATCAATTTAGAATCAATACACACACACACACATATATATATAACGGATATATGATGATATAATTATTCATAGGATTACGAATAGTTTTACAGCGGTTAAAATCGAAGTTATCATAACACAGACATCGCACGCATAACAATTTATAGTTTCCATTTAAGATTCTTATTTTCCTTATATATGAAACGGGAAGCACTCTTACCGCTTGCGAGAATAAGAGATACCGCCATCAAGCGGATAAATTATAAACTAATCCCGAAAATATTTCTAAATGATTCTGTTATCTTTCACGTTTTCTTTCATAAAGTCCTTTCAAAGTCCTTTCAGTAAGGATTCATGTAATAACTTTTATTCTTATCATAAGTTATTTCATGAAATATTTCAAAAAGATTTCAAAATTATTTCATGTAAGATTTCTTGAGACTTTACCAAAATATTGCATGAATTATTTCATGAAAGCTTTTTGAATGAATCTTGAAATGATTCGGTGAAAGAATACCTTAGATCATTCCGAAAATCTTTCTAAATTATTTTCTGATTTTAATCGTTAGAAGATTTCTGAGTTCTTTCTTGTTTCCTTTCAAGAAGTCTTTTCAAAGTCCTTTCAGTAAGGATTTATTTAATAACTTTTATTCTCATCATAAGTTATTTCATGAAATATTTCAAAAAGATTTCAAAATTATTTCATGTAAGATTTCTTGAGACTTTACCAAAATATTGCATGAATTATTACATAAAAACTTTTTGTAAGTATCTTGAAATGATTCGTTGAAAGAATACCTTAGATTATTTCGAAAATCTTTCTAAATTATTTCATGACTAGAATCTTTGGAAGATTTTTGAGTTATTTCTTGTTTCCTTTCAAGAAGTTCTCTCAAAGTCCTTTCAGTAAGGATTCATGTAATAACTTTTATCGTCATGATAAGTTCTTTCATGAATTATTTCAAAAAGGTTTTAAAATTATTTCATGTAAGATTACTTGAAATATTACCAAAACCTTGCTTGGAATTATTACATAAAAGCTTTTGTAAGTATCTTGAAATGATTCGTTGAAAGAATACCTTAGATTATTTAAAAAATCTTTCTAAATTATTTCATGACTACAATCTTTGGAAGATTTTTGAGTTATTTCTTGTTTCCTTTCAAGAAGTTCTCTCAAAGTCCTTTCAGTAAGGATTCATGTAATAACTTTTATCGTCATGATAAGTTCTTTCATGAATTATTTCAAAAGGTTTTAAAATTATTTCATGTAAGATTACTTGAAATATTACCAAAACCTTGCTTGGAATTATTACATAAAAGCTTTTTGTAAGTATATTGAAATGATTCGTTGAAAGAATACCTTAGATTATTTCGAAAATCTTTCTAAATTATTTCATGACTAGAATCTTTGGAAGATTTTTGAGTTATTTCTTGTTTCCTTTCAAGAAGTTCTCTCAAAGTCCTTTCAGTAAGGATTCATGTAATAACTTTTATCGTCATGATAAGTTCTTTCATGAATTATTTCAAAAAGGTTTTAAAATTATTTCATGTAAGATTACTTGAAATATTACCAAAACCTTGCTTGGAATTATTACATAAAAGCTTTTTGTAAGTATCTTGAAATGATTCGTAGAAAGAATACCTTAGATTATTTCGAAAATCTTTCTAAATTATTTCATGACTAGAATCTTTGGAAGATTTCTGAGTTATTTCTTGTTTCCTTTCAAGAAGTCATTTCAAAGTCCTTTTAGAAAGGATTCGTGTAATATTTCATATTTTAACTTTCATTTCCTTCTTGGTATTATTTTTGTAAAGACTTTGTAATCTTTCTGTGTATTATTTCATAAATTCTTTTCAAAAGAATATGGTTATCTTTTTAAGTCCTTTTTAAATTTTTTCAACGTATTATTACTTGTAATATTTCATGAAATTATTTCGAAATTCTTTCATGCTGTGTGGGGTTGTCTCTTGTATTTTTTATGTATAAATATACTGACCAATGTTATTTTTGTATCTTGTATCTTTTTTTTGTAAAGCCTAATATAGTAACGAAACTAAACAAACTCGAATACGAAAGTCAGGTGGTTAACTCGAACAAGAAATGCGTATTAGAAATAACGACTAACGCGACGATAGTTATATGAATCGAAGTTCCCATTCTGGCCACTTCGTTTATTCACATATAGTGTTTCGGCGCTACCAGCGTCTTCACTATTAAGAGCATGAAACAAAGAGTATACGTAGATGGGTTAAAACTTGATGATTGGTAGGGCATATTCGATGTATTTTAGGCTGAGTTTAGAGAGAGTACACTACACACTTTACGCGTGGTGTCGTGAAAATAAATTTTTAGGATCTATTACAATTTTATATTCTATGATGTGATGGTTTTTTCAGTTTTTTGAATTGAAAAAGTTATTGCATGAGTTTGCCCGTCCTTAAAATCATAAAATCATGAAAAAAAAAGAATCTAAATTATTTTAAGAGGAGGTAGAAACCATTCACCGTTTGGTGGCGCTGCGGCCAGGTGAGAGAAAAATATAAAATATTTTGTATATAGTGATTTACAATTTATCGGGTCAGTAATTTACTTCTAATGCTGTCAATTGCACTAGCCGCATATACGTAGAATATTAATTGATAATAATCTTGTTTGAAAAGTCCAAGATATTGTCATAAAACGAAAAATGCAATGCAAAGTAGAGCCGGCGTGAGCATGTGTATATGTCGTTCTTTAATAATACTTTCTCTGTTACTCTTAGGTAAAATATCCATGTGCTTAAATCAGCTCTACCAGGCGCCGCATTTTTCGTTTTATGACAATATCTTGGACTTTTCAAACAAGATTAGCATCAATAATTATTCTACATCTATATGTCTAGTGCCTTTGACAACATTATAAGTATATTATTGTTTTGGTAAATTGTAAATCGCTGTATAAAATAGTATATTATGCTACGTGGGATAAAAATGCGGCATTCTAGGCCGGCATGGGTTTAGCTGTCGAGGCGAAGCCGAGAGAGCTAAAATGCCAGCCTAAAGTGTCGCATTTTTATCCCAAGTGGCATACACGATTTTTTCCCATGCCGGGCTAAAAACACGTACAACTTAAAGTTCGTGATAATTCATTTATCGACGAAAAATCAATAAATAAAAAAGTATCGCGAAGAATCATCTAATACTCTCCACCGAGCATGCGCACTCTCTGTCTGCCCCACTGCCACTGATGATAATTCATTTAAATAATCCATAAATATATCGCTCTTATTATAATACACTATAGATTATAATTCATAAAAATAAAACTAATCAAACAGCATAATCAACCGTTTATTTTATATTTTAATACTTTAAAACAAATAAATATTGTTTGTACACTATTTTGTAACATATATCAGACAGAGACAATTGATGCATGTGAGTAGTGAACAAAAAAGGATAAACTATATCAACGAATATAGACGGCGTCTATCTTCTTTGACTATAGTATGCATATGAAAGAGAGAGAGAGAGAGAGTTCACACTTATAACTTAGAATGGGTGAATAGAAAAAGATAAACGTATATCTCCTCAACTCTCAACGCGTACAAACGAGACTTGAAAACACAGCAGTATACGGGTCTGCATCGGCACCAAGCTTACTGCGCCACTCGAGTGAGCATATTCATGAGTCTGAAGTTTGCAACGTTAGTTTCAAACGAAACATGATTTTTTGAAAAATCAATATCAAAGATTAAAAATCGTTTAAACTCTTCAAATTATGATTAAATAATTAAAAAAAACCAATTGCAATATAAAAATACCCCTAAATCAACCCCCAAAGGACATTCCAATACTTGGCTATTACGATAACAACAGAAATTTCCAGTTTTCAATCTTCTTAGCCACCATTTGATAATTTCTTTGTTACAAAAAGGTTGAAATATTAAAATATACTTCAAAATACATAACCCTGATCGACGCCGATTACCGGAAACGAATACTACCCTAGCTATAAGGGGATGAAACACATACTTTTCACAAAAAATTTACGTTTTTATTTTTTTTAACAACCTTTTGATAAATTTATTGTTACAAAACAATGTAAATATTAAAATATACTTCAAAATACATAACCCTGATCAACGCCGATTACCGGAAACGAATACTACCCTAGCTATAAGGGGATGAAACACATACTTTTCACAAAAAATTGACGTTTTTATTTTTTTTAACAACCTTTTGATAAATTTATTGGTACTATACCACGTAAATATTAAAATATACTCCAAAATACATAACCCTGATCAACGCCGATTACCGGAAACGAATACTACCCTAGCTATGAGGGGATGAAACACATACTTTTTACAAAAAATTGACGTTTTTATTTTTTTTAACAACCTTTTAATAGATTTATTGGTACTATACCACGTAAATATTTAAATATACTCCAAAATACATAACCCTAATCAACGCGGACTACCGGAAACGAAAACTACCCTAGCTATAAGGGGATGAAAAACGTACTTTTCACAAAAAATTTACGTTTTTATTTTTTTTAATAATCTTTTGATAAATTCATTGTTACAAAACAATGTAAATATTAAAATATACTTCAAAATACATAACCCTGATCAACGCCGATTACCGGAAACGAATACTGCCCTAGCTATAAGGGGATGAAACACATACTTTTCACAAAAAATTTACATTTTTATTATTTTTAAGAACCTTTTGATAAATTTATTGGTACTATACAACGTAAATATTAAAATATACTTTGAAATGAATAACCCTAATCAACGCTGACTACCGGAAACGAAAACTACCCTAGCTATAAAGGGATGAAAAACGTACTTTTCACAAAAAATTGACGTTTTTATTTTTTTTAACAATCTTTTGATAAATCTATTGTTACAAAACAATGTAAATATCAAAATATACTTCAAAATACATAACCCCGATCAACGCCGATTACCGGAAACTAATACTACCCTAGCTATAAGGGGATGAAAATCGTACTTTTCACAAAAAATTTACGTTTTTATTATTTTTAAGAACCTTTTGATAAATTTATTGGTACGAAACAACGTAAATATTGAAATATACTTCAAAATGCATAACCCTGATCAACGCCGATTACCGGAAACGAATACTACCCTAGCTATGAGGAGATAAAACACATACTTTTTACAAAAAATTGACGTTTTTATTTTTTTTAACAACCTTTTGATAGATTTATTGGTACTATACCACGTAAATATTTAAATATACTCCAAAATACATAACCCTAATCAACGCGGACTACCGGAAACGAAAACTACCCTAGCTATAAGGGGATGAAAAACGTATTTTTCACAAAAAGTTGACGTTTTTATTTTTTTTAACAACCTTTTGATAAATTTATTGTTACAAAACAATGTAAATATTAAAATATACTTCAAAATACATAACCCCGATCAACGCCGATTACCGGAAACGAATACCACCCTAGCTATAAGGGGATGAAACACATACTTTTAACAAAAAATTGACGTTTTTATTTTTTTTAACAACCTTTTGATAAATTCATTGTTACAAAACAATGTAAATATTAAAATATACTTCAAAATACATAACCCCGACCAACGATGATTACCGGAAGCGAATACTACCCTAGCTATAAGGGGATGAAACACATACTTTTCACAAAAAATTGACGTTTTTATTTTTTTTAATAATTTTTTGATAAATTCATTGTTACGAAACAATGTAAATATGAAAATATACTTTAAAATACATAACCCTGATCAACGCCGATTACCGGAAACGAATACTACCCTAGCTATAAGGGGATAAAACACATACTTTTCACAAAAAATTGACGTTTTTATTTTTTTAACAACCTTTTGATAAATTTATTGGTACTATACAACGTAAATATTAAAATATAATTTGAAATGAATAACCCTAATTAACGCTGACTACCGGGAACGAAAACTACCCTAGCTATAAGGGGATGAAAAACGTACTTTTCACAAAAAATTGACGTTTTTATTTTTTTTAACAACCTTTTGATAAATTGATTGTTACAAAACAATGTAAATATTGAAATATACTTCAAAATACATAACCCTGATCAACGCCGATTACCGGAAACGAATACTACCCTAGCTATAAGGGGATGAAACACATACTTTTCACAAAAAATTGACGTTTTTGTTTTTTTTAACAACCTTTTGATAAATTTATTGGTACTATACCACGTAAATATTAAAATATACTCCAAAATACATGACCCTAATCAACGCATACTACCGGAAACGAAAACTACCCTAGCTATAAGGGGATGAAAAACGTACTTTTCACAAAAAGTTGACGTTTTTATTTTTTTTAACAACCTTTTGATAAATTTATTGTTACAAAACCATGTAAATATTAAAATATACTTCAAAATACATAACCCTGATCAACGCCGATTACCGGAAACGAATACCACCCTAGCTATAAGGGGATGAAACACATACTTTTAACAAAAAATTGACGTTTTTATTTTTTTTAACAACCTTTTGATAAATTCATTGTTACAAAACAATGTAAATATTAAAATATACTTCAAAATACATAACCCCGACCAACGCCGATTACCGGAAGCGAATACTACCCTAGCTATAAGGGGATGAAACACATACTTTTCACAAAAAATTGACGTTTTTATTTTTTTTAACAACCTTTTGATAAATTCATTGTTACAAAACAATGTAAATATAAAAATATACTTCAAAATACATAACCCTGATCAACGCCGATTACCGGAAACGAATACTACCCTAGCTATAAGGGGATAAAACACATACTTTTCACAAAAAATTGACGTTTTTATTTTTTTAACAACCTTTTGATAATATTATTGGTACTATACAACGTAAATATTAAAATATAATTTGAAATGAATAACCCTAATTAACGCTGACTACCGGGAACGAAAACTACCCTAGCTATAAGGGGATGAAAAACGTACTTTTCACAAAAAATTGACGTTTTTATTTTTTTTAACAACCTTTTGATAAATTGATTGTTACAAAACAATGTAAATATTGAAATATACTTCAAAATACATAACCCTGATCAACGCCGATTACCGGAAACGAATACTACCCTAGCTATAAGGGGATGAAACACATACTTTTCACAAAAAATTGACGTTTTTATTTTTTTTAACAACCTTTTGATAAATTTATTGGTACTATACCACGTAAATATTAAAATATACTCCAAAATACATGACCCTAATCAACGCATACTACCGGAAACGAAAACTACCCTAGCTATAAGGGGATGAAAAACGTACTTTTCACAAAAAGTTGACGTTTTTATTTTTTTTAACAACCTTTTGATAAATTTATTGTTACAAAACAATGTAAATATTAAAATATACTTCAAAATACATAACCCTGATCAACGCCGATTACCGGAAACGAATACCACCCTAGCTATAAGGGGATGAAACACATACTTTTAACAAAAAATTGACGTTTTTATTTTTTTTAACAACCTTTTGATAAATTCATTGTTACAAAACAATGTAAATATTAAAATATACTTCAAAATACATAACCCTGATCAACGCCGATTACCGGAAACGAATACTACCCTAGCTATAAGGGGATGAAACACATACTTTTCACAAAAAATTGACGTTTTTATTTTTTTAACAACCTTTTGATAAATTTATTGGTACTATACAACGTAAATATTAAAATATAATTTGAAATGAATAACCCTAATCAACGCTGACTACCGGGAACAAAAACTACCCTAGCTATAAGGGGATGAAAAACGTACTTTTCACAAAAAATTGACGTTTTTATTTTTTTTAACAACCTTTTGATAAATTGATTGTTACAAAACAATGTAAATATTGAAATATACTTCAAAATACATAACCCTGATCAACGCCGATTACCGGAAACGAATACTACCCTAGCTATAAGGGGATGAAACACATACTTTTCACAAAAAATTGACGTTTTTATTTTTTTTAACAACCTTTTGATAAATTTATTGGTACTATACCACGTAAATATTAAAATATACTCCAAAATACATGACCCTAATCAACGCATACTACCGGAAACGAAAACTACCCTAGCTATAAGGGGATGAAAAACGTACTTTTCACAAAAAGTTGACGTTTTTATTTTTTTTTAACAACCTTTTGATAAATTTATTGTTACAAAACAATGTAAATATTAAAATATACTTCAAAATACATAACCCTGATCAACGCCGATTACCGGAAACGAATACCACCCTAGCTATAAGGGGATGAAACACATACTCCTAACAAAAAATTGACGTTTTTATTTTTTTTAACAACCTTTTGATAAATTCATTGTTACAAAACAATGTAAATATTAAAATATACTTCAAAATACATAACCCCGACCAACGCCGATTACCGGAAGCGAATACTACCCTAGCTATAAGGGGATGAAACACATACTTTTCACAAAAAATTGACGTTTTTATTTTTTTTAACAACCTTTTGATAAATTCATTGTTACAAAACAATGTAAATATAAAAATATACTTCAAAATACATAACCCTGATCAACGCCGATTACCGGAAACGAATACTACCCTAGCTATAAGGGGATGAAACACATACTTTTCACAAAAAATTGACGTTTTTATTTTTTTAACAACCTTTTGATAAATTTATTGGTACTATACAACGTAAATATGAAAATATAATTTGAAATGAATAACCCTAATCAACGCTGACTACCGGGAACAAAAACTACCCTAGCTATAAGGGGATGAAAAACGTACTTTTCACAAAAAATTGACGTTTTTATTTTTTTTAACAACCTTTTGATAAATTTATTGTTACAAAACAATGTAAATATTGAAATATACTTCAAAATACATAACCCTGATCAACGCCGATTACCGGAAACGAATACTACCCTAGCTATAAGGGGATGAAACACATACTTTTCACAAAAAATTGACGTTTTTATTTTTTTTAACAACCTTTTGATAAATTTATTGGTACTATACTACGTAAATATTAAAATATACTCCAAAATACATAACCCTAATCAACGCATACTACCGGAAACGAAAACTACCCTAGCTATAAGGGGATGAAAAACGTACTTTTCACAAAATATTTACGTTTTTATTTTTTTTAAGAACCTTTTGATAAATTTATTGGTACGAAACAACGTAAATATTGAAATATACTTCAAAATGCATAACCCTGATCAACGCCGATTACCGGAAACGAATACTACCCTAGCTATGAGGAGATAAAACACATACTTTTTACAAAAAATTGACGTTTTTATTTTTTTTAACAACCTTTTGATAGATTTATTGGTACTATACCACGTAAATATTTAAATATACTCCAAAATACATAACCCTAATCAACGCGGACTACCGGAAACGAAAACTACCCTAGCTATAAGGGGATGAAAAACGTACTTTTCACAAAAAGTTGACGTTTTTATTTTTTTTAACAACCTTTTGATAAATTTATTGTTACAAAACAATGTAAATATTAAAATATACTTCAAAATACATAACCCTGATCAACGCCGATTACCGGAAACGAATACCACCCTAGCTATAAGGGGATGAAACACATACTTTTAACAAAAAATTGACGTTTTTATTTTTTTAACAACCTTTTGATAAATTTATTGGTACTATACAACGTAAATATTAAAATATAATTTGAAATGAATAACCCTTATCAACGCTGACTACCGGGAACGAAAACTACCCTAGCTATAAGGGAATGAAAAACGTACTTTTCACAAAAAATTGACGTTTTTATTTTTTTTAACAACCTTTTGATAAATTTATTGTTACAAAACAATGTAAATATTGAAATATACTTCAAAATACATAACCCTGATCAACGTCGATTACCGGAAACGAATACTACCCTAGCTATAAGGGGATGAAACACATACTTTTCACAAAAAATTGACGTTTTTATTTTTTTTAACAACCTTTTGATAAATTTATTGGTACTATACCACGTAAATATTAAAATATACTCCAAAATACATAACCCTAATCAACGCATACTACCGGAAACGAAAACTACCCTAGCTATAAGGGGATGAAAAACGTACTTTTCACAAAATATTTACGTTTTTATTTTTTTTAAGAACCTTTCGATAAATTTATTGGTACAAAACAACGTAAATATTAAAATATACTTCAAAACAAATATCCCTGATCAACGCCGGTTACCGGAAACGAATACTACCCTAGCTATAAGGCGATGAAACACATACTTTTCACAAAAAATTTACGTTTTTATTTTTTTTAAGAACCTTTTGATAAATTTGTTGTTACAAAACAATATAAATATTGAAATATACTTTAAAATACATAACCCTGATTAACGCCGATTACCGGAAACGAATACTACCCTAGCTATAAGGGGATGAAACACATACTTTTCACAGAAAATTGACGTTTTTATTTTTTTAACAACCTTTTGATAAATTTATTGGTACTATACAACGTAAATATTAAAATATACTTTGAAATGAATAATCCTAATCAACGCTGACTACCGGAAACGAAAACTACCCTAGCTATAAGGGGATAAATACGTACTTTTCACAAAAAATTGACGTTTTTATTTTTTTTAACAACCTTTTGATAAATTTATTGTTACAAAACAATGTAAATATTAAAATATACTTCAAAATACATAACCCTGATCAACGCCGATTACCGGAAACGAATACTACCCTAGCTATAAGGGGATGAAACACATACTTTTCACAAAAAATTGACGTTTTTATTCTTTTTAACAACCTTTTGATAAATTTATTGGTACTATACAGCGTAAATATTAAAATATACTCCAGAATACATAACCCTAATCAACGCGGACTACCGGAAACGAAAACTACCCTAGCTATAAGGGGATGAAAAACGTACTTTTCACAAAATATTTACGTTTTTATTTTTTTTAAGAACCTTTCGATAAATTTATTGGTACGAAACAACGTGAATATTAAAATATACTTCAAAATACATAACCCTGATCAACGCCGATTACCGGAAACGAATACTACCCTAGCTATAAGGGGATGAAACACATACTTTTCACAAAAAATTGACGTTTTTATTTTTTTTAACAACCTTTTGATAAATTTATTGGTACTATACCACGTAAATATTAAAATATACTCCAAAATACATAACCCTAATCAACGCATACTACCGGAAACGAAAACTACCCTAGCTATAAGGGGATGAAAAACGTACTTTTCACAAAATATTTACGTTTTTATTTTTTTTAAGAACCTTTTGATAAATTTATTGGTACGAAACAACGTAAATATTGAAATATACTTCAAAATGCATAACCCTGATCAACGCCGATTACCGGAAACGAATACTACCCTAGCTATGAGGAGATAAAACACATACTTTTTACAAAAAATTGACGTTTTTATTTTTTTTAACAACCTTTTGATAGATTTATTGGTACTATACCACGTAAATATTTAAATATACTCCAAAATACATAACCCTAATCAACGCGGACTACCGGAAACGAAAACTACCCTAGCTATAAGGGGATGAAAAACGTACTTTTCACAAAAAGTTGACGTTTTTATTTTTTTTAACAACCTTTTGTTAAATTTATTGTTACAAAACAATGTAAATATTAAAATATACTTCAAAATACATAACCCTGATCAACGCCGATTACCGGAAACGAATACCACCCTAGCTATAAGGGGATGAAACACATACTTTTAACAAAAAATTGACGTTTTTATTTTTTTAACAACCTTTTGATAAATTTATTGGTACTATACAACGTAAATATTAAAATATAATTTGAAATGAATAACCCTTATCAACGCTGACTACCGGGAACGAAAACTACCCTAGCTATAAGGGAATGAAAAACGTACTTTTCACAAAAAATTGACGTTTTTATTTTTTTTAACAACCTTTTGATAAATTTATTGTTACAAAACAATGTAAATATTGAAATATACTTCAAAATACATAACCCTGATCAACGTCGATTACCGGAAACGAATACTACCCTAGCTATAAGGGGATGAAAAACGTACTTTTCACAAAATATTTACGTTTTTATTTTTTTTAAGAACCTTTCGATAAATTTATTGGTACAAAACAACGTAAATATTAAAATATACTTCAAAACAAATATCCCTGATCAACGCCGGTTACCGGAAACGAATACTACCCTAGCTATAAGGCGATGAAACACATACTTTTCACAAAAAATTTACGTTTTTATTTTTTTTAAGAACCTTTTGATAAATTTGTTGTTACAAAACAATATAAATATTGAAATATACTTTAAAATACATAACCCTGATTAACGCCGATTACCGGAAACGAATACTACCCTAGCTATAAGGGATGAAACACATACTTTCACACAGAAAATTGACGTTTTTATTTTTTTAACAACCTTTTGATAAATTTATTGGTACTATACAACGTAAATATTAAAATATACTCCAAAATACATAACCCTAATCAACGCATACTACCGGAAACGAAAACTACCCTAGCTATAAGGGGATGAAAAACGTACTTTTCACAAAATATTTACGTTTTTATTTTTTTAAGAACCTTTCGATAAATTTATTGGTACAAAACAACGTAAATATTAAAATATACTTCAAAACAAATATCCTGATCAACGCCGGTTACCGGAAACGAATACTACCCTAGCTATAAGGCGATGAAACACATACTTTTCACAAAAATTTACGTTTTTATTTTTTTAAGAACCTTTTGATAAATTTGTTGTTACAAAACAATATAAATATTGAAATATACTTTAAAATACATAACCCTGATTAACGCCGATTACCGGAAACGAATACTACCCTAGCTATAAGGGATGAAACACATACTTTTCACAGAAAATTGACGTTTTTATTTTTTAACAACCTTTTGATAAATTTATTGGTACTATACAACGTAAATATTAAAATATACTTTGAAATGAATAATCCTAATCAACGCTGACTACCGGAAACGAAAACTACCCTAGCTATAAGGGGATAAATACGTACTTTTCACAAAAAATTGACGTTTTATTTTTTTAACAACCTTTTGATAAATTTATTGTTACAAAACAATGTAAATATTAAAATATACTTCAAAATACATAACCTGATCAACGCCGATTACCGGAAACGAATACTACCCTAGCTATAAGGGGATGAAACACATACTTTTCACAAAAAATTGACGTTTTTATTCTTTTTAACAACCTTTTGATAAATTTATTGGTACTATACAGCGTAAATATTAAAATATACTCCAGAATACATAACCCTAATCAACGCGGACTACCGGAAACGAAAACTACCCTAGCTATAAGGGGATGAAAAACGTACTTTTCACAAAATATTTACGTTTTTATTTTTTTTAAGAACCTTTCGATAAATTTATTGGTACGAAACAACGTGAATATTAAAATATACTTCAAAACAAATTTCCCTAATCAACGCCGATTACCGGAAACGAATACTACCCTAGCTATAAGGCGATGAAACACATACTTTTCACAAAAAATTTACGTTTTTATTCTTTTTAACAACCTTTTGATAAATTTATTGTTACAAAACAGTGTAAATATTAAAATATACTTTAAAATGCATAACCCTGATCAACGCCGATTACCGGAAATGAATACTACCCTAGATATAAGGGGATGAAACACATACTTTTCACGAAAAATTGACGTTTTTATTTTTTTTATCAACCTTTTGATAGATTTATTGGTACTATACCACGTAAATATTAAAATATACTTTGAAATGAATAACCCTGACCAACGCTGACTACCGGAAACGAAAACTACCCTAGCTATAAGGGGATGAAAAACGTACTTTTCACAAAAAATTTACGTTTTTATTTTTTTTAACAATCTTTTGATTAATTTATTGTTACAAAACAATGTAAATATCAAAATATACTTCAAAATACATAACCCTGATCAACGCTGATTACCGGAAACTAATACTACCCTAGCTATAAGGGGATGAAAATCGTACTTTTCACAAAAAATTTACGTTTTTATTATTTTTAAGAACCTTTTGATAAATTTATTGGTACGAAACAACGTAAATATTGAAATATACTTCAAAATGCATAACCCTGATCAACGCCGATTACCGGAAACAAATACTACCCTAGCTATGAGGGGATGAAACACATACTTTTTACAAAAAATTGACGTTTTTATTTTTTTTAACAACCTTTTGATAGACTTATTGGTACTATACCACGTAAATATTTAAATATACTCCAAAATACATAACCCTAATCAACGTGGACTACCGGAAACGAAAACTACCCTTGCTATAAGGGGATGAATCACATATTGTTGAAAAAAATAATAACGTAAATTTTTTGTGGAAAGTACGTTTTTCATCCCCTTATAGCTAGGGTAGTTTTCATTTCCGTTAGTCAGCGTTGATTAGGGTTATTTATTTCAAAGTATATTTTGATATTCACGTTGTATAGTACCAATAAATTTATCAAAAGGTTGTTAAAAAAATAAAAACGTAAATTTTTTGTGAAAAGTATGTGTTTCATCCCCTTATAGCTGGAGTAGTATTCGTTTCCGGTAATCGGCGTTGATCAGGGTTATGTATTTTGAAGTATATTTCAATATTTACATTGTTTTGTAACAATAAATTTATCAAAAGGTTCTTAAAAAAAATAAAAACGTAAATTTTTTGTGAAAAGTATGTGTTTCATCGCCTTATAGCTAGGGTAGTATTCGTTTCCAGTAATCGGCGTTGATCAGGGATATTTGTTTTGAAGTATATTTTAATATGTACGTTGTTTCGTACCAATAAATTTATCGAAAGGTTCTTAAAAAAAATAAAAACGTAAATTTTTTGTGAAAAGTACGTTTTTCATCCCCTTATAGCTAGGGTAGTTTTCGTTTCCGGTAGTCCGCGTTGATAAGGGTTATTCATTTCAAAGTATATTTTAATATTTACATTGTATAGTACCAATAAATTTATCAAAAGATTGTTAAAAAAAATAAAAACGTAAATATTTTGTGAAAAGTACGTTTTTCATCCCCTTATAGCTAGGGTAGTTTTCGTTTCCGGTAGTCCGCGTTGATTAGGGTTATGTATTTTGGAGTATATTTAATATTTACGTGGTATAGTACCAATAAATTTATCAAAAGGTTGTTAAAAAAAATAAAAACGTCAATTTTTTGTGAAAAGTATGTGTTTCATCCCCTTATAGCTTGGGTAGTATTCGTTTCCGGTAATCGGCGTTGATCAGGGTTATGTATTTTGAAGTATATTTTAATATTTACATTGTTTTGTAACAATAAATTTATCAAAAGGTTGTTAAAAAAAATAAAAACGTCAATTTTTTGTGAAAAGTACGTTTTTCATCCCCTTATAGCTAGGGTAGTTTTCGTTTCCGGTAGTCAGCGTTGATTAGGGTTATTCATTTCAAAGTATATTTCAATATTTACGTTGTATAGTACCAGTAAATTTATTAAAAGGTTGTTAAAAAAATAAAAACGTCAATTTTTTGTGAAAAGTATGTGTTTCATCCCCTTATAGCTAGGGTAGTATTCGTTTCCGGTAATCGGCGTTGATCAGGGTTATGTATTTTGAAGTATATTTCAATATTTACATTGTTTTGTAACAATAAATTTATCAAAAGGTTGTTAAAAAAAATAAAAACGTAAATTTTTTGTGAAAAGTACGTTTTTCATCCCCTTATAGCTAGGGTAGTTTTCGTTTCCGGTAGTCAGCGTTGATTAGGGTTATTCATTTTAAATTATATTTTAATATTTACATTGTTTTGTAACAATAAATTTATCAAAAGGTTGTTGAAAAAAATAAAAACGTCAATTTTTTGTGAAAAGTACGTTTTTCATCCCCTTATAGCTAGGGTAGTTTTCGTTTCCGGTAGTCAGCTTTGATTAGGGTTATTCATTTTAGAGTATATTTTAATATTTACGTTGTATAGTACCAATAAATTTATCAAAAGGTTGTTAAAAAAATAAAAACGTCAATTTTTTGTGAAAAGTATGGGTTTCATCCCCTCATAGCTAGGGTAGTATTCGTTTCCGGTGATCGGCGTTATTCAGGGTTATGCATTTTGAAGTATATTTTAATATTTACGTTGTTTCGTACCAATAAATTTATCAAAAGGTTCTTAAAAATAATAAAAACGTAAATTTTTTGTGAAAAGTACGATTTTCATCCCCTTATAGCTAGGGTAGTATTAGTTTCCGGTAATCGGCGTTGATCAGGGTTATGTATTTTGAAGTATATTTGGATATTTACATTGTTTTGTAACAATAAATTTATCAAAAGATTGTTAAAAAAAATAAAAACGTAAATTTTTTGTGAAAAGTACGTTTTTCATCCCCTTATAGCTAGGGTAGTTTTCGTTTCCGGTAGTCAGCGTTGGTCAGGGTTATTCATTTTAAAGTATATTTTAATATTTACGTTGTATAGTACCAATAAATTTATTAAAGGGTTGTTAAAAAAAATAAAAACGTCAATTTTTTGTGAAAAGTATGTGTTTCATCCCCTTATAGCTAGGGTAGTATTCGTTTCCGGTAATCGGCGTTGATCAGGGTTATGTATTTTGAAGTATATTTCAATATTTACATTGTTTTGTAACAATAAATTTATCAAAAGGTTGTTAAAAAAAATAAAAACGTCAATTTTTTGTGAAAAGTACGTTTTTCATCCCCTTATAGCTAGGGTAGTTTTCGTTTCCGGTAGTCAGCGTTGATTAGGGTTATTCATTTTAAATTATATTTTAATATTTACATTGTTTTGTAACAATAAATTTATCAAAAGGTTGTTAAAAAAAATAAAAACGTCAATTTTTTGTGAAAAGTACGTTTTTCATCCCCTTATAGCTAGGGTAGTTTTCGTTTCCGGTAGTCAGCTTTGATTAGGGTTATTCATTTTAAAGTATATTTTAATATTTACGTTGTATAGTACCAATAAATTTATCAAAAGGTTGTTAAAAAAATAAAAACGTCAATTTTTTGTGAAAAGTATGGGTTTCATCCCCTCATAGCTAGGGTAGTATTCGTTTCCGGTGATCGGCGTTGATCAGGGTTATGCATTTTGAAGTATATTTCAATATTTACGTTGTTTCGTACCAATAAATTTATCAAAAGGTTCTTAAAAATAATAAAAACGTCAATTTTTTGTGAAAAGTACGTTTTTCATCCCCTTATAGCTAGGGTAGTATTCGTTTCCGGTAATCGCCGTAGATCAGGGTTATGTATTTTGAAGTATATTTTAATATTTACATTGTTTTGTAACAATAAATTCATCAAAAGGTTGTTAAAAAAAATAAAAACGTCAATTTTTTGTGAAAAGTACGTTTTTCATCCCCTTATAGCTAGGGTAGTTTTCGTTTCCGGTAGTCAGCGTTGATTAGGATTATTCATTTCAAAGTATATTTTAATATTTACGTTGTATAGTACCAATAAATTTATCAAAAGGTTGTTAAAAAAATAAAAACGTCAATTTTTTGTGAAAAGTATGTGTTTCATCCCCTTATAGCTAGGGTAGTATTCGTTTCCGGTAATCGGCGTTGATCAGGGTTATGTATTTTGAAGTATATTTTAATATTTACATTGTTTTGTAACAATGAATTTATCAAAAGGTTGTTAAAAAAAATAAAAACGTAAATTTTTTGTGAAAAGTATGTGTTTCATCCCCTTATAGCTAGGGTAGTATTCGTTTCCGGTAATCGGCGTTGATCAGGGTTATGTATTTTGAAGTATATTTTAATATTTCAACCTTTTTGTAACAATGAAATTATCAAATGGTGGCTAAGAAGATTGAAAACTGGAAATTTCTGTTGTTATCGTAATAGCCAAGTATTGGAATGTCCTTTGGGGGTTGATTTAGGGGTATTTTTATATTGCAATTGGTTTTTTTTAATTATTTAATCATAATTTGAAGAGTTTAAACGATTTTTAATCTTAGATATTGATTTTTCAAAAAATCATGTTTTCGTTTGAAACTAACGTTGCAAACTTCAGACTCATGCATATTCGTCGGCGGAGAACACTATGTTTTTACAGCATGCGTTTCACGAATAACAACGTGTTTTTGGCCGGGGTATGGGAAAAAATATTTTTTTCAACAGTGGGCTAAAAATACCACTTTTGCTCCCGGCACGGAAAACGAAAAGTGCTAATTTTAGCCTCACTGTTGAAGAAAATCGTATATGCACCACGGAAGGTAAAATGGACAACCCATAGCACGAGTTTGCCACCCTCGGCTTCGCCTCGGGTGTCAATTCACTCATGCTATGGCCTGTCCTTTATTTTACCTCCCTAGGTGCATAATATACTATTATATATTTCTCTCACCTGACCACCCTATATCGAGCGGCGAATGGTTACGACCTCTTTTTAATGACGGTGCCCCTGGTAGAAATTTCACCAACAAAAATGCCCAATTTTTCAATTATTATAACTACTGTATTTACTGTTTAAAAAATACAGAGCAAAAAGAATTTTAGATAATTATAAAAACAAAGTAGTTTGTAAAGTGATTATGTGTTTGAAGAAAGTGATGAAAATAATACGTGTGAAAGATTGAAAATTTTGACTGTATACTTAACCTCAATTGTGAACATAGTGAAAAAAGCTATAAAAAATTTAACGTAGTTAATAAAAATAAAATATGTTGCTTTTAATCAAAGACAATTCTAAAACGATAATCAATTAATTATTTTATATGTACGTGCGCGTGTGATATGTTTATTCATGTGTTATAATTGTAATAATGATTGTGATAATTAATATATAAAGCATAACTTTAAATTTCCCATATCGGTTGGGCAATGAATGGCGTAAAACGTGACGCCATTAGCGGTGATATTGGCGAAATAATAGTACAACGAATGGGAATATATAAAAAAATTGACCAACCCATGGAGAAAAAATCGGGAAAATTTCTACCAGGGGCACCACTTAAAATATCTGAAAAAATTAAATGAAAGATATATACAAAATACAAGTAATATATTTGTTTTGAGCCGACCTATTCCAAAATGTGATTTACAGAGCATTCTAAGTTTTGAAACGCGTCTCAAACCTTCAATTCTTGATAAACAATTTCGGAATGCATTTTATTTTATTACTTTTACAATTACTTTTCACCTCCCATTCGAATTTTTCAAATCGATTAAAATTGAACCGAGATATTGTCAAAAATCTCTAAGGAAAGATCTCGTGTGCTAAAAAATTTTTTTTCTTGCGAGACCCGATTTCACGCAAGATCGGGACAATTTTAATATTTATAAGATTTTGCGCATAATATTTTGTGCACTATATTTGTGTTCTAAATAAATTAGTTTTTGTGCATTAATTACTGTGTACAATTAATATGCGTAAAATAATTATGTGCACAAACCAAATAATAATTTTATATTAATAAAATTTTATGTGTTTATGTGTATGATTGTATGTGTAAAATTTTATGTGTGTAATTTTATGTGTATAATTTTATGTGTATAATTTTATGTGTATAATTTTATGTGTATAATTTTATGTGTATAATATTATGTACATTATTTAATGTATAATTTTATGTGTACAAAATTTTTCATGCATGATAAATTTGTGTACAATTCTTATTCGAGCATTTCTTAAAAAATTATGATGTGAACAAAAAATGTGCATAATATTTTATACAAATTATTTCATATTCATAATAAATTGTGCATAAAGTTAAGAGGAGGTCACGTATCTCTGTCCTTTTCTAATCAAAGAAATGATTTTTTTACAAAAATAATAACTTTATCAAAAAATGAAAAGAAAGCCGCATCTTGTATCAAAAAAAGCAATATTTTCTATGATAAAAAAAAATTAATTTTATTGATAGATAGATAGATAGATATCAATTTATTTTGTAAAAGAGTACAAAAAGGCATGTAATACATCAAGCAATAAATAATAATTCTGTATAAAGTATTGCACATAATATGATAAGATATCACAGTCAAATATTAAAATTAATATATAATACTGTATCAGTAAGTCACTATGTAAAAGCGATATCACAGACTACTCTAAATACACGCAGAAAGCATGAAAACATAAATTACAATGAAAACAGTCTTAAATATCTATCAGTCATGAAATTAAAATCAAGTTAAAATCAAATAACACAATTTAAAAGATAAAGCATAAAGCATAGTCATGACATCAAATAAAAAATAAAATTGGACAAAACAATGCAACAATAAATAATAAAAAATAATATAATAATAAAATTCAAAGAATAAAAACTTGATACCGAAGATGTCATAACTATTAATAAAAAGAAACAGAATCACTCATTCTTTCTGCATTCATTCAACCATCATTCGCGCTAATAAATACATTCACACCTTAAATCTATATATAAGACAAAACAAAATAAATTAACATAAAATTAAAATACTTAAAATTAAGATCACTCGAGGTCGAGTAAGTACCTCCTCAAAGCCGATTTGAACCTGCCGAGCGATGGAAGATTTTTTATATCGGCAGGCAGGGAGTTCCTAAAATGCGCACCTTGAACTTGAAAGGAATTTCTTCCAGTCTCAGTACGCATGAAGGGCACCGCGAAGTCCTTAATCTCTCCCCTAGTGGCTACCCTAGGTACATATCTAGTAAAGAGACTCACTAGATACTCTGGAGTATTCATGCGCACGATTTTGTACATAAGTACAGCCATAAAATACTGTCTCCTTGAATCAGTACGCAGCCAACTAAGAGCAGCTCTATAAGGAGAGATATGATCGCCCATTCTCACACCCATTACATATCTCACACATGAATTTTGTAGTCTTTGTAAACGTCTTCTCAACCCCTGCGAAGCATCGAGCAAAACTACTGAGCAGTAGTCGAGGTGCGGAAACAACAAGGCGGCTGCGAGTTGTTTACGCAGGGCCTCAGTGGTGTACCGACGGAAAAACCGCAAACTATACATTACCCTATTAAATTTTTTAGTCACCATATTAATGTGCGGCTCCCATGACAACCTAGCGTCAAGCACAACATCAAGGCTCACAACGGTATCAGAGAAAGATATGTCGACACCACCCTCAAGCTCAATCGTTCTTGACTCACCAGTATAGAAGTCATTAATAAATCGATTACTGCCAAAAACGATTGCTTTAGTTTTGCTTGCATTTAATGTGAGAGAAGCATCGACAGCCCACCCCGACACCGCCCCGGCCGCCCTCCGCAAAATACGAATACCTTCATTCACATGTTCATAAGGGACCTGAGTATAGATTTGGAGGTCATCAGCATATAATATGTGCTCGACGAAACAGAGGTCGAGTGTGTCACGTATGTAATGTAAAGGCAAAACAACAGAGGCCCCAGCACTGAACCCTGTGGAACTCCTAGATTGGTTGTTAGCCAATCTGAATCCTCTTTTAAGTGTGTAGAAACCATTTGTTTCCTACCTGATAAATAGGAGCTAATCCATTCAAGTGCAGCCCTGGAAAGCCCCATCGATCTAAGCCTCGCAAGCAATTTGGAGGGGCAGATCGTGTCGAAAGCCTTACTAAAGTCAAATAGAAGTAGTAACGTGGCAAGTTTCTTGTTAAGACCTGATCTTATGTCGTCTGTAAGTTTAAGTATGGCGGTCTGCGTAGAATGGTGCTTTCTGAAGCCAGTCTGCAAAGAGTCAAGTATTTTGTGTGTCGTAATGTACTCTTGCAGTTGGTCATGGGCAATCTTCTCCAGAACCTTTGAAAGAAAACATAATATTGCTATTGGCCTAAAATCTTTAGGCATCTTAGGTGCAGGACACTTCTTTAAAGGCACAATGCGTGCACGCTTCCAAAGGCAAGGGAAGATCCCCCGCGCAAAAGAGGAATTGAAAAGAGTCACAAGATGCTCTCCAATAAACGGTAGTGCTTTAAGTATCACACTCTGCGGAATGCCATCCTCGCCACAAGCCTGTGATGAAAAATGCGAAATCGCAAGGATTACATCATTAATATTAATTGGCTTGAAGGCAAAGCCACTTTCACTACACTCCGAAAGAATCTTCTTACGTTCCGCAGTATCATCGTGTGGCGAGACTGACACTCCCGCAAAATGTGCATTAAGCTCATCAGGAGTGAATCCATTCAAGTCCCCTTGAGGTCCGGAGAGGAGTCCCAGGTCTTTTAACTCCTTCCAGACATTACCTCTAGCAAGAGCATCAAACAGTCTATTATGATAATAATTTGTCTTAGCATGTTCTGTCTGTTCGTCTATAGTTTTACGCAGTTTCAAGAATTCGGAGAGATAACGCTCCTCCTTCGTCCGTTTAAACCTACGATACGTGGCATCTCTCTTGTGCCGCATCTGCGACAACTCTTTATCCATCCAAGGAAATTTATCTTTACCAATTTTAAGTGATTTTAGTGGCGCCAGATTTTGTATTGCTGCCGTAAGGTTGTCGCAGAGGCAGCCAAGCGCAGATTCCGGGTCAACTGTACCAACTGTAAATGGCGTCCAATCACAGCCGGCCAAACTCTGCACCAATAAGTTTGGACAGATATCTTTATAATTCCTATACTTAATTATCTTTTCATCTATCTTCATAAAATTACAAGAAATGCATACATCAATTAAATTGTGCCGACTGTGAAAATTCGCCGGTAAGTTGCGTGCGTCAAGTACTGTGTCATTATCGTCCACAAGAATCAGGTCAATCCACGTGTGAGACGTCGGAGTATGATGCGTGGCACCGTGCTGAACCAACTGTAACGAAAGCTCAGCCGATAATTTATTAATAAATTTGGCATCACTGCTCTCACGCAGGAGATCGGCATTCAGGTCTCCCATTATGATTTTATGAGAGTATTCAGAGGCAAAATTTCTTAAGTTATCCAAAAAATCAGTATTTCTAAAAAAGGAAATTGCAGGAGGTCGATAAATAACAGAAACTAGCACAGCTTCGGAGCTGCCCAATTGCACGGAACAAAAAATATATTCAGGTACCTCCGGTTTACCTTCACTATGATTAGTTTGAGTATCCGAAGTAGCCAAAATAGTGCACTTTAAATTATCTTTAATATACAAGGCAACTCCTCCACCACGCAAGTTTCTGTCCTGTCTGAATACTTTATACCCCTTGACCCGAATGACGTCATCCGAAACAGACGGACCCAGCCAGGTCTCAGCCACTCCAAATATGTCGTAAGAGGGACCATCACTCAGAAATTCACGTACCTACCCAATGTGAGCCCTCAAAGAGGTCACATTCAGAAAGCATGCTCGCAGTTCACCCCTCCTCCCTGTACGACCCCCCGAGGAGGCCAGGCGCAGTCATTGGGGAGAGGCCACACTTGACGTTACTCCATTATTCGCCAATATATTTCGTTGATGATCAGAGGCTTTAGTAGTATTAGTATCACATTTATTATTATTGCACTTAATATTCGATAGAATTTCAGAATTGTCTTTATTTGCATTTACACCGTGATCTAGTTTCTTGCTATCTATCAATAAATGATCTAAGTCATTTTCATTAAAAAAGTTGTGTGCTCTCTCCCCTCTCTCCCTCCTCACCAGAAATCCGCCATGTCTGTGCCAAACAAATTTAAAGCCTTTTTCTTTGGCATACTTTTTCAATTTTTCAAAATTAGCATATTTCTCTCTAGGCAAAAATTCATTAATAAATATCAAGCTGTGGTGTTTGATGGAAGAAAGACTGCTAAGGAGGGAGGGATTAAGATCCGCCGTCGAATAACCTGTGAATTGTCGTTTAGCTTCAATCACCTTTTGCACCAGGTCCTCCTCAGAAAGTCTAACCAGCAATGAGAATGAACCCCTCGGGCCGCCACTGATCTCACGCTCTGTAGGCACCTCGTTTACATTGTCATGTTTAGCAATTTTCTTAACAGAAATTATATTCGTACGCTTGATTGTCGGGAGAATGGTACCAAGAACGGCACAGGCGTAATCATCCGGCCCAACATTGACTGCTGAGCAGTCAAATCCGCCAGAGATCACCAATGTACCACTCCCAGAACCACACTCCGTCTCAACTTGACGAGGTGCCTCCTCACTAATTATATTATGTGTATGTGGTGCTTGTGTTATTTCCACAGATTCAGATGCGTGTAATGTATGCTCATTTATTCCCGTGAGATCCGCAACGGCCTGCGCTACGCCAGCTACCCCGGTTGTAAGGTTGAAGAAACCCCTGTCCACTCCGTGAAACTCGTTGTTAAGAAAAGTTTGAATGTTATCAAATTTATTACTTATGATTTTATTATACGTTTTAGTTTTATTGTTTAGAGCAGACAGGAAATTCCTTTCCGAAGTGACTATTATTTCCTTAAGTTTGCGATTTTCCTCTAACAGCTGCATCTGCCCAGTTTCTAAATTTTTAATAAATACATTTTGTTTTTCAATTTTGGACACAATATCCCGCAGGCCCTTGTCAAAATTTTGGACTTGGCTTTCAAAAGTTAAAAGTCGATCAAAAGAATTAAATAATTTATCAAGCCTGCCAGATAGTGCGCCCTCTAGAGCAGATACAGCTGCCTGCAATGAGGAAGAATCTAAGTCACCTCGGACCACATCAAAATTATTTTTCTTAAGATTATTACTATTATTATTATTCGGGGCAGCGTGCGCAGCGCCACCTCCTAATTGCTTATCAGATAAATGTATACTTAAACTACTTCTCCCTCCATCCGCCGTGGCACCGCTGTTGTTGTTGATGGTTGAAGTTTGCGATGACAAAGTAGTTTTCACTCTTTCAGGCTGCTTCTGAGCGGTGTTGACAGGTGTCACTTTCGAGTCAGTTCGTGAAGGTGTTGAGGCACTGATGGGCTGATTGGAAACAGCTTTGCGTGCGATCTGCAAAACTCCATTGACTTTGATGCTACCACTGGCTGATGATGTTGAATTATTTTTTATTTTTTCAATGCACCTTTTACATTCATACTTTGTGCCATTTTCCATTTTTGAACGAGTCATGCATTTCGCATGACAACGCTGCCGGCACGTGAAACACAAATGGAGCTTTGCCATGCCCCATTTATCATTGGTGGATAGCTTGCAAATCGCACAACTGTCCATTACTCCGACCTCTAGTGTACACTACAGTAACTACAACTGACCTCCTTATAGGGTAAGGTAGACTTCTATTTTATCGGTCGGAAAAATTAGCCACCAGGATCTCTGCCTGCAGATGCAAAATTGCCTCCAAACTAACCTCAAAACTGCGATAATTCTAACCTCCAAGGAACAGCACCCTGATGTAAAATACAAGATAAAATGCAAGGACCGCTGAAAAAACTGATGATTTATAGCTGAGACGGTTCCTTGCAAATTGAGCGTGCAAGAGTCTGTAAGAAAAACGCCCTAGGGCACAAAAATGCAGTACCAGAACAAAAATAAGAAGAGCGAAAAATAAAACGGGTTTAACTACTTACAGATGGAGAGAGACGATTTATTTATTGCTTTGTTCTCAAGAAAACCTTGAAAAACCAAATTGTCCACCCTAACCTCTATGATTTAAGTTTTTCAAGGTTTTCTTGAAAATGAAGCAATAAAATTAATTCTTTCTTATCAAAGAAAATATTGCTTTTTTTATTACGAGATGCGGCTTTCTCTTCATTTTTTGCTAAAGTTAAAAGTTTCTGTAAAAAACTCAATTCTTTGATTAGAAAAGGACAGAGATACGTGACCTCCTCTTAAGTGTACAATTTTAAATCTTAAAAATTGAACAAAAAATTTTATGTGAATAAAAATTTGTGTTCAAAACTTTTGTGATCAATCATTAATTTTATTAAAAAATTATGTGCATAATAAAATGTACACTTTAAAGAAATTTTAATATATATTTTTCGGTGAAAAATCACAATGTGCATAATTCTTATGTGCATAAACCATACCATGTCAATTATTGCATAATAAATTAATAATCTTAAAGTAAAGGCAACAATAACGATAAGTTGGTTTAAAATTAGTAATAGCTTAATGTATAAAATATTGATATATAATTATTTTTAAATATTTTTGAATGCATTGGCCTCCGTTTAACATTTATTATTAATATCATCAAATTTATGAGATTCGTTATTTAAATATAATTTATAAGAATTACTTTCTGATTTATTTCATTAACTTATTAGTAAAGGATTCAATAATTACACCATTATAACAAATATAACGTATATTTAAAGAAAAATAAAATGATGTAGCAAGTAATCAATGAATTATCAAATTTTAAAATTTACAACCATTAATGAGTTTTTTAAACGTTTCCTTTACGAGGTTGTCCAGGGTATATTGCCTGATTGTCTAGAAAACTGTAAACCAAGTTCTGTATAGTAGCTACATTTGTAAGGTTTATTAATTGTTGAGTTTTTAGTATTCTCAATTAGATTTAGAAATCAATTATTAATTTGAACTTGCTAATTATTTTTATTGAATCTTAAACTGTTATGCCAATTTTTACAGAAAATTTTTACGATGATAACTTTTCTACATCAAATTAGAATATTTAATAAAAGCTTAAAAATTTTGAGCTTAGTATGGTTTTTAGTAATAGCATCCGGATATATAAATTCCCAGGGAAGTTGGTTTGTACTTTTCTTTTAATTTCATGACATTATTGTTTGCACTTACTTATGTTAAAATTAATATAAGTTTAAATTATTAATGAATAAATGTAGAGTCTAATCGTATTAAATTTCAAAATCTGTAGTTAAGTTTTTGCACAAATGTATATTTTCTTTTTGTAAAGTTTTCAATGATAAGAAAGAATCGAGTGCTAAATTAATTCTCCAAGTCTTTTAATAAAACCAACGAAGATAGACGCTTATAGAAGCGTACTTCTGGGTTAACTTTGGGGGCCCAGCTTTCGGAGGACATTTAACATTACGTGTATATCTATATATATGAAAACATCGGTATATATAGATATAGAAATACATGGGATTTTAGTAGCGCCACCATGCGGCTGGAGGACATAAGCTTAGATTTTGAGCCCCTCTCCGTAAAGTACGCTTCTATAAGCGTCTATCTTCGTTGATAAAACTTAATATAAAAATGTTTGTATTATATTTTATTAAATAATATGTTAATTATGTATCTTCTTCAAAGTTTCATATCTTTGGAATGAATAATCGTATTTTATTAATGTAAATGACGGTGGAAAGGCTGGTCCTTCGATATGAAGCGAGATTTTTACATAACAAATGTATATTCTACACAGGCAGCGTTAAGTTCCCACTGTACACTGCCTGTGTAAACAAATCTCATATTCATCACGGAGTAAATAATAAATGTCAAATCGTATGTTTGTCATTCTCGCTTCCAGCTCGGGTGACAATTTACATACGATTTAAAACATTTTTCGTTTTTGGTCAGTACACTGAGAGAAAATTCATGCTAATAGAGCATGCGAACTGCCATCTATGCGAGCATATAAAACATTGATACAAATATGACAGGCCGTGAGAAGCTCTATTAGTATTGGATTACCTTATACTAAAAAAGATGGTATGGAGAGTAACTAAAGCATGAACGGCATTCACTGATGACTCGCGTGGTATACTTCGATGACTCCCCACTCTCATATCCTTTGTTTGCTTGAGTCGCCTCCTCTTTTGGGTGGCGACGCGAGCAAACACGGCTGGTCTATACCCAAAATTATGTTGCAAATTTCTTTAACGTATTTTCGTAGCGTGAATCTTTTATTTTTCTTTTCTTTTTTTATGAAGGGAGATACGTTATAAATATAACCTGTTAAACTTTTTAACTTTAAATAATTAATTTTTAACTTAAAATTTTATTATTTTAAACCGCTGGGGGGGCAGATGAGCATGTACGATTTTATGCCAGAGATATTTCGGAGTAACGTTGGTCTAGTGCGTAACGTTCACGCTTTTCCTTTTGAGTACGCGAGTTCAACTCTCGGCTAGGGTCACTTTTTTTTAAATTTTTTTTTAGATTTTGTATTTTTTTAATAATTTCAAAATTTAATTTTTCACAAGTACGCTTGTTTTTTTCAATGAAAATTTTTTAAAAATAAATTATTCTTTATAGGTAGTAATTACAAATATTGATAAATAAATAATAGTGATGTTTATTTTATAATAGTGATGTTTATTTTATAATAGTATAGTTTAATTTATTTATAATTTAGTTTATAAAATTTACAATAAATTACAATAAATAAATAAAACTGAGTTATTATTATTTATGTTATAATATATATTGTATATTGAAATATGTTTATAAAGACAAAATTGAACTATAGTATTGTAAATATCACTATTATTTATTTATTAATATTTTAAATTATTTTCTATATGAAATAATTTATTTAAAAATATTAATAAAAAAAACGAGCATATTTTAAGTAACTTGTGAAAAAATAGATTTTAAAATTAATAAAAAATAGAAAATAAAAAAATATAAATAAAAAAAGCAATAAAAACTATTGAAATAAAAAAAAATTAAAAAAAGACCCTAGCCAAGAGTTGAACTCGCCTACTCAAAAGGAAAAGCGTGAACGTTACGCACTAGACCAACGTTACTTCGAAATATCTCTGGCGTAAAATCGTACATGCTCATCTGCCCCCCAGCGGTTTAAAATAATTAAATTTTAAGTTAAAAATTAATATTATTTAAAGTTAAAAAGTTTAACAGGTTATATTTATAACGTATCTCCCTTCATAAAAAAAGAAAAGAAAAGAAATAAGAGATTCACGCTACGAAAATACGTTAACGAAATTTGCAACATGATTTTGGATATAGACCAGCCGTGTTTGCTCGCGTCGCCACCCAAAAGAGGAGGCGACTTGAGCAATAGAAGAATGCCATAGTTAGCAGTAAAGAAAGAATAGTGGACAAGTCACGTTTACTTCCTTCACGTCCCATGAGAGGATACAGCGCTAGCTATCGAAGGATATTAGAGTGGGGAGCTACTAAAGCATGTAAACAAACAGTTTTTGGATAGCACAAACCTCGTAAGAGTAGATGGCGCTGTTATTAAAGAATAGGATATTACTTACTAACTTTGGATACGTAGACTACATGCTCTATTGGCATGAATTTTCTCTCAGTGTAGGCAAATAATATACGACTTCTTTTGAGTCCCTGAGGAGGAGCAGTAGCGGCAGGGTTGCTCCGCAGTGATAAATCAGATAGTATATTGGTGATATAGTATAGCGCAGATTGGTATACGACTTTAGTACCGTGTAGCACCGCATTTATGATAGCATACAAAAATCCCTAGGAATGTTTTTGAAATTGGTAGTATATTTTCAATTAGATCAGCGGTTTAAAAGTACGAAAAATTGATATACGGCGATCAATGTGAAAAACGTACAAATAGATTTATATCGCTATGTAAAATTTTAAAATCCGACATAGTGATTTATGCTAATCCTCATAATAAAACAACGAATAAAACAAAATAACGATAAAACAACGAAGTTTTAAAAGTAACTTAATTTAAATATAAATAATAGTGCTATAAGATACGCTATGAAGCTTAAAAGAATTTGATAAAATAATAAAGTTGAAAATAAATATAATAATTAATAAATATTTTTATTTATAATAATAAATTAATATAATTAAAAATAAATAATAAATAAATTATTATTAAAAACAATTAAGTAACTAATTATTATTTAAAATAATAATTAATTAATATCATTAAAAATAAATAATAAATGAATTTTTATTAAAAATAATTAATTATTATAAATAACAATAAATATTAATTATTATATTTATTTTCAACTAAATTATTCAACTAAATTCTTTTAAGCTTCATAGCATATCTTATAGCACTATTATTTATATTTAATTTAAGTTATTTTTCAAAATTCGTTGCTTTATTGTAATTTTGCATTCTTCATTTACTTATTGTTACTATTATTATTATTATTATTATTATTATTATTATCATTAAGATGATTAGCATATATCACTATGTAGGATTTGAAAATTTTACATAGCGATATAAATCTATTAATTAATATAATATAAATTAATAGATTTAAAATTATAATTATTAAATAATAAGAGAATTATTATTTGTTACTAAAGAAAATAAGCTTTTTTTTATTAAAATTAAACCAAAAACAACAAAATTTTTAGAGAAAATACGTGTGTTTTTAATAAATTGCAAAAGAGCAATAATGGTTTAAATTATTTGAGAATAAATGTGTTTTTCCTCTTCAAGTTAATATTGCGTACATATTGTATTCGCATATTACTACAATTAATATGACAACGTGCAAGCAATTGTTAATTAAATAGTTCTTTTGAGTTAGAGAATATCTATAATAAAAATTTTTAATAATTTCATTATTCACATATAATTATTTATTTTCTAAATTTAAATAATTTCTACTACTTATTATAAAAATATTAACATTTTATCTAGGGATTTTTCTTTGGTTATGGTAGCAACAGCGCTTCCGATATACCTTACATGATATAGCATATACCACCGATATACGTATATCACCGACGATATACGCAATTATTGATATACAACTTATCAATGCGGAGCAACCCTGCGGGATCAAAACAAGGATGGTAGGACAGTGATGAAAGTTTTTTTTTTCAACACCCCAGTGAAAATGGTAAATGTATCCAAATCATACGAAAGTGTATCAAAGTGTATCAAAGTGTATCTAAGAGCGATATTTCGGACCAAATGTTAATACACTTTGGTACACTTTGATACACTTTCATACATTTTTATACACTTCCAAAAAAAAGTTTCTTGGTATCAATTTTTTATATTCGTTAATGATATACACTTTGATACACTTTAATACACTTTTGCACATTTTCATATATTTTTTGGACACTTTCATACACTTTGATACACTTTCATACATTTTTCTAATAAAGGAAAAATGTTGATTTTCTTGGATACACTTTTGCATACATTGATACACTTTTGCACACTTTGATACACTTTGATACACTTTTCGAAAATGTTGACTAAAATTAATTTCTACATTTGCTATGTGTTACACACTTTGATACACTTTTGCACACTTTGATACACTTTGATATACTTTTGCACACTTTAATACACTTTCATACATTTTTCCAATAAAGGAAAAATGTCGTTTTTATTGGATACACTTTTGCATACTTTGATACACTTTTTGCACACTTTGATACATTTTAAAAATTTTAACTAAAATAAATTTCCATTAAATGAAGCCTCTTCCTTAAATAATCAACAAGATCCCTGTAACATATTGACTGTGCAAAATGGAAACAGCAATAATACTAATAATAATGAAGATGCGACTGCAAAGACTACAAAAAATAACTTAGTCTCAATAGACAATACAAATGAAAATTTATAAAAAAAAACTATCTTAGAAACAACAATGTTTAAATATTTATATTTAATAATGTTATTAAATTAAAAATGTGTTTATTAGTATAAATTATTTATCTTATCTCATTACTTGATATGTATTACAAAAGAATAATTATTTTTTTGAAGTTGTCTCTATTAAACTTTTATTATTTATAAATTTCTAATAATATTAATGTTTAAATATTTAATGCTAATATAGAATGTAAGTTTTTCATTACAAATTATATTTCAAATATATATTGCTAATTCTTATGTTTTAAATTACTTTTTATATTTTACTTTTATAATTTATAAAAATATTTTTCAATTTTTTCAATATTGTCGTTTTATTAACCTTACATTTATCCCAAGGGGCATTAATACATTAAAATTTATGAAAATATCTAAAATGAAAACGGCTTATTTTAATACACCGTTTCATGCCTAAAAAGTGTATTAAACACTATTAAAATGTATAAAAAATGTACGCATGTGTATCAAAGTGTGCATGGTAAAACCATTTTTTAATTTCTTACTTAGAAATGTATCGAAGTGTATCGTGTTTTATTAAAATGTATTATATTACATAAAGAGAGCGCGGTGGCGTAACGGATAGAGCTCTTGCCTTCAACGCGGAGGGCATGGGTTCGAATCCTGGCCAGGTACCTCTAAACTTTTTTTTCGAAAGAAAATTAGTGTACGTGCCATTTTATATCGCGACTCTCAAAAATCCGATCTCATTGGGTATCGGTTGATTGTTGGTCACCAAAAGTGGCTGACCATCCATCGGTAGTCAAAGTTTTCGGTATGGTGGGTCTGACAGTCTAGCCTGATGTAATGTGATAAACAGATACCGGGCGGGGACTCCCTCGACCTCACCATAGAAAAAAAGATTAATCATATAGAGGACAATATCCTTTATATATTAATCTTTAAAAAAAAAAAAAAGAAAAAAAATGTATCAAAGTGTACAAACGTGTGCAAAATAAAACAGGAAAAGGATAATACTCAGAAGTGTATCAAGATGTACCATAGTATATTAAAGTGTGTCAAAGTGTGTAAAAGTGTATCAACGTGTACAAACGTGTGCAAAATAAAACAGGAAAAGGTTAATACTCAGAAGTGTATCAAGATGTACAATAGTATATTAAAGTGTATCAAAGTGTGTAAAAGTGTATCAAAGTGTACAAACGTGTGCAAAATAAAACAGGAAAAACAATTTAGGCTAATACTCAGAAGTGTATCAACATGTACCATAGTATATTAAAGTGTGTAAAAGTGTATCAAAGTGTGTAAAAGTGTATCAAAATGTGTCAAAGTGTATCAAAATGTGTCAAAGTGTATAACATCAAAAAAATTGAGGAAATTTAATTTCAGCTCACTTTTTAAGAAATGTACCAAAGTGTACCAAAGTGTATCTAAGTGTATCAGAGTGTATCAAAATGGATCGAGAATAAGGTCTGAAAAATCGCTCTTAGATACATTTTCATACACTTTGATACATTTTTGTATGCTTCAATACACTTTCATACACTTTTATACATTTTGATACACCGAAAAATTTCCATTCGGGTAATCGTGGATTTTTGGCAGCGGGGGTCACTTACATTATCCTTCAACGACTAATTTTCTTTTTATTTTGAGCGTTCAACCGAGTTAGTTTATAAGTTTTTATTTTAGATTGTAGGGGGTTGATTATAAACAAGGGCATTTTCACTGCACATATTTCTGTATGTACTTATTCTTGATAAATTGAACTTTAAGAACGATTAAAATATTCTTATATTTAATTTTTTTCTTATATTTTATGGCGTTCTAACAAATATTTTGTTATTATTTTTTTTGTTTCATAGAAACGTATGCCATATTAATGTAAAATATAGTATCGCTAAAAAAATATGTTTTTATACTAAAATATGGGTTTTTATAATAAAATAACATGTTTCAATGTCGACCGAAAAATGGTCAAAGATAATTGGTTTTAAAACGGCATAAAAATAGGAAAATAACTAATTTTTATAGACTCACTTCATTTCAAAGGACCAATCTTTGCATTTTGAAGATACTATTAGCTATTTTTTAAAAAAACATATTGAATTATTAATTAGTTTTTATTATTTATTAAAATGTTTTGTAAAGTTTGCTGTTTACAAATTTGAATAAAATTTACTAAGAATGTATAGAACAATTTGTAATAATTAAGTTTTGAGCTTTTCGTGCTAACGATTATTTTTTATAGGTTACATAATTTCGCAAAAGATATTAATATTAATTATTTTCTATTAAAAAAAGTCGCTATTGTGTTATTGTATTTAAGCTCTGACCTTCTACTGAACGTAGTGGTTACAACTTGTACGATGGCACTCAGCACGTTGGTTTTTCTCATTTTCCATAATCGAAGTAATGGTCGCTATTATGTTATTATATTTGAGCTCCGGCCTTCTACTCTTAGCAGTGGTTGAAACTCGTATAATAGCATTCAGCATGTTTATTTGTGTTATTTTTCATATTTGCAACTACTGATCGCTATTGTGTTACTGTATTTAAGCTTTGACCTTCTACTTAACGTAGTGGTTTGAACTTGTACTATGGCACTCAGCACGTTGGTTTTTCTTATTTTCCATATTCGAAGTAATGATCGCTATTATGTTATTATATTTGAGCTTCGACCTTCTACTCTTAGCAGTGGTTGAAACTCATATAATAGCATTCAGCACGTTTATTTCTATTATTTTTCATATTTGCAACTACTGATCGCTATATTGTGTTACTGTATTTAAGCTTTGACCTTCTACTTAACGTAGTGGTTTGAACTTGTACTATGGCACTCAGCACATTGGTTTTTCTTATTTTCCATATTCGAAGTAATGATCGCTATTATGTTATTATATTTGAGCTCCGACCTTCTACACTTAGCAGTGGTTGGGACTCGTATAATAGCACTCAGCACGTTGGTTTTTTTTATTTCTCATATTCGAAGTAATGATCGTATTGTAACATAAATTCTGATGTAATACTACAAGTAGTGATTAAATTTTATTAAGTAACATTAGCTTTGTTAATTTTCATTACCTTTCTACTTATTAATAGGATTTATGACCATAAAAGTATTAGCATAAAAATGGTTGTACATTGATATGATATAAAAAAATATTACTAATAGCGCGTTTAGTAAAATTTTTTCATATATTTATATAGTATATACTATTTTTTGTTAATACATTTTTAAGAGGCGGTCGGAACCAAATCGGTGACTTAGTTCGGTGTTTGTAATAAATGCTTATAATAATTTATTCATTTATTAATATGGTAAAAATATAGTCATTTCCTCTAGTCATGTATATAAAGAATAATTTAAAATAGTTAAAGCCACAAAAATATACAGAATATTGTTATAAAGCGAAAAATGCCACCTAACAATCGACACGACAGTTTTTTGCATGCGGTATATGTCAAGTCAGTTTGATATTTGTAATAAATGCTTATAATAATTTATTTACTTATTTATATGGTAAAAATATAGTCATTTCCTCTAGTCATGTATATAAAGAATAATTTGAAATAGTTTAAGCCATTAAAATATACAAAATATTATCGTAAAGCGAAAAATGCTGACTTGATATATACCGCAAGTCACCGATTTGGTTCCGACCGCCTCTTAATAGTAATATATTTCATAAGATTAGTAAGTTTTTAACTTTATGGTTTTATTTCAATTAGAATGAATTTACTAACAAATTTAACAAACTTATATGTGTAATAATAATAGTACAGTAGCCTATGTAATTCAAATTCTCTTTTTAAATTGCTCTTGAAAATAAATAATTCTCAACACTTAATTTCATCATATTTAGAGAGAATGGTGGAACAAAACACTCAAATGATTTAACAGGGAGTACAGTTAATACTTAATAGCACTAATTTTATATTTAAAAAATTGTAAATAATTATCCTTTTTAAATTTTTGTGTAATGCATTTGTCACGTCTAGGGCCTAATTATCTAGACTGTTTGACGGTTTTATAGCGCCGATGGTTCGTTTGCGTCGCGTTGTTGTATGACGCTATAGGCATGCTTAGATTTTTTTTATTAAAGAGTTTTACGCGGATCTTAGAGGGATTTATTAATTTTTGTTTTAAATTGTTTTAAACCTCTCGCACCGTCTGGTTGCCCACATAAGTTGTGCAGCCTAGTGCTCTGTCATGTCCCGAACGGAACACGAATCGAGGTAATTGATTTTTTTAGAAGTGTAGATTATTTTTAAAAATTAAAAAAAAATAAATGTTTAACTATAAATATTCAACTAGATTGAATATTAATTTATAAATAAAAATCACTTGAAATAGAAAAATAAAATCGTAAAAATAAATAAATAATAATAAAATGACGAATAAAAACACAATCAAGAAAAATGAATAAAATAAGAATTTAAAAATCACAAAATAGAAAATAAAAGTAAAAATTAGATTTAAAATAAATTAGAATTAATAACTTAGAAATCAAAATAAAATCAAATAAAGAAAATTTTAATTTAAAAATCTAAAGAAAATAATATTAATTTTAACAAAAGAAAATATTAAATCAAAAGATGGTAGGTAATAATTAAAAAAAAATTTTTAAACAAATTTAAATTGAATTTGAAAATTTATTAAAAATAAAAAGAACTTACTATTCCCTTTTCGGAAGCAGAGAGAGAGATGGTGATCCAGAACAGTCCAACCGCAAGCAAAAGGAAAAAATAGATTTAAGTCCTCGTGTAAATGATTGCAATGTAAAACTCAGTGTAGAAATTCAGAGATCCTTGTAATTGAAAAGAAATTTAGTAGATTTAAAGTTCTGTGCCTTTGAAGTAGTTGACCCTTGAGGGATGCGTGGTGAAAAACAGTGAGCTTGAGCAAATTGACCCTTGAGGGATGAGATGTGGAAAAACAGTGAGCTTGAGGAGCTGGGTATAAAAACCACAACCCCGAGCCGCTATCCAAAGGCGAACTGAATTTTCCTTCCCTTGTCCGGCTTTTTAAGGGTTTTGAAAAAGCTGTCCCGTACTTTTCGAAATTTCTTCCCTCTCTCCTTAAAGAAAATTTAAAAATTGTCGTGGGAGGACTCAGAGTATTCTTATCCTTCTCTAATTTTTGCCAGCGGCGGACCAGAAAACTTAAGGACTGGAAAATTCCCTAGGGTGTTTTGGAAATTTAGTTTACCTCTCTCTCTTTTTCCTTTGGGAATTCTAATACATTGAAAAAATAATATTATTATTAATATTACGCAAAAAGAACTTGTTTTTCGCTCGCTATTTTGATTTAACATAAAAAGAGAAAAAATATATATATAATGATTGGTCCTTCTTACAACTTATTCATTTATTTAAAAAAAAAGAAAAAATTATTTATTACAAAAAGATGAAATCTTAATCATGATTTAAAGTTATCAAAAGTACCATTCATTATTTGACATTAAAAATACATGTTTTATACGCTAGTTTAAATCTTATATGATAAAAGAAGAAAAAAAATATTAATTAAAATAACGTACGATTTTTTTTTTAAGAGAATGACGAACCATTTAAAAAAAGAAAAGAGAATAAAATTTGAAATAGTGAATTTAATTGATTTTAATTTATTCAAATAATTCGTCATTCCATTAAACTAAGTTATTATTAAGAAAACAATTAATAATAATCTAAGTAATAGTAAAACATAAAAATACTAAATACTAATAAGAAGATCCTAATATTAGATAATAATATAAAATATAAAAAATGTTATAAAATAATAAAAAGTATATAATTACTAACAAAAATATTAAAATAAACGCAAAATTTAAAATATAGAAATGTTAGTATAAGCTAAAATATTAATTGCTAAAATATAAGAAAAATAATATGCGAATATAAAAATTTTAAAAATAAGAAATATTAAAATACAAAAAAAATGGAAATGTAAAATATGAAATAATGTAAGAATAATAAAAATACTAAATAATACATAAAAAATATTTAATAATGCGGGTGCGCAGGTATTATGACATTCGTCTAGCCAGTTTATTACTTGTCCAGACGGTTTGTTTGTTATTTTATGATACGGTTCTTAATCTGTCTACAGCTTCGGCAGTTTTTACGTAAGCAAAAGATAATCTGGGAAACACATGTACACGCATTTTAATATTTGGGGAAAATTTTTAAGAAACGTCTCGATGTAGTTGCACGGCTCTGTATCTTAAGTAATAAAAAAGGGTCCTATGCAATTACTTCGGACGCTTGGGTCGGTACCTGGCATATTATCTTAATATAGATATTACTACAGGCGAATGCTTTGGAAACAACAAGATTTTTCAGTGAATCTATGTTTCGTTTCAAAAACATTTTCCTTCGTTAGACTCTAAAATTCTAAACTAATTTGTGGTTTGTTTTGACCACAAGTCCTTAACACCTATCACTTACCCCAGGTAGTTATATCTTATGGGCGTGATATTGTAAAGGTAATTATAATACTAAGGAGGGAGAAAAAAAAAATTTTAATTTAAAAGCGAAAAATTTTTAAAGGAATTAGTGGGACGTTACACCCCCCTTTGTAAACGGTTGCTTGGCCCGAAGAATGAATTGCACAAGCAATCGTAAGCCTCTGTTGGGTATTGATAAAAGTTTGAAAAATTAATACAGTAATTAAAAGAAAGTCGTTCATCGAGAGAATCCATACATTCCAGAAAAAATAATCTCAAAGAAAAATTTGTAGTTGTAAATTAATGTTTTATAAGGAAATAAAAATTTATCTGCAAATAAAATGTGTTTTATAGTAAAATTTAATTTAGTAAGGAAAAGTAATGTAAAAATTAGAGTTTTTTTTTTTTAAAAAGGAATTTTTTTTTTGAAAATACAGTTAGAAGGTTTAGAGGAATGTAAATGAAAATATGTGGGTAAAATTAGCCGTTGCGACACTTTACGCCTAGAGTTGTTGCAAGGGGTTAAGACCCAAACTGGCAATGCACGCTTTATTGTTTTTAGGATATGAAATCCCTTTTTTCGTCAAATTCTGATCTTAGTATTGTATAGTCAAAATCGGTTTTAAAATTCACTGAGAAAATTATGTTCTCAAGTGAGTAGAAGACAAGCTTCTTATGTCAAATTTTTGCCTAGAATGTGGTAGGCAGTCGGTATGGCAATCTTAATGCCTTTTGTCAAACAGCGTGTATTAATTTTAGATGGTGGTACAATTTATTTTCAATATTCCTCAATTTCTTATTGTATTTTTTTTGTTTTAAGATTATGTTAAAAGAAAATAAGTTGTTCAATATCTTAATGATATAATTGATTTTAAAGAGAAGAAAAATAAATTATTCGAAATTAATATGTTATAAAAAAAAGTGAAAGATTATTAAGATCTGTATATATATGTATCTTTGTGTGAATTTTAATTTGTGTTTATTACTATGGTAATTTAAATGAATATAGTAATTATTTTGGTTATTTGTAAACTTTAATAATGATTAATTTTATAAAAAAAAAGAATGAGTTCCAAGAAACATGTAACGTCTGCGCTTTTAGACTGTAGTATTTTGTTAAAATAAAGTAAGGTAGACGATATATTTATAATAAATTAATTTTTAGTTTCAGGTAATTAAATGATAAAATTCTTAAATTTAGCGCAAATGTTGTATTCGGAAGAATTTACGGTCTGGAGTTATTTTACTGGATTATTTGTATTTTTGTTTGATTCATACTGATTATTCAAAATTTTATAATCATTATTTAGAAACTCACTCCAAAGCGTATATCCTTTTACATTTTATATAGATCGCTTAAGAAAAATTTATGTGTTGAAAACTTTTGACGCATTTTTTTTTATTTATTTATATTTAAGATGTATAAAATTTCGCACACAATTATAGAATCCATTTTTATAAAATTCGTAACTTATTATGAAAATTGTTATTATTAATTTTGTATCTTATCGTAATTTATATCACTTTATTTTCTAATTTTTAACTATTTAAAAAAGAATTCTAATAATGAAAATATTCTTTACAATTATTATCAGTTGATGATTAAAAGTGAAAATAAATAAGATGTATAATTTTAAATTAAATGTGTGTTTTATTTCTTTGTCTCAAACAATTAATTGATTAATGAAGTTTGTACGAATATTCTCATTTTTAGAAGGTTTCCTTTTTATTTTGAAATTATAACTATGAAAAACTAAACTGAAAAGAAAGTTTTGATTAGTATTGTATTTTTTTTTCTGCTTTTGTGTATTTTTTAAATAAAGAATATAAATATAAAGAATAGAAAAATTTCACAATATTATTTTACAAGAAAAAGAAAAAGGATTTAGAAAAGTTATTTGAATTTTTAAGGAGATAAAAGGTTATATACAATGTATTAGTCTTTACGGGGAGAGAAAAAAACTATTAATTGTAATTTTATAATAATTAACTAAAGAAAAGAAAAGAGTAAATATAGGCTTTTTTTGTAAAAAATTTTTTCTTTAAAATTCTTTATTAATTTTTTTAGTATTAATTAAAGATGAAAATGTTAGTAAGATTATTAGTCAGGTGGTTAGTAAAATTATCATGCAATTAAAAGTTAGTGTTAGTAATGTTAGTAAAGTTATTATAATATCATGCAAAGAAAAAAAAGAAAAAGGATTCCGCTGTCAAATCGGAATGATTTTTAAGACAGGGTTCAAATGAGATGATGTAGCTTGACCTTGATTAATTCGTGCTACATCATGTAAGAGCTGCAATTGCTCGTCAAATATTTGGTTATTAAAATCAAGTTGGATCTTTTTCTTGATGTTAAGAAGGTTGTTATTATCAGGTTTGTTTGATAAAGGTCCAATCTTTGATTCAGTGATGAGTACGTCAGTCGAGGCGTTGTTAAAATTTCTGTTTAAAAATATTGAGCTTACTTCGGCAATCAGTTTCTTGTAAAATTTCATTGCTGAAACCAAAAAATGATTTTCGCCGCTTTCGATAATTCTAATATTCGATTTCGAATTAACTTTCGGAGCTGAGTTAGGATCTGAATGCGTTAAAATTGGACAATCTTTGTCATTAAAAATGTCAGTTTCTAAATTAACTTCTTTTATCTTTATAAGTTTTGGATTTAAATCTACATTCTGTAATTCAGTTTCAATGATTTCAGTTTTTATTTTGTCTATGTTGTTTGAATTACTGTCTAAAGTCGCTTTGTCGATTTCTTTTAAATTTGGAATATTTACTGTCATATTATGTCGCGGTCTTCGATGCCTAAGGTTACCATATTTTTCAATTTCTACTGCTTCTAACATGCATTCATGCAAACTTTGATAATTTTTTTGCATCCTAACTTCAATTTCTGGTCTAAGTCCCGTCAAGAAAGCTGTTAGTATTGTTTGTTTAACATAACTCTGTGTAGAATCATTTAATGTTTTTTCTGCCAGATGTAAATTTAAAATTTGTTTTTGTATGTCGTGTATTTGAAGAAAGAAAGTTAAAACTGTTTCATTATCTTTTTGAAAATTATTTGCTAATTTTCCAAATAATTGTAAAATTGTCTCGCTTGATCTAAAATACAATATCATTAGATATTTAAATTCATTAAAATTTTTGAACGTCTCATATTGAACTGATTTACGCGCTTCACCTTGTAATTTAATTTTTATAATTTTGACCAGGCTTGTTTCGAACTTGGGATCTATTACCGATAACGCGTGTTCGCATCCCAATATATAATCACGCACGGGCATGTTTGTACCATCATATGAGGGTATCAAAGTCTTGGCGACTTCGAAAGCCTCTAAATCGTAATGATTACTCATTTTTTTTTAAAATAAAATCTTCCAAATTTTTAAATATAATTATTGCGATTCTTATTTATCTGATATAAAACGATTAGTAAATTTTGCTAAAATAAAATCGGACAACTATATTATGACTTTCATAGTTAAAATAAAATAATTATTAAAATTTATTTGAATGCAATTTGTTCATTAATCGATTATAAAAAAGACAAATAAAATAATTACTATCTTTAACTAAATCGGTATTTAAAATTAATTGATGATTATTGAAATGTATTAAAAGGCTATAATATTCTTTTATAGATGTTTATTTATTATTAAATGTGTATGTGTTTATAACGTATCGAATTTTAAACAAATGTTGGTTGAAGAAAAATTTATTAATGAAAATCATGATATAAAGAAAGAGAAATTTAATATATGGACGTCTTAAAAAGATTTCTGATAATTTTAATGAACAAATGTCAATATTAATGTAGAAGCGGTTATGAAAACTTAAAATTTGAATCAAAAGAATAAAAAAAAAGAAGATAGTTTATTTCATTATTAAAAAAAAAACTATTCTGTTGAATCAAATGATCAATCAAAACAGGAAAAGATATTTATACGAAAACTTATAAAAATTTAAAATGTGACATGAAAAACTGAGGAATGTAAAATGAATTTTATCATAAATTTCATTTAAATTAATTCTGTTAATAATTTCCTATAAGAATTTATAACAAGAACTTTTTATTTCATTTTTTTTAAAAGCTTTGAATTGTCAATTTGTGATTAATTTAAAATAAGATTACTAATATTTTTCTTAAAAGAATGATATCTATAAAGGTTGTAAATAGGTTAAATTAATTTGAAACTGATATAAAAATAGTAAATTGTAATGAAATTCAAAATTTATTCAATGAAAACTAATACAATGTAATGATTTTTAATCTAATTTATTTATTAAATGAACAAAACGTTAAAAGTTGTAGAATAAAAAAAAACAAAAATGTCTTAGCGGTTTACTTTTTAAAGTGATTCTAAAACTTTTAAGTTTACTATTGAAATAATCTATTTTTTTTTTAATTTGTTTTATTATTTTCTAATGTTATAAATTTATAAATTTTAGAAATTATTAAATGTATAGAAAAATAAAGTTTAAATTTCTATCTACAAAACAAAAATTTTTCAATTTGATTTGCAATTTGAATTTTATTAATGGTGAATTTCAAGTAATGAGATATTTTAATAATTTTAATTTTATTATTGATATAATGTTAATTCGAAAGAAAAATTTTAGCAAGAGCCAAAGAGAAAAATTGTTATTTGTATAAACATCAATGATAGCATACGAAATTTTTCAATTAAACTATCTAATAATCACGTCATTAATTTGTATTATTATTATTTCCATCAATTGTTTTAACGTCAAAATAATTTTGAATAATGTTGAAATTTGGTATGTTTAAGGAAAGATTTACTTAAATTCTGTGTGAATGCACATAGATTCAATGTTTATCAAAGATTTTTAAGTTAATTAATTTATTGGATTGAAACTTATAGCATGTAGAATTTTAATAATAAAAGTTTAAATTTAAATAGAATAATTATTTTGACAAAAAAAATGAAATTTATTAATAATAAGATATGAAAATAATTATATGCATAAATTATTGAATTGATTCTTTTAATCGGATTTTATGTATAAAATTACGTTTTGTAGTGAATTTCAAATCAGTAAATTAATTGGTTTTTAAGCGTCAAAAGTAATTTCAGAAAGATTCATCTTTATTTTGAATGAGTGCACATCGTTTTTTAAATCTAGTTAGACTGAAAGTTTATAGATTTTTGATAATTTTAAATTTTATATTTATTTATAATAATTTGAATTTAAATATTGTTTTATAAAAATGAAATTTATTACATTAATAAAAATAAGCATAAAATAGATTCGTTTAAATAAATTAATCATGTAATTTCTGTGTTATCTATATTTTTAGCGATAAATAAAATGATGACAAAATAAAATTACTTTAGTTCGCATGAAAATATTGAATTTTAATGAAGTTGAAAATTTTGATCGAATCTATTTTTGAGTTGAAGGTTTCTGATTTTTTTAAGATGTTCTAATTAGTAAAAATTTGTATTATGAAAATTCGTGTAAAAATAAAATAAAAGATATTAAAATGAGTAAATTAAATTGAATCTCATAAAAAGCTAATAGATTTTAATTTACTTAATGAATTGAGTATTTAAAACTTTAAATTCTAAACAAGTATCTGATCAATGATTTCTTGTCACTTATCAACTTCGAATTTCACAAATAATTCATCGAAATAATATCAGTAAACTGTTTTTGAATAGTCAAAGGAAACTATAGTATAGGAAACTTTCTTATACTTTAATGATCATTATAATCTGAATTATTATAAAAAAAAATTATCATCTTTAAGAAAAAATAAAAAAAAGTACTTGAAATCAAATTGTAATAAGAACTTTTAATATATATATTTTTTTTTTTTGACGTGTTAAAAATTTTATGATAACTAATGAATTAATCAAAATTAAATAATAATAAATTAAAACAACAATCAGAGAGATAAAATGTAAAAATGTTTATGAAAATTTGTAAAATTTAAATGAAAATTCAACGAAATTATTTATAAATTAAAATTATTATAATGTATGAAAGAGAACGTACAGGAAATTATTTCATTGAAATGAGCGATTATAGATTTGATTATATAAATTTCTATTGAACAAATTTAAAATTGAAATTAAAAATTTTAAAGAAAAGGTAATTTAGTTTACCAATAAAAGTTTATATGTTTATTTTAATTAGCAATAAATACTCAAAAAGATATCGATCAAAAATTCAAAAAAAAAAAAATTTGAAATGTGAAATAAAAAGTAGAAAATATTAAGATTTGTGATCAAGAACTTTGATGGAACAAATTTGTTTAGCTGAAAATTATTTAAAATGTGTCTTTATCATGAAAAAATTTAATGAAATTAAGATTTTGATTTAAGGATTAAAAAAAAATTAAATTGAATTCAAAAAGCTATAATTTAATGAAGGTTAAAATTATTAAAATTGCTTATCAATTAAGTTGATTAAAACAATTTATCAGAATAACAAATATTAATTAATATGATCTGTTAACTTTGTCAAAAGTTAAAGTTTATTTAGAAAACAATGTTATCTTAGTGACGAAACTATTAGCGAAGATCTATCAAGTTTATATATTTTAGATATCTTGTTTAAAGTGAAAGTTGTAAATTTAAAGTTAAAAATTTGAATAGAAATGGTTTAAAATATTGACAGCAAATAAAGAAAAAATTAAATTTAATAAAATTACTGAGTTGATTTGGATAATTATTAAAAAGATTCATTAAAAATTTTGAAAATTTAATATGATGTTAAATTATAAAAAATGTATTTAGTTGACGCGAGGTTAAGTGCAAAAAAAAGTAAAAAAAAAAGAATTGTTGAGTTTAGCAGGTTTATTATTATTTTAAAAGTAAAAACGTAATACTTTTAATTTTATTAAAGTGGTGTATATATCGAGCAATTATTACTATGTGCGTACATAAATTTTTTTGATCAAAGGAAATGATTCATGAATTTATTTGAAAAACATAAGACTTTGACTTTTTTTATTTATTGATGAAATTACGGTAACACTAAAAAATTATAAATGATATTTAAATAATTAAAAGATGATTTGCATGAAATTTAAACTTAATTTAAAGAAAAACTTAAAATTAATTTTTGATAAATTTACGATTATATAAAAAAAGAATAAAAATAATAGAAAAATTTATTTTAATTTAAATACTATGAAACGTTAAAATTAGGCTTTGAGTTGAGACTGAACAAATTATTTAATTAATTTAAAATTTTAATTGAAAGAGAAATATTTAATTTAAAGACAATGATCTAAATAAAATACAGGAGTATATTTTTTAATTGAATTTTTAAAGAGAATCAAAATAATTATAATAATTCAAACCCATAAAAAAAACAAACTATTATTCTTTTCAAAAAAAATCAATCAAAATTTAAAATTAAGTCAAAAAAAAAAAAACATATATAAATTTCAAATTAAAAGAACTTTTAGAGGAAAGGTAATAAATAAAAGATTAGTTTATACGTACAAAAAGATTTTAATCAAAACTTATGAAAATATAGAATGAGAAATCAGAATGTTTTATTATCGAAAAAATAAAAAACTAAAAATTGTTGATTTGAAGTCGAAAGAGAAATTTGAAATTTATATAAAGTCAAGATTAATGTAATCATGTATTATTTAAGTTGATTGGAAAAAAACTTCAAACTTTAAATTCTGTTTAATTTAAACTGGAAAAATGGTAATTAAAACTACATTTTGCCAAAATAAATTACGTTGGTCTCGTATACTCAAAAAGGAATGTAAAAAAAAGAAATAAAAGAAAAGATCCATGCAACCGCTTTAACTCAAACCAAACACGACCTATCACTCCGGGTTGCCTCCAAATTAGTTTGTCACGTCTAGGGCCTAATTATCTAGACTGTTTGACGGTTTTATAGCGCCGATGGTTCGTTTGCGTCGCGTTGTTGTATGACGCTATAGGCATGCTTAGATTTTTTTTATTAAAGAGTTTTACGCGGATCTTAGAGGGATTTATTAATTTTTGTTTTAAATTGTTTTAAACCTCTCGCACCGTCTGGTTGCCCACATAAGTTGTGCAGCCTAGTGCTCTGTCATGTCCCGAACGGAACACGAATCGAGGTAATTGATTTTTTTAGAAGTGTAGATTATTTTTAAAAATTAAAAAAAAAATAAATGTTTAACTATAAATATTCAACTAGATTGAATATTAATTTATAAATAAAAATCACTTGAAATAGAAAAATAAAATCGTAAAAATAAATAAATAATAATAAAATGACGAATAAAAACACAATCAAGAAAAATGAATAAAATAAGAATTTAAAAATCACAAAATAGAAAATAAAAGTAAAAATTAGATTTAAAATAAATTAGAATTAATAACTTAGAAATCAAAATAAAATCAAATAAAGAAAATTTTAATTTAAAAATCTAAAGAAAATAATATTAATTTTAACAAAAGAAAATATTAAATCAAAAGATGGTAGGTAATAATTAAAAAAAATTTTTAAACAAATTTAAATTGAATTTGAAAATTTATTAAAAATAAAAAGAACTTACTATTCCCTTTTCGGAAGCAGAGAGAGAGATGGTGATCCAGAACAGTCCAACCGCAAGCAAAAGGAAAAAATAGATTTAAGTCCTCGTGTAAATGATTGCAATGTAAAACTCAGTGTAGAAATTCAGAGATCCTTGTAATTGAAAAGAAATTTAGTAGATTTAAAGTTCTGTGCCTTTGAAGTAGTTGACCCTTGAGGGATGCGTGGTGAAAAACAGTGAGCTTGAGCAAATTGACCCTTGAGGGATGAGATGTGGAAAAACAGTGAGCTTGAGGAGCTGGGTATAAAAACCACAACCCCGAGCCGCTATCCAAAGGCGAACTGAATTTTCCTTCCCTTGTCCGGCTTTTTAAGGGTTTTGAAAAAGCTGTCCCGCACTTTTCGAAATTTCTTCCCTCTCTCCTTAAAGAAAATTTAAAAATTGTCGTGGGAGGACTCAGAGTATTCTTATCCTTCTCTAATTTTTGCCAGCGGCGGACCAGAAAACTTAAGGACTGGAAAATTCCCTAGGGTGTTTTGGAAATTTAGTTTACCTCTCTCTCTTTTTCCTTTGGGAATTCTAATACATTGAAAAAATAATATTATTATTAATATTACGCAAAAAGAACTTGTTTTTCGCTCGCTATTTTGATTTAACATAAAAAGAGAAAAAAATATATATATAATGATTGGTCCTTCTTACAACTTATTCATTTATTTAAAAAAAAAAGAAAAAATTATTTATTACAAAAAGATGAAATCTTAATCATGATTTAAAGTTATCAAAAGTACCATTCATTATTTGACATTAAAAATACATGTTTTATACGCTAGTTTAAATCTTATATGATAATAGAAGAAAAAAAATATTAATTAAAATAACGTACGATTTTTTTTTTAAGAGAATGACGAACCATTTAAAAAAAAGAAAAGAGAATAAAATTTGAAATAGTGAATTTAATTGATTTTAATTTATTCAAATAATTCGTCATTCCATTAAACTAAGTTATTATTAAGAAAACAATTAATAATAATCTAAGTAATAGTAAAACATAAAAATACTAAATACTAATAAGAAGATCCTAATATTAGATAATAATATAAAATATAAAAAATGTTATAAAATAATAAAAAGTATATAATTACTAACAAAAATATTAAAATAAACGCAAAATTTAAAATATAGAAATGTTAGTATAAGCTAAAATATTAATTGCTAAAATATAAGAAAAATAATATGCGAATATAAAAATTTTAAAAATAAGAAATATTAAAATACAAAAACAAATGGAAATGTAAAATATGAAATAATGTAAGAATAATAAAAATACTAAATAATACATAAAAAATATTTAATAATGCGGGTGCGCAGGTATTATGCGACATTCGTCTAGCCAGTTTATTACTTGTCCAGACGGTTTGTTTGTTATTTTATGATACGGTTCTTAATCTGTCTACAGCTTCGGCAGTTTTTACGTAAGCAAAAGATAATCTGGGAAACACATGTACACGCATTTTAATATTTGGGGAAAATTTTTAAGAAACGTCTCGATGTAGTTGCACGGCTCTGTATCTTAAGTAATAAAAAAGGGTCCTATGCAATTACTTCGGACGCTTGGGTCGGTACCTGGCATATTATCTTAATATAGATATTACTACAGGCGAATGCTTTGGAAACAACAAGATTTTTCAGTGAATCTATGTTTCGTTTCAAAAACATTTTCCTTCGTTAGACTCTAAAATTCTAAACTAATTTGTGGTTTGTTTTGACCACAAGTCCTTAACACCTATCACTTACCCCAGGTAGTTATATCTTATGGGCGTGATATTGTAAAGGTAATTATAATACTAAGGAGGGAGAAAAAAAAAAAATTTTAATTTAAAAGCGAAAAATTTTTAAAGGAATTAGTGGGACGTTACACATTCATAAAAATTCTTGAAATCATTTTACGAATAAAATACATTTTCAATTATCGAAAATAGAAAAAATTTATATTGTTATTTTTATAAATATGTTAAAATATGTGTCTGAACAAAAAAATTGAGTGTTATGTAAAAATGAAACTTCGAAATTAAATAATTTTGCTAACAAAATTTTTTTTAATAAATGAATTAGATTTTTTTTATCCTAGTCAATAAAATATTATATTGAATATAAGATTAATATTTAAGTTGCATAGTTTTGTTAAACAAGTATTCTATCATTAAATATTTTAAATTAATATAGATCATTTGAATACCGAAATTGCAGTATATAAAGTTTTCATTTAAATAAAATTTAATTTGTTGTATTAAATGTAAAAATTTTTATAAATTAATAAAAGTTATATTATTTCTCCATTTTTATACTGCTAATAAATCTTTTTAAGATATCGACATAAGGAAAAATTGTTCAATTAAAAATGCATGTTCTTTACAAATAAGGAGACTAAGTTGATCTTGTGAAGTCTATTATATTTTACAATGAATTTCAATATAATTGTCATTTACTTGAATATGTATATATATATATATATATATATATATATATATATATATATATTGCGACGAGTATACATACCCGCGCATTCAAATTTCCCGCCTGACGGCCAAGCTACACTGAGAAAAAAATTTAGTTGGATTAAGTAAGGCTTAATTGAATCAATGAAATCCCTTAGGTGCGGGCGGCACATAAAATATTTTGTTACATTAATACAAATATTTTAATTGAGTCAAATAAATATTTCATTTTTTAAAATAAATATTTGATTCTACTAAACATCACAAATATTGGTTGAATAAAATTAATTTATTGTTTTAAAAAAATTTGTTATTAATTCAAATGCATATTTGTTTTTCTAATTGCTTATTTCATTACATCAATATGCATATAGTAACTGAATCAAATAATATTTTGTATTTTCAAATAAATATTTGATTTACTAAAAGTCGCGAAGATTGATTCAATAAAATTAATTCATTGTTTTTATAAAAAATTTTATCAATTAAAATGCCCATTTGTTTTTCTAATTGATTATTTCATTACATTAATATACATATTGGAATTAAATCAAATAATATTTTGTATTTTCAATTAAATATGTGACTTATTAAATGTCGCGAAGATTGATTCAATAAAATTAATTCATTGTTTTAACAAAAAAAATTATCAATTAAAATGTCCATTTGTTTTTCTAATTAATTATTTCATCATAATAATGCTATATTGAAATTAAATTAGTTCAATATTTTATATTTTCAAATAAAAGTTTAATTTATTGAATATTGCAAAAATTGATTTAATAAAATTAATTCATTGTCTTAACAAAAAATTTTATTAATATAAAGAAATTGATAGATTATTCGGTTTCACAAATAAAATATTTCTTCAAAGTAAAGAAATATTTAATTAATTCGATTTATAGATATTTTAATCGAACAAATACTGTCTTTAATCAACAGTATTTGCTTTCAGTGATTTATAATTATTTATTAACATCAATGAATTGATGACTCTCATTGAAGGACAGGTGAATATAATTACATTTATTTATATGGTAAAGAATAACAATTATTAACATACTAACATTAGTATGCTTTATACAGTGATCGCACGCGCAGTAAATCTAACATAAATTTCGTTCGCATTACAATTTACGTATTATCTTGGATTTTTAACTTCCTTATATATCAACTTGGAGGCCCTCTTACCGCTTGCAAGATCGAAAATTAACGACGCCACCAAGCGGTAGTATCATCAAACCATCGAACTAAATGATTTTGTTAAAACAATAAATGTTTCTTTTAGTTCAAATATGTGTTATTTGAATGAAATAAATTATGTAGATGAATCAAATAGTGGATTTACTTGATTTTAACAAGTATTTAATCAGATTTCTCTGTAATTTTTATTAACTTTAGTACATATTTTGCTAAGTTATTCACTTAGCACGACACGTATTTAAAACATGAGTTTGTTTGAGTATAAAGGATGATAACTTATACAAAAAAATATTTTTCAAGAATATTAAATATTAATTTTAACATTATATTTCATTTGATTTAGTAAATATGTTATTAAATAATAATTGATTGTTTTAATAAATATTTCATTAAGATAATCAAATAATTATTTAATCGGTCTGATAAAGAAATTAATTAATACAACAAAATATTTAATTGGAACATAAATAATAAAATATTTAATTATTAAAAATAATAATTAATTCAATTAATCACCGATTTCATAGACGCAATATAATTAAATAATAAAAGTAATAAAATAATTTTATAGAACAAAATAAATCAAATATTTGAATCAATTAAAAATTTAATTAATTTAATGCATCCAATTAATTATAATATAGCAATGAAATTATTTGATTAAAATATTTCATAGAATCAATCATATATTTCATAAAGAGAAAAACGCATTCATCAAAGCAACTAAATATTGAATTAAAATGATTAGATATTTCATTGACCAGTGAAATAATTTAATATAAGTCATACAATATTTAATTGAAACAATGAAATATCTTTTTGTTACTATTCAAAATTTATTGAAAGAATAAAACAATAATCTTGAAATTATTAAATATTTCATTAATATAATTAAATATATTATTGAACAGTAAAGTAATTTAATAGAGGTGATATAATAATTAATTGAATCAATGTAATATATTTTTCTTTTAATCAAAATTTGATAAAAATAATAGAATAAATACGTTAGAATAATAATAAAATAAATATATTTGGTTTAATAAATATTTCATTAAGATAATCAAATATATTATTAAACATTAAAGTAATTTAATGGAAGTGTTAATATAAAATATAATTAAATCAGTGAAATATATTCTTGTTTCAATAACTACTTGATAGAAATAATAAAATAAATATATTTGGTTTAATAAATATTTCATTAAGATAATCAAATATATTATTAAACATTAAAGTAATTTAATGGAAGTGTTAATATAAAATATAATTAAATCAGTGAAATATATTCTTGTATCAATAACAACTTGATAGAAATAATAGAATAAATATATTCGTTTTAATAAATATATCTTTAAAAAAAATTTAATATCTGATTTTACGTTGCACCTTTCTTGACTTTAAAAAAATAATTTATTGGTTTTCTTTTTGTAAATTCATTGAAATCGGATTTGTTGATTTTAAGGAACCTATTTCTTTCAATCAATTGTAATTTTTATTGAAATGCTGATCAAATTTTATGTGTTATATACAACAAAATATTTTTTTTATACAATCATATATATTATTAATTAAATGACAATGTTATTAACTTAGTGAAGCATTTATTTACAATATAAGCTTCTTTAACTTAATCGGATGACCGTTAATTCAAGCAAATATTATATTGATGATTGATCAATATTTTTTTATTGTTATTAAAGATTTTGTTAATTTCACAAACGATTTACTAAAATAAATATTTAATTACTGTAACAAAATATATAGATAATTTACAAACATATTCTATTATTACAAATAAATATTTTATAAAATTTTATCAGCTGCCTTAATGAAATTGATTTGATTAAATCAATCGAATAATTTAACCAAAAAAATAAATTTTTCTTTATTTTAAAAAAATATTTAATTTTTTTTTAACTTAGGTATTAATTTTTTTTATCCCAACTAAATATTTCAGTGATTTAATAACCTTGCATATTACTTCAATCAAAATTAATTTTTATCAACAAAATATTTAATAACTAAATTTATTTCATTGACTCAACTAAATTTTTTTCTCAGTGTACTATAGAACAGTAGTTCTGAGCTCAGCCGCCAGATGGCAACTTCAAACGTCGTTGCACGCATCGGGAAAAATGAGGCCGGAGTATATAAGAGGCCGAGAAGCTATCCAGAGCAGAGCAGTGTAGACTACGGTCCTCTCTCTCTCTTTACCTTAGTGAGCACGCTAGGCTAAGCTTCTCTCTCTTGCACATGGGGATAGGCCGAGTTAGCACGCTGGTCTAAACTCTAGTGCATATGCTGGCAGTGTTAGAGATACGTCGAGTGAGCACGCTGGCGTGAATCTACCTGCCTAGAGCACACTGGCTATTTTTGCCGCCGCCGCAATGCCGAACTTGCGCCGTTGAATTTAAGGGTGACGTCCACCCATAATATTATATTCTATTTCACATTTTGCCGCTGGCTTAATTAAGGGTCTGGTTAACCCGTAGCCGTCGCGTCCGCCGCCACATGATTATGGAATATATTAAGGGTGTCGTCCGCCCAATATATTTTTATTAGTTAAAGGACTCCGTCCGACCGCGTGTAAATTCTAGACTTTAGAATAAGTTAAGAGGCGGCCGTATCATTCTGTCCTTGTCTAATCTGAATTTTCGTTATTATAAATAAATAAAATATTTTCATAGAAAAGTAAGACAACCGCCCAATAGAGCAAAAGACAAGCAAACGATTCTTTTCTATGAAAAAATATGGAATTTTGATTATTTTTCGAATGAAGTCTGAAACGAAAAAACAGTTCAATTAAGTCAAACAAGTTCGATTGTTTTTCCGTTTCAGACTTCATTCGAAAAATAATAAAAATTTCATATTTTTTCATGGAAAAGAATCGTTTGCTTGTCTTTTGCTCTATTGGGCGGTTGCCTTACTTTTCTATGAAAATATTTTATTTATTTATAATAACGAAAATTCAGATTAGACAAAGACAGAATGATACGGCCTCCTCTTAAGGGTGTCATCCACCCAATACATTTTTATATTGATTAGAGGACTCCGTCCGTCTGCCGCGTAATTGTTAAGATATTAGAATAAGTTAAGGGTGTCGGCCACCCATTGTCTTTACGTCACTTAAAGGTCCCGCATGCCTATAGAGATTCGTAATTCGGATAATTAACGGCATGTTGGAGCTGCAGCAATCGAGTTTTGCTTTTTTTATTTTATCAATATCTTTTTAAATTCTTAAATTAAACAAATATAATGACTTGTCCGCACTAAAGCTATATTTATACAATAATTTTTGTTAAAATAAAAAATCATTTGGACTTGTTATTTTTTTATGAGCTCGGATTGGAAATTAGATATCAAACTCGACAAACCTAACCTTAAAATGCGACATATTGAAAGTTTTTATTATAACTTTGTATGTATAATATTTTGGTGGATTTCTTGAGTTGTCCGCACTAGAGTTTAATCTTACAAATTTTTTCTTTGTAGCAAAGAAACTCAATTAAACGCATCGTTTGTTCATAAGTTATGATTGGAAATATTATTAGAAGGCGGACAGCTTCGTCATGCTCTTAAGGGAGCCGGCTACCCACCGTCATTATTATTATTACCGTAGTATTAAGCATAGCGTTATTAAAGGCCGCCGCCTAGTTATATTATAAGCACATTTAATCAGCGCCGGATTTACATAAGGGCTAATGGGGCTTAAGCCCAGGGGCCCCCACAAAATTGGGGCCTCCACAAATCCTTTACAAAATGAAAAAAATAAATAAAAAAAACGAATTAATAAAATATTATAATCAGGGTTGGTTTCAGAAAAACTCTACGCTCACAGTTCATGACTGTAAGTGTAGAGATTTCGCGCTTACAGCGCTGCGACGACTTATTGTGTAATTGCTATAATAGCGAAACAGCGTTGGCGTCGCAAAATCTATACGTTTACAGTCATAAACTATGAGCGTAGAGTTTTTCTGGAACCAACCCTGATTATAAATCAAAATGCTTTTCTAAAATGCCGAAATTCGTGTAGATCATTATAATGTATTTAGCAGACTTCTTTATATAAACACGAATATTATTCTACCGACCACCGCGTAAAAACAAAAACACGCAAATACAAGTTATAACTGATCCCGCGGAGTCTATGTACGCTAAATAGCAATTCGAAACATAGATGTTTATACTATCCCCACTCTTAGTTAGTTATATTCACGTCGAAACGTGCAAAAGAAAAATAGCCTTTTTATATGAGATAGATAGATAGATAGATACTATTTATTGTATATCATATTATTATACAAAGGGCGTGTAATACAATTCATAAATATAATATTAAGTATTGCACATAAACAATGAATAAATGTAAAAATATTGCACATAAAACAATGTATAAATATAAAATATTGCACATAAAACAATGTATAAATACAATATATTGCAATTGATATCACAGTCAGTTACTAAACCTAATAATACTGAATAAGTAAGTCACAACAAAAGAAGTGATATCACAGATATCAAAAAAAAAAATATAGTAAAATACACGCAATCCTATAAATTAAAAGTCAGTCATACAATATCTATCAGTCATAGTATATAAAATTTTTAATTTAAAATACAAAATGAAAAATGATAAATAATGCAATAAAATAATAAAGCGTATGCAGTAGCACAAAAACGCAGTCAAAATAATAAAAACAAGTAGAGCATTCACTCACTAACCATTCAGCCAATAAATACAATCACACCTTAAGCCTATATAAGGGACGTCACATTATAATAAATTAACATATAAATAAAAAATAAAACTTAGTTTACTGAAGGTCGAGCAAGTACCCCCTCAGAGCCGACTTAAACCTGCTGAGCGATGGAAGATTCTTTATATCAGCAGGCAGGGAGTTCCAAAATGCGCACCCTGAACCTGAAAGGAATTCCTTCCAGTCTCAGTACGCATGTAGGGCACCGCGAAATCCTTAATCTCTCCCCTAGTGGCTACCCTAGGTACATATCTAGTGAAGAGACCCACTAGATACTCGGGAGTATTCATGCGCACGATTTTGTACATAAGTACAGCCATAAAATACTGTCTCCTCGCATCAGTACGCAGCCAACCCAGCGCAGCTCTATGAGGAGAGATATGATCGCCCATTCTCACGCCTAATACATATCTCACACATGAATTTTGTAGTCTTTGTAATCGTCTTTTCAACCCCTGTGAGGCATCGAGCAGAACTACTGAGCAGTAATCGAGATGTGGAAACAGCAGGGCGGTTGCGAGTTGTTTGCGCAGAGCCTCAGTGGTATACCGACGAAAAAACCGTAAGCCATACATAGTTCTATTAAACTTCTTAGTCAGCATATTAACATGTGGCTCCCATGATAGCTTAGAGTCAAGCACAACACCAAGGCTCGTAACGGTATCAGAGAAAGATATGCCGACACTATCCTCAAGCTCAATCGTCCTTGAGCCGTTGTGAGTCGCACGTAAAGTGAATAGTTAACTGAGAAATAGATATATTTATTTAAATATAAGAAAACTTGAAAAAAAAAAATATAAACCAAATAATATGAATGATCGACATCGAGCTAAACGCGTTTTTAAAAGTGGAAATTTAAAACGTCAGGCAACTAAAGAGAAGAATGAAAAAGAAAAATCTTTATTAGCAAAGACACGTCGCATTTCTGATTTTTTACCATCAACAAGTGACATACCAGACGATTCTCATGAAAATGAAACTATTTATATTGACACTACAGATAATAATGAAAATGAAACTATTGATATTGACACTACAGATAATAATGCTTCGATTATTGCAGAGCAAGACCAAAATAAAGAGGTTATTGTTGTTATTATTATTTATATAATTCATGTAATTAGGCATATTATTCAAGTTAATAATCTTTTTAGATTAATAACTATAAAAAAAAATATAAACAGTATACTTGAAGTATAGTCACAACATAAACTATTTTATTTTTCTTATTTTTTGTTAAAAAATTTTTAGCTCAACCGAATTAGTAAAAACAACGTCAAAATGTTATTGTGTCAAAATATTTTAAAATTATATTTTTTCATTCGTTCAAGCTGTAAATTCGTGTTTATTCATATGAAAAAGTTTTCAAACAATATTTTATTTATATATATACAAGCATCAAAATAATCGTTTTATCTATGTATATGTTAAAAAGATATATTTTTATAGGATAAAGTAGAAGATAATAAAGATTTTGTGATGCATTTATTGCATCACAATAAAATATTTATTAAAAAGAAGAAAAGAGGAAAATTAGCCGAAATGCACTGACTGAATAGTTTATTAATTAATATAAATAAAAGAAATTAATCAGTTTACTCTTGTTTGTTTCGAGGTAAACAAGAAGCATAGCGACGAGCAGAAGACTTACCGCTAGAGAGAGAAAGAGAGAAAGAGGAACCTAACCTCACATCCGAACACGTGGTGAAGGAAAAACCCCAGTCACCATCAGTTTTCTTGTTGTGCACTAGGAGTTGAAGCTACGGTGATGGCTGTAACCTCTTAACACTAGTGCACATAACAGATCAACGAAAAGAACACATGTTTAGAAAAGAAAATAATCTGTGACAGTGTTCTTGTGCGTCGCCATCTTATGTTCTCGATGACGACGTGCACGCCGCAGCACTGTCACCTGTACACTGACACACACACACACCCGGTGTATAAGTACATGCGCACAATACACTCGCGGTACGCGATGACGAGCAAAACCGGGAAACGACGCGGAACATTTGTAACACGTGCTCGAGAGTAACGGGGAAGTGTCGGTAAATGACCGACTCGCGGCAGAAATCGAGTCATGCGCATGAAAAGGTAAAGGATCAGCGAAAAGGGGGCCTGCTATAGCTTGTATAGCAGGCTCGTATATACATGGGTAATTGTACAAATAACGGCAGCAGGCTCGTATGTACATGAGTAAAGGTAGAAACGGTAGTAGAGGGAGTATATACATGGGCAATTGTAAAAATATTAATCTATATCAGTATGTTATATGAAGATACGTGAATTCGAGCGCGAGAGATAATAGAAGATAAAGAATCGAGCGTTGGAGAGAGATAACGTTACAATAATAGGTATAATTATTAAAACTAAATATATGGAGTCTTCTAAATAGAAAGTTAAATAGAGCGCGCTAGAAATAGAGGGCGCTAACATAAAAGAAGCCGCCAAAAGGAAAGATGTTGATTGGTTAAGAGTTAACATCCTTTGTAATTAACAAATAAGAATTACGAAAAGGATTAATAACCAATCAACCATTATCCTATTTATGACGTAATTGATAAAAGAAGGGATGAAGAGGAAGGAACTCGAGAGAAGACGCGCCATCGACACACTTCTCTATTGGATCTTGCTGGTTGCACTTGTTGGTTTTCTTGTTACTGCTCGTTGAGCCATTTTCTTGAGTCTTGACTCCATTTTATTAGGATTTATTCAATAGAGTTTTACACTGCCATTTTGCCATTTTGCTGCCTTACTATTTTTGTCATTTTTGGATATTTTCGAGAGAGCTGAGGAATTTATTAACACGAGGAAAGGAGATTTTGGGAGTTGGAGTTAAATCATTGGAGTTTTGTTTTATTTTCTTGGAGAGTAACGCTTTGTACCTTAAGGTGAGTCCTCCATCTTAAATATCAAATCATTTAATAATTTAGAGTCAGTGCGCGTCGCCGTTTTGCTCGTCGGTTGTAGCCGCCATTATTAAAAGTAAATTAATTTAACGAGTTCAATTGAATTTTGTTTAATTATCATTAATCTGAGAAATTATTAAGTCGAGTCAGAGTTTAATCACACTACTTTTCTTTTACACTTACACAATTTTCGAGAAATTGTCGGGTAAAAGTATGTTAAATTTATTTTAATAAATATAGAGTGAAAATTACTTCTTTTTATATTTTATTTAACAGTGTTATTTAAGTGTTTATTAACATTGTATTGTTATAAAATATATATAACTGATTTATTGCTGGTTTACATCGGTGGTTTCGCTATTGTTCCCTACGAAGACCCGATTAGAATCCACCCGAGAGAGTTGATTGCTAATAAATTCAGATTTTTATATTCAGAGTAAAATTTAAGAAAAAAATAAGAACTAAATTAATGGTTGTTCAGAGGTGATACTGTAGAGTTTAAAATAATAGTAACTGGGGGATAGGGAACAAATTCCCCCATTACAATTTATACAATGATATTGGTTTGTGGCCGGAAAGAACGAAAGAAAGTATTGAATATTGGGCAAAAAATAATTCAAATATACAATATTGCAATAATGAAATTTTAAAAGAAAAATCATTTATTCAAAATGATAGAAAACAAAACAGAAAATGTTCAGTCAACATGTTTTATCGCAAGACTTCAGCTGGAGATGTTATAAAACGTTCTTGGTTATGTTTTTCTCCAAGTATTGGACGTTTATATTGTTTTTACTGTAAATTATATCAAGAATGTATAGATAGCCAATTTACACGTGACGGTTTTTTTGACTGGAAGCATGCAAACGAGCGGCTAATATCGCATGAAACGTCCACAGTACATTTAAAAGCTTTGATAAATTTCAATAATTTTTCAAAAGAATGTGGGAAAATAGACACTGAGCTGGAGAAACAAGTTGAATCTTCTTCGAAATATTGGTGTAAAATTTTAACACGAGTTGTAGATGCGGTATTACATTTAGGATTGGGTGCTTTATCTTTTAGAGGAAGTACCGAAAAACTTGGATCTCTAAATAATGGTAATTTTTTAGGATTGATAGAATTACTAGCAAAATATGATTCTTTTCTATTCGAACATATAAAGCAGTACGGTAGTTGTAGAAGTGGCAAAGTAAATTATTTATCTTCTAGTGTTTATGAGGAATTAATAGAATATTGGTATAATTGGTAAAAAAGTCTTTGATGAAATAATAAAACGAATAAAAATATCAAAAATTTATTCCATTTCGTTGGATGGAACAAATGATGAAGGTCACGTTAATCAGCTGACCTTAATATTTAGGTATATTGAGAATAATATTCCAGTAGAGAGGTTTCTTAAATTCTTATCAAATCAAGGACACAAATCGCAAGATATGTTCAATGCCTTAACAAATTTTTTGGATGAAAATGAATTAAATATTAAGAATTGTAGAGGTCAGTCGTATGACAATGCGTCTTCAATGAGTGGTAAGTTTAATAGATTGCAAGCATTGATTATGCAAGAAAATAATTTAGCATTGTGGGTACCATGCTTCGCTCATTCTTTAAATCTTGTTGGGGAAAAAGCATCGGACTCGTCGACTTCCTCGACATACTACTTTATGTTTTTGCAAAATTTTTATGTATTTTTCTCAGCATCTGATAAGCGCTGGAGTGTACTTGTTGAGGCTTTAACTTCCGCAAAAGAGAATAATAATAAAATATTTGTTCCACAAAGAGTAGATTGTACGCGTTGGTCAAGTCGTGGAGATGCTAATAAGGCTTTTATAAAAGGTTATTTTCCTATAAAAGACACGATTTTAAGGATTTCTGCAGATAAAGATTTCGAATCGAAAAGACGATGTGAGGCTTTGGGTCTATACAATAAAATGTGTCAATTAGAAACTGGAATTATGGCAGTATTTTGGAATGATATTCTTGAAGTTTTGAATAAAACTAGCAAGGCTTTGCAAAATCCACAACTACAATTAAATACTGCCACATCATTGCTGAAGTCATTGAAGACATTCGTAGCAGAAAAGAGAGATAAGTTCCATCATTATGAGCGTTTGGGCATAGAACTCTCAGGAGTTGTCGAGTATCGCAAATCTGCACATGTAAGTCAGAGAAATGTGAGATTAAATCCACTTGACTATGGCCATACTCCAGAAGTAAACTTAAATGCTTCGGAATTATTTCGCACATTCGAATATGTGCCAATTATTAATACTTTTATGACTGCATTAGAGAAGCGAGTATCTGCGTATAAAGAATCTGAATTAAGATTTGGTTTTATAAGCAAATTTAATGAATTAAGCCCTGTAGATATTTCTGTAAATGCTAATAGATTAGTTGATATTTACAAAGACGATTTGGATAATAATTTAGAAATGGAGTTATTGCAGTTCCAAAAATTTTGTGCTGAGTTATTAAACTTTGATAAAAAGAACAATATTAGTCGGGAACAAGCAATGTATACGTTAATAATCATTAATAATGTTAAAGAATCTTTTCCCAAAGTCGAAAGGGTACTACATGTTTATTTAACTTTGCTAATCACAAATTGTACAGGGGAACGTTCGTTTTCCAAATTAAAATTAGTTAAAAATTCACTGCGAACTTCGATGACACAAAATAGGTTGAATCATTTAACTATAATTAGTTCTGAACGCGACATAACGCAATCATTAGATGTCGAACAAATAATAAAAGAATTTGCAGAAAAAAAAGTGAGAAAATGTTTTATTTAATAAATATATATATTAACTGAAATGATTATGTTGTTTTTTTCATTCCTTAAAATTTATTCAAAACATTTTTGTAAAATTAGATAAATTATTTAATTCAGTAGCCTTGCATAGGGCCCCCACGTGACGATAGTCCATAGGCCTCCACAAACATAAGTCCGGCGCTGCATTTAATTATTAATCACTTGCTTCTTTTGTTTTGCATATTGTTGCAGGCAAAAGCCGCCGGTATAAACTAAACCGTCCAGGCCGTAGAATCACTTAGTTAAAATAAACTATAATTTAGATTCTTTAAAGACTATTGATTAATTTGAGTTATTTATTAAATAGCCGTCGAGTGGCCGATTCAATTAAAGAACTAATTATTTTTGTACATTTCGTTCCGTTAAGGTTAGGTTAGTTATTTGCATTATATAAGATTATTAGGTTTAGCTTTGGATTAATACATTATTATCATTCTATATTTTATAATCGTCATTGTAAGAGTTTTACGAGTACAATAAAGCCAAGGTACTCCCTAGCATAACCGAACGTGTTAAACCCGGTTACTTTCCTTTACTTTCCACCGTCCGATTCCTCCAACTCCTGCCGATCTTACCCTAGTAACTCACTGAAGCGTCTGGCAACAGGAGTTACACGTATTTCCCCCTCCCGAAAGGGGAAAACGTTACAATATATACACACAAAGTTTCTTAGAAATCAAATTAATCTCTTGATTAGTACAAAGTACAGTAATTTGGTAGAAAATATTGACTGTATACTCAATGATATTTTTTTTAATGTTGTTATGCACCAACTTAAAATAATATTTTTTCGAACGTCTATATGGAATGACAATATCATATTTAACTTACAGCCATAAAAAAAGAACGAACCATGCAACGAGTTTTGTGTGCCCGTTATTGTTTGCTTACGCAGTGACATTGTGTATAATTTTTCTAATTCAGTAATTATATATAATTTTATACTATTAGGTTACATTTCATTCATAATTTCGTTTTAATTCTCTTTTTTTTAATAAGAAAATAAATTGTGTATAAAAGCAAAAGAATGCGTCTTGTAACACTGCATGTGTAATTCAGAGATTTCTTAAGTTTTTAGTAAAATATACGATATTGCGATACAAAGTGTACGTTCGAAGAAATATTTTTTTCGGAGGGTACGTATAAAAACATGCATTGTATATATACTGATTAATTTTTACAGTTTGTTTCAGAAAACATTGAAAGCAAAAGAAATTTATAATTCCCGCAAAACTGAAGACTTTCAGGAACAAATCGTCAACTTCTGGCTTTAAATCAAAACTATCATTTAAAAAGAAATTAATAATTATAATTATTAATATTTTTGTATTTGTAATTTAAAACATTTTTAATATGAAGTCTAATGGTGGTAAATTCCATTTATGTTTCATTGAGAGAGCTCGCTGTGAATATAAACTTACTCAAATATTGAAATATAAATAATTATTAAAAATTAGTATAAATTTAAGTAGTTGAAACCTGTTTTATTGAAGTGAAAATTACTTAGTATGTGCAGACAAATAGAGTGAATTGAAATGAAATGATGCTTATTTTATAGATATTTGAATAGTGATTATATTCGATACTTCGGAAAATAAGTTTTAATAATAAATATGCTTATAAATTTCTGAGACTCATTATAAGATTGAAAAATTGAAGAAATTGTGTACCAACAGAGATAAGTAGAGATTGCCAATGCCGTGTTAAGGGGATGTAAAATGGACACTACACCTGTACTCATAAATATTCATTATCTTTACATTTTATTGCAAAATTTTGAATAAAAAAATGCATTAGCTTGTAGTATGCACTATGAAGATTATTCGGTTAAATTTTTAAATAAATTCATTCATTAGTTATTGAGAATTTTGGGTTTCAAAATTATTTATTAACATTTTTCAATTTTTGTACAGGAATCCAAATATCTTAAAAACTAATGAATGAATTTATTTGAAAATTTATCTAAATAATCATCATGGTACATACTACAAGCTAATGCATTTCTTTTCTGGATATTCAGCAATAAAATGGAAAGGAAGCTAATTTCTATAAGTACAGGTGTAGTGTCCGTTTTACATCTCCTTAATAAAACGTGCCGAATTCGATCCTTGAGGCGATTTCGGAACTATACGCGTAAAGCCCCTCCAGGTCTACACGCGCGTAGAGAAGCAAGCGAGAGGGGAGGAGACAAACACAAGAAACACGCGACTTCCAGTGGCGTAGGTAATCTTACGGTAAACTCGCTTTAGCTCGTTTTCGCCGCAGTACTTTATAGTTTTATTTCAATGCGATTAACCCTCCCGAAAATTTGTTAATTAATTACATATTTATATTTAAAATAGATAAATATTTTAATAATAAAAATCATTAAAGTTATCAAATAAATAATAATAAATAAAATCTTTTGGGGGGCGATGAACATATGTAACTTTTTACCTTAAGAGGAGGTCACGTATCTCTGTCCTTTTCTAATCAAAAAATTGAGTTTTTCACACGAACTAACAACTTTAGCAAAAAATGAAGAGAAAGCCGCATCTCGTAATAAAAAAAGCAATATTTTCTTCGATAAGAAAGAATTAATTTTATTGCTTCGTTTTCAAGAAAACCTTGAAAAACCAAATTGTCCACCCTAACCTCTATGATTTAAGTTTTTCAAGGTTTTCTTGAAAACGAAGCAATAAAATTAATTCCTTCTTATCAAAGAAAATATTGCTTTTTTTATTACAAGATGCGGCTTTCTCTTCATTTTTTGCTTAAGTTGTTAGTTCGTGTAAAAAACTCAATTTTTTTATTAGAAAAGGACAGAGATACGTGACCTCCTCTTAATCAACTGATGTGTGCGGTGGCTGTGGTCACTAAGTTTTTACGCACCTCACTGATATTCTAATTTTGCCAAGTTCAAACCCGATGTTCCACCTATTTTTTTTGTTTTATTTTTAAATATTATATATTTTTATAATCAATTTTTATAGCGGAAAAAATAAAATTTTAAATTTATTTAAGACCTTAAATTCTATTTTATTTCAAAAATATAAAAAAATATATTTACTGATAGGGATAGAAAAAAGTTTTAATGTCAATATTACATGGATATATAACTTATATCAATATGAAATAAAAACGTAGCTAGTTCTGTAATTTTTTCCCGCTAAATAAAAAATATTAAAGATTGAGAAAAATTATTATAAATTATAGTTGTTTTTTATTCTCACTCAATTGCGAATAATTAAACCTTTTTTTTCTTTAATTTTTAACTCATTTAATAAAAATAGAAAATAAATATGAATAAATCTAATTTCATTAGAGAAAAGTAAAATAATAAATGAATCTGAAAAATAAAAATAAAAATTACATTGAATATCATTAATATTTTAAAAATTGGACTTTTTCTTCTTTATTAAATATCATATTGTTTTAATATCATTGATTTTTATTTCCAAAACAAAAAAATTGATGATTCTCTTTAACAAACGTAATAATTTTCATTTTTTACTAAACAAAATTTTGACTAAACTTTGAATAGTTGAATTATTTTTTCCGTTAAAAAGTGACATTTTCTAAAGTAATATAGAGGCATGATAACATTCTTTTAAATTAATTTTTGCGACGTGATAAATAGCCGGACATCCAACTATTCCCGAAAACGTCGAATTTATTTATTTATATTTCAATCTTACTTTTATGAAAGATCTACAGAGGGGATCCTTTGAAAAATTGTAACCCTTGTTCGGGTTTCAAGGGCCCAAGACTTAGGCGCAATAATAAAAAATTTGTATTTAAAATTTTTATAATGAAATATTATTTAAAAGGGGTATTGGAATAAAACACTGTCTACGATTTCACTAGTTAAAAGAATGAACGTCTTTAATTAAACAAAAAAAACTATTTACTTGAAATTTAACAATTTTAACAGCGGCTCAGAAAAAACTCTATTTGAATTTTCTCACACACACATTCGCATATAATAAATTCATCGCTACTAATCTAATAAGAAATAGAAAAAAAAAATGATTTCATTTTTTTATGACACTTGTGGCGCAACTAAAAAAAACCAAATAAATATGCTCTCTCTCTCTCTCTCTCTCTCTCTCTCACTCACACACGTTCTCTCTCAGCGGCTCTACTATAATGTAGAAGAACGCACGGTTTCAACTTTTCTCTCGGTAAGCAAGCGCGTCAACTCTATACTCTTTCTTATGTTCGACGCTTTTCCTCTCCCCCCTTTTCGCTGGCAACAGAGGCTCTCTTCGCGGAACCCAACGAACGTTACAACTACTCATGCGAAATTCCGTGAAGATTTTAAGTCACTTCTGACCGGCATGAATTCACAAATTTTAATTTCACTTTTTTTAGATTTTATTTACTTACATTCACCGGAAGCTAATAATTATATACAATTATATAATATTTCTAATTGAAAGAAATTTACGCACGATCACAAATTTTAAGAAAACGTTACGTTATGCAAGCACATACAGATAACGCAATTAATACACTTTATACCTTTTTTATACCCTCTCTCTCTCTCTCTCTCTCTCTCTCTCTCTCTCTCTCTCTCTCTCTCTCTCTCTCTCTCTCTCTCTCTCTCTCTCTCTCTCTCTCTCTATTCTCCTTTTCCTGTCTCCGCTTGCTCTCGGCTTGTCTTCGCTGGCTTCCTGGACACAGGCTGGCGCTACGGCGATGACGTTGGTAGAGAGGGTGCGGCGTAGGTTTGGTTGAATGTGAGATCGTCTGTTAACGTTGTATGACGGCGCTACTAATAAAGGCGCCACTATTTTTCTCACAGTTCGATAAATTCGATAAATTTTTATTTTACGTTATGGCCCCACTACGAATTGATAACGTTAGACTCTACATATATTAAATTAATACCCAGAAATTACCCACTTAGATACGGCAATTAGAACTCTCTCACTCAATTTTTATAAAAGAACAACGACCGCAAAATGAAATTTAAAATTAAAACTCTCCTTTCATGGCACTAATAGACGAAAAAAAAAAAAAAAAAAATTTAATTTTCTCTCTTTAACGTACAAATTCTCTATTTGACTCTACACGACTTTTCTTTTAACACGCTTTTTCTCTCAAAAAAAAGGGCTCTTTGTTTTATTAAGTACTCGCGACACACGTCCGATCTCACTCGATACTCTCTGCACACTGACGCCGGGCCCGCACTTTCTTCAACTTGACCACACACGAAAATCTTGACGGGCCAATCACGGCGCTTGTTATAGTTAACAAATTAAAAATTTCCGGGCGCTAAATTTTACATCTTTTAATTTGTTCAATGATTTATTCGCAAATCACTTTAGAAAAATAAAGAAAATTAAGACAAAATTATTTGTGACAATTGTGACTCTAAATATAGTTGAAAAACCTCTGTTCTTTTGAATATACACATACGGCGCGCGTTTACTTACTACCGGCTTGTTTGCATCTACTCGCTCTATCTCTTTCTTACTCACTCATACAACGCGTTAACAATTTTTTCTTTGCGGCGTACATGACTTATAACACTCAAAATTACAAGGATAAATCTTTTCGAACACTATATAATCCTAATTATTTTATAGTAAATTAAGTCTTTCATATTTTAATAGTCATTTCCTTTTAAGCGCATTTTCTTTTCTTCCTTTTCACAAACGGCGCCACTGGCGTTCTCTTTTCTTCAACTTAGTTGTCCCTAGGCGGGAAGGTTCGAATTAACTTATGAATTTCTCTCCATCACCAATTACATGAAAAACATTTAAAAAAATAGTTTTATTTTAAATTCTTATTTAAACTCTATATAACACTTTTGTGGGCGCCATCAGATCTATTATTTACTCTTAAAGAAAAATTGACTAGTAATATGAACAGTATACATGTAGTTAGACACAAAAAAAAATAAATTAAGATTGAAAATTTTATTGGGACGCAAAAATCGCGTCACATTTTTTAAAAATAACATTTTATTTCAACAGTTACATATTTTAAAAGACGAAAAATCTTAATTTTTCAAAAAATACATAAAACGCTTTTTAAATTTATGTTACATAGAGATTAATTAATTAAGAAAAATTGAAAATTCTTTCAGAAAAATAACTTTTTTGCATCTTATCTGACTGCTCGTTCTGTTAATTACTATTTTGTAATAAAATTACTTTAAAAATTGAAGATGTCATGCAAATTAGTATTTTAATAATAAAGAGCTGAACGGTTCTTCAAGCTGAAATTATATGAATTTTAAATAAACACACAATACTGATTTTATTAATTAACAATTTATTGAGACCCAAAGTGGTCATTCTTTTGATGAGATTATCTTAAAGAAATGATCGGCGAGGCTATTTGAAAATTTACAGTAATAATATATGAAATAAAAACTCATTTAAAGTTTCAAAAGATTATCCGCCTTTTTAATAAACAACAAATTATAGCTGATGGAGGAGCTATCAGACTATTAACAAAATGTATATAATTTTTAAATCTTTGAAACTTTATGAGAAAAAATTAAGAATGACAGATAAAGGGAAAAATCTCTTCCAATTAAAAAATATTAAAGAATAATGAAATGTATCTTAAAAAATCAACTCCGAATTGTTTATTTTTTTTTTTTTTTTAGATATAGATATATAGATTTATTATATATTTAAATGGTTTATTATGGTTATGTAGATTAAATATTTTTATTATTTTTTTTATTGATTTAACAAAAATTTAACTTAAAATGAATAAAAAAATAATAAAAGAATAAATAAAAGAATGAAGGAATGTGTTTTGATAAAGCATATTTTTTAAAAAGTGTTGTTAACTTCATCAAAGCGCATTAAATAAAAATCACGCTAAATACCATTGGTGTTAAAAAAACATTGATTAAAAAAATGGTTTAATTTTTATAATTACAAAAAAATTTAATTATAATACTGCTTATAAATTTGCTATGTGTTATCGAACTAAATGAAAATCTAAAAAAAAAACTTGATGCAAAAAAACTATTGTATATTTAGAAAGAAATATCGTAAGAAAATCCAAAAAAGTAGGTATTTTAAGAGGAGGCCGTATAGTTCTATCTTTGTCTAATCTAAATTTTTGTTATTATGACTAAATTAAATATTTTTATACAAAAGTAAGGGCAGAGCCCAATAGATTTAAGGATGAGCAGACGATTCTATTCTATGAAAAAATATAAAATTTTCATTAGTTTTCGAGTGAAATCTGAAACGGAAAAAGAGTTAAATTTGATTGAAGTGTTCAACTCTTTTTCCGTTTCAGACTTCACTCGAAAAGTAATGAAAATTTTATATTTTTTCATAAAATAGAATCGTCTGTTCATCCTGAAATCTATTGGGCTCTGCTCTTATTTTTGTATAAAAATACTTAGTTTAGTAATTATAACGAAAATTTAGATTAGACAAGGACAGAACTATACAGCCGCCTCTTAAAGTATTCACTAAAAAGAATGCATTACAATTTTTTCAAAGCTTCTTATCATATTATAAAGTTAACTGAAAAATAAAATGTATTCGTTTAATTTTTTAAAGATGGATTTGTTTAGTTACTTTTCAAGTATAATTCAATAAAATTTGAAAATAATATATTTGATAGTATTGCATTGTTTTGTGTAATTTGTGAAAATTATTTTCATTGGAAATCGTATCACATAAGTACGTAAACTTAACGTAAAATTTTCGTATGCTTTGAAACAAAAAAAACTTTCGTCAAATTTACATCAAATATATGTACTTCATTATTCAAATTGTCTCATTACATAGAATTATACATTTCATTATTAAAAAAATTTATATTCTTTATAAATATTTTAATTGAAATTTTCATTTTAAAATTTACCTAAAAACTTTTTTGAAGTAGCCGAATTTTAATCCAAGCCGACGATATGTAAAAAAAATAATTTATTGATAATTTTATTATTAAAACAGTTTTAAATGTATGTGGTAAACGTTATTTTGTTTTTTTTTTTTTAAATAAAATGTTAATTATATTGATATTGCACCTAAACATTTACTAAATTTGAAATTTTTCCAATACTGTAAATTTTCTCTAACAAATATAATACAAAAAAAAACTTTGAAATTTTAAACTGAAAGTTCATTCAAAGAACTTTTAATAATTAATTAGGCAATTATATCTTGAGTATAATTATATTTTTCATATTTAAATAACTAATGATCAAAGCCTACTCATAAGGAGAAATCATCTCCACCTTCAAGAAACAAATTCGGTTAAAACTACAAGATATGATTTCGTGATGAAAAAAATTAACCCGTATTTTTTCTTTTGCATAAATAGATTTCAGAGACAAAGATATACACATTTTTCAATAATATAATGAAAAGAAGTTGTCGTAAGAAATTAAATGATCGGACAACTAAAAATCTTACAGAGAAATGTATTAAATATTAAAAAAGTACAAATTGAATACTTGAAATTAAGCCTTATTAGCTTAAAAAAGCTTAATGCGGTTAAAAAGTTGTGCTTAATTGAAAATTATTACATATCAGTTAATAGTTTTAGCATATAATATATGATAAATTTTTTATTCTATTTCACTTGTATATTTTGATCGTTCGTAATTCGTAACTTTTGAACTACATAACCTTTTTTGATGCAATACAGCTTAAATTAATATATTTAAGTACTTTCTTTGATCTATCACACATTTTCTAGTAAGAATTTTAGCTGTTTGGCTATTCAAGTTCCGATAAGCATTTCACTATATTTTTTATGAAATATCGGTATTTTTATATCCGGTACCTTTTTTCATTTAATTTTTTTCATGAAAAATCAGATTCTAGTTTCAACCAAATTCGTTTTTCGAAGATAGGGAGCTTTCTTCTCCTTGTTCATTTGAAAATTTTTCATTCAAATTAAATTTCGTAATTCTTTTCGTAAGATTTTTGTGAACTTAATTTAAACTTTATATAATGTTTATTCAAAACATATTATCCCTTTCGTTAAAAAATGCCAAATTCTGAACTTTATTCAAGAACATTTATTTTTTTTATGCTATTTTAGATTTATTATTAATGTCTTAAACATTTTTATTTTATTATTATGTTTTTTAATACTTTCTATTTAACATTTTCTATTATGAAACATGTTTCTCATAAGGTTTTACACAATTTTCAAATTACATACTCTCTTTAACGGCATGTCGGAGCTGCAGCAATCGAGTTTTGCTTTTTTTATTTTATCAATATCTTTTTAAATTCTTAAATTAAACAAATATAATGACTTGTCCGCACTAAAGCTATATTTATACAATAATTTTTGTTAAAATAAAAAATCATTTGGACTTGTTATTTTTTTATGAGCTTGGATTGGAAATTAGATATCAAACTCGACAAACCTAACCTTAAAATACGACATATTCAAAGTTTTTATTATAACTTTGTATGTATAATATTTTGGTGGATTTCTTGAGTTGTCCGCACTAGAGTTTAATCTTACCAATTTTTTCTTTGTAGCAAAGAAACTCAATTAAACGCATCGTTTATTCATAAGTTATGATTGGAAATATTATTAGAAGGCGGACAGCTTCGTCATGCTCTTAAGTATATTATTAATTTATTTATGTTTAGAATTTAATTAATATTTTATAAATTTTTTTTAAATGTTGTAAGGGTGGTTTTTATTTGGGATATTATAAATATATCTAATTAAATACGAAATAATAATTGGCTTATAATTCCCAAATTCTGAGATTTACCAGCCTTTAAAATTAATAATAATAATATAACCAGGGAATTAAATACTCTACCTTTAATATTCTAATCAATTATAAGATCACTTCAATAAATAAGTTAACAAACATCCAATTATAGGAAGTAAAATTCACTAAATAGACTTTAATTAATTTAATTAAAAGAATATGGGTTAAGTTATGGACGATTTCTCTAAATTAAGTTAAAATAATAATAAAATATAGAAATCAATTAACGTATACTAAATTACAGAAAAGAAAACTATTAATTTAAACTAATAAGCAATAATAATAATCTGAATCTCTTTAATATTAAAACAAAATTGAGTAATGGAAGCAACACGTGCTCAATATCTATTTTAGGTTATGTAAGGGTAGGGCTTGAACAGCAGTGCGTATCCCAGATTACGCAATTCTCCAATTGGTGGCGCTAGTATCGAGTTTCTTCTGAGTCTTTCTCTCTCTAATCTTCAGTATGCGTTTCGTAGAAGCGAGGTTATATATTTTGTAGTAACGTAATATAAATATTTCATATATATATATATATATATATATATATATATATATATATATATATATATACCAGAAACTAAATTACTATGACTTTTGATTCTAATATAACTTAACTACTTGATATAAATTCAATAAGATCAAAAACTAAGTAAAAGAAAACTAAGAGAAAGAAAAGTTTGTAGAATTAATTATGAACTACTAAATTTTTTTTTAATTTATAAATAATTTAAGATTACATTTACAACAAATATAATTCACTAGAAAGAAATAGCATTTATTCGCGATCACTTATCAAGTTGTTAAATTTCTTCTCACACTTCGATATTTTAGGTTAGGAATATAAAAGGAAATCTCACAATTAATTTTCTCTATTCAATTTAATAACGAATTTCTCCTCAATATTTAAATAAAACAACAATTTAAGTTTTCGCTAATTCACAATGATGCCACGAATTACTTTTAGGTTAGGGAACCACGTGGCTATTTTTATAGCCTGCCGTGATTTCTCCGCACAAATTTTCAAGTATTACGACAAAAAAAAAATATAAATTGAGTAAATTTCTAATTTCTTGGTTATTAAGTAATAGCAGCAAATTCGATTAATTTATATGCTGCTATTAATTTGCCACGAGAGAGAGAGAATTTGTATTTCCAACTTCGCGCACTATTAAGAGCAGGCCGGATTCGCTGTCCTTGTCTAATTGGCATTTTTGTTATTTACTCAAGTATTAATCGGTGTATCTGCAAATTGAAGGTTAAGCGCAATAGATATTATTATAACAAATATTTATACACAAGAAAAAAAAAATCTATCGCTTTGTTTTTGAGAAAAGTAAGGAACGCGAAAATATTATAAACATAATCTTTTACTTCGGCGTTCCTTACTTTTCTCAAAAACAAATCGGTAGATTTTTTTTTTCTTGTGCATAGATATTCATAATAATAATATCTGTTGCGATCAACCTTTATTTTGTAGATACACCGATTAATACTTGAGTAAATAACAAACAACTCAATTGTTACTCGGTCGGTATCAGGTTCTACTCCGGCCTGCCGTTAACTTCTTTTATCACAATGAAAAAAAAAATTAATTTTTAATACAAATTATACCTTTTTCTGCTCGTTGCTACGCTCTACTTCAGCCATCCTTTAAAAATCTATCAATCCAAAGGAGCAACCTCAAACCCCGAAAATCCTAGTATATAATTTAACAAGATGGCTGGTGATCGCTGCTACAAGCCCCTGGTACAATGGCCGGCTTTGGCGACTGATCTAATTATCCCCGCGCAACCGAATTTAATTAACAAATAACAAGAAAAAAAAATTTAACAATAGCCGAGAGAAACTAAACAATGATAACTAACTAACAATAACTTTAATAATCAACAATTAACAATGCAACAACCCATATGGAAATAATTTATGTGAAAAACTGTAAATAATAGTAAATAATTGTAAATAACTGTTAAAAAATGTAGGAATTGAGACATAAATAATAGTTATTTACAGTTATTTACTATTATTTATTATTAATTACTATTATTTACAGTTATTTACAGTTATTAACTGTTATTAACTGTTATTTACAGTTATTTACAATTATTTACAATTATTTACAGTTGTTTATAATTATTTACAATTATTCATAATTATTTACAGTTATTTATAATTATTTACAGTTATTTACATTTTCAAAAATTTTTGAATTAGTGGATAATTTAATGTTATTAATAATTATTTACAATTATTTATAGTTATTTACAGTTATTTACAGTTTTTTACAGTTATTTACAGTTATTTATAATTATTTACAACTATTTACAATTTTCCATAGTTTTTTACAATTATTTACAGTTATTCACATTTTTAAAAATTTTCGCCTATATATAAAATTATTGAATAAATTCGTGGTAATTTTCGAAAATGTAAATAACTGCAAATAATTGTAAAAAACTATAAATAATCGTAAATAACTGTAAATAATTGTGAAAAAAGTGAATAAATGTAAATAACTGTAAATAAATATAAATAACTGGAAATAAGTGTAAATAACAGTTAATAAGTGTAAATAACAGTTAATAACTGTAAATAAGTGTAAATAACAGTAAATAATTGTAAATAATTGTAAATAACTGTTATTTATGTCTCAATTCCCACATTTTTTAACACTTTTCTACAGTTATTTACAGTTATTTACATTTATTTACATTTATTTACAGTTATTAACAGTTATTTACAATTATATCCAAAAATTTTTTCCATATGGGAAGTAACAAAATAGCTTTTAGAAAGAAAATATTATACGGTAACTGTGCAGCAAGGCTAACGAAACGATAATGAGGCACGAAGAAGAAGGAAGCGAACGCTGAGCATCAGTGGCTTCTTCTTCTCTATTGCTCTCTTTGTTACTCTTGTTATTTCCTATTTACTATCTTTTTCTATTTCGCGACTCACTAATCAAATAAAGTTCTTTTATCATTTTATTCTGGTGTAGTTTACTACTCGCTAGTCAAATTACATGTTACTTCCTATTACTAGTGTAGTATTTTTACACTTTACAGGTTACGCCATCTGCGCGCTTAATTTGATTACAGCTCACACAGCATGAAAGATTGCTGCAAGGTTGCTGCAAGGTTTCATGAAAGTTTCGAAACTTCGCAGCAACCTTTCATGAAAGATTGCAGCAACATTTATATGTCCGCGCTAGAACCCGGTTGAAATATTTCTAAAAACCTCGCAGCAATCTTTCAGAAAACCTCGCAGCAACCTTTCATGAAAACCTCACAGCAATATTTCAGGAAATGTAACAGAAACATTTCAAGAAAGCTTGCAGCAATCTTTTAGAACACCTCGCCGCAACCTTGCAGGAAACCTCGCAGCAATCTTTCAGGAAATGTAACAGAAACATTTCAAGAAACCTTACAGGAATCTTGCGGGAAAAATAGCAAAAACATTTCAAGCAACCACACAGCAATTTTTCAGAAAATCTCGCCGTAACCTTGCAGAAAACCTCGTAGCAACCTTTTATGAGATATTGCAGCATATGTCCGCGCTAGAACCCGGTTGAAATATTTCTAAAAACCTCGCAGCAACCTTTCATGAAAACCTAGCAGCAACATTTCAAGAAACCTTGCAGCAATCTTTCATGAAAGGTTTCTCGTAATATTTCATGAAATTTTTCCCAAATTTTGCCGTGAACAACATTCATACCTTTCCGTATGGTTTCCTGCAATATTTTGTAAAACATTTCTTAAATCAACGAAGATAGACGCTTATAGAAGCGTACTTCTGGGTTAAATTTTTCGTCCGATACGCTGGGTAACACTTTAACATTGTTTGTATATCTATACATATGAAAAATTTGATATATATAGATATAAAAATACATGGGATCTAGTGGCGCCCTCAGTAGCTGGGTAACTCATTTTTGGCAGAAATTTTCCATTTAAGAGTACGCTTCTATAAGCGTCTATATTCGTTGCTTAAATCAAGTTTTTCTTATTTGCTAAGTATCAATCGTTGTATCTATAAATTACTAGTTGAGCGCAATAGTATTATTATCAATATTTGTGCACAAGAAGAAAAAATTTCTCAACATCGTTTTTGAGAAAAGTAGAGAATATTGAAATAAAAGGTTTTGTTTCTAATATTTATGCGTTCTTTACTTTTTTCAATAACAACATAAACAAACATTAGTTAATAATATAAACAATAATTTCTGATTATTCATTATTTTAGGTTCGCTTGAGTCTTTATTCTATTAACTATTTTCATTTTTAACTATTTCGTATAATTACACAGTTATTTTATTTATTTGTACTGTAGCGCCATCTATAAAACTATACTAAAATGTCGTAACAACAAGTAAATAGAAATTATTATTTAAATTATATTTGAATATCTTTAGATTTTGCGCGCCACCTATAATATGACTCATTTCAGTTTCTTATCTGTTAATCTAGCATCTCTTTTTATTATAATTAAGTTTTTTATATGTACGCTATCTTTTTACCATATGCGTTTATCCTACTTTATCGACTTTCATTATTCTCTCAGTGCATTTCTATATATCTCTCTCTCTTTCTACTTTTTAACTAACTCTACGCGAGCGCCACAATAGCGTGTTCGCGCGAGCACGTGTTCGTATATTGTTTGTGCCGTCGGCGCCGCTTCGCCGCCTCCTAGACGTTTGGTGGTGAGAATCGTCTGCTCGGGGCTTTCGTCGCGTCTCGTGAGTGAAGTGCTTACAACCATGTGTGTGTCTGTGCCTTGGTTTGTGTTAGTGAGTGTCCCCACCTAGGCTTAACCTCCAAAGCACGGTCTGACGTGTTACTAGATGACAGGTTTAAGCATCAGCACCGGGAACAAGAAAAATCAATAACCAGGTGGATTAGTACCCTGGGTTTTATTGGCGTGTTCCTGGTGTGCATGTGTATGCAGCGTGTACGTGTGCGGTAAGGTAGTCATCATTTTCATTATATATTAAGTTTTAAAGGGGATAGAAAGAGCGAAAAGATAATCTTGGAGTGAGAGAGAAGATGTGAATATAAACAACATCTTCTATCTCTCATTAAGACAAAAAGATTTTATTAAAAGAAAGAAGTTAAAAAAAACCGCGTTACAATGTTATGCATAAATTTATTTGATCTATTTATAAATTATATTTATAAACGTTATATAACTATATTATATTTATAAACGTATTATCTTTAAAATATATAAAATACAATAACGTTTTTATTACTTCATAAAAATCAAAATAAATGAGCTTTGGCTACAATTATAAAAAAAAATCTGTCAAAATAATCAATTCCACAAATTACTTATATAAAATGGATCTATAAAATAAAGAAGAATTTAAAAAGAGAAGATAAAATAAATATCAAATGAAAATTTTCATTATATTCAAATTAAGAAAATAATCTATATTTAAAAAAAAACGTTTTGTAAATTTTTATTGCTAATATTTCTTATTAAAAAAATTTATTTATTAAAAATTTTTTTTTGTATTCAAATTCTGCATTTAACAGCGTTTGGGGATTTGAAAAAAGCTTTAATTTTTTTATACTAGCGATGCAAAGAACAGTAAGTCTGAATTAAAAATTTTATGTTTAAATAAGCGTTAATTAGCACATGCTTAGAAAATGCTTGCATTTAAGAGTCAGCTGTATACCGACACAGTTACCTGTTTTACCGAATCTATTTAAGGGGTGTCCTCATACCGGCATAGAGATCTACCTTATCTACATTTGAATTATGCATTTTAATAAAAATTTAACTATTTTTGACTAAAATTCATAGAAGAGACACATTCTTAACATTCTAAAGAATGTATTGCAACGTTAAAAGACAGAATAAAAGTAAAAATAAAGACAAAAACTGCATAATACGATTATTCATAACCACATTGAAAAGTTAATCGTATTAAGCAGTTTTCGCCTTTATTTTTACCCTTATATTGTCTTTCAACGTTGCAATAAATTCTTTGGCATGTTAAGAATGTGCCTCTCCTACGAATTTCAGTCATGAATAGTTAAATTATTATTAAAATTCATAATTTCAATGTAGATAAGGTGGAACTCTATGTCGGTATGAGGATTCCCCTTAAAATTTATTTTTTATAAAAACTAATAGCTTCAGGCAGAAATAAAGAGATGGTTTCGATTCGTGTAATAGAAAGCAATATTTTCTCTGATAAGAATAATTTAATTCCACCGCTTTATTTTCAAGAAAAGTTGGAATAACTTGAAAATCCCATTATTTGACACTAATTTCTAATTTTTTAAGTTATTCCAACTTTTCTTAAAAACGAAGCAATAAAATTAATTCATACTAATCAAAGAAAATATTACATTTTATTAAACACATCGAAACCATCTCTTTATTTTTGGCTCTTGTTGCTAATTTTGGGAAAAAAGTCAATTTTTTAATTAGAAAAGGACAGAGATACAGCGGACTCTTAACAGTTATTTTATTTTAAACGGCTGTATTGTAGGTCAATATTTTTTGTCAAAAATGTTTCTTATTGTATTGTAACAAATTTTATTTGTAAACATATTATTAATTTTTTTAATAAAAAAAGGCAAAGCATAAGATTTTAACTTGGAAAAATTTTTAATTGTTGCAACGTACCCTGAAACTTAGCCAACACAGCTATTGTACGTTTTTTATTTAAACCAAATAACATATTTTTATCGCTTTCTTGCCCCAAACTTCATTTTTTTAATTATTAAATTCATTATTAAATAACAAAATTAGTAAAATGAGCATTTTAAGGACAAACGCGTTGCATGCTGCACATCGTTTTTATGATTAAATTTTGTTTATTTGATAATTAATTTCTTCATTTTTTTGGAATATTGTAATTAAATACATTTTTTATGATATAATAAAGTATTCACGTATTTTATTACATTCATACTAAATAACAGTAGAAAATATACTTTAAAAAGATAAAATAAACGTCAAAACATAAAAAAATATATATTTAATAAAAAATTGCGATTTTTAAACATAAAAAACATAGATAAAATTTTTTTCTAATTAATTATAAAACTGACAAAAATTTTAAATGCTTTTCATATTATGGTTCAAAGTTTGGAATCATTGTAATAATTATACAAAAAAAAAATTGAAATCTATTTTTTTAATTTTTGGAAATTTTAAAATTCAATGTAAAATTTTCAAAAATAAAATAGAATTTAAAGTCATTTTCATTTAAAACACGCTTCCGTGACAATTTGCAAGGTTTCGTACAGTTTCATTTTTCCTAAATCAAATTATCGACATTATAAATTTATATTAAGTTAATTCAATAAAAAGACATTTAAAACCTGATATCAAGATAATTGCTGCTATACTAAGAAATGATATTAAGAGCAGGCCGGCTGTCCTATTCTAATTGGCATTTTTGTTATTTACTCAAGTTTTAATCGGTGTATCTTCAAATTAAAGGTCGAGCGAAATAGATATTATTATTATGAACATTTATGCACAAGAAAAAAAATATCTACCGGTTTGTTTTTGAGAAAAGTAAGTAACGCCAAAGTAAAAGTTTATGTTTATAATATTTTCGCGTTACTTACTTTTCTCAAAAACAAACCGATAGATATTTTTTTTCTTGTGCATAGATATTCATAATAATAATATCTATTGCGCTCGACCTTTAATTTGAAGATACACCGATTAGAACTTGAGTAAATAACAAACAACTCAATTGTTACTCGGTCGGTATCAGGTTCTACTCCGGCCTACCGTTAAAAAGGATATACTGATATTAATGTACTTTTAATAAAAGCATTTCTTCATTTTTTTATGTGTCTAAAATAAAATGATGTTTATTAACATTTTATGTTGAATTTTTATTAAATAAATTGAAAATAATGTTATCAAGCTCCTATTTAGTTTAGAAAATGCCAATTTTCAAGAGACTAAAAGAATTAAGCTATTCAAAATGTAATGAAAATTTAATCTGTCTTGTGAAAACTTAAATTATTATATTTGTTAAAACAATTTTTTTGTTTTGGAAATAAAAATTAATGATATTATAAAAATATGATATTTAATAAAAGAAAGAAGAAAAAGTCCAATTTTTAAAATATTAATGATATTCAATGTAATTTTTATTTAAAATGCGCTTAATAAAGTTTACATTCGTAAAATTATTTATTTTTTCAGATTCATTTATTATTTTACTTTTCTCAAATGGAATTAGATTTATTCATATTTATTTTCTATTTTTATTAAATGAGTTAAAAATGTCATACATTTAAATAAATTAAAAAAAAAAATCCTTTTTACTTTTCTAAATTGAAATTAGATTTATTCATATTTATTTTCTATTTTTATTAAATTAGTTAAAAATGTCATACATTTAAGTAAATTGAGAAAAGGATCTTTTTTTAAAGAACAAAAAAGTTTTAATTATTCGCAATTGAGTGAGAATAAAAAACAACTATAATTTATAATAATTTTTTTCAATCTTTAATATTTTTTATTTAGCGGGAAAAAATTACAGAACTAGCTACGTTTTTATTTCATATTGATATAAGTTATATATCCATGTAATATTGACATTAAGAGCAGGCCGGATTCGCTGTCCTTGTCTAATTGGCATTTTTGTTATTTACTCAAGTATTAATCGGTGTATCTGCAAATTGAAGGTTAAGCGCAATAGATATTATTATTACAAATATTTATGCACAAGAAAAAAAAAATCTATCGCTTTGTTTTTGAGAAAAGTAAGGAACGCGAAAATATTATAAACATAATCTTTTACTTCGGCGTTCCTTAGTTTTCTCAAAAACAAATCGGTAGATTTTTTTTTTCTTGTGCATATATATTCATAATAATAATATCTATTGCGATCAACCTTTATTTTGAAGATACACCGATTAATACTTGAGTAAATAACAAACAACTCAATTGTTACTCGGTCGGTATCATGTTCTACTCCGGCCTGCCGTTAAAACTTTTTTCTATCCCTATCAGTAAATATATTTTTTTATATTTTTGAAATAAAATAGAATTTAAGGGGAATCATCATACCCACATAGAGTTCTACCTTATCTACATTTGAATTATGCATTTTAATAAAAATTTAACTATTAATGACTGAAATTCATAGAAGAGGCACCTTCTTAACATTCTAAAGAATTGATTGCAATGTTAAACGACAGTATAAAAGTGAAAATGAAAACGAAAACTGCTTAATACGATTAACTTTCCAATGTAGTTATGAATAATCGTATTTTGCAGTTTTCGTCTTCATTTTCACTTTTATACTGTCTTTTAACATTGCAATCAATTCTTTAGAATGTTAAGAATGTGCCTCTTCTATGAATTTCAGTCATAAATAGTTAAATTTTTATTAAAATGCAAAATTCAAATGTAGATAAGGTAGAACTCTATGCCGGTATGCGGATACCCCTTAAGGTCTTAAATAAATTTAAAATTTTATTTTTTCCGCTATAAAAATTGATTATAAAAATATAAAATATTTAAAAATAAAACAAAAAAAATAGGTGGAACATCGGGTTTGAACTTGGCAAAATTAGAATATCAGTGAGGTGCGAAAAAACTTAGTGACCACAGCCACCGCACACATCAGTTTAATAGGGTAAAAAGTTACATATGTTCATCGCCCCCTAAAAGATTTTATTTATTATTATTTATTTGTTTGATTACTTTAATGATTTTTATTATTAAAATATGTATCTATTTTAAATAAATATATGTAATTAATTAACAAATTTCCTACGCCACTGGAAGCTGCGTGTTTCGTGTGTTTGTCCCCTCCCCTCTCGCTTGCTTCTCTACGCGCGTGTAGACGTGGAGGGGCTTTGCGCGTATAGTTCGGGCATTTGCCCATGTGGCGGCAGTAGTTTACATTGAATTTTAACGGGCACGCTCTCGCTTATGCTCATCGGCGATCTCTACTCAGTGATGGATTTCGAGGATGCTTTATACATTTATGTACATCTATATATTAGGATATCCTTTAGCCAACTTCAGAGTATACCGTAGAATTAGAGTATAAGCAGAATATAATATTCTGTAGTATATACTCTGAAGTTGGCTGTTGGATATCATATAAGCATCTTCGAAATCCATCACTGTCTCTACTAATCTCTGGTACCAATAGGTGGGTTTCCATTATTCGAAGGATCATTATTTTATCGTGCTCTGAAACCTCAGCGCACAACTTCGTAATCACATTATTGATCAATAATTGCATATATTTGTAATTAGTAAATATGAATCAAAGATATGTCTTCTACTGTAAAATATTTATTTAATAGCTACAAATCTATGTTCAAGTTATAATTTATTTTCAATAAAGAATAATAAAATGTTAAAAACTATTATATTCTTATATTGTTTTATTATTTACCATTGTTTTTAAAAACCCATAATATTTAGTTTATAATATTAACAATTTATATTAACTTTAATCTCAGTGAAGTATATTAAGAAATTTTTCATTTTTCAGTAATTATATTTTAAATACAATTATTAAGGGGATGTAAAACAGACACTACACCTGCACTCATAAATTTGGCCTATCTTTTTATTTTATTGCAAAACTTGAGGAAAAAAAATGCTTCAGCTTGTAGTATTTACCACGAAGATTATTCAGTTAAATTTTCAAATGAATTCATTTATTAGCTATTGAGAATTTTGGATTCCAATAATGATTATTATAATTTTTCGATTTTCTACCAGAATCCAAATATCTTAAAAACTAATGAATAAATTTATTCGAAAATTTAACTAAATAATCATTATGATATATACTACAAGCTAATGCATTTATCTTCTGAAAATTTAACAATAAAATGGAAAGACAGTTAATATTTATAAGTACAGGTGTAGTGTCCACTTTACATCTCCTTAAACATAAATCTTATATAACTATTGAAGCAATTCAAAATTTGAAGAAATTACAATTTTATTTCGAAGAAATAGAATGTATTTTAAATGTCCCCTTCAATTTTGAAGTGCAATATTTATTGTTATGATAACAGTTATAAAATTATTTACCTCTTCTGAGCGGCATGCAGATATATGGCTGAATATTAAGCATACTAATATGCAATTGCAAAATCATAAAACGTATTATCTTTTTCAATTAAGAATTTATAAATCAATTAGTAATAACATTGCTAACAATGAAATTAGAGTGCAATATAGCGATAAATGGCATTAACTATATTTTCGTTCCATTACTTTTTTCCATTTAATATTTTTAATTTTAAAGATTTAATTGATAAGTTTATTAGTATTAGCATAGCATATTTTGCAAGTCTTACAATTCATTGGAGTATTCATCTATAAGCTTCAACTATTTTTTTATTGGTAAACCTTACAAATTTCCATAAATTTTATTAAATATGAAAATAACTCGAAGAACTGCCTATTATTTTTTAAATATTCAATGTTGCCGAAAAATAAGACAACAATTTTAATGTATATAGAAAAAAGTTTAAAAACTAAATTTCTTATAAAAAGAATTATAAATTTGTTTTTGGTTCAAAATCATTTTTAAAAATCCTTCGTATGTGAAGTGGATGTATAACACTAATAGATGTCCAAAAAATCATATTTTAAGTATATTTTTAGTACAGAACACTTAATACTGTGATGACTTTGTGATTCGATAGCACAAGTTTCTCAGCTTCTCTTGATTGATAGAAGCACCACTGATTTCAAATGTATCGGTTCTGTATTAATTAAATATCATTTTTCTATTATTTTATTTAAACATAATAACAATTTCTGACTATTTTTGTTTATTTATTATGATATATTTTTATTTTACTGTAAGACAGATTGAAATATTCTTCAACTTATTATTGTATTTGTCGATTCAAAAATTCTATTGGTTATTACAGTAAAATAAGAAATAATTTAGATTGTTCTTTTTACGCTATGTTCACTGCAAATTTAAGTGTGTTATTTTAACACACTTACGTGTGTAATTCGGCTGTCGCCATTTTTACACACTTTTTGTGTGTTAAATCTATAACTCATTTTAGATGTTTAATTTAACACACTTAAACGCGTAAATTCAAACGTATAAAACGTGTAATAGATTGAAATACATTAAAAATTAAAAATTAGTTTTAGGGGCGTTTCAATTTTTGTTGTTGGATTTTTTTAAATTTTAATGTGCAATTACTTTAAGAATTAACCTATTAAAATTATATCGCCTATAAAAACGCTTAAAAAATTTTCGACCTGACTCGGGCGCGAACTCACGACCTACGGGATGCGAGGCACCGACGCTACTTATTACGCTACGGAACGCTTGTTGTGAATTATGATAATTTCTTATATTTATGGTTTATTAATATAAAAATTTCATTATTTTTAAACACTTTTAAATTTAAATGAAATAAATAATAATAATCATGAGTAATTAATACTAATTCAAAAAAAATAAAGATCAATAGAATAATTTTTCTTGTATGATTAAAATAATATTTTATCAAAAGAATATCTAATTCTTTATTTATTAAAAATTTAATTTTTCATCAAATAAACAATTATTTTTTTACAAAAAAATAAACGTATATGAAAAATTTATTATTAAATAATTTATTTGATAAGGTTAATATTGATTACTGAATTTTATATTATTAATTTAATAGATGCATTCAATTCAATGGAATTATTTTTTTTCATATGAAAAATTTTAATTAAATTTCTTATTAAATAATAAAATATTATCATCAATTACTTAAGGCAATTAAAATAAAAGACTATATAAAATTTGAAATAATGAATATTGTATTAATTCTAATACAATTTAATATTAAAATATATATTTTTAGAAAAACTTTGATTAAAAATTATTAATGTTGTACTGTAATTACCTGAAAATTTATCTATTTTACTAATGTAAAATAAAAATGAATCACAGTAAATGTATTAATCTACAAATATAAATTTTAAACACATAGATGTGTAGATTTACGCATTTATGTGTGTAAATTTTCACACTAAACTGATCATGTGTGTAAAATTACACACAAAATGTGTATACTGATACTTTTACGCACATAAGTGCGTTTTTTTACACACATAATAGAATTTACACACTAAAACGTGTAAAAATACTCACTATCAGTGTGTGAATTAACACACATGAATTTGCAGTGTTAAAATTTTCTTTTTCAACATGGTGTAATATTTACAATGTATCAATCTTGTCAAAGTTGTATAATATTTTATTATTATCCCAGGCTGAAACTAACCTGAGAAAATAATTTTTAATAAATTGTATATTTCTTATTGGATCAGGAAAGGGTTTATTTTGCAAACGACAAGTTTAGGACCCGAGTCAAAGGCGAGGACTGTACCGAGGTTCCAAAAGAACTCTTTCCTGATCAGGTAAGAAATATATTTTTCTATCCGAGAGCCGCAAATGAGTAACAAAGTTGCAAATTTGGGTTTAGAAGATAAAAAAAATATATTTTTTTATATGATTCGAAATAAATTTAGAGGCCACCGTATCTCTCCGTCCTTTTCGAAATAAAAAAATTATTTTTTGCCATTCTAACCCCAAAATCGCAACTTCGTTGCTCTTTCTTGGCTCTCATGGCAAAAAATACGGTTTGCAACTGGTATGAAAAGGCTTTTTTACGAAACTCGTTACGACCCTCGCCTTCGGCTTGGGCCGTAAACTTCTCGTTTCGTAAATAAAGCCTTTTCATACCCGTTACAAAAATGTATTATTTTTTTCGAAATCTAGTTGTTAAGAGGAGGTCGAGTATATCTGTCCTTTTCTAATCGAAGAATTGATTTTTTCACAAAAATTAATAATTGTAGCAAAAAATAAGAAGAAAGCCCCATCTCGTATAATAAAAAGCAAGATTCTCTTTTATGAGGAAAAATTATTTTTATCGCTTCGTTTTTAAGAAAACCTTGAAAAACTGAATTGTCCATTCTAACCTCTATTTTTTAAGTTTTTCAAGGTTTTCTTCAAAACGAATCGATAAAAATAATTTTTCCTCATCAAAGAAAATCTTGCTTTTTATTAAACGAGATGGGGCTATCTCCTTATTTTTTGCTACAATTATTAGTTTTTGCAAAAAAATTAATTCTTTGATTAGAAAAGGACAGAGATATACGACCTGCTCTTAAAGGCAGAGATGGAGAGATGGTTTGAATTTTTATAATTAAAATCAATATTTTCTTTTATAAAGATAGATTAATTTTATTGCTTCATTTTCGAGAAAAGTTGGAATGACATAAAATTAGAGATTAGGAGCAGAAAATACGATTCGCAAGTAATTCCAACTTTTCTAGAAAACGAAGCGATTAAATTAATTTATTGTCTTTAGAGAAAATATTCCTATTTATTATACAAATCGAAACCATCTCTTCATTTCTGCCTGCATTAACTAATTTTTATAAAAATTAAAAATTTTAACAGAGCCAGTAAAACAAGTATTTGTCTCAGTTTATGGCAGTCTCTTAATAACTATTTTTAATAATGAGCAATTAGTAAACATGTTAAGAAATCATTTAATTTTATAACATACTGTGAGAGTTTCGTCTTAGACGTCGTAGCGTGTAGACGTGTTTACAAGCACTCCGTGTTTATTTCGTATACATTGTTTATTGAACTAAGCTATATACTGTGTATGGGCTTCGGCCCCTTTATAGTTTAGATACGAGTTTAATGGAACGGTCTAACATGGCTGTTTCTACACTGGAGGAGATGCACTCTGACCTCTCAAAGGACATTTATGATCCCAGTGCGCCTTTTACAGGCACCCAGATACCAACAGTTATATTAAAGTTTAACTCGAAAGATTTTGAAAATGATAGTTTCGCAGATAAAGCACAAGATGAAAAATGTTATACGCGTGAACAAGCCATTATCTTATCATGTGTTGAAGAATTAACCATAAAGGACTACACAGTTGCAGTTGATGAACTAGTTAAGCCCGAGAACGTTCTCGTTTCATCACGGGTGTCTAAAAATCGTGTGTGTATTCATCTATCTAGTGCTGAACTCGTTAAAAGTTTTACTTCTCAACACGAATCCATAGAAATTAAGGATAAAAAAGTGTTTATTAGACCGCTGGTATCAACGCATAAAAGGATTATTTTTTCCAACGTATCGCCTATACTTCCTAACCGCTACCTCGAAAAAATTTTGGACAAACTCAACGTAAGTAGAAATTCACCAGTCACACGCATAAAGGTTAGCATCAATACCCCTGGATATGAACACGTTGAAAGTCATAGACGCCAAGTATATGTTAAAGCCGACGATGCCTCCAAAATTCCACCATTGATACAGTTTACACACGATGAAATTGACTTTTTCATTTTCGCTGGTCCCGAAGTCATGCGTTGTTATAAATGCAAAAAGAAGGTCACAAGGCAATAAATTGTTTGTCAACAGAGCAAGATACAGTTAATACCACAAGCACGCACACCTTTGACGAGAATTTTCCCGCATTGGAAAGTAAACAAAATAAGTCGCAAACGAGTATCTTGAATAACATTCCTTCAACTACATTCAAAAGGCCGTTCCCTTCTAGCAACTCTTCAACTACGGTAAGCTCCAACGCTAACGTCGAGGCAAAAGTAAATAGCAAGGCAAATACATCAGTGAAACAAAACAAAAAGAAAACAAAATTAGACTTTTCTCACGAAGATAATATGATGAAAATTGTTGACGCTCTACGACCAAGTTCTAATGTATTCACTGAGGAAAAAAATATTCCATGCTCCTTTGAAGAATTTGTTGAATTTTATAAAAATACTTACGGCAAAAATAATTTGTTTAGCGAAATGCAGAAGATCTCAAATGATAAGCAACAAGTAATTGACCTAATTAACTTAGTCTATCCTTACGTTACAGTACCAAGCGTCAAAACAAAACTTACTAAAATTAAAAATAAATTAAGTCTATCCAACTTCGATGAAAGTGTGCTTCTATCTCAAAGTGATGTCAACAGTAATGAAACCAGTGATTTTGATGCATAAAAGCCATTCTGATTTTAATAACAATGGAAGAAGATATTACTTATATTAATAAATTACTCAAAGTAATGTTTTGGAACGCTAGAAGTGCGCGATCAAAATTCGAAGAACTCAAAACGAAAAGTGAATATGACATTATAATATGTGTTGAATCTTGGCTCGTCAATGACGAAACCTTGAAAATTCCTGGCTACACCAGCTTCACAAGAAATCGTCCTAACAGCACAATTCACTCACGTGGTGGAGGTATTATTGTATTTGTTAAAAACTCTTTCAAATTTGAACCCCTTTATAATATAAAATCTCCTACTACAAAAGTAGAAATGTGCGGTATTAAACTTAAAAATATTAATCCATGTATAGAATTCGTTATATGTTATAAAGTCCCAGAGCCCGGTGCATTTCTCACACAAGATCAATGGGATAGTATAGTTCAAAATGTCAAAAGTAATAATACCATTCTAATTGGTGATTTCAATTCACATAACACTAATTGGAATTGTAAAAAAACTGATCCGAACGGGGAAAGATTAGAAGAATCGATTGATAAATTCGGCTTGTTTTACATAATGATAATTCTTCTACGCACCTTGATATACGAAATAACACTGAATCTAACATTGATCTTGTGTTTTCTACTACAGATCTAGCTGACAAAATAAATCTGGAAGTGTGTGACGAGCTCTGGGGTTCTGACCATTTCCCCATTTTTATAAATCTGGGTATTGAAAAAGAACAATATGTTAAAAAATCCTTCAAAATTAAATCCAAAAGAACTGATTGGATAAAGTTCCAAGAAAACTTGAACTTAACCTATAACGAATTCCTTACATTAAACTATACAAATATGTCTCCAAGCGATAAGTATGAATTTTTTGTTGAATGTATCACGAAAGCTGTCAAAGCGAGCTCACCAATCCGCAAAATATTCAATGGTAAAGATAAGATGAGAAACCCCGTTGCTTGGTGGGATAAAGATTGTGACAGAGTTAAAAGACTACGTCAGGCCTCATTCAAAAAATGGCAGTTTACGCGCTCTCTAGTAGATCTCATTGAATACAAACGTTGCGTTGCTTTAGCCAAAAAAACTTTTAAAAATAAGAAAAAGAGTATTTTAAAATATTTGTTTCTAGTCTAAACATGCGCGTCGATTTTACCCATGTGTGGAGTAAATGCAAAATTCTAAAAAACAGTCTAACCAAAATTAAACCAAATTTTAACTCTGTCACTAAGGAGATGATAGACGAGGCTCTGGATAAGCTAGCTCCTTCATGTACGGATATAGACCATAATGTTTCTAATTTTATTCCTGGCAATCATAATAAAAATGACTTTTTCGATACTACATATAGTTACTTTGAATTCAATTTTGCTTTAGATAATAAAAAAACCTGCTCTAGTCCTGGAATGGACGGTATTGATTTCGAAATTCTAAAAAACTTAAGTCCTAAATTCAAACTCCTCCTTCTCGACATTTTTAACGAAATGCACTCTACTGGCTCTTTCCCGCGCAGCTGGAAGAATACCTTTGTTCACTTCATTCCTAAACCCAATGGCACGTCAGTTAGGCCTATAGCACTAACATCTTGTTTGTGCAAACTGTATGAAACGCTTCTTAAAAACAGAATGGAATGGTGGGTTGAACATCACAACCTACTTCCCAATAGTCAAAGTGGTTTTCGCAGGGGTAAATCTACAATAGATAATGCTGTTAATCTAGCGCTAAAAATAGATGAAGCCTTTGCAGAGAAAAAAAGTGTTCTAGCTGCTTTTCTAGATGTAGAAGGTGCGTTCAACAACGTAAATGTGGATGTACTACTGCGTAAACTACTTGACTTTGGATGTTCTGAAAATGTCCTAAAATTCATCAAATTCATTCTTTATGAACGTTATATTTATACCAACTACCATGACAATGAATATCGCACTGCATACAAAGGCACCCCACAAGGAGGTGTCCTCAGCCCTCTTCTATATATCATATATGTTTCCGAGGTTACTGCTAGTCTGTCTAAAAATGTTTTCGTGTCAGAATTTGCCGATGATATCGTGATATATGTCAAATGTAAAAACACCAAATGGGGCAAAGGACTTTTACAGAACGCTTGTAACTCTGTTGACAAAAATTTAAAAGAGATTGACCTTGACATTGCTCCTCACAAATCCGTTTTCATCCAGTTTAATAAGATGGGCATACCTCCTGGAGACACTAGCATTAAAATCAGAAACACCAATATTATTTCTTCTAATACCGCTCGTTTTCTCGGCATACTATTTGACCACAAAATGACCTTCATTCCACATCTAGAGCACGTTATTAAAAGTTGTAGAAAAACCTTATATTTAATTAAATTTCTCTGCGGTACATGGTGGGGGGCGGATCCTGAGACTCTTCTTACCCTATACAAAAGCTACATTCGACCAATGATCGAATACGGATGCTTCGTCTATTATCAGGACAGAGAAAGCTTTTTCACAAAGCTAGAAAAAATTCAAAACATTGCAATTAGATCTGCCTTAGGTTATCGTATCAGCACTCCAAGAATTATATTAACAGCAGAATCCAAACTTGTTATTATTAAAGAAAGAATCAATTATCTATGTAAATGTTATTTATCAAAAATTTTCTTCTACCTCTGGTTCCGCAACCTTTAAAAATATAAACAAATATTTTGATACAGTCAAAAAAAAAAATATATACCAAAGAACATCATTTTTTCTTGTTTCGATACTCTTACTGATTCTTTAGACAAAATTTATAAAACAGATAAAGCTTGCATCTTCTGCCACGACTTTAACTCAATATACTCAGTTATTCCTATTAATACGCAGTACGGCAGTAGTCTTAAACATTCAACTATGCCTAATGTCCTTTTTAATAACATTTTCTCTGTCCTGGATGGACTTAAAATTTTCACAGACGGAAGCAAGTCAACAGAGTCTCCTCATGTTGGTTCTGCTTGCCTGTGTAGTGATCTAGATATTAGCATTATGAAAACCATTGATAAAAATGCCTCAGTCTTTACAGCTGAGTCAATCGCTTTGAAAGACGCTCTAGATGTAGCATTAAACAACAAAAGTCAAAACATTCTGATTTTCTCTGATTCCCTTAGTGTGTTACAAAGCCTCCAGTCTCCCCATATCAACTTCAAAACTAAAGAATATATTATCGAGATAAAAAAGAAATTTAAACAGTTTCACATTGACAATACTTTTAATACTTCTATTTCTCTTTTCTGGATTCCTTCTCACATGGGAATCACAGATAATGAGAATGTTGACAAGCTGGCTAAAGAGGCTTCAAACTCTCACGCAATTGACATTAACTCTGTCCCATTCACGGATTTGTACGAGAATTTCAAGAAACAAATGTTTCAAGAAAACCATGTATATCTCACTAACCCAAAACATAACACGGGTAAAATTTATTTCCAATCTTATTATAATAATGTTCAAAAACCGTGGTTCTATAAATGTAAACTTGACAGAGAATTCATTGTAACTGTCAATCGTATGAGAAGTAACCACTATCATTTATTGGCTTCTCTTGCCCGTCTTGGAATAATTCAGAGTGCTACATGTAAATGTAATGATTACGACGAAGATTTGAATCATGTCATTTTTCAATGTAAACTGTATAATGATAATAGAATTAAACTTTTACATAATCTTAAAAAGATAGATCTCACTTTACCATTGAATATTGAGTCTTTAATCGCCGAACCAAACATTGCTGCGTGTAAATGTATTCTAAACTTTTTTAAAATTTGTAATCTAAAAATCTAAATGTCGAACTTGTAAAAATTAATGTACAGCTATATTTGTAAAGCTGAAATTAATCTTATGTAGATTAGAAAGGCTTAATAAAGAAAAAAAAAAAAAAAACATACTGTGAAATAAATTTCGGCAAGCAGTGTTCTTTGCGGTGGAAAGATGACACCCTCACAGCTAGAACTCAGTCTTCCTACTTTAGATATTAGACTTCCTAAACAAGATAGCAGAGTTCCTAAAGATATAATCTGACGTTATACAGTAGCGGGCAACAAAGGTACATTTCTCAAATTAGGAAGTCTGATGACCTAAACGCGAACTCTGACTTCTAAAACCAAGGCGCTATGAATTATCTACATTCTGTATTCAGCTTGCGTATTTTGAAACGCAGCTGAACAAAATTCGTTTTGGTGTATATTTCAATAGTAACATATAAAATAGGAAAATATTTTGTATTAAAGCATTATAAATAAGTTTTTCATTACATTTTAGTTAATGCAACGTCCAATTGCATCTTTAAAAATAGAGTTTAAATAATAGGAAACATTGAATATCATTCGAATTTAAGGCGACCTCGCTGTTTAGGTTAGGTTTCACTTTTTAGTTTACAAATCACGCTTTCAATACATGAAATTTTTTAGATCTTTTAATTTTCCACCATTCTTTGAAACCCATAAAATGGTGAAAAACTTAAAAATCACAAAAAATTTATAAACTAAAAGCGTTCTATTTCGTAAACTACGAAATAGAAATTTAGCTTAGCCTCCGAACATTTTTTTAAATTAAGTATGTTTTTTATATCTCTATCTTTTACAAATTAAAATTAATAAAAACTTTAACAATGTAAAAAAAACATTTATATATTTTTAAAATACAGTTATATCTTCATGCCTATTTTGTCATATTTTATAAGATACATAGGAATAATAATACAAAATTTATTATCTTTGGTCTCAAATACTGAATTATTTGTCAAAATTTTATTTTTATTTATTTAAAATTTAACAGTTAATAACTTTATTGGCTAATCAAAAATTTAAACTATTAGGAAGTTCCAAGTCACTTATAAAAATATATTTATAACTATTTAGAAGTTTCAAATTTTTATAAAATTATCTAATCCTGACTTTATAATCTGATTATATCATTTATAAACTTTTTAAAACTTTTATTATAGAAGGTTATTTCTGTCTGGAAACTTCTGACAAATACAAATTGTTTTTTGTAATTAACCATACTAATTTGAGAAATCTTTTTCTTAATTGAGTCGCGTAATATTAATAATTAAAAACTATAATATTTTTGCTCGTATTATCTATAAATTTTGATTTTAAATAAATTATAAGACCTTCAAATCATCTAGAAATGAAATTTTTTATTGCATTATGACTGAAAACATCGAATTACGAAGTTTCGATATTTTGACCAACACTGCAACTGCTTTTCGGTATTTCAACCAATCGGTTTTTTTATTTTTCGGTATTTCAACAGATCGGTTGTTTACTTTTCGCTATTTCAACCGATCACTAAATTGATTTTCGGTATCATGATAATCAGGCAATTGATTTTCGACATTAGAGCCGGTCTGTGGCACAGTCGGTAGGAGCGTTGGATTCGTATGCTTGGGGAACCGGGATCGAATCTCGCTCTCGGCTGTTTTTCAAACGAGCACCTCTGTTATATGTGCTTTGTACACAGTACACACTTACGAGCTCCGTCGCTAAGGGATGAAAAAGTGCAGTTGTAAAAATCAACTGACCTTGCGTCCCAGTGGATCGGGGTTTGATTCCCTAGGAAAAATTAGAAAAAATAGTTTTCGAAGTTTTCCGAGGGAATAAACCCGAAGAACACAAAAACATATATATATATAAAAGTCCCTCTGGGCAAAACTTGAATTATAATAAAAAGTCCCACTGGGCAACAAAAACAAAAAATATAATAATCACTTGGTGATGGCCTAAGACGTAACGCTCATATGAAGCAAGCCAAGAGGCCAAAATAATAATTAAGAAGAAGAAGAAGAAGATTTTCGACATTTTATTTTTCTACACTCTCGACTTTCGATAACACGACTTTCTGACTATAAACTTTCTGCTGTTCGTCTTTTCGATTTACTTGACTACACTCATACGTCAAGTCTTCTTTTTCTTGCTGGTTTGAATTTTAGAAATTGAATTTTAGAATTTGTTGCGTCTTGAATTTTAGAAATATTATTATGTATTGTATTATTATCCTCGTTTATCATTGATGTACCTGGTTCTATAGAAATATAATTTTCTATCTTTTTCGCGGCGTGTGAACGAGTATACCCCGTCAAAAACGTTTAGCTAAAAAAATTAACTAAAAATATAGCTAAAAATACAGCTAAAAATACAGCTATATTTAGCTGGAATATAGCTATATTAATCTGGATTTTTTAGGTAAAAATCCAGTTATTTTTTAGGTAAAAATCCAGTTAATATTTTGAGTCTCTTGTAACAGCGGAAAATATAACTGTATTTTCAGCTGTATTTTTAGCTGTATTTTTAACTGTATTTTTAGCTCATTTTTTGAGCTAATCGTTTTCGACGAGGATAACAATAGCTGATAATATAGCTAAATTTTCAGTTATATTTTTAGCTGTATTTTTAGCTTAAATTATTTTATAATTTCACGGAATAATAACTCGTTAGTTATTTTCCTGTAAAAGAAAGTTCCAAAAATGAGGTGAACCTCTTAGTGTCAGCTCTCCGAAGATCGAAGAGCTTCTGCGTTTTGGCACAAAGTATCTTGCTCTTTTATACCTGTGTCCTTAAAATTTGTCGATGGAATCGTAAAATTTAGAGAAACGCCACCTTGCGACGTAGCATTAATCAATAATTAAAGGCAGGTAAGTTCACTTCACGTCGCTAGGTGGCGGATCTCTAAATTTTACGATTCCATTAAGAAATTTTGAGGCCATAGGTATAAAAGAGCAAGATACTTTGTGCCAAAATGTAGCTCTTCGATCTTCGGAGAGCCGACACTACGAGGTTTACCTCATTTTTGGAACTTTCTTTTACAGGAAAATAACTAACGAGTTATTATTCCGTGAAATTATAAAATAATTTAAGCTAAAAATACAGCTAAAAATATAGCTGAAAATATAGCTATATTATCAGCTATTGTTCGCCTCATCAAAAACGATTAGCTCAAAAAATTAGCTAAAAATACAGTTGAAAATACAGCTAAAAATACAGCTGAAAATACAGTTATATTTTCCGCTGTTACAAGAGACTCAAAATATTAACTGGATTTTTACCTAAAAAATAACTGGATTTTTACCTAAAAAATCCAGATAAATATAGCTATATTCCAGCTAAATATAGCTGTATTTTTAGCTGCATTTTTAGCTATATTTTTAGCTAATTTTTTTAGCTAAACGTTTTTGACGGGGTAGTGCTTCTGAATAAAACATTCTTCCGGGATGATTGCTTTCTCATTGTTTAAATTATTAGTTTCAAAATTACAAACAAATTTCCTAAAAAAAACATTTATGATTAAAAATCACATGTATGTACATATTATAAATTAAATATTGTATTATTCAATTAAAACTTACGTATTTTGTTTCAAAAATTTTTCTTTTTTCTTTTTAAAATTATATTTTCTCATTTTAAGTATGTTTTTTTTCGATTTTCTTCAGACTTTATTTTTTCAATTTTTCGTTTCTCTCGCATTTTATTACATTTTATTTCAAGCTTTTTTGTACCCATTTTTATGATAAATTAAACATATATTGAAAATTCCTAAACAGTTAAAGCAAATGAACGTAACAATACTTTGCTATGCCAGGTACTAAGTAGTTGAACTACAATGTTTTTATTTACATTTTGAAAGTACTACACTCTTAGTTTGTTGTTTTGAAAATTCTTTGACTCTTGAGTAAAAACAAAAATAAAGTATTTCAACGGCAATCAATTAACTAAATTTAACTCACCCATAATATGGTATTACGATTTGTGCGTTTAGCTTGTCAAAGGTTAATATTATTTAATTCCGATAAAAATGATGAGCTTTACTTTTAAATACGTGTACATAAATATTGTTAGAAAATAGTATATCAAGTGATGGTAATAAAAAAAGTAATTCCCCTGGAATAAAAGTAATTCCTCTGTATCAGTATATTTTTTATCTATCAATTTTTCTGGGAATAACCTATGGACAGCTTGGCTACTTTGAGATATTGTTCTATTAGATATAACTATAAAAAAACCTGAGTAAAATTTTTAAAATTAACACCTTTATTTTCTATTATTTCAAAATTTGAATTTGACCCCTTCGAATAGAATCACCCATATAAATTAATTAAGAAATTCTAGAAATTCTCCCTGTCTTCAATAACTACCTATATATCATATAAGAATATAAACATTTCATTTTATGTTTACTTGTAGTGTCAAAATATGTTTACCATTTGGCTACAAATCTTAAAATTTAATTCAAAACTGTGCTCTTTGAAAATATTATTTTTCAACACAAGTTTCCTTCTTATATTTTTTTTTCATGACGTCGCCATTTTTATTTTTTGGGAGGCACACTTATCATTCAGAGCTGAAGGTTAAAAACGACAAAAATAAAGAAAAAAATTTTTTCATAAAATGTTACAACATATTTTTAAATGACATGCACATCTTAAAGAGCATATGAACGCATCTTCACTTGTAACTATCTTTTAAAACGCAGTGTTCTTATAATAGAATCACTTTGTTTAGTAACTATTTTTTATACACTGAACGGGAAAATAGAATTTTCATTTTGAAAGTTTATAGGCAACAAAAAAATATTATGTATTTATTTACTTTTTTATTATATTTTGATGAAATCCATCATGATATATTAATATTTAATATTTCGAATATTCTTATATACAAAGTTACTATATACATTTAGATATTAAAACTAGATAACTTCGAAAAATGTATTTAAAAATTGAAAAAAATGACAACAATACCGAAATTCGAAATTCTGTAGAATAGCCCATATACCACTGATTATAATGAATAAGATTCAATGCTTTTGAGTTAAATCTTATATTATGTTGTTTAAAGTGAAACAGCTTCGAGTTTATGTTTTAAACTTAAAAAAAATTATATTACGTTTAAATATATTTAAATATATTCATAAAACAATAAGTATATATTTTGCAATTATAAAAATCAGTTTAATGTAAATATGTTTTAGAATAAAAATAAAAAAATTAGTCTTGACTTATTGTTGTATATATTTGCAAATGTAGCTATACAGAGAACTATCAGTCATAGATCTAAACCAAAAGAGATAGAAATCTGAAATTTATATATACAGAGATTAGTAGAGATCGCCGATGAGCATAGGCGAGAGCGTGCCCGTTAAAATTCAATGTAAACTACTGCCGCCACATGGACAAATGCCCGAACTATACGCGCAAAGCCCCTCCACGTCTACACGCGCGTAGAGAAGCAAGCGAGAGGGGAGGAGACAAACACACGAAACACGCGGCTTCCAGTGGCGTAGGTAAATTTACGGCAAACCCGCTTTAGCTTGTTTTCGCCGCGATACTTTATAGCTTTATTTCAATGCGATTAACCGTCCCGAAAATTTGTTGATTTATTTTTATTTAAAACAGATACATATTTTATAATAAAAATCATTAAAGTAATCAAACAAATAAATAATAATAAATAAAATCTTTTGGGGGGCGATGAACATATGTAACTTTTTACTCTTTTGAACTAATGTATGCGGTGGCTGTGGTCACTAAGTTTTTACGCACCTCGCCGGTATTCTAATTTTGCCAAGTTCAAACCCGATTATCCTCCTATTTTTTTTTTTTTTTATGTTTTATTTTTGAATATTATATATTTTTATAATCAATTTTTATAGCGGAAAAAATAAAATTTAAAATTTATTTAAGACCTTAAATTCTATTTTATTTCAAAAATATAAAAAAATATATTTACAGATAGGGATAGAAAAAAATTTTATTGTCAATATTACATGGATATATAACTTATATCAATATGAAATAAAAACGTAGCTAGTTCTGTAATTTTTTCCTGCTAAATAAAAAATATTAAAGATTGAAAAAAATTATTATAAATTATAGTTGTTTTTTATTCTCACTCAATTGCGAATAATAAAACCTTTTTTGTTCTTTAAAAAAAAGGTTAAAAAAAGACATTTTTAACTCATTTAATAAAAATAGAAAATAAATATGAATAAATCTAATTTCATTTGAGAAAAGTAAAATAATAAATGAATCTGAAAAAATAAATAATTTCACGAATGTAAACTTTATTAAAGCGCATTTTAAATAAAAATTACATTGAATATCATTAATATTTTAAAAATTGGACTTTTTCTTCTTTCTTTTATTAAATATCATATTTTTATAATATCATTGATTTTTATTTCCAAAACAAAAAAATTGTTTTAACAAATATAATAATTTATGTTCTCACAAGACAGATTAAATAAAATTTTCATTACATTTTAAATAGCTTAATTCTTTTCGTCTCTTAAAAACTGGCATTTTCTAAACTTATATAGGAGCTTGATAACATTATTTTCAATTTATTTAATAAAAATTCGACATAAAATGTTGATAAACATCATTTTATTTTAGACACATAAAAAAATGAAGAAATGCTTTTATTAAAAGTACATTAATATCAGTATATCTTTTTTAATATCATTTCTTAGTATAACAGGAAATATCTTAATATCAGGTTTTAAATGTCTTTTTATTGAATTAACTGAATATAAATTTATAATGTCGATAATTTGATTTGGGAAAAATGAAACTTTACGAAACCTTGCAAATTTCACGGAGTGCGTGTTTTAAATGAAAATGACTTTAAATTCTATTTTATTTTTAAAAATTTTACATTGAATTTTAAAATTTCCAAAAATTAAAAAAATAGATTTCAATTTTTTTTTGTATTTATTACAATGATTCAAAACTTTGAACCATAATATGAAAAACATTTAAAATTTTTTTCAGTTTTATAATTAATTAGGCAAAAATTGTATCTATGTTTTTAATGTTTAAAAATAGCAGTTTATTTATTAAATATATATTTTTTTATGTTTTGACGTTTATTTTATCTTTTTAAAATATATTTTTACTGTTATTTAGGATGAATGTAATAAAATGCATGAATACTTTATTATATCATAAATAATGTATTTAAATACAATATTCCAAAAAAATGAAGAAATAAATTATTCAAATAAACAAAATTTAATCATAAAAACGATGTGCAGCATGCAACGTGTTCGTCCTTAAAATGCTCATTTTACTAATTTTGTTATTTAATAATCAAAATCGTTTAGATAATTAAAAAAATGAAGTTTGGGGCAAGAAAGCGATAAAAATATGTTATTTGGTTTAAAGAAAAAACGTACAATAGCTGTGTTGCCTAAATTTTAGGGTACGTTGCAACAATTAAAAATTTTTCCAAGTTAAAATCTTATGCTTTGCCTTTTTTTATTAAAAAAAATTAATAATATGCTTAAAAATAAAATTTGATACAATACAATAAGAAATATTTTTGACAAAAAATATTGACCTACAATACAGCCGTTTAAAATAAAATAACTGTCAACTGCAAGCATTTTCTAAGCATGTGCTAATTAACGCTTTTTTAAACATAAAATTTTTAATTCAGACTTACTGTTCTTTGCATCACAAGTATTAAAAAATTAAAGCTTTTTTCATATCCCCAAACGCTGTTAAATGCAGAATTTGAATACAAAAAAAATTTTAAATAAAAAAATTTTCTTAATAATAAATATCAACAATAAAAATTTTAAAAACTTTTTTTTTAAATATAGATTATTTTTTTAATTTGAATGTAATGAAAATTTTTATTTGATATTTATTTTATCTTCTCTTTTTAAATTCTTCTTTATTTTATAGATCCATTTCATATAAGTAATTTGTGGAATTGATTATTCTGACAGATTTTCTTTTAGAATTGTAGCCAAAGCTCATTTATTTTAATTTTTATGAAGTAATAAAAACATTGTATTTTATATATTTTGAAGATAATAAGTTTATAAATATAATATAGTTATATAACGTTTATAAATATAATTTATAAATAGATCAAATAAATTTATGCATAACATTTAAAAAGAATTTATAAAATATTAATTAAATTCTAAACATAAATAAATTAATAATATACTTAAAGAGAGTATGTAATTTGAAAATTGTTTGAAACCTTATGAGAAACATGTTTCATAATAGAAAATGTTAAATAGAAAGTATTAAAACATAATAATAAAATAAAAATGTTTAAGACATTAATAATAAATCTAAAATAGCATAAAAAAAATAAATGTTCTTGAATAAAGTTCAGAATTTGGCATTTTTTAACGAAAGGGATAATATGTTTTGAATAAACATTATATAGAGTTTAAATTAAGTTCACAAAAATTTTACAAAAAGAATTACGAAATTTAATTTGAATGAAAAATTTTCAAATGAACGAGGAGAAGAAAGGTCCCTATCTTCGGAAAACGAATTTGGTTGAAACTAAAGAATCTGATTTTTTATGAAAAAAATTAAATGAAAAAAGGTTCCGGATATAAAAATACCGATATTTCATAAAAAATATAGTGAAAAGAAACGCTTATCGGAATTTGAATAGCCAAACAGCTAAAATTCTTACTACAAAATGTGTGATAGATCAAAGAAAGTACTTAAATATATTAATTTAAGCTATATTGCATCAAAAAAGGTTATGTAGTTCAAAAGTTACGAATTACAAACGATCAAAATATACAAGTGAAATAGAGTAAAAAATTTATCATATATTATATGCTAAAACTATTAGCTAATATGTAATAATTTTCAATTAAGCATAACTTTTTAATCACATTAAGCTTTTTTAAGCTAATAAGGCTTAAATTAAAGTATTTAATTTGTACTTTTTAATATTTTATACATTTTTCTGTAAGATTTTTAGTTATCCGATCATTTAAGTTCTTACGATAACTTCTTTTCATTATATTATTGAAAAATGTGTATATCTTTGTCTCTGAAATCTATTTAAGCAAAAGAAAAAATACGGGTTAATTTTTTTCATCACTCAATCATATCTTGTAGTTTTAACCGAATTTGTTTCTTGAAGGTGGAGATGATTTCTCCTTATGAGTAGGCTTTGATCATTAGTTATTTAAATATGAAAAAAATATTCATACTCAAGATATAATTGCCTAATTAATTATTACAAGTACTTTGAATGAACTTTCAGTTTAAAATTTCAAAATTTTTTTTTGTATTATATTTGTATATTTGTTAGAAAAAATTTATAGTATTGGAAAAATTTCAAATTTAGTAAATGTTTAGGTGCAATATCAATATAATTAACATTTTATTTAAAAAAATACAACAAAATAACGTTTACCACATACATTTAAAACTGTTTTAATAATAAAATTATCAGTAAATTATTTTTTTACATATCGTTGGCTTGGATTAAAATTCGGCTACTTCAAAAAAGTTTTTAGGTAAATTTTAAAATGAAAATTTCAATAAAAAAATTTATAAAGAATATAAATTTTTTTAATAATGAAATGTATAATTCTATGTAATGAGACAATTTGAATAATGAAGTACATATGGTCAATGTTCCAATTGCTACTCACGAACCTATTACTAGCCGTTCATTGTTAAAATTTTTTTTTTGTATCTAAATAACATTGAGCGGTTAGTAATAGGTTCATTTCTAACAGCGAGTAGCAATTGGGACATTGACCATATATTTAATGTAAATTTGACGAAAATTTTTTTTGTTTCAAAGCATACAAAAATTTTACGTTAAGTTTACGTACTTATGTGATACGATTTCCAATGAAAATAATTTTCACAAATTACACAAAACAATGCAATACTATCAAATATATTATTTTCAAATTTTATTAAATCATATTTGAAAAGTAACTAAACAAATCCATCTTTAAAAAATTAAACGAATACATTTTATTTTTCAGTTAACTTTATAATATTATAAGAAGCTTTGAAAAAATTGTAATGCATTCTTTTTAGTGAATACTTTAAAATACCTACTTTTTTGGATTTTCTTACGACATTTCTTTCTAAATATACGATAGTTTTTTTGCAACAGGTTTTTTTTTAGATTTTCATTTAGTTCGATAACACATAGCAAATTTATAAGCAGTATTATAATTACATTTTTTTGTAATTATAAAAATTAAACCATTATTTTAATAAATATTTTTTTAACACCAATGGTATTTAGCGTAATTTTTATTTTATGCGCTTTGATGAAGTTGACAACAGTTTTTAAAAAATATGCTTAATTCTTCCTAAAACATTCCTTAATTCTTTTATTTATTCTTTTACTATTTTTTTATTCATTTCAAGTTAAATTTTTGTTAAATTAATAAAAAAAATAATAAAAATATTTAATTTACATAACCATAATAAACGATTCAAACATATAATAAACAATTCGGAATTGATTTTTAAAGATACATTTAATAATTTTTTAATATTTTTTAATTGGAAGAGATGTTTCCCTTCATCTGTCATTCTTAATTTTTTCTCATAAAGTTTTAAAGATTTAAAAATCATATACATTTTGTTAATAGTCAGCTCCTCCATCAGCTATAATTTGTTGTTTATTAAAAAGGCGGATAATCTTTTGAAACTTTAAATGAGTTTTTATTTCATATGTTATTACTGTAAATTTTCAAATAGCCTCGCCGATTATTTCTTTAAGATAATCTCATCTAAAGAATGACCACTTTGGGTCTCAATAAACTGTTAATTAATAAAATCAGTATTGTGTGTTTATTTAAAATTCATATAATTTCAGCTTGAAGAACCGTTCAGCTCTTTATTATTAAAGTACTAATTTGCATGACATTTTCAATTTTTAAAGTAATTTTATTACAAAATAGTAATTAACGGAACGAGCAGTCAGATAAGATGCAAAATAATTATTTTTCTGAAAGAATTTTCAATTTTTCTTAAATAATTAATCTCTGTGTAACATAAATTTAAAAAGCGTTTATGTATTTTGTGAAAAATTGAGATTTTTCGTCTTTTAAAGTTTGTAACTGTTGAAATAAAATGTTATTTTTAAAACTTAATTAAAAAGAATGTTATCATGCCCCTATATAACTTTAGAAAATGTCACTTTTTAACGGACAAAAATAATTCAACTATTCAAAATTTAGTCAAAATTTTGTTTAGTCAAAACTGAAAATTATTACGTTCGTTAAAGAGAATCATCAATTTTTTTGTTTTGGAAATAAAAATCAATGATATTATAAAAATATGATATTTAATAAAAGAAAGAAGAAAAAGTCCAATTATTAAAATATTAATGATATTCAATGTAATTTTTAATTAAAATGCGCTTTAATAAAGTTTATATTCGTGAAATTATTTATTTTTTCAGATTCATTTATTATTTTACTTTTTTCAAATGAAATTAGATTTATTCATATTTATTTTCTATTTTTATTAAATGAGTTAAAAATGTCTTTTTTTAACCTTTTTTTAAAGAACAAAAAGGTTTTATTATTCGCAATTGAGTGAGAATAAAAAACAACTATAATTTATAATAATTTTTTTCAATCTTTAATATTTTTTATTTAGCAGGAAAAAATTACAGAACTAGCTACGTTTTTATTTCATATTGATATAAGTTATATATCCATGTAATATTGACAATAAAATTTTTTTCTATCCCAATCTGTAAATATATTTTTTTATATTTTTGAAATAAAATAGAATTTAAGGTCTTAAATAAATTTTAAATTTTATTTTTTCCGCTATAAAAATTGATTATAAATATATACAATATTCAAAAATAAAACATAAAAAAAAAAATAGGAGGATCATCGGGTTTGAACTTGGCAAAATTAGAATAACGGCGAGGTGCGTAAAAACTTAGTGACCACAGCCACCGCATACATTAGTTCAAAAGAGTAAAAAGTTACATATGTTCATCGCCCCCCAAAAGATTTTATTTATTATTATTTATTTGTTTGATTACTTTAATGATTTTTATTATAAAATATGTATCTGTTTTAAATAAAAATAAATCAACAAATTTTCGGGACGGTTAATCGCATTGAAATAAAGCTATAAAGTATCGCGGCGAAAACAAGCTAAAGCGGGTTTGCCGTAAGTTTACCTACGCCACTGAAAGCCGCGTGTTTCGTGTGTTTGTCTCCTCCCCTCTCGCTTGCTTCTCTACGCGCGTGTAGACGTGGAGGGGCTTTACGCGTATAGTTCCGGAATCGCCGCAAGGATCGTCATGATCGAATTCGGCACGTTTTATTAACACGGCATTGGCAATCTCTACTTATCTCTGATATATACTAGAAGTTTATTAAGAAGGGGCCGAACTATCTGTCTTTGTCTAATAGCGTTTTTCATCATTTATGTAAACACTATCCGGTATAACAAGAAAAAAATAGCAGCCCCCGCTAGATATTAGTATAATAAGTAAATTTTGTAATAATAACCGAATTTTTTCACTGCGTAGTTTTTGAATAATTAGAGACCTACCAAAAGAAGATAGGTTATATTCTAGATTGCTAGTAGGTCTCTAATTAGTCAAAAACTATGCGGTAAAAAATTTGGTTGTTATTACAAAATTTACTAATTATACTAATATCTAGCGGGGGCTGCTATTTTTTTCTTGTTATACCGGATAGTGTTTACATAAATGATGAAAAACGCTATTAGACAAAGACAGATAGTTCGGCCCCTTCTTAATGCGTGTACCGCGCGTGTGGAATTAAGTGCTGTGGTAAAAATAAATGAATTTAAACAATGTAAATATAAAAAATATCTAAATTTAAAAATTTATCGACTGATATTAGAAAAATATATAAGCTGTAATCAAGTATTGATGTTTAGTTTGTTCGTGTTCCTTGTTTCATAGATACAATTAACACAGCATAATTTTTCCGTCAACGGCACTACTGAAATATAGATATAAAAATTTGATTGATTATAATTTTATAATATATTTATCGTAATTTACCGTAATCCAATTGAATAATATTCAATCTAAGAACCTTGGTAGAAAATTAACCATTTTTGGCCATTTTTATTGGTTAACACATGTTAAAATGACACATCTAAAAATTCTGTTTAAAGTGTTTCCAGAATTACTAAATAAATACCATTTTAACATGTGTTGACCAACAAAAATGGCCAAAAAATGGTTAATTCTCTACCAGGGAATCATAAAAGATTTCAAACAATTTAATCATAATATAAAAATTGGAATTTACCTCATTCCTACCTATTCTACCCCTATAGTGCAACAGTGCCTGTGGTGGATTTGTAAGGCTCTATATTCGAGAAATTTATTATTGTCATTCGAGAAATTTACAAAACTCTACACTCTACTCTATTATAAAAAAAACGCACGTGTATACTTAAGGCGACTACGGAAGTTCGGTTGGATTTCATTTTGTAGTTTACAAATTACTCTTTCAGTTTTTAAAATTTTTTGGATTTTTTAATTTTTTACCATTTATTATAATTCATAGAATGGTGGAAAATTAAAAAATCTAAAAAATTTTACATATTGAAAGATTAATTTGTAAACTCAAAAAATAAAACCTAACCTAAAATCCGAAGTCGCCTTAAAGCAATCGTTAAAATCGGCAAAGGTCAATTTTCAATTAGGAAAAAGAAATACAAATTTCTTTCATTGAAAATATTTTTTTTATCTCTGTGTACTTTTATACTTTTGGTATATTTCCTTTATTGGAAATTTCATACGTATTCTATTAGTTTCTAATGCATGTTTTTTTTTTAAAATTGAAGTAAATAAATATATAAAAACAAAAAAGCATGAATTTATATAAGGATATTAGAAATCATTTGAAAATAATTACAATTTAGTCAATAATTTTAATTTAAAAAACATATTTTTAATTATGTGTAATTACTTAGAAATCTTGATGTTAAATAATTATCTTAGTATTATTTTGTAATAATGTTTAATAAAAATAATTTTTTAATATTCAATATATAATTTTGTAACAAAATACAAAATGAAAATAAACTTGACTGATATGAGCATATCTCCACAACTTTTAATTTTTTTATAATGTTTTTGAAAAGTCATTTTACTGCTGTTACTGGGTAGCGAATAATGCACACTATTCAAACTAGGTTTACATCTTTTGTACAATCTTGTTCCTCTATTTTTTATGTATATGGTGAATGTGCCACCAATGCTCCAGTAGATATTTCTATAAAACGAAAATTTTTACATGGATAAAATTTCCGAACTTTTATCCATGTAAAAATTTACGTTTTATAGAAATATCTACTGGAGCATTGGTGGCACATTCACTATATACATAAAAAATAGAGGAACAAGATTGTACAAAAGGTGTGAACCTAGTTTGAATAGTGTGCATCATTCGCTACCCGCAGTGACAGCTGTAAAATGACATATCACCAAAAGATTAAAAGTTGTGGAGATATGATCATATAAAATTAATTTTGTTTAAAACTTATCCCTACTAAAAAATCTTAAATGAGATCTCAAATGATACCTCGAATGAGATCTCATATCGAAATCTCATTTGACAATATTTTTTGTTGTGGCATGTTTAAAATCATCGGTTGGGGACTATTGTTGAAAAATTCAGATTTTGAAAATTTTTTAAAAATAGTCCCCAATTAATGATTTCAAACATGCCACAACAAAAAATATTGTCAAATGAGATTTTGGCATTGAGATCTCAGTTGAGGTCTCATTTGAGATTTTTTAATAGGGATATATTAAATAAATTGTTTATAATAAAAAATAAATGTAAGCACAAAAGTAAAAAATGGACTTGATTTAAAAATAATTCATTTCGAAATTTTATCGTACTAAATAAAAAGACATAAATAAATGTAATTTTTTTATTTTTAAAATTCAATACTTATTTTTATAATAATAATAAATTTATCATTAAATGCTGATGTATATTCCTTAGATGTCGCACAATTTCTAATATCAACTTTTACCATATGTTGTAAAGTAATTATATTAGAGCAAAGATCAACTCGGCTATTATACTTTTCTGGTTGTTTAGCATTTCTATACAATTTTTTCTTCATACAATTCTAGTTGATCTTGTGTGATTGAGATTTTGCAGGAAATTTTCATTTTTGGTCAAATATACGTGATAAATAATTATAATTTCAAACATTTGATATACAATACCATGAAAATAAAATTGAAAATATATAAAATTGAAAATTATACGCATTTCATGAGATAAGATGAAATGTTAAAAAGTATTAATATATTATTATTATTATTATTTTTTTTTCTTTTATTATTCTATAGATCAATATGACAGACGAACCTTATTATTATATGAATTCAAAGAAATTTTTTATTATGTTCATAAACAAAACTTGCATTTATTTTAAATTCCAATTCACATTTGTTATCTTCTATAAAAATATATTTAATTAAGAGTAGGCCAGATTCGCTGTCTTTGTTTAATTCAGTTTTCTGTTATTTACTCAAATATTAAGGGAGTACTATCGGTAGAGGAATAAACATAGAGTTTTAGATGAAACTTGGCATAAGGGTTGATATGGGTGTAAATAAGCCTTGGTTAAAATTTGAAAACGATTGCCTACCTAATAGTAGAGATATTGGTATTTTTAATTCCATCACTTTTGACATGTAGTATGATGTGAAATCAGGTTATTATCGTTTTCATTTCAAAAATTCTGCTTTATTAACATACAGATTTTAACGGGGATTTGTTTATAAATAGAAAATTATTTGACAAACGTAAAATGCTTTCGAAACTTATCAGTTACTACTTTGGAGGATCGAAATTAATTAATATTCAAGCAAAGAAGGCGATTATTGAAAGAGGAAATCTATAAAATACGAAATTTGACAATACTGCAATATCGTAAATACAGACGATCATATTATATATACAATCCTTTATTTCAAACATTAAATTACTTATTCATAATACGTTTATTTAAATTATATAATTACATATTTATTTCTACATGATCAAAATTGGAACAAATTCTCAGGTGGCTAACTTCATATCGATAGTACTCCCAAACGGTGTTTCTGTAAATTAAGAGTTGAGCCCGGCCCAATAGGCATAATTACTATAAATATTTATACGTAAGGAAAAAAAATTCTATCGATAGTTTTTGAGAAAAGTAAGGAACGCGAGAATATTATAAACATAATCTCTTAGCTCAGCGTTCCTTACTTTTCTTGAAAACTATTCGATAGAATTTCTTTTCCTAACGTATAAATATTCATAGTAATTATGCCTATTGCACTCAATTCTTAATTTACAGAAACACCGATTAATATTTGGGTAAATAACAGAAAACTCAATTTTTACTTGGTCGGTATCAGATTCTGCTCCGGCCTACCGAACCCATCTTTTATTAATAACTGAAATAAATTTATGTTTGCTAATTTTAATCTAAATCTATTATCTACATTCTAACCAATACTCTTGTACTATAACTACTAAAAATTAAAATTTTATTTGAATTATTTGAACACTTTGGCAGCATCGATAACTGTCACTGAAAATCGTAAGGTTTCAATCAATCGACAACAATTTATTTTTAATGATAATAATTATAATCAATGTGTAAGTACTTTATCTTGAATAATACTTATATAACATGTTTGCTTTTTCTATAACCATTTATAGTACTTCATTTAATAACATTCTTCTAATATTTATTATTACTATTTTATTAAATGAAAAAAATATAGATAGTTATCGACAAAGTTGAACATTTTATACAAATATTAATCTAAATAAAGTACTTGCACATAGATTAAATTTATTATCATTAAAAGTAGATCCTAAATTGTTCTTACATCCTTTAAAAACAGATTAATAAAGGAAAATTCAGTGACGCATATTCCATTCATTTATGCATGTTAATGGAATAGGCACATATCATACAAAATTTTCTCTAGCTGCTATGGTATATAAATTTTTACAAATTACAAAATCAGTGGGAACAGATGTAGCGGACTCATTAAAAATTTATTTTAGTATAAATGTAGTAAAATCAATAGAACTTTTAAAAGATGTTGTGGAGCAGGAGTGAACAATGTTAAAGATGACAATTGCTCAAAAAATGTATAATATCATGATGACCAAGGAAGTTATCTTTTGAGTAAACTTTGGCAATATTAATTTTATTATTTAATATTAGTTAAAGTTAAAAGTATAATTTGTTTAAACCTTATTTAAATTTAAATTTATAAATAATAAATAATAATACATAATACATTAATGATCTTACAATTAAAATTAGAAATATAAAAATACAATATGATTGAAAATAAAAAATAAAACATATGAAAAATAAATATTGTTACTTTTTCACAATCAATCTCTTATTTCATTTTTATTTTTAAATTTATATTTTTGTTGATTTTTAATAATAATAAATTTTTCCAAATGAACTGTACTCAATTTTTGTTTAGACCCCTTGCTTCAGAGTGATGAAATATAGTACTATCTTTGTTCACTTCATTAATTTTATATCAATTTATCCTTGTGATAAAACATTGGGCAGTTTGATAAAGCAAAACTTTTTAGATGAATTGGTTCAAATAGCAAACTGAACTTAACTTATTTTGCTTTAATTCTAAAAAAATGTACACTGAGAAAAAAATTTAGTTGAGTCAATGAAATAAATTTAGTTATTAAATATTTTGTTGATAAAAATTAATTTTGATTGAAGTAATATGCAAGGTTATTAAATCACTGAAATATTTAGTTGGGATAAAAAAAATTGATACCTAAGTTAAAAAAACTAAATATTTTTTTAAAATAAAGAAAAATTTATTGTTTCGGTTAAATTATTTGATTGATTTAATCAAATCAATTTCATTAATTCAATATTTAGTTGCTTTGATGAATGTGTTTTTTCTCTTTATGAAATATATGATTGATTCTATGAAATATCTCATTGTCTTTTACTTAAATAATTTCATTGCTATATTATAATTAATTGGATGCATTAAATTAATTAAATTTTTAATTGATTCAAATATTTGATTTATCTTGTTCTATAAAATTATTTTATTACTTTTATTATTTAATTATATTGCGTCTATGAAATCAGTGATTAATTGAATTAATTATTATTTTTAACAATTAAATATTTTATTATTTATGTCCCAATTAAATATTTTGTTGTATTGATTAATTTCTTTATCAGATCGATTAAATAATTATTTGATTATCTTAATAAAATATTTATTGAAACAAGCAGTTATTATTTAATAACATATTTACTAAATCAAATGAAATATAATCTTAAAATTAATATTTAATATTCTTGAAAAATATTTTTTTGTATAAGTTATCATCCTTTATACTCAAACAAACTAATGTTTTAAATACGTGTCTTGCTAAGTGAATAACTTAGCAAAATATGTACTAAAGTTAATAAAAATTACAGAGAAATCTGATTGAATACTTGTTAAAATCAAGTAAATCCACTATTTGATTCATCTACATAATTTATTTCATTCAAATAACACATATTTGAACTAAAAGAAACATTTATTGTTTTAACAAAATCATTTAGTTCGATGGTTTGATGATACAACCGCTTGGTGGCGTCGTTAATTTTCGATCTCGCAAGCGGTAAGAGGGCTTCTAAGTTGATGTATAAGGAAGTTAAAAATCCAAGATAGTACGTAAATTGTAATGCGAGCGAAATTTATGTTAGATTTACTGCGTGTGCGATCACTGTATAAAGCATACTAATGTTAGTATGTTAATAATTGTTATTCTTTACCATATAAATAAATGGAATCATATTCACCTGTCCTTTAATGAGTCATCAATTCATTGATGTTAATAAATAAATGCAAATCACTGAAAGCAAATACTGTTCATTAAAGACAGTATTTGTTCGATTAAAATATCTATAAATCGAATTAATTAAATATTTCTTTACTTTGAAGGAATATTTTATTTGAGATAACCGAATAATTAATCAATTTTTGTTAAGACAATGAATTAATTTTATTAAATCTTAAAATTTTATTAAATCTTAAAATTTTATTAAATTTAAAATATTCAATAAATTAAACTTTCATTTGAAAATATAAAATATTCAACTAATTTAATTTCAATATAGCATTAATATGATGAAATAATTAATTAGAAAAACAAATGGGCATTTTAATTGATAAAATTTTTTATAAAAACAATGAATTAATTTTATTGAATCAATCTTCGCGACATTTAGTAAGTCAAATATTTATTTGAAAATACAAAATATTATTTTTAACCAATATTTGTGATGTTTAGTAGAATCAAATATTTATTTAAAAAAATGAAATATTTATTTGACTCAATTAAAATATTTGTATTAATGTAACAAAATATTTTATGTGCCGCCCGCACCTAAGGGATTTCATTGATTCAATTAAGCCTTACTTAATCCAACTAAATTTTTTTCTCAGTGTACTCTATATTCTTTATTTCTATATTCTTTAAACTCTAAGAACTATAAAAAATTATACTCTATGTCATCTTCCGCTTAAGTCTAAGAACTCTAAGAAATTGTACTCTACTATGCTAAGCAACTCTAAGCAATATGGCGACCGTTATCGACCAATCACATTTTTTGCTCAGCAATATGGCTGCGCTCTATAGCTCATCTCCCTTTTAATATAGGATATATATAACTTTGTTAAATTAAATAAATAATATAGAAAGTTAGTAATTTATTTCTTTATTTACGCTTATTTTATAAATTTGTGTATCAGAGTATGAAGTATGCAGAATAGAAATATATGACAATCAGTCTTGGAACCACTTTCTATATTATTTATTAAATATAACAAAGTTATATATCAATTTTCAAATCTTTATCTCTTTTAGTTCCTGAGATATAAAAAATGGATAGTAGTAATTTTCTTCGATTGAGTTAAAATTCTGAAACAGGCATTAATGTGCTCTAAATAATGTCTTAATTGTTTCTATCAATATGTTTTATAATAAAATAGTTAAAAATTGTTTTGATATGTTCTTAGAATGATTAAATCTTACTTTTCAATCTTATAAACTATTGATTATAATGTTTATGTAATATACAAATATAAGTGTAGGTATTTTTAAAAGAGTATGTAGAATAGAAATATATAATCACTAAAATACTTTTCTTTTGATCAATAAAGTACAACAAACTGTCATGCCATTTTCTAGATCCCTATCTCTCTCTATTAGTTTAGAAATCTGACATATGGCTCATAGCTCTCCGCATAGCTTCATGTTCAAATATTTGCATTATTAAATTGAAGATGACTTTACTAAAAGTTTCCATTCATAAAATAGTCAAATCTTATTAGATTAAAATATTTCATTCTCAAATAATAATATCAAAGGAGTAATCAATCAGATATTTAAATAAAAATGTTAGTTTTTCGGGTTTTGAGCATAATCGAATCAATGTACCAAAGCTATTATATTTTAACCTTTGTTTGACACACTTCCCTGGTGTAGCATACTTAACACACTGGGTTTATTTGTATTCCAACGATAAAATTATTATAAAAAATATAATAACAAATATTTTTATTCTAAAATTTTTTACGAACTCTTGAAACGTTTATTTTGAACGCTACATATGTTTTATAGTGAGATATTAAAATTAAATATGTTTGAAAAATAAAAACACTTCTTAGATTTAAGTACTTCAAATCATCGTAAAAATGACGTGGGGGCATTTGTACCACAGTGTGTCAAACAAAGGTTGAACTTATAATATATCATTTTACATGAAAATTATTTAATTCTTTTATATTATGATAACTCACTTAAAAGCTTAAATCAATAATATATAAATTTTTAAGCTTGCTATAGATTTAATTGTAACTAAACAATAAACAGTATTTACTAACTTAGACGCATGTCAAAATTTTAAATTAATTTTTTCGACTCAAATACGTTTTATATTGATTTTATGAATATGGTTGTGTATAAAACAATTAAATATAATAAGATTTAATTATTTCATGTTAGAAACAGATAATAAATCAATAAAAATTAGTTTTACTCTAAAAATGTTAAGAGCATGACGAAGCTGCGCGCCTCCTAATAATATTTCCAATCCTAACTTATGAATAAACGTTGCGTTTAATCAAGTTTTTTTACTACAAAGAAAAAATTTGTAAGATTAAACTCTAGTGCGGACAACTCAAGAAATCCACCAAAATATTATACATAAAAAGTTATACTACAAACTTTCAATGTATCGTATTTTAAGGTTAGGTTTGTTGAATTCGATATCTAATTTCCAATCCAAGCTCATAAAAAAATAACAATTCTTGATTTTTTATTTTAACAAAAATTTTATATTTGTTTAATTTATGAATTGGAAAAGATATTAATAAAATAAGAAAAGCAAAACTCGACTGTTGCAGCTCCGGCATCCCGTTAACTTGAGAATTGATCATAATCAAAGGATCAACTTTGATTTTTTTCTAGATTTTTTTGAAATTAAAAGCGATCAAAAATATTATGCAGTTGATTATAGTTAATAAAAAAAGAAGGCATTTTTCAGGCTGTCATATTGCCGGTCTAACAGAAAAGAATCTCACAGCCATGTTTTTGTAAGACGAAAAAAATTTCACTTTAAAGTGTGCGGAGAAAAGAATCTCATGTCAAAATATACGGCGAGAAGAATCCCTCGTAAAAAAATTTTAACGATGATATTTGATGAAAGATTTTCTTCACCGCATTTTTTAAACTGGGATTATTTTCGTTAAAATTTTTTTACGGTGGATTCTTTTCGCTGCATATTTTAAAGAGAAATTTTCTTCGCCGCATTTTTCAAAGTGGGATTATTTTCGTTGAAATTTTTTTACGAGGGATTCTTTTTGCCGCATATTTTTATGAGAAATATTCTTCGCCGCATTTTTCAAAGTGAGATTATTTTCGCCGCACGCGATATATTCATATTCTATAATCTCATTAAAATTATTAATTAACTATTAAAAAGAAGTTGCATTGGGTTATCCAAAGAGCTAATTTCAGAAATTATGGATGAATCAAATTAATTGAAACGGGTTTGGTATATGTTTTCTTAGGCAGTTTTTATTTCGAGTACTTACTTATCACATCTCTTAAACTAAAAGACCTAGAGCATTGAAATTTTACATATAAGTTTATTACTTTTAATATATATATATATATATATATATATATATATATATATATATATATATATATATATATATATATATATATATATAGAGTGTGTTTTATATACTTTAAAAATTCGAATCTAGTTTCAACATATGAAACTAGATTTGAGTTCTAAGCATAGTATTCAATGTATGGAACTAAAATATAAAACAGAATCCTATATTGGGATTTCAAATGGCAGATAGTGGGGGAAATATGGCGCCGAAGAAAGTCGAATTTCATTACCCTACTAAAAAATCTCAGGTGAGAAATCACCTGATTTCTCAGGTGATTAATCATGCCAAAATCTCATGTGACGATTTTTTTGGTTTTTACACGTTTCAAAGCATACTTAGTCAATTGCGAACTATTTTTGAAAATTTTTGAAAAATTTGAACTTAGAAAATTTTTTGTAAAATGAGTCAAAATTTTTTCTAAGACCAAATTTTTAAAAAATTTTCTAAGTTCAAATTTTTCAAAAATTTTCAAAAATAGTTCGCAATTGACTAAGTATGCTTTGAAACGTGTAAAAACCAAAAAAATCGTCACATGAGATTTTGGCATGATTAATCACCTGAGAAATCAGGTGATTTCTCACCTGAGATTTTTTAGTAGGGTACTAAAGTTCAGCTCTCGTCGACGCCATTTTCCCCCACTATCTGTCCATTTTAAATCCCAATACATAGCGAACAAAATTTATTCTACTAAATAATCCTCATATTGTTGGAAAAAGATTAGAATGTATGCTTGAAATGGTAAAAACTGTGCAAAACTTTAAATTATTTGTCAACCGCTTAAATGATAATCGCACTAAAGAAGAGTGTCATATATCCAGATCACGCATTTTGCTCAAACTTGGGGATGAGTTTTTAGATAATAAAATATGGAAAAAGTTAAGGTTATAGTCACAAATACTCAATTTTTCTCTAGATACAGGCAATTAAAGAAAATCACTAAAAAATTTACTAGATTTTCAAACACTTTTATAGCTCTGAAGCATCGATAGCTAGAAGCTTGAAACTTTTTAAATAAATTCAAATCCTTTCGAAAAAGTAGTTATAGCATATAAACATATTATTTTTCCTTAAGAGGACGCTGGATCTCTCTATCCTTTTCTAATTAAAAAATGTAAATTTTTGGGAAAACTAGTTATTATTGATAGAAATTAAGAATGTTCAATGTTTACGTAAAAGTTAACAGAATGCTTTGAAATTTTGAAATATAATTTATTATATTAAATTAAAGTACCTCAATTTTTTTCCATATTTCATTCCGCATGTTTTTTCGAAAAATTTAATGTTAAAAATACGAAAAATAACATGGGCTCTTATGGGCGATTTGAGAATCGATTGCGTTTTATATAAATTTCTGTCATAAAAGTTAAGAGATCAAATTAAAATTTAGATATTATGAAAGTACATTATCTAAGGATTTATTTCATATACACTGAGAAAAAAATTTAGTTGGATTGAGTAAGGCTTAACGGCATGTCGGAGCTGCAGCAATCGAGTTTTGCTTTTTTTATTTTATCAATATCTTTTTAAATTCTTAAATTAAACAAATATAATGACTTGACCGCACTAAAGCTATATTTATACAATAATTTTTGTTAAAATAAAAAATCATTTGGAATTGTTATTTTTTTATGAGCTTGGATTGGAAATTAGATATCAAACTCGACAAACCTAACCTTAAAATACGACATATTGAAAGTTTTTATTATAACTTTGTATGTATAATATTTTGGTAGATTTCTTAAGTTGTCCGCACTAGAATTTAATCTTACAAATTTTTTCTTTGTAGCAAAGAAACTCGATTAAACGCATCGTTTATTCATAAGTTAAGATTGGAAATATTATTAGAAGGCGGACAGCTTCGTCATGCTCTTAATTGAATCAATGAAATCCCTTAGGTGCGGGCGGCACATAAAATATTTTGTTACATTAATACAAATATTTTAATTGAGTCAAATAAATATTTCATTTTTTTTAAATAAATATTTGATTCTACTAAACATCACAAATATTGGTTGAATAAAATTAATTTATTGTTTTAAAAAAATTTTTTATTAATTCAAATGCATATTTGTTTTTCTAATTGCTTATTTCATTACATCAATATGCATGTAGTAACTGAATCAAATAATATTTTGTATTTTCAAATAAATATTTGACTTACTAAATATCGCGAAGATTGATGCAATAAAATTAATTCATTGTTTTTATAAAAAATTTTATCAATTAAAATGCCCATTTATTTTTCTAATTGATTATTTCATTACATTAATATACATATTGGAATTAAATCAAATAATATTTTGTATTGTCAATTAAATATTTGACTTATTAAATGTCGCGAAGATTGATTCAATAAAATTAATTCATTGTTTTAATAAAAAAAATTATCAATTAAAATGTCCATTTGTTTTTCTAATTAATTATTTCATCATATTAATGTTATATTGAAATTAAATTAGTTCAATATTTTATATTTTCAAATAAAAGTTTAATTTATTGAACATTTTAAATTTAATAAAATTTTAAGATTTAATAAAATTAATTCATTGTCTTAACAAAAAATTGATTAATTATTCGGTTTCACAAATAAAATATTTCTTCAAAGTAAAGAAATATTTAATTGATTCGATTTATAGATATTTTAATCGAACAAATACTGTCTTTAATCAACAGTATTTGCTTTCAGTGATTTATATTTATTTATTAACATCAATGAATTGATGACTCATTAAAGGACAGGTGAATATGATTTCATTTATTTATATGATAAAGAATAACAATTATTAACGTTGCCAAATTTCATTCAACATATTACCGAACTTAAATTAATTTATAATAAATTAAATAACATTTTAAAATGTTTTATTTATTAAATGAAAACGTTTAAATGTAATTTGAATAATATATTCCATCTCTAAGTGCCATTCAAAGAACTTTTTGTTGAAAAATATTTCATTACTTTAAGTTGGCAGCGATCCTTCTTTCCTATGTTAAAGCATAGGGTACCCCTCTGACTCTTCACCTCCCCGCATGACACCATTGAACATCCTTAAGAGGCGGTCGGAACCAAATCGGTGACTTAGTTCGGTGCTTGTAATAAATGCTTATAATAATTTATTCATTTATTAATATGGTAAAAATATAGTCATTTCCTCTAGTCATGTATATAAAGAATAATCTAAAATAGTTAAAGCCACAAAAATATACAAAATATTATTATAAAGCGAAAAATGCCACCTAACAATCGACACGACAGTTTTTTGCATGCGGTATATGTCAAGTCAGTTTAATATTTGTAATAAATGCTTATAATAATTTATTTACTTATTCATATGGTAAAAATATAGTCATTTTCTCTAGTCATGTATATAAAGAATAATTTGAAATGGTTTAAGCCATAAAAATATACAAAATATTATCGTAAAGCGAAAAATGCTGACTTGATATATACCGCAAGTCACCGATTTGGTTCCGACCGCCTCTTAAGGGTTGTCCGCAACTTCTATAGCGAAAAACAATATTTTGTCTGATGAGAGCAAATTAATTTTGTTGCTTTTTTTTCAAGTAAAGTTTGACATACTTGAATAACGTATTTTCTAGCCTAATTTAGGATTTTGTAAGTATGTCAAACTTTCCTTGAAAAAAAAGCAACAAAATTAATTTGCTCTTATCAGACAAAATATTGTTTTTCACTATAGAAGTTGCGGACAACCCTTAATTTCTATCAATAATAACTAGTTTTCCCAAAAATTTAGATTTTTCAATTAGAAAAGGATAGAGAGATACAGCGTCCCCTTAAAGTTATAGCGTAATAAAGATTGTGCCTGAATTTTCTTTTTAAAATATTAATCAATATAGGAGAAAATAATATTTTTATATGCTGTAACTACTTTTTCGAAAGGATTTAAGCTCAGCATTAATTTAAAAAGAGTTATGAGTTTCTTGCTATCTATGCTTAAGAGCTATAATTGATTTTCTTCAATTACTTGTATCTAGTGATACACTGAGAAAAACATTTAGTTGGATTAAGTAAGGCTTAATTGAATCAATGAAATCCCTTAGGTGCGGGCGGCACATAAAATATTTTGTTACATTAATACAAATATTTTAATTGAGTCAAATAAATATTTCATTTTTTTTAAATAAATATTTGATTCTACTAAACATCACAAATATTGGTTGAATAAAATTAATTTATTGTTTTAAAAAAAATTTTTATTAATTCAAATGCATATTTGTTTTTCTAATTGCTTATTTCATTACATCAATATGCGTGTAGTAACTGAATCAAATAATATTTTGTATTTTCAAATAAATATTTGACTTACTAAATGTCGCGAAGATTGATGCAATAAAATTAATTCATTGTTTTTATAAAAAATTTTATCAATTAAAATGCCCATTTATTTTTCTAATTGATTATTTCATTACATTAATATACATATTGGAATTAAATCAAATAATATTTTGTATTGTCAATTAAATATTTGACTTATTAAATGTTGCGAAGATTGATTCAATAAAATTAATTCATTGTTTTAATAAAAAAAATTATCAATTAAAATGTCCATTTGTTTTTCTAATTAATTATTTCATCATATTAATGTTATATTGAAATTAAATTAGTTCAATATTTTATATTTTCAAATGAAAGTTTAATTTATTCAATATTTTAAATTTAATAAAATTTTAAGATTTAATAAAATTAATTGATTGTCTTAACAAAAAATTGATTAATTATTCGGTTTCACAAATAAAATATTTCATCAAAGTAAAGAAATATTTAATTAATTCGATTTATAGATATTTTAATCGAACAAATACTGTCTTTAATCAACAGTATTTGCTTTCAGTGATTTATATTTATTTATTAACATCAATGAATTGATGACTCATTAAAGGACAGGTGAATATGATTCCATTTATTTATATGGTAAAGAATAACAATTATTAACATACTAACATTAGTATGCTTTATACAGTGATCGCACACGCAGTAAATCTAGCATAAATTTCGCTCGCATTACAATTTACGTATTATATATCTTGGATTTTTAACTTCCTCATATATCAACTTAGAAGCCCTCTTGCGAGATTGAAAATTAACGACGCCACCAAGCGGTAGTATCATCAAACCATCGAACTAAATGATTTCGTTAAAACAATAAATGTTTCTTTTAGTTCAAATATGTCTTATTTGAATGAAATAAATTATGTAGTTGAATCAAATAGTGGATTTACTTGATTTTAACAAGTATTTAATCAGATTTCTCTGTAATTTTTATTAACTTTAGTACATATTTTGCTAAGTTATTCACTTAGCAAGACACGTATTTAAAACATGAGTTTGTTTGAGTATAAAGGATGATAACTTATACAAAAAAATATTTTTCAATAATATTAAATATTAATTTTAACATCATATTTCATTTGATTTAGTAAATATGTTATTAAATAATAACTGCTTGTTTCAATAAATATTTCATTAAGATAATCAAATAATTATTTAATCGATCTGATGAAGAAATTAATTAATACAACAAAATATTTAATTGGGACATAAATAATAAAATGTTTAATTGTTAAAAATAATAAAATATTTAATTGTTAAAAATAATAATTAATTCAATTAATCACTGATTTCATAGACGCAATATAATTAAATAATAAAAGTAATAAAATAATTTTATAGAACAAAATAAATCAAATATTTGAATCAATTGAAAATTTAATTAATTTAATGCATCCAATTAATTATAATATAGCAATGAAATTATTTGAGTAAAAGACAATGAGATATTTCATAGAATCAATCATATATTTCATAAAGAGAAAAAACGCATTCATCAAAGCAACTAAATATTGAATTAAAATGATTAGGTATTTCATTGGCCAGTGAAATAATTTAATATGTCATACAATATTTATTTAAAACAATGAAATATCTTTTTGTTACTATTCAAAATTTATTGAAAGAATAAAACAATAATTTTGACATTATTAAATATTTTATTAATATAATTAAATATATTATTGAACAGTAAAGTAATTTAATAGAGGTGATATAATAATTAATTAAATCAATGTAATATATTCTTCTTTTAATCAAAATTTGATAAAAATACGTTAGAATTAGTAAACATTTTATTAAGATAATTAAATATATTATTAAACATCAAAGTAATGTAGTAGAAGTATTATAATCAGGGGTGGCAGGTTTGTTTTGGCGGAGGTATGGAACAGTTAAAGTTTATTTGAAAAGCAAAAAAAAAAAAAAGGTCATAGATATTAAGTAATGTACAAAATAAATGCTATGCTCCAATGTATTTAAATAGATTCTGTATTTATTATCGCAAACACACTCTTTCTTTGCGCATTAGCTTGAATAAATTTGTTCATTAAATGATTAAGAGGTAATTTGTCAACTCGATCTGCGTAGATATTTAAAATTGCACAATTGTTCAACCTACTTTCCAACATAGTCGATCTGGTATAATTTTTGAGTCGACGTAAAGTTGAAAAAGAGCGCTCATTTGTGCATGTCGATCCTGGAATGGTCAAAAGAAGCCGAACTAATTTAGTGTATTCATAAAAAATAGATCGTAAAGATTCATTCGATTTTAAATACGAAACGATATCACCTAAACTTTTTATGGAATATTCATTTTTTTTTGCATATGATAAAAATAAATCCCTTTGTGATAATAAAATTTTACAATCAAAATGATCTAAGGAAACGCTCTCCTCTGTAGATTTATTATAAAAATCAACGATTTCAGCTACATCATCGTTCATTCCTACCAGAAAATTTTCGAATCGACACAACAGATTTATGGTTGAAGTGTCAAATCGCGTTCTTAGTGCCATTAAAACTTTATCATAAATTTCAAAATACAATTTTCGGTAATATATTTCAGGATCACGGAAAATGTAAGCTTCATTATTTGAATCGCACACACGTTTTGAAATTTTTCTTTGGCGAGGCACACGAGGCTCTTCGAGATTCAGAACTTCAACACCTTCATTAACATTTTTCCAAATAGATTCAAATTTACTGTCTCGTTGAACTTCTAAGCTTTCGAAAACTATTTTGACTAATCTGCTCGAGTTGTTTAAACACAACTCAGATTTTTGTAGTTTTGTATTTAAATTTTCAATCTGTTCGAAAATTTCAGTGATTGTTGTTAACAAAAAATAAAATTCGAAGGATTGTAAATATTGTAAAAAACTCCTAGATTTGGCGCATACAACAGCATCTACTTCATGATCTGTACTCTTATTATCAAAAAATTCTAGTAAAGAATTATAATTGTCATTCTCGTGAAGTCTTTTCAAAGAACTTATCCTCATTGTCCATCTAAAAATACAAAAGTTAATATAAGAATTTTGATATAAGCTATTAAGAATTTTATGTTTAACCATATTCTTTTCGAGTAAAAAAATTATATGAATTGTAAAAAAGTTTTAAAATTGTGATTAAATTCTTTTTATTGACATATATGCAAATTTTATTAAAAATATATTTCCCTTAATATGTATAAATAATAAAAGAAAATTTGAAAACATAAAATTTGATTTTATTAACACAGAGGCCGAAATATTTTATTTCTTAATTTAAACTTTTTTCACCAATTGTTTTTTTCAGGATGAATCAATTAATATTAAAATACTAGTTTTCTTTCGGAGATAAGTTTGACTATTAAAATAAACTGGTAGTTTTTGCTAATAAAATTAATATGTTAATAATAATAAGTTTTTTTGTTCGATTGAAAAAATTTTTATCGCTTGAATTACATAAAAGAACATACCTAGTTGGACAAAAGGGTGTTAATGAAGGGCTGTTTTCAGCTTGCAAATCTTTGAATTGGCTGAGTCGTTTTGGTGAATCGCGTATAAAATTTAATAATTCTTTTATAATTCCAATAAAATTCTTGACAAAAGTCAAGTCTTCCATAGCATCTTGTACGACTAAATTTAGACTGTGTGCAAGGCAATGAACATGTAATGCTCGAGGTTCAATTTCACGTATTCGAGCTTGCAGTCCTGTTATTTGACCACTAACATTACGAGCGCCGTCGTAGCACTGTCCCCGTAAATTAAATATACTTAATCCAAAATTTTTTAACGATTCTTGTACAATTTCAAGAAGAGTTGCTGCTTTAGTACTTTTTGTTTCTCGAAATCCAAGAAAATATTCATTTATTATTAAATCTTCTCTAACAGTCCTAAAGCACAATGAAATTTGCTCTAATCTTTTTATATCAGAGGTCTCATCAATCATTATAGAGAAATAAGGAGCTAACTTAATTTCTTCGAGGATCTCTTGCCTTATGTGATCAGCCATAATGGTCAATATTTCATTAATAAATGTGTGATGTAGCCATGTATAATTGCTTCCTTTTCTATTTAACCAAGTTTGTAACTCTAAACTATCGTCTGATCTAAGTTTTAAAAGTCTGTAAAAATTAGACTCCTCATCATTTTCTCTACGAAAACTTAACCCTTGTCTTGATAAGAAACCAATCGTTGTAAAAATTTTATGCAGTGCTACGCGAGCATTAAGCATTTCTTTTTTTTTGCATCAGATAAATGATCAATAATATTCGAGTTGTTGCTTAGCTTTAACTGAATAGCGGCCGTGTGCAGTTCACTGCACTCATGATTTTTAAAACTTTGTACAGCATTTTTCCAGCAACTAAAACCTGACTCAACGAATGCTTTTCGAGAAGTTTCACACTTTTTATTTTCAAATAAAGGACATTTTTTACTGACAATTTCAGTACAAAGACTACAGAAGACTTTTTCGTTTTTGTATAGGAGCCAATCGAAGGTCTTTTTCCATCTTTCAAAAGATGCTGGTTTTGATTTATCTATAAAGATGAATGAACTGAATTATATTTCTGACTATAATGAATTATTAAAACTTAAAAAATCCGTCTGTAATCATTTGAAGGTTATAAAAATTGATTAGCGTTTCAAAGTATAATATATATATATATATATATATATATATATATATATATATATATATATATAAAATTAATATTTATTGCATTATTAAAAGGTTGAAAATATCTTTAATTTTCTGTAGTTATATTTTATAGCAAACTTAAATTAACATAAAATAATTTTAATTTCAAAATTGAAAAATATAGTTGTGAAATGATAAGATTAACAGAAAAACGTATTTAATTATATATATATAATTACGTCATTAGCGCAAATTTTTTAAGTTAAATAACAGATCAACGCAAGTAAATTTATAATATTTTAAAAACACATACTATTGATAAGGATCTTTGTTAAAGATATATGCAAAATATTTTTAATACTATCTATTTTTGTAATATGACGTAACAAAATTTTCTAGTATATGCATGAAACATTAATTTGTGTATTTTATAAAAAAATCAATCGTAATTTTGATACAGTCTTAAAATCATTGAGACATAAATTCTGTTATCTTAAACGAAAATACTTTATTATTTCTAAATTTTGCTTAAAAAATCAATTCTTAATAATGTTTTTACTGAATTCCAGATACACTTAAATTGCTCAGCATGTTTTCCGCGAATTAGTTTAGCTCAACAGAATAAACGGTTATTCAAAGAAATTTTTTTTCGAAACTCAATGATATTTTTTATTATCTAAATATTAACCTTAAGTTTAATTTTTCGATTTTTTAAGTTTTCTCTATTTTTTAAGTAATCTATTTTATTACTTACGTTGATCTTCAGCACTTTTGTGAAAATTTTGAATTTTATTTTGTATTTCATCCATTTTCATAGAAGGAGCTTTAGAAACAATCGGACCTTCTGAATCATTTTTTTGTTTCTTATCTTTTTCTGTAGTATTTTTTATTTCTCTGACTACATATCTATCCATATTATTTAAATATTTTGAATATCATACAATGAGAATGAAAAATTTTTACTTTTATCCACAATTTTAAGGAAAGTAACACGACTACAATCTTAAATCATGAAATTTCTTTATACATATACGTGACGTCAAGTATGTGTTGCATTGACGGCATAAAACAAATGAAAGCGCATATCTCTTGCGCTTGCGCATGAGATTTGCTGATGATAGTTGCGCGGCCTTTAAACCAATTCAAGTACGTTCGTATATTAAATGAAACCAATAACACTAATTTATAAAAAAGCACGTTCATTAATTAAAGCTATATTTCTTATGAGAGGTTGGGACGTTTTGGCGGCAGAAATCAACTAAATAATAAAATAAGTTACATGCCGTAAATGTATTCTATACATATTATACGTCTCATATATATATTTTTTAATGATCATTTTATAAATGTTAAGAAAACATAATTTTTGAATACTTTTTAAGGTATGGAATTCCATACCATTGATTGTGGGAGATATGGAGCGCTCCATATCTTCCATTACGAAGTTGCCACCCCTGATTATAATATTTAATTGAATTAGTGAAATATATTCTTATGTCAATCAAAACTTGATAGAATTAATAAAATAAATATATTTGGTTTAATAAATATTTCATTGAGATAATCAAATATATTATTGAACATTAAAGTAATTTTATGGAAGTGTTAATATAATATTTAATTGAATCAGTGAATTATATTCTTGTTTCAATAACAACTTGATAGAAATAATAAAATAAATATATTCGGTTTAATAAATATTTCTTTAAAAAAAATTTAATATCTGATTTTACGTTGCACCTTTCTTGACTTTAAAAAAATAATTTATTGGTTTTCTTTTTGTGAATTCATTGAAATCGGATTTGTTGATTTTAAAGAACCTATTTCTTTAAATTAATCGTAATTTTTATTGAAATGCTGATCAAATTTTATGTGTTATACACAACAAAATATTTTTTTTATGCAATCACATATATTATTAATTAAATGACAATGTTATTAACTTAGTGAAGCGTTTATTTACAATATAAGCTTCTTTAACTTAATCGGATGACCGTTAATTCAAGCAAATATTATATTGATGATTGACCAATATTTTTTTATTGTTATAAAAGATTTTGTAAATTTAACAAACGATTTACTAAAATAAATATTTAATTACTGTAACAAAATATATAGATAATTTACAAACATATTCTATTGTTACAAATAAATATTTTATAAAATTTTATCAGCTGCCTTAATGAAATTGATTTGATTAAATCAATCAAATAATTTAACCAAAACAATAAATTTTTCTTTATTTTAAAAAAATATTTATTTTTTTTTAACTTAGGTATCATTTTTTTTATCCAAACTAAATATTTCAGTGATTTAATAACTTTGCATATTACTTCAATCAAAATTAATTTTTATCAACAAAATATTTAATAACTAAATTTATTTCATTGACTCAACTAAATTTTTTTCTCAGTGTATATTGAGCGTTTGTGACTATAACTTTAGTTTATAAAAACTTTAGCTTTTTGCATATTTTGTTATCTGAAAATTTATTTTCAAGTTTGAACAAAATCTGTAATCCAGAGATGGGGTACTCTCCTATTAAGTAGTTTTCTCTTAAGTTGAAGTCTAAAGGTCAACGGAAGGGTAATCACATTACCGAACTTCCACAAACGGGAGCGTGGGTGGAGGTTTTCATACTTCCTTACAAATTTTTCTGTTAAATGACGTCATAAGTCGCAAAAAGGAAGAATACTTATCTGGGAGTTCTAGGGTGAAGATTTAATCTACTTTATTGATATTGATGACCCTACTGAAAATAGTTACTTGATGATCAAGTGAGATCTTAAGTGATTCTCGAGTGATAATCATGTCAAAATCTCAAGTGATTATTAAGTGATTATCAAGTAATTATCATATGATTGTCAAATGATTATCAAGTGATAATTACATGATTTCTAGGATAATATCTTAATAAAAATTCATTCCGTGAATATCTACAATTGTAATAGGAATAAAAATAAAACAAAATCATGCAGAAAAATTATACAATAAATTAAATTTGAATATTAAATAAATATTACATGAAATGTCCCACCTGAAAAATATTACATGAGACCTCATGCCAAAATCTTATTTGACAATATTTTTCATTTTGGTATGTTTGAACACATCAATTGAAGACAATTTTTTAAAAAATGGGATTTAGAAAAAATTTTTAAAAATTTGATTTTATAAAAATTTTTTAAAGCTCAAATTTAAAAAAATAATTTCCAATCGATGTTTTCAAACATACCAAAATAAAAAATATTGAAAATGAGATTTTGGTATGAGATCTCATTTAGTGTTTTTTCAGTGGGGGTATCATAGAGGCTAACAATTTTAGAATAAAAATCGCATTAATAATATTGAAATAGATACAATTTTTCTAAAATATATTAATTTAATTGGAACATATAGTTATTTATTGAGTTGTATTTTTTTGTCTATGATCTGGAAACTTAAACTTTCTGTAGCATTTTTGATAAGGATATTTTTACGGCCATCGCAAGATCTCGAATCATTTAAGTAATCATTATATAAACATATAAAAAGTCAATATAAGTATAACTTTGTAATTGATATAATATTTTCTTTTTTATTTATACTTGATAATCACTTGATGATCACTTGAGATTTTGACATGATTAGTAGGTAAGCTATAAGAATTCTGGAACAGGGCGCTTTTAGCACACAAAGTGTGCCAGTTGCACTCTGTTCCAAAATCCTTACAGGCATTTTAAATGTGTATTGATAAATTTTACTGCGTGCTTTTGTATGACGCGCCAGTCGCGCCTATTTATCGATCTACCCTAGCGGAAAAAATAAATAAAACATTTTGAATCATTCTAAAAATTATTGTAAGAATCCGAAAAAAAGGAAAGAAACTGAAACATTTTGAAAATTTTTGTAAAAATTGAGATAAAACACTCAGAATTTTTCAGTTTGTTTCATTTTCTCTTATTTCATTTCATTTTTTTTAATTGTATTTTAGCATTAGCGGAAATAATGAATGTAACATTTAAAATTATACCAAAAATTATTGTAAGAATCCGTAAAAAAAGAAAGAAATTGAAAGAAACTGAAACATTTTGAAATTTGAAATGTTTTATTTATTATTTCTGCTAGTGCTGAAATCCAATATAAGGAAATTAAAAAAGAAGAAATGAAATGAGAGAAAATAAAACAAAATGAAATACTCTGAGTGTTTTACCTCAATTTTTACAAAAATTTTTAAAATGTTTGTTTCTTTCGTTTTTTTTTGGAATTCTTACAATAATTTTCCCTGGTAGAATTTTATTCCATCTCCAAGCTATTTCTTAGACATTTTAAATGTGCATATGCTAAAAACAAGCTTGTTTTAGTTTCCAGTTCTTAAGAATCGATGTAACGCTTTTTCTCCCACTTTACCGGTTTTTACTATAATACAGATTCTTAGCTAGTTAAAAGATATTAATTGCCCATTAAACTTGGTTAGAAAAAAAAAGTGAAAATTGAGAAGAATATTAAAACAAGCTAAGAAATGGTATATTATTACATAGAAAATTATACTTATATATTTTTAAAAATGCTTAAAGGTAATTTATACTTAGCTATTTTTATATTTTAAAGTATTATTATTTATTTGTATATTATTAATTATATTTTTATTGACTAAAATAAAATAACCCTGGTAGAAATTTGAACATTAAAAATGGTGTAAACAACAATTTATGACCATTATCAATAGTAATATTTTGTCATGTCAATATTGGCGAATAAATGGCAATTTTTTGCTGAATCTGCAGAGCTCAAATTTTTTGGTATATTGGTTAGCATCTTATAGGCAAAAAATGCTAATATAAAAATGTTGTTCAAAATTTTTGTATTTAGCCAAAAAAATACGCATTTTAAGTAAACGGAGAGAAAAAATCAGTAACAGCTATCTAAAAATTAGGTAAACTGTAGACAACTTTTTTTGACTAGTTATATAACTTTTTAGTAATGAGTCCTTAATTTTTCAGATCATAGGTAAAATCATAACCTCACTTTTGCCACGTGGCGAGAAAATATAGATTAGTATTTATTCACATTCCTTCGTCAATGTTTATTTTTATTGGAATTTATAAAAATAAAAATAATATTAAATTTTATTAAAATAAAAATATGAAACGTAGTACGAAACGAGTATAAAAATATCGTTTTTTAAAATAATAAATGGAAAATTTTATTAATCGTTTAAAAATAACCTCTAACAATCCGATCTTAACTCAAAATATACGCGCGAATATATTAACAAAAGTGATTCTATTAATGATTAATGATAACTTTCAAGAAAAAACCTGAAATGATTCTTAATAGCAACGAAGATAGACGCTTATAGAAGCGTACTTCTGGGTTAAATTTTTCGTCCGATACGCTGGGTAACACTTTAACATTGTTTGTATATCTATACATATGAAAAATTTGATATATATAGATATAAAAATACATGGGATCTAGTGGCGCCCTCAGTAGCTGGGTAACTCATTTTTGGCAGAAATTTCCCATTTAAGAGTACGCTTCTATAAGCGTCTATATTCGTTGTTAATAGTAATCAATTAGAGCACAATTTGATAGACTCTACTGTTAACTATCTATATTCAAATAATAGTGGATCAGACTCAACATTTTATTAGCATTTTTTAGCACTAAGAAGGTTGAAAAAAACGTTTCATATTAGTTCAAATAATGGCCATAAAACATTCCCATTTTCTGCTCTTCACTTTAAAGAAATGGCCATAAAATGGTAGAAAAAGCGTTTCATTTTCTACCAGGGAATATACAAAAAATATCATACTACTTATAAGTACTAACGATTACTCAGTTTTTTAAAATTTATTTGTAAATAAATAGTGAAATTCCAAATTCAAATATTTTATTCTCAATTGCAATGTTTGCATACAAATCTATTTCACATAAACTTTATACTATACAGCAACACAATATTTATGTCAAATATACTAAAATTTCTATTAAAGTATTACAATATTTAACAAAACATTGTAAAAATTATATAAATATAAAAAATTAAGTATTAGATAACGAGCATTAAGTAAATGATAGCTAATGACTTATAAATGAAGTGAATGAAAATAATAGGTATGAATTCATACATATAAACGTAAACTGTAATCATAAACATTATGAATGTATGACATTTTGAAAATAATTTTCATTGTTGTAATCTTCACACTCTTCTTAATCATAAAATTTGCCATGAAATTCATCCAGATGCAAAAAAGGAGTTGTTTCATCGATCTGTAATGGATCTGTTTCAAATCTTCTTTGCTTTAATGGAGGCTCGCCATTTTGAAGTTTTTCAACTGCAACAACTCGTACTTCGTTTTGGTTACGAGACTGATCATCCAAAGAAGTTTCACTATTGGATTCATTATGATAGTTTTGTACTCTTAAATTAGTCTCTGTTCTCCCATCATCAGTATAAGATTTTTTTGAGTTATTATAAATAGTTTGAATAGATACATTAATAAAGCTATTTATAAAAATTATTACTTTCAATGAAGTGAAAAAAATTAGTATTCTTCATAACCTCCTTGTTTTTAATCTTTTTAACAGCTACGTATCGAGTAGCTACATCCTTTGTTAATAGTATATTTCGGTACTAGTGCGATAAAGTGATTTTTTACTCGTGTGGCGGTTTGCGCCCGAGCGAAGCGAGGGTAAAAAGGTCACACGAGTACACTGAGAAAAAAATTTAGTTGAGTCAATGAAATAAATTTAGTTATTAAATATTTTGTTGATAAAAATTAATTTTGATTGAAGTAATATGCAAGGTTATTGAATCACTGAAATATTTAGTTGGGATAAAAAAAATTGATACCTAAGTTAAAAAAAATAAATATTTTTTTAAAATAAAGAAAAATTTATTGTTTCGGTTAAATTATTTGATTGATTTAATCAAATCAATTTCATTAAAGCAGCTGATAAAATTTTATAAAATATTTATTTGTAACAATAGAATATGTTTGTAAATTATCTACATATTTTGTTACAGTAATTAAATATTTATTTTAGTAAATCGTTTGTTAAATTTACAAAATCTTTTATAACAATAAAAAAATATTGGTCAATCATCAATATAATATTTGCTTGAATTAACGGTCATCCGATTAAGTTAAAGAAGCTTATATTGTAAATAAATGCTTCACTAAGTTAATAACATTGTTATTTAATTAATAATTTATGTGATTGTATAAAAAAAAATATTTTGTTGTATATAACACATAAAATTTGATCAGCATTTCAATAAAAATTACAATTAATTTAAAGAAATAGGTTCCTTAAAATCAACAAATCCGATTTCAATGAATTCACAAAAAGAAAATCAATAAATTATTTTTTTAAAGTCAAGAAAGGTGCAACGTAAAATCAGATATTAAATTATTTTTAAAGAAATATTTATTAAACCGAATATATTTATTCTATTATTTCTATCAAGTTGTTATTGAAACAAGAATATAATTCACTGATTTAATTAAATATTATACTAACACTTCCATTAAATTACTTTAATGTTCAATAATGTATTAGATTATCTTAATGAAATATTTATTAAACCAAATATATTTATTTTATTATTTCTATCAAATTGTTATTGAATCAAGAATATATGTCACTGATTTAATTAAATATTGTATTAACACTTCTATTGAATTACTTTGATGTTTAATAATATATTTAATTATTTTAATAAAATGTTTACTAATTCTAACGTATTTATTCTATTATTATTATCAAATTTTGATTAAAAGAAGAATATATTACATTGATTTAATTAATTATTATATCACCTTTATTAAATTACTTTACTGTTCAATAATATATTTAATTATATTAATGAAATATTTAAAAATGTCAAAATTATTGTTTTATTCTTTCAATAAATTTTGAATAATAACAAAAAGGTATTTCATTGTTCTAAATAAATATTGTATGACTTATATTAAATTATTTCACTGGCCAATGAAATACCTAATCATTTTAATTCAATATTTAGTTGCTTTGATGAATGTGTTTTTTCTCTTTATGAAATATATGATTGATTCTATGAAATATCTCATTGTCTTTTACTTAAATAATTTCATTGCTATATTATAATTAATTGGATGCATTAAATTAATTAAATTTTTAATTGATTCAAATATTTGATTTATCTTGTTCTATAAAATTATTTTATTACTTTTATTATTTAATTATATTGCGTCTATGAAATCAGTGATTAATTGAATTAATTATTATTTTTAACAATTAAATATTTTATTATTTATGTCCCAATTAAATATTTTGTTCTATTAATTAATTTCTTTATCAGATCGATTAAATAATTATTTAATTATCTTAATGAAATATTTATTGAAACAAGCAGTTATTATTTAATAACATATTTACTATATCAAATGAAATATAATGTTAAAATTAATATTTAATATTCTTGAAAAATATTTTTTTGTATAAGTTATCATCCTTTATACTCAAACAAACTCATGTTTTAAATACGTGTCTTGCTAAGTGAATAACTTAGCAAAATATGTACTAAAGTTGATAAAAATTACAGAGAAATCTGATTAAATACTTGTTAAAATCAAGTAAATCCACTATTTGATTCATCTACATAATTTATTTCATTCAAATAACACATATTTGAACTAAAAGAAACATTTATTGTTTCAACAAAATCATTTAGTTCGATGGTTTGATGATACTACCGCTTGGTGGCGTCGTTAATTTTCGATCTCGCAAGCGGTAAGAGGGCTTGTAAGTTGATATATAAGGAAGTTAAAAATTCAAGATAATACGTAAATTGTAATGCGAGCGAAATTTATGTTAGATTTACTGCGTGTGCGATCACTGTATAAAGAATACTAATGTTAGTATATTAATAATTGTTATTTTTTACCATATAAATAAATGGAATCATATTCACCTGTCCTTTAATGAGTCATCAATTCATCGATGTTAATAAATAAATGTAAATCACTGAAAGCAAATACTGTTGATTAAAGACAGTATTTGTTCGATTAAAATATCTATAAATCGAATTAATTAAATATTTCTTTACTTTGAAGGAATATTTTATTTGTGAAACCGAATAATTAATCAATTTTTTGTTAAGACAATCAATTAATTTTATTAAATCTTAAAATTTTATTAAATTTAAAATATTTAATAAATTAAACTTTCATTTGAAAATATAAAATATTGAACTAATTTAATTTTAATACAGCATTAATGTGATGAAATAATTAATTAGAAAAACAAATGGACATTTTAATTGATAATTTTTTTTATTAAAACAATGAATTAATTTTATTGAATCAATCTTCGCAACATTTAATAAGTCAAATATTTAATTGAAAATACAAAATATTATTTGATTTAATTCCAATATGTATATTAATGTAATGAAATAATCAATTAGAAAAACAAATGGGCATTTTAATTGATAAAATTTTTTATAAAAACAATGAATTAATTTTATTGAATCAATCTTCGCGACATTTAGTAAGTCAAATATTTATTTGAAAATACAAAATATTATTTTTAACCAATATTTGTGATGTTTAGTAGAATCAAATATTTATTTAAAAAAATGAAATATTGATTTGACTCAATTCAAATATTTGTATTAATGTAATAAAATATTTAATGTGCCGCCCGCACCTAAGGGATTTCATTGATTCAATTAAGCTTTACTTAATCCAATTAAATTTTTTTCTTAGTGTAAGAAATCACTTTCACGCACGAGTATTGAACACTATTTTTTGACACGACGTGTGAGAAGCTCCATTTTTGCACGTGTCACTTTGTACAGCGTGCGTGAAATCGAGCTTCTCGCACGGAGTGTCAAAAAAACATTTTTAATATACTCACTATCGATTTGGAAATTATAAATGTTTGATCTATTCCAGTTGTTAATACATTACACTGAAATGAGAAAATGGTAGAATAAATGTGTTAATATTACGTAAGCATTTTGGAGCTTATAAAAATTATTGTATGTTCAAAGTTTACTATATGACTTACCACTGCTTCGTGTAGTGAGTCATTTATAAGAAGATTACTATCGAAGGTTTGAAATTCTTCTAGAGTTTCAAATAGTATAATATACTTAAATTTTTGCCTAATTTGCTTTACTGTAATCATAAATTCTTTCCCAATATTATTTTGGAATTGAGATTTTAAACAATTTATATCAGTTTTTATAATTTTCATATCAGCTTTCATTTCCTTCATTTCATGTAAGATGTTGATGGAATATTCTAAAAAATGATATTAATAAAATTATAATTAATAACAAAAATTAAATACTATAAAATTTTACATATAAGAAAGAGAAGTATTACTCAAAATCATTTGTTGAAGACTTTTTGTATTTCCAGTTCCTTGGATATCACGTCCAAATTCACTTTTTTTATTCATTTTTGGCTCTATAAATTTATAAAGAAAATACATGAACTATTTTATTTTCTGCACTTTATACTAAAATTAAATATTAGTTTGAGAAATTGCTGATTGAACTTACCTATATCTATTGTAGAAGGCTGCGATGAACTGCAATTATCATTTTTTTTTCAAAGTACTAATAATTTCTTCAGTTTGTGACGTACCAAGACTGTTTTCTGTATTTGTAATATCCTGAAGTGGTAAAGTAGTATGTAATGATTGACTTTTTATCAATTCACATTCCTGCACCGTTGCATTATCTTCTTTTGTTGATTTGGATACCATTTCATATGGTATATCTATTAAAAAAGGTAATTATTTAATCAAATAATTCAATAAACTTCACTTTAATGCACAAGTTCAATAACATAATTTCTTTAAATAATGTTCATCTGGAACTTTTTAATTTTGAGAAATTGTCTTCACAACAATTGAAAAGTCTATAATACAAGTTTCTGGAGTGGCACACACTTCAATAAGGGCTTAAATTACTCGTTTCTGTGAGTAGAATATGTAATTAAATTTTGGTATCGATTGAACAATCGTTGTTCACGGTAAATAATTTTATACGTCAAAAATGATACTTTTTTCATATTTTTCTACGTGTGTTTCTTGAACTATAAAAAAAGTAACGTACTTTCGATCATTCTCAAATTTTCTGAGCATAATGAATATGGTAAAAAGAACAGTTTAAGCCTACCCTGGTACATGTGCCTCTCTTTAGGAAGCTGTTAGACTATTTTTAATGTAAGTGTAATTTTTAGGTGAAAAAAAAATTTTTTTTAGATGTATTAAATAGGAAACATTATAATTTGTGCGTTTCAAAAATTGTTGATAAATGTAATCGCATTGAAGAAACATCATATCTTGAACAACATGGACATAAATTATAAGGTATTGCAACAGCAAAAGCAATTGCAAAAACGCCACAATCATAATTATTTGTTTGTGATTGTACTGTTTCGAATACTATGCTCAATTCTGATTTGTTTGGAAATAATCTGTTTATATAAATCTTATGCTCATCTTGTAGATATTTAAGATTTAAACTGTCATATATATGAATTACCTTATTATTATAATACATGCGAATCCAGTGACCTTTGTCTAAATTTCCTGAGAATAATAACTGTATAAATTCTTCATCAATCGGTACTGAGTTAACCTTTTGACTGCGGGAAAATTTTAGTACTAAACGACCTTTTATAAAGTGCAAAATGTATACATGAGATCATTGTATTTTTCAGGTAGAGTCCCCACCCTGACTGCTGGTCGATAAATCGACCACCCCCGCAGGCTAAAGGTTAATATATTGCGGTCTTTCAATTAGTAAAGTTGGTTGCATATTAAATAAGGTGCACCGGTTTAAAATATTATTAAATTCTAATATATGAATATCAGTTAAGAGTCAGCTGTATACCGACACAGTTACCTGTTTTACCGAATCTATTTAAAATTTATTTTTTATAAAAACTAATAGCTTCAGGCAGAAATAAAGAGATGGTTTCGATTCGTGTAATAGAAAGCAATATTTTCTCTGATAAGAATAATTTAATTCCACCGCTTTATTTTCAAGAAAAGTTGAAATAACTTGAAAATCCTATTATTTGACACTAATTTCTAATTTTTTAAGTTATTCCAACTTTTCTTAAAAACGAAGCAATAAAATTAATTCATACTAATCAAAGAAAATATTACATTTTATTAAACACATCGAAACCATCTCTTTATTTTTGGCTCTTGTTGCTAATTTTGGGAAAAAAGTCAATTTTTTAATTAAAAAAGGACAGAGATACAGAGGACTCTTAACATGGAAGCAATTCCACTATACAATCCCTGTCCTTTAACAATCAATTTATCTTTCTCAGTCGAAACCATTATTGAAAATTGAAATTCTTTTAAGAATTTTAATTTATTTTTAATGAACTTTTTTCAAAGATATTCACAATAGAAATGCTTTTATATTAACTAATTTAATTAACTGCCTTTTTACTTTTAAAAGCTGAAAAATAAAAGAAATTATGAAAAATGGTTATTTTCGGCAATTATATATATATATATGGGACATTTCACGCCAACTGATAGAGCAAAAAAATAAAAATCGTTGAAACTCTAAGAATTTATTCTCTATGTTACCCAAAATATGTAAAAAAAATTTCAAGGATCTAGATTGAAAGGATCAAGAGTTACAGGACCTGGAAATTTGAAAATTTTTCAAAATTTTTGGAAAAGTCCCAACTTTATCATTTTTTTTATGAAAATCGTGATGTTTTAGAGAAAAATGCATAATAACACTTCTTGTTGTAAATGAAGAAGAGAGTTAGCAGGATTTTTTACAGACCTGAATCTCGCAGTTTTCTGATTGGCTCTTACACTGAGAAAAATATATAATTAAAAATTACTATATTTTTCACTAATGGGGAGACAAACTCGACATATGCAGGAAATTTAACATACTTTTATGAAAATTTACTATACTTCTACGAGTTTATGATATACGCGCTCACAAAAATTGCTATTCAGTATCGTAAAAATTATGAATACAGAGAATGACACAACGAGACTGCTGTTGCCGCGCTTAATCACTAGGTGGCGACTCATTTTTTCAATCTGCGAGCGGTAAGAGAAGTACTTGGTTGGTATACAAGAGAATTTGAAACAGAGGCTTTTAAATATTTTCGCGTTCGTGATAATACGCGTTAGGTAGAATATGCGTTAGGTGTAGCGTGTGAGTGCGATTAACTTGTTATAATGTGTGTAATTTAGGATAAATGTAGTATATACAACTTCGAAAAGAGCGTTTCATAATTTGCGAAAAGTGTCTTTCTAACAAAAACACACAAACAAAATAATTCTTCCTCAACTGAATTTGAAAACACAAGCAAAATTCTCAGAACGTCAACGAGCATCGGAAAATAATATTTTTAGAATTTAAAAAAAAATTCATATCCATAATATTTAATACATGATATTTATAAAATCTAATATGCAGTATAGTAAAATTTGCTAAAAGGTGTAGAGAAATTTGATATATAGTATAGTAAAATTTGATGCTTTGAAATTTTACTATATACATATACTAAAATTTAATACATATCGAGTTTGTCTCTCCGATGTTATACAGTATAGTAATTTTTTCATTAAGTTTGTACTAATATTTAATCATACATTTCTCTCCGTGTATATGTAAAACATGGTTATTGAAATTATTTAATTTTTGCCACTGCCAAAATTGGCTTTCAAAGGCTAATTTTTTTTTATTTATCAACGGGATGTAGGAGCTGCTGGACACAATTTAAGCTTTTATTATTTTATTGATATCTTTTTAAATTTGTAATTTAAACAATTGTAATGACTTGTCCGCACTGAAGCTATGTTAATTCAATAATTTTTGTTAAAATAAAAATTCATTTGGACTTGTTATTTTTTTATGAGCTTGGAATGGAAATTAGATATCAAGCTCGATAAACCTAACCTCAAAATACTATATACCGAAAAATTGTTTATAACTTTTTATGTACAATGTTTTGGTAAATTCTGTAAGTTGTCCGCACTCAAGTTTAATATTACGAATTTTCTTACTGTAATGAAAGAACTCGATCCAACGTACCGTTTACTCGTGAACTTGGAATTAAAATATTAATAAATTATTTTAGAAGGTAGCAAGCTCCGTCATGCCCTTAACTTTAAAATAAATTTTGGTTCGTGTAAGCAAAAGTCACCAATAAGGAGTTATCACAGTTTTAAATATACATTTTCATGTAAAATTTATTTTTCTTATTGAAAATAGCCTATCACATACTAAACATGATCATCTGGTTTTAATACTCAAAAACTATTAAAATAAGTTTAAAAATCATTTAGTAAATGTCATTTATCAATTATAAGCCTAATTATTAATTAAACAACACTCGTTATTATTATAATTACAATTAATTTCAAAGGAAAATTAGACTCTGAATTATTCCAAAATCAAATAATTATTTTTCAATAAAAATTTACTTATTTCAAAGAATTGATTCATCAATAAAAAAGAATAATTAAATAATTACTATTTTCCTTACCTTAACTTTCTAGAAAAAGTATCTGTTCAATAGAAAATGATGATAGAATTTTGGAACACACACTAAATGAATTTTTTGGGGATGATTATAAACAAAAGCTTTCTGACTACCCATCTTTATTTATTTATTTAAATATATATTTTTATTTTTATTTAACAGGTAGACGTATTATTTGACTCAAAATACTATATATTAAGAAGGGGCCGAACTATCTGTCTTTGTCTAATAGCGTTTTTCATCATTCATGTAAACACTATCCGGTATAACAAGAAAAAAATAGCAGTCCCCGCTAGATATTAGTATGATAAGTAAATTTTGTAATAACAACCAAATTTTTTCACTGCGTAGTTTTTGAATAATTAGAGACCTACCAAAAAAAGATAGGTTATATTCTAGATTGCTAGTAGGTCTCTAATTAGTCAAAAACTATGCGGTAAAAAATTTGGTTGTTATTACAAAATTTACTAATTATACTAATATCTAGCGGGGGCTGCTATTTTTTTCTTGTTATACCGGATAGTGTTTACATAAATGATGAAAAACGCTATTAGACAAAGACAGATAGTTCGGTCCCTTCTTAAATGTTAGTTTATAACTTTTTATGCATAGTATTAATGGATCTTTTGAGTTATCCGCACTTAAGTTTAATCTCATAAATTTTTTTACTGTAGCGAAAAACTAGATTAAACGCACCGTTCATTGATAGACTTGGATTGGAAATATTGTTAAAAGGAGGAGTTTTGGTATGCCCTTAAGACCGTTACATATGAAAAGTAAATAAGATGTTAATTACCAAAAAATTCTCTTAGTTTTATAAATTGTTTTTTTTTCAGAATATTATGAAGAACAAATAATAGAATTATAGTTAAAATTATATTCATTGTATGGAAAAAGAAAAATGGATTTTGATCCATGAAAAGCTGTAGATACAGCTGTTAAAATTGCTGAAACTGGATACACGCAAAGAAGAATGTTAAGAGTTTAGAAGATCTTAGTTCACATTATGATATGACAGTTGAAAATTCTTTTGTTGATATTGTTTAAATTCTTTATCGTGTAGATTCTATGGATCCAACGTATATGGAAGGCAAAGACTGTCTTATTGATTATAAAAGAGTTCTTGACGAGATATTAAATCTACATCAACGTACAAAATTTAAAATCCATTAGACAGCCCTAGTATTATTAAAGTAACCCCTGAACTTTTGATGTCAGAGAAATATTCTTGTGTAAGTTAAGAATTTAAGCAAGAATCAGCTCAATTTTTCAAAACAGTTGTAATTATAATTGCTAGGATTAGACAACATATTAAACCAGATGTCCCAGTTTACAGGTATATTATACGTTTAACTGTGTCACAACTTCTTGAATTTATTCATACAAGCAAGAAAAAATATATGAAAGCAAAAATTGAACCAGTCACTGCAGTTGGTGCTTTAGCTGCACAAAGTATTAGAGGACCTGGTACTTGAATAACCTTGAAAACTTTTCATTTTGCTCGTGTAGCATCTATGAACATTACTCAAGTTGTACCTTGTATTAATGAAATTATTAATGCTAATCTAAAAATCAGTATTCTAATTATAACAGCTTATTTAATGTAATTCATTGTAATAAAAGCCTCTATTATTTCTTTTAAGCGTATGTTCCAAAATGATATCATCATTTTCCATTTTACTGATACTTTTTATAGAAAGTTAAGGCAAAAAAAATAGTGATTATTTAATTATTCTTTTTTATTGATAAATCAATTCTTTGAAAAAAGTAAATTCTTATTGAAAAATAATTATTTAATTTTGGGATAACTCTTATTTTCCTCTGAAATTAATTGTAATTATAATAATAACGAGTGTTGTTTAATTAATAATTGGGCTTATAATTGATAAATGGCATTTTACTAAATGATTTTTAAACTTATTTTAATAGTTTTTGAGTATTAAAACCAGATGATCATGTTTAGTATGTGACAGGCTATTTTCAATAAGAAAAATAAATTTTACATGAAAATGTATATTTAAAACTGTGATAACTCCTTATTGGTGACTTTTGCTTACACGAACCAAAATTTATTTTAAAGTTAATAAAAAATAGAAAAAAATAAGCCTTCGAAAGCCAATTTTGGCAGTGGCAAACATTAAATAATTTCAATAACCATGTTTTACATATAAGAGCCAATCAGAAAACTGCGAGATTCAGGTCTGTAAAAAATCCTGCTAACTCTCTTCTTCATTTACAACAAGAAGTGTTATTATGAATTTTTCTCTAAATATCAGGATTTTCAGAAAAAAAATGATAAAGTTGGGACTTTTCCAAAAATTTTGAAAAATTTTCAAATTTCCAGGTCCTGTAACTCTTGATCCTTTCAATCTAGATCCTTGAAAATTTTTTTACATATTTTGGGTAACAAAAAGAATAAATTCTTTGAGTTTCAACGATTTTTATTTTTTTGCTCTATCAGTTGGCGTGAAATGTCCCATATATATATATATATATATATATATATATATATATATATATATATATATATATTTAATTATTAACAAAAGTTTATTATAAAAAGAACTCAGATAAAAATTATTCTGAGCTATTTCTGATAATTGTATTCTTCAATTTATTTACAGTTATTTACGGATATTTGCAGTATCTACATTTAAAAAATGTATAAATGATAATAAACAATTATTATTATTTATCTCCAGCCTAACGCTTTTTTATTGTTATTTACAGTTTTCAATAATTTCTTATGATCATTTATTTATTCACAGTATTATTCTACTTTAACAAAATAATTTTCATACAAGGTGATGAAATATTCTACTATAAGATACATTTTCCATATCACAAAAAAATTTCAACATTCAAACTAATTTTCTAATGTATAGAATAAAAAATTAAATTAATAGAATTTGGAAATTTTGAAACGGGAATACTTTGAATAATGGTAAATTTTTTAAATAACTTGGGGAATTGAATACTAATTAATTTTAGTTTTAACGTGAAGTTAATTATTTAAGTTGAAAATGTATTGAATATAATAATATAACTATTTGTAAGTTATTACTTAATAATAGTTTCTCAAACTTTTTATTCATAGTTTAAAATAATATTAGATATATGATTATGGTTTTTATGAAATCCTATTGTTATATAATCTAAATCATAGATGGCGCTATTTCCTTTTAGTATAAATATAGATTCTCTTAACGATACGAAGTCAGAGGACGAAACGCGTGAGATAAGAACAGACGTGAACGAGTTCTGAGTGTGTAATTAGGCAGCTAGCTGCGTTTTGACTTACGTTTTTAATTTTGTCTAAGTGACGTTAAGATTCATTTATTTAAACGCGAAATAGTTTGTAATCTTATTTATTCTTTGTAATTTTAATAGTTTAATTTATTTCAATAAATTATTATTTCATATTTTAAATAAATAAAGAGAGTGATTTTCTAAGCATAACCCCACTGTCCTGTTTCTTAGAACCATAATTAACGGTCTATTACTTTTCAAAAGAAATATAAAACATAACAAATAAATCAGAAGCGGGATATAGACAGAAAAGTGTTGATTAAAATATAGACAGAAAAGTGTTGATTAAGATATAGACAGAAAAGTTTTGATTAAGATATAGACAGAAAAGTTTTGATTAAGATATAAATAAAAAGGTGTTGTATTTTTTTAGTGAAAGAAAAGTGATAGATAAGTGAAATAAATAATTAAGCAAAAAAAAAAAAAAAAAAAAACTTTAGTTCCGAAGAATTTAGTTTTGTCGGTAGCATTCTCAGAAACGGGGGGAGGTAAATGGCGGTTATGCAAAATTGAGATGGACTTATAAGAGAACTTTTCGTTACCGAAAAATTTTTTTTATCGAAGTTGTGTTAATACTCAAATATAGACAATGAGTGAAGTAGAGAAATTGAAGGCGGAAATCGAAAAACAAAAGGAACGTCGTCGTGAGGAGCGAGCAACGCTTGAAGCGCGGATAAAAGAATTGGAAAATACAGTACGGCAACATGGTGGAAACGAGGCGCAATTTTCTCAAAATGGTCAGGGAACTGCTGATGAAAGTCAAATATTATTAGCACAAGCTATTAGTTCTTTGAGTGAGACATTAAGACATCAACACGCAAATCAAGATGTTAATCAGATGATTCCGTTCGCGAATATTCATAATATTATAAGGGAATTTCATGGCAATGAAGGACCAGAGAAGGCACGTTTATGGCTTAAAGAACTTGAGAATACGGTAACATTGTATCAATGGAGTGATGCAGTAGCGCTGAGCATGGCAAAATCTCGCTTACAAGGAGGTGCTTGGAAATGGCTTATGACTAAAGGCAATTCGATTACGACGTTTGAAAATTTTAAAACGGCTTTTAATGCTACATTTACTTATGTACGTACACGAAGTGAAATTTTGAAGGCAATGGCCGCACGCACACAAAAACCGCAAGAGAGTATTCAAGATTATTTTCTGAATAAAATATGGTTGTGTCAAGGTTTAGATTTTACAGTAAATGAAGTGCGCGACGAGGTAGCAGCCGGTTTATGCTCACGTGATTTGGTGCATTATATGGTAGGTCGTGACTATACTAGTACAGATTCTATGTTGCAAGATCTAATACGCGTTGATAAAATTTATGAGGATCGAAGAGAAAGAAGTTACGACCAACGAAATCTAAGAAAATTTTCGAGCGATACGCATTTCAACAATAAAAATTCGAGCAACATAAATTCATGGCGTTTAGCAGAAAGAAAGACGGCGCCACTCGCTTTAACTTTACCAACACAAGAAGGAGCTACAGGTCGTGCTACACAGAAGACATTTACAACAGATACATCGAAAGCCAGAACGATTGGTACATTAAAATGTTATAATTGCGGACAAGGAGGACATATGTCTCGTGAGTGTACACAAGCGAAGAAAGAATTTACGTGTTATATTTGTAAACGTCCGGGTCATGTAGCTTCGCGTTGTAATAACAAAAATAATGTATCGTGCACTAGTGATAATAGTTCGAATGTTGAAATACAAGAAGTTAAGGTTGTTAACACTGAAACTTTGCCTAGGTTAGGAGATAAATTTATACGTGAAATTAAAGTAGGATCGAGCTGTTTTGTAGCACAAATAGACATGGGTGCATCTATATGTACGATTAAGGCAACTGCTATGCTTCGTGAGGGCTTTGTTATGACATCCGCACGCTCTATATTACAAGGTTTTGGTAGTAATACAGTCGAGTCATTTGGGATAGTAAACGAAACGGTTCAGTTAGATAACTTAAAGCCACGCGTTGTTTCTTTTAAAGTAGTACCAGATACTGCGCAACAGTACGATATAATCTTAGGGAGGCCATTTACGGAGGCATCGGATATTACATATACGCGTTACGGTGATGATTTAATTTTTGCAAATATTGATACAAGTAATTTTAATAATAAGACGACTATGAAAGCGCGTTCATTAGAAAACGTCGAATGTGAACCTAATTCAGTTAATTTTATAAATGTTGCTGTAAGTAATAATAAAATAGTATTACCTGTTATAAATTACGATACGAAACCTCATTCAATAAAAATAAATGACAAAATTTGTGAATCTGTTCAGGCTATTGAAGAAATGAAAGAAATTGAGGCACGGTCTGAATGTGTAAGTAACGATGAGGTTATAGTCGATAAAAACGTAAATGACGAACAAAAGAATGAATTAGTTAAATTATTAAATGAATATAGACATTGTATTTCGAAAAATATTTCTGAGTTAGGACTTACTGATAAAATAAATATGAATATAGAAACTGATAAAGACGCTATTGTTCAATCAAAACCTTATAGATTAAATATGCGTGATAGAGACGATTTAAATAAAATTATTGATGAATACAGACAAGCGGGTATAGTCACAGATACCGATTCAAGCTATGCGAGTCCGGCATTTATTGTACGAAAAGGTGATGGAACGCCGCGTATGGTAGTTGATTATCGTAAGCTTAACAGTGTAACGAAAATTATACCTTATCCTATACCGAATTTCGATCATTTACTTGAGCAGTTAAACGGTGCATGTTTATTTATTACGTTAGATCTCGCATCGGGGTATTTACAAATGCCGTTAGCAGACGAAGCGAAGGATAAAACAGCCTTTATTACAGAGACTCAAACAGGTAGATTCGAGAGAGCAATGTTCGGTTTGGCTAATGCTCCGCGGTATTTTGCTAAATTAATGGATTCTGTATTAGGTATTGCGCGTAAAAAGGGACTAGCTTTTAACTTCTTTGACGATATATGTATTTATGCTAGTGAATGGAATACATTAATGAATAATTTAGAATATATTTTAAAACTTTTAAGCGATGCTGGTCTGACATTAAATCTTGAAAAATGTAAATTTGGCATGCGTCAAATAGAATATTTAGGTTATATTTTCGGAGAAGGAATAATAAAACCGGGTAATAGAAAAATTTCTGCGATTGAAGACTTTCCTAGTCCGAAAGATAAACATGAAGTGAGGCGATTTCTTGGTTTAGCAAGCTTTTTTAGAAGATTTGTACCTAGATTTGCTATGATTGTTAGACCTATATCTAAACTTTTGAAAAATGATATAAAATTTGAATGGACTTCTGAGCAAAGCAATGCATTTCAAGAAATCAAATCAAAACTTGTTTCGAAGCCTATATTAAAATTGTATAATCCAAAAGCGTATAAAACAGAGCTCCACACAGATGCGTCAGCTGTAGGATTAGGTGCGATGATGCTTCAAAGCGATAACGAAGGTGAAGCTTTGCGATTAGTTTATGCGATTAGCCGTTGTACGACTGATGCTGAATCTAAATATCATTCGGGCAGACTCGAACTTTTAGCTATAGCATGGGCGTTAGAACGTCTACGTTCATTTCTTATAGGGTTAAAATTTGTTGTTTATACTGACTGTAAAAATCTGATTCACATGAATGCTTGGAAAACTAAAAATTCTCAGATATCGAGATGGATGAGCGAAATTGCAGAGTTTGATTTAGAAATAAAACATAAGAGTGGTGAATCTATGCAACATGTCGATGCATTATCTCGTGCTCCAATTGAAACTGATGCAGTTTTTACAATATTAGATTATAATTCAATTACAGTTATAGACACAAATGAAGACGAAGTACTTGTCTATCAGCGTTCTGATCCTGCGATTTTAGAAATTTTAAATATTTTACAAAAGAGTGAAAACGATCGCGATAAGATAGAAACCAATAAAGTTAATAATTTTGTTCTACAAGAAGGATTATTGTATAAACGTGTAGTACGCGATGGTAAAGAAAGATTATTATTCGTGGTTCCTAATGCTATGCGTAAATCTTTAGTTATTCGTTACCATGATTTAAAAAGTCATTTTGGAGTCGAAAAGACAGCGAAAAATATTGAACAGTATTATTATTTTCCGCGATTACGAAGATATGTACGCGTTCATATTAAAAATTGTTTAAGTTGTATTTTAGCGAAGAAAAGGTCAGGACCAGGCCAAGGTGAATTACATCCAATACCTCCGGGTCGACGTTCATTTGATTTAGTTCATACGGATCACGTAGGACCTTTTCCAATGACCAAGAAAGGAAATCAATATGTACTTGGAATCATCGATAATTTAACAAAATTTGTTGTTATTTATGCTGTCAAGAGTGTAAAAGCTTTACATACTGTAAAAGGGTTTGAAGATTTTGTATCTAGATTTGGTGCTCCAGGAAGAATTGTTTCTGATCGAGGATCTAGTTTTACTAGTCATAATTTTCAAAAATTTTGTTTAAAGCATTGAATTTCTCATACTTTAAATTCCAGTCGACACCCTCAAGCCAATGGATTAATTGAGCGATTGAACCAAACCTTGTTACCAGCAATGAAAATTTCAGTAGAAAATAACGAACAAAATTGGGATGCTGAAATTAAAAGAATTGAAAGAGATATTAATTCAACTATTAGTACAGCCACAGGTAAAACCCCTTATGAAGCTTTATTAGGTTACTTACCACGCTTCGAAGAAGGAGAACTACGTAAATTAACTGAAAATTGTGAAACTTACACACATCCAAGTGAAGTGCAGTCTCAGATCAGAGACCGAATAATAGCAGAGCAAGAGAAATATAAGCAACGCTATGATGAAAATAGAAGGGTACATGAAAAGCTACACGTTGGAGATATTGTCTTTATGCAGAAAAATCCCATATCCACTGGACACTCAACAAAATTACAATCAGCTTTTGGTGGACCTCTAGCTATCGTAGGTGTAGGACCCAGCGATACTTACCGTGTAAAGAAACTCAATGAATCAGGTGATAGAGGATATTCTACAACAGCACACATTAGTCAGTTAAAAATTTGGACTGGCTCAAACACAGAAGAAGCTGAAGAAGATGATCATGTCGAATCTGATTCAAGTGATTCTAATTCTATTGAAGCAAAAACTATTGTAAAAAGGCGTGATAGGAAAATCGTGGAAGCGACATTAAATGTTAACGAGCGACCTAAGCGAAATGTTCGACCACCAGCTTATTTAAAAGATTTTGTTTAAATTAAAATGTAATTTGCAACTATGAATTTTAGCATTATGTAATACTTTATTATACTACTGTTTTAAAATTTTGATGTTTGGGGACCAAACAATATCAGGAAGGCCGAATGTTATATAATCTAAATCATAGATGGCGCTATTTCCTTTTAGTATAAATATAGATTCTCTTAACGATACGAAGTCAGAGGACGAAACGCGTGAGATAAGAACAGACGTGAACGAGTTCTGAGTGTGTGATTAGGCAGCTAGCTGCGTTTTGACTTACGTTTTTAATTTTGTCTAAGTGACGTTAAGATTCATTTATTTAAACGCGAAATAGTTTGTAATCTTATTTATTCTTTGTAATTTTAATAGTTTAATTTATTTCAATAAATTATTATTTCATATTTTAAATAAATAAAGAGAGTGATTTTCTAAGCATAACCCCACTGTCCTGTTTCTTAGAACCATAATTAACGGTCTATTACTTTTCAAAAGAAATATAAAACATAACACTATATTAAAAGGGAGATGAGCTATAGAGCGCAGCCATATTGCTGAGCAAAAAATGTGATTGGTCAATAGTGGTTGCCATATTGCTTAGTTCTGCGATGCCGAAAGTGGCAGAGTTAGAGCGGGAAATTCAAAAATGTTTTTAAAAAAAGTATTAAAAAATAGTTTTTACAATTTGATAATTAAGAAATAATTCTAAAAAACAAAGTTACTATAGCAAAATTAATATTTTTTCATTATTTACATATTTTTGAGTTTCAAAAATTTTTTGAAACTCAAAAAAATATAAATAATAAAAAAATTAATTTTGTTTTAGTGACTTTGTTTTTTAGAATTATTTATTAATTATAAAATTGTAAAAACTATTTTTTAAATACTTTTTTATAAAACATTTTTGAATTTCTCGCTCTAACTCTGCCACTTTCGGCATTGCTGGCTTAGTTGCTTAGCATTAGAAATTGTAATATAAAGTGGAGTACAATCTCTTAAAGTTCTTAGACTTAAGAGAAAGATTATACAGAGTACAATTTCTTAGAGTTCTTAGAAAATAGAAATTAGAGTACTTTTTTTTTAAGAATTAAATCAAAATAAGTTTAGATCAATTTGCTATTTGAACCAATTCATCTAAAAAGTTTTGTTTTATCAAATTGCCCAATGTTTTATCACAAGGATAGATTGATATAAAATTAATGAAGTGAACAAAGATAGTACTATATTTTATCACTCTGAAGCAAGGGGTCTGAAAGAAAATAGAGTACAGTTCATTTGGAAAAATTTGTTATTATTAAAATCATCAAAAATATAAATTTAAAAATAAAAATGAAATGAAATAAGAGATTGATTGTGAAAAAGTAAGAATATTTAATTTTCGTATTGTATTTTTTATTTTCAATCATATTGTATTTTTATATTTTTAATTTTAATTTGTAAGATCATAAATGTATTATGTATTGATATTTATTATTTATAAATTCAAATTTAAATAAGGTTAAAATAAATTATACTTTTAACTTTAACTAACGTTAAATAATAAAATTAATATTGCCAAAGTTTACTCAAAAGATAACTTCCTTGGTCATCATGTTATTATACATTTTTTGAGCAATTGTCATATTTAAAAGTTCCATTGATTTTACTATATTTATACTAAAATAAATTTTTAATCCGCTACATCTGTTACCACTAATTCTGCAATTTGAATATCTGGTAAAAATTTATATATCATAGCAGCTAGAGAAAATTTTGTATGATATGTGGCTATTCCATTAACATGCATAAATGCATGGAATATGCTTCACTGATTTTTCCTTTATTAATCTGTTTTTAAAGGATATATGAACAATTTAGGATCAACTTTTAATGATAACAAATCTAATCTATGTGCAAGTACTTTATTTAGATTAATGTTTGTATAAAATGTTCAACTTTGTCTATAATCATCTATATTTTTTCATTTAATAAAATAGTAATAATGAATATTAGAAGAATGTTAAGTGAAGTACTATAAATGGTTATAGAAAAAGTAAACATGTTATATATGAATATTATTCAAGATAAAGTACTTACACATAGATTATAATTATTATCATTAAAAACAAATTGTTGTCGATTGATTGAAACTTTACCATTTTCAGTGACAATTATCGATGCTGCCAAAGTGTTCAAATAAATCAAATAAAATGTAAATTTTTAGTAGATACTTCAAGAGAATTGGTTAGAATGTAGATAATAGATTATTTAGATTAAAATTAGCAAACATAAATTTATTTCAGTTATTAATAAAAGATGGGTTATTTTAACTTTGGTAATATTATCATTTAATTAAATATATGTTCATAGAAGATAACAAATGTGAATTGGAATTTAAAATAAATGCAAGTTTTTTTATGAACATAATAAAAAAATTTGAATTTATATAATAAAAAGGTTCTACTGTCATATTGATCTATTAATACTTTTTAACATTTCATCTTATCTAATGGAATGTGTATAATTTTCAATTTTATTTTCATGGTATTGTATATCAAATGTTTGAAATAATAATTATTTATCACGTATATTTGACCAAAAATGAAAATTATCTGCAAAATCTCAATCACACAAGATCAACTAGAATTGTATGAAGAAAAAATTTTATAGAAATGCTAAACAACCAGAAAAGTATAATAATCGAGTTGATCTTTGCTCTATTATAATTACTTTACAACATATGGTAAAAGTTGATATTAGAAATTGTATAACATCTAAGGAATATACATCAGCATTTAATAATAAATTTATTATTATTATAAAAATAAGTTTTAAATTTTAAAAATAAAAAAATTACATTTATTTAGATTGTCTTTTTATTTAAATTTTTAAATCAAGTCCATTTTTTACTTTTGTGCTTACATTTATTTTTTATTTTGAACAATTTATTTAATAATATAATTTTTAAACACAAAATTAATTTTATATCAGTCAAGTTTATTTTTATTTTGTATTTTATTACAAAATTATACATTGAATATTAGAAAATTATTTTATTAAACATTATTACAAAATAATACTAAGATAATTATTTAACATCAAGATTTCTAAGTAATTACACATAATTAAAAATGTATGTTTTTTAAATTAAAATTATTGATTGAATTGTAATTATTTTCAAATGATTTTTAATATCCTTATATAAATTCAGGCTTTTTTCGTTTTTATATACTTCTTCACTTCAATTTAAAAAAAAAACATACATTAGAAGCTAATAGAATATGTATAAAATTTCTGATAAAAGAAATACACCAAAAGTATAAAAGTACACAGAGATAAAAAATATTTTCAATGAAAGAAATTTGTATTTCTTTTTCCTAATTGAAAATTCACCTTTCCCGATGTTAACGATTGTTTTAAGTATACACGTGCGTTTTTTGTTATAATAGAGTAGAATGAAGAACTTTGTAAATTTCTCGAATGATAATAAGAATAAATTTTTCTCGAATATAGAGCCTTACAAATTCATCAGAGGCACTATTGCACTATAGGGGTAGGATAGGTAGGAATGAGGTAAATTCCAATTTTTATATTATGATTAAATTGTTTGAAATCTCTTATTATTCAATCAGATTACGGTAAATAGATTATGAAATTCTAATCAATCAAATTTTTATACCTATATTACAGTAGTGCCTTTGACGGAAGAATTATCCTGCGTTTTATATTTGTGTTACAAGCAACACGAACAAACTAAACATCAATGCTTGATTACAGCTTATATTATTATATTTTTCTATTATTATATTTTTCGAATATCGGTCGATAAATTTTTAAATTTAAATATTTTTTATATTTACATTGTATTCATTTATTTTTACCACAGCACTTAATTCCACACGCGCGGTACGCGCGTTAATGAACTTCTAGTATTACGTAAATTTCATAAGTATAAATTATTTAAGGAGATGTAAAATGGACACTACACTTGCACCCATAAGTATTGACTATATTTCGATTGTATTTCAAAATTTTAAATAAAGAGATGCAGTAACATATAGTATACATCACGAAGATTATTCAGTTGAATTTTTAAATAAATTTATTCATTGGTTATTGAGAAGTTTGGGTTCCAATATTATTTATTAAAATTTTTCTATTTCGGATCAGAAATCTAAATACCTTGAAAACTAATGATTGGATTAGTTTGAAAATTAAAATAAATAATCATCATGGTCAATACTACAAGTTAATACATTCCTTTTATGAAAATTCAGCAATAAAATGGAAAGACAATTAAATATGACAGTTGAATGCAAAGACAGTTGTATTTAGTGACATTTTTATATCTCCTTATAGTGAAATATAATTTAACTTTGACAACAAATTCAACGTAATGAAATAATTAAACTTTCAATTATCATATTTAATACAAATTTTAGAGTGATATTACAGAATATTATTTTTTTCCGCATGTATAATGAGTGTTTTGCAAATAATAAGTAAATTTTTTTCTGAAATGTTTACTTTCTTAGGGAAAATTTTACTTCTATCTAGACAGTTTAAGAATATAAATTCTAATTATAGACGTAATCAGAAAACTTCATTCATATTTGATATATTGTTCTATCTTTATAATTGACCATTAAAAAAATGTATTATTAAATAAATAATTTTTTAAAATTTTATTTTATAAAATTTATGTTAAAACAATATTAATAAAAATATTTTTGTATCATGTAATAATGATTTCCTAAATGAGGCAATCAAGAGGCGCGGTAGCGCCTCGACGGCGAGTTAAGGTACAAATACGAAAACGTTGAGGCGCTCCTCTTATACTTTAGAGTTTCAAAAATTTCAAAATCGAATCCCATAAAAATACATCGATATATACACATAAATACAATTAATAATATTTAAAGATTTTCATTATCTTTAATTTAAAAAAAAATTGATTACAATCGGTTCACCCAATCACGAGAAAATGCAGTTTGAAATTTCGAAATGTCGTATTCTCGTTATTTTTTTTCTTCTTCATCATTTTCAGCCAGCATAAACTGCGCAACCGGAAATGCGCAGTATCGACGAATATAGATGCTTTATAATATATTTTAATGTTCATGGTATATGCGCATTGATACATATGTTATGTATTGTGACCTCATATTATATTTATAATATAAAGAATTTGAGAGAGAATAAGTGAGAAAAAAGAATAAAATAAAAGATAATTAGCAATAATCTTATTCTCTCTTTAATTCGAATCATCGCGTTAAAAGTCTATCTCTATCTTGTGCGTCGTCGCGACGTAGCAATTAGAAAGTATATCAGCACGCGAGATGGATATTAATAAGAATATATGTACGCGCTTAGATGTGCGCCGATCCACGCCTATAAAGTGACGTACGCTAGCACACATCTAAGCGCACCTGTAATAGTATAATGTAAGATATGTAAATGTATCCCTTCTACTTAGTAGCAACGAAGATAGACGCTTATAGAAGCGTACTTCTGGGTTAACTTTGGGTACCCAGCTTTTGGAGGACATTTAACATTACGTGTATATCTATATATATGAAAACATCGGTATATATAGATATAGAAATACATGGGATTTTAGTAGCGCCACCATGCGGCTGGAGGACATAAGCTTAGATTTTGAGCCCCTGTCCGCTCATTTAAAGTACGCTTCTATAAACGTCTATCTTCGTTGTTAGTAGTAGGAGAGGATTGCGGCCGCGGCTTGATCGACGCTTAAGCAGATCGAAGCCGAATCTTTGTACGGCACTCTTTGGCCAGCCTTCACTAAATAAAGTATATTTTAACTTTAATTCTCGTTATTGGTCTTGATTATTTCCGATTATTCTGCAGGTCCGCGAAGAGCTGGATAACCACCAGCTCTGTACCGGTAGCTATAACAGAATAAATCCTCAGTTTAAATCAAAGTTTTATTATAATAAATTCAATTAGTCATACTTTTATTTCAATTTCTTTTGGTCTATGTGTAATGTGTTTCTATATAAATTATTTCTTCATATTTGAAGTTGATTGTGTTTAACTTATAATTAATTAAATTGATTTAAAGTTTATTAATTGAAGTAAATGAAAGGCTCATTATAAGACTATAAGTCTTAGAGTTTCTGGCTTATAAGAGGCCGTTAGTATAATTAACAAAAAAGCAAAGAGACCCCGGACTAGTTGTAGCATGGCGCTACACTAAGAACGGGTCTAGCTTAAAGTAACCTTTATTCCTCATCCTTTTCCTTGTCTATGAGCACTTTGTGCTATCATTTTCAGATTTAGGATAGTGAGAGGTTACAGTATATATATATATATACATGGTCCGTTTCATGTCAACTTGCACCCGTAGACCCGTATATTTTTTGGTTCATATATATGTATATACATACATACATACATACATACGTGGGACATTTCATGTCGGCTAGCACGCACTCATAAGTACAGGTTTTCTATATATGTGGTACATTTCATGACAACGAGCACACACCCATCCAAGTACCCTTAGGTTTATATATATATATGGGACATTTATGTCATCTCGTACGTACTCATAATCATAGGCTTTTCTATATATGTGGGACATTTCATGTCGATTCGCATGCATGTACACGCACGTTAATATACATAGGATTTTTCACGTCGATTCGAACGCACATACATACAGGTTTATATATATGGGATATTTCATGTCAATTCACACGCATGCCCACAGACTTTGATAAACATGAGATTTTTCACGTCAATTGAAACGCACGCACATACAGGTTTATATATATGGGATATTTCATGTCAATGGGCACGCACACACAGGTTTATATATAAATAGGACAGTCCATGTCGTTGCGCATGCATGCACATGTTACGTCACAAACGTAATTTTCCATATTACATTTTAAAATTTTTAGATTTTGTACAAGAAATCTAAAATTCTGAGAAACTAATGGATGAATTTATTTAAAAATTTAACTGAATAATCTTCATGGTAAATACTACAAGCTAAAGCATTTATTTTCTTAAAATTTTGCAATAAAATAAAAAGATATTAAATATTTATGAGTACAGGTGTAGTATTTATTTTACATCCTCTTAAATTAGTTTTTATTATTCTTTATTAGTTTTTATCAGTTTATATAATAAATTTTAAAAATCTTTCAAGTCTTATAAATAGCATGTAAAATAGGTAAAGTAGGTTTTCAAAAATTCCATTGTTCTAATTCATTTGCAAATTTTTTAAAACAATTATAGGTTAATATATATTCGTATGTTTACTAATGTAAAATAAAAATTTTATTTCAATGTATCAATCTCTAAATCCTGCAGGAAAAATATATAAGTATATTAAGAGAAAATTCTAAAAATTACTGTTAGCATTATAACGCCCTCACATGAAAACGTGCTCTTTTTTCTTGCGTTGTAGTAAATTTTATTAGGTTTCTAAAACTATTTACAAGACGAGCAGCAAAAAATGCTAGCCCTGCAAAAATAAAAACATCTATAAATATAGCTAAAAATATAGGTAAAAATACAGCTACATTGTGTATTATAGCTATATTCACGTGTTTTTTTAGCTGTATATATATATGAAAAATATAGCTAGATTTTTAGTTATATTTATACCTATCTTTATAGGTACAATCCCTATTTTAGCCTATTATACCTAGAAATATAGCTAAAAATCTAGCTATTTTTCTCATAGATATACAGCTAAAAAAACACATAGATATAGCTATAGTACACATCAATATAGCTGTATTTTCTTCACATATATTTTTAGCTATATTTATAGATGTTTTTTTTTGACCGGGAGGACATTTTAGAACTAATACAAAACAATCTTAAAATAATTACTATGTTACCATAGTAAAATTTTGAATCTTTTAATCATTCCATTAACACCTATAAATTTTTATTAGTTCACATAGTAATTTTTGTCATACATTCTAGAAATCTGATAGCTTCTTGATAAAAAACCCCTTGCGTATGCGATCCCGACAACTAACGATACCAGCATATTTTGAACCAAAAAATCCTGTTACTTGACGTTAAAATTTGTGTCCAACTCCCACAAGTGGTGAGAGTTCAGTACACTTCGTATATAAGTCCGATCCATCTGACCATTACTAAAATGCGCGCATGTATACTAGCGACCTCTCCGGCGTTAGGTTTATATTAGGTTCGATATGATATAGGTCAGATTAATTTACAACGATCGAATAAATATAGACATTTTCAAAAACATAATACAATTTATCTATATATTTTCTTACTTGTATGTGTTAGGTTATAAGGTCAATAAATAGTGTATATCATATAATAAATGTATTGTATTATAATAGCACTTTCTTCATGTTACAAACGTACTACAAACGATTTTATCTTTCTTTTTATTACAACACGTCTTTCATTGACAAGACTCTACAAAGCTTTGCTCATCTTTTTGTGTCTACCAAACGTATCTAGTGAGCGCACACATGTAACGCCATCTATGTTTAATAAATACAAATGTACATATATGTCCCTATACTTAACACGCCTTCTTACATTTGGATTTTTGCAATTATTATTTTATTTATTATTTATTTATATACTTTGTTTTTACATTATTTATCACACTTCAAAATAATGACTTAATAAATATGTCCGCAATATTCTCTTCTGTATTAACCTTAATTATTTAAACTTCCTTTTTCAAAACCTTTTCATGAACATAGTAATAATGAACTCCTATATTCTTTGATATTTTCGGAAAATTTCCATTTTCTGCTATAGTCTTCGCACCGCTGTTGTCTTCATATATCATAACAGGTTCTCTTAAATTAATATTAAATGACTTCAAGATTCCTTTCAAAAATAATACTTCCGATGTAGCTTCTGATAATGATACATATTCGGCTGCAGTGGACGATTTTGTGACTATATTCTGTTTCCTTGATCTGCAGAATACTGGATTTCCATATACTCTTAGTACATATCCTGACGTCGATTTTCTATCACAAATATCGCCTGCCCAATCAGCATCGACATAACAATTTAATACATTAGTATCATTCTCACCTTTATATGTTAATTTGTGATTTTTAGTTTTGTACAAATATTTTAGTACTCTTAAAGCGTAATTATAGTGACTCCCATCATAAGAATTTTGAAATCTAGACAGGTAGTTTACACAAAATGCAACATCTCACCGTGTGCCAGAACTTATGAATAGTAATGCACCAATCAGATTCCTGTAGTTATAGCTGCAATCAGGATTTTCAGATTTCTCTAGTTTCAAATTGATCTCCATAGGCGTATCATACAGTTTTGCACATTTTACATTATAACCTTCAGCTAATGATTCAATAAACCTTTCTTGACTCAGTTTCATTTCCTTGTTTTCATAGTCTTGAGTAATTTCTATTCCTATATAATTTTCCACTTGGCCCATATCTTTCATTTTGAATTTGTTTGAAAGTTTTAGCTTTAAATTTTTTATTTTAAACATATTTGTGCAGCATATCAATAAGTCATCTACAAAAAGTAAAACATATATAATAACATTTTCTTCATTCTTCGTATAAAGACAATAGTCATAGGCACTTCTTTTAAATTCCATCTCAGACATGAATTTGTCAAAGCATTCGTACCAGGATCTGGGACTCTCCCTTGAACCATACAACGCCTTTTTTAATAAACATACTTGGTCAGTTCCATTGTTATAGCCTTCTAGCTGATTTACATATACAACTATTCTAATTTTGCCATTAAGAAAAGCAGTTTCTACGCCCATTTGTTCTATATATAAACCATGTTTACAACAAAAGGATAATAGTAAGTTCAAGGTTGATATTCTAATCACTGGTGCATAGGTATTTTCATTCAATCCTTCTTGTTGGTATCCTCTGACTACTAATCTTGCTTTAAATTTATTATTCGGTTTCATTGAATATATCCATTTAACATCCAAAACTTAATTTTTAGGTTTATTAGTCAAAATCCAAGTTTCATTTTTCTTTAAACAACTCATCTCATTGTCCATAGCTTTCATCCATTTAAGTTTTTCTGCACAATTTATCACCTCCTGAAATGTATTGGGTATGATAGTATTACAATAATTTACATATATAAAATCACATATATATTCATCTTCCTTGTATCTTTGTGATGGATTTCTTACTCTGCTCGATCTTCTTAAATTTCTTTCATTATCAGCAATATTAGGCTCTTTTTTTCAATTCCATTTTTTTCTTTTTCTTGCTCTGTGTTTACAATGTCATCTTCTTCAGTTGACAAGTTCAAGCTTTCATTTGAGATATCTTTTATTTTATCATCAAGGCCAATGCATATTTGATCTTCTTCTATTATTTCAATATGTCTAGCCACAGTTACTTAATTTACTATCAGAACTCTGTAGCCTACATCAGCATATCCTATTAAAATTCCTAATAGTCCTTTTTTATCAAATTTAGAATTTCTTTTTTCTTTTGGATTTCTTACGAACACTTTACTTCCATATAAATACAAATTATTTACACAAGGTTTCTTTTCAAAAAATATTTCATACGGCGTTTTCATTTCTTCAGTGTTTGTCAAGCATCTATTTTTCAAGTAACCAGCTGTCTTCATAGCTTCTGGCCATAAACGTAAATTTAGTTTTGCCTCATCTAGTAAACACCGAACTATATCCATCACCGATCTGTTTACTCTTTCTGAAATACCATTCAATTCATGGGCATAGGGTGGACATCTATTTAGAATTATGCCTTTTTCTCTAAGAAATTGAAAAACTCTTGAATTAATATATTCTGTGCCATTGTCGTATCTAATTTTTTTTTACTTTCTTTCCTGTTAGTATTTCTACCTGATTTATGTATTCCACTATACAAGCATATACTTCTTCCTTGGACTTTATACAAAATAACTGTGTTAGTTTACTATAATCATCAGTAAAGGTCACAAAATACTTCTCTCCCTTTGTTCCAGTTGTGTTAGTCACATTCACATCCGTTTGTATGATTTTTAGAATATCTGTAGCTTTAGTACGATTATTATTAAATGGTTTGTTACACATTTTATTTTCAATACAAATGGCACATTTCATAAAGTCTTTTTCTAACACTTTTGGCATACCTTTTAATAATTCTTCTTTGCATATGATATTTAAATTTTTAAAATTTATATGCCCCAGTTTCCTATGCCATTTTTCTTTCAACGACATCTTTTCGCTTTTATTACTCTCAGCAACATTTACTATAATTTTATTACATTCACCTTTTCCAAAACAACTCATTTTATATAAATTGTTTTCCTTGATTGATATAGCTAACAATTCATTTGTTGCTTTATTATAAATTTTAGATGTATCCTCTTCTGACACAATCCTGTTCTTTTCAGTTACCTTACCATAACTAATTAAGTTTACTTCCCTTTCTTTAACAAAGAAAATATTTTGCAGTTTTATGTACTTTGATTCACCATAAACATTAAATTTTCCAATAATCGTTCCTACTTTTGTTGCTGAGAGGGTGCGACCATCACCGATTTTTACTAGGTTAGGTTAATTCAGGTCAATGTATTCATCAAAATACGAGTCATCATTTATAATGTGACTAGTGCAGCCACTGTCCAGTAAGAATTCTATTAATGTCTTATTATTGTTTGCACTATTGCATATGTCTTTAGTCTCATTTTTTTCGTCATCTATATTTACATAGAATACTTCTTGGTTTTCCTCACTCTCATTATAGTCCGATTACTGCCTGTTTGGCTGACCTCCTTGACCACCTCTATTACCTCTATTGCTTTGATAGTATCCTCTTCCTCCTCTAGACGATGCTTGAGATCTTCCTCGAATATAATCTCTTCCTTCATTACCTAGCACTATCTTATTTTTATTACAAAATTTCGCAGTGTCCGACTTCACCACACGTATAGCACTTAACTTTACTTTTGTCAAAAGGTTTCATTTTATTCGTCTTTACAGCAAAAGCACTGGACCTTCCTAATGTTTCATCTCGTTCTGCATCTTTTTCTTCCAGGTTTTTCATTTCTATTTTACTTTTTAAATATTCAACTGTTCTTTCTTCTGGTGGCAACATGTCCGTCAAATCTCCTATGTGGCTATATGATGGTGGCAACGATCTGACCATATACGTGAATTTCCCTTTCTCGGAAACTTTGTCTCCCGCGTCTTTTAGAGCATTTATTGACTTTTCAAATTCGTCGAAGTAATCGTTCACATCTGTATAATTTTTTAACTTAATACTCTCAACTTTACTTCGACGTACCATCTGTAGAGCCGTCGATTCCTTTAAATATAATTCATCGAATTTTTTAATTATTTTCTAAGCAGACTCCTCTCCACCTATAAATTCTAATTGTTTATTCGATATAGCACTGTATATGTAATTTGTAGCTTTCAGTTCTAACGGATTCCATTCTTCATTTTTATCGGCTGCGGTCTTTTGTGCATCAATAACTATTTTACATCCTTTATATTCTAAGAATTTCGATACTCTCTTTTTCCAGCGAGAATATTTCGATCCATCAAAAATCGGTATAACTATATCATCCAACTTTACTGAAGTCATCTTATTCCTTTTCTTCTTTTCCTTTTACCGACAGCCTTCCTTTATCTTTCTTTGTTTTTTTTTTTTTTTTTTTTATTACAATAGGTAACCACTAACTCTTGCTACCATGTTAGGTTATAAGGTCAATAAATAGACTCTCCTGTTTTATTGTATATTATATAATAAATGTATTTTATTATAATAGCACTTTCTTCATGTTACAAACGTACTACAAACGATTTTATCTTTCTCTTTATTACAACACGTCTTTCATCGACAAGACTCTACACAGCTCTGCTCATCTTTTTGTATCTACCAAACCTATCTAGTGAGCGCACACACGTAACGCCATCTATGTTTAATAAATACAAATGTACATATATTTAACAGTATTCTCTATATTTAACAGTATGTCCCTATACTTAACAGTATGTTCTTTTAAAAATTTTATTTATAATATATTTAATATCTAAATAAAAACTAATAAAAAATATTAATAATTGATAAAAAAAATTAAAAACTAATATAAATGGATTAAAAATATTATTTTGTAATAATAATAGATGAAATCGGATAAAAAGGGATAAAATCTAATAAAATGTCCGAATTCATGCCAATTTTATTCCCTTTTATTTAATTTTATTACTTATTATTGTATTTTATCCATTTTTATCCACTTTCATCTATTTTTATCTATTTATATTACCTTTTTTCATTTTTTATTACTTACAAATAGTTTTTATTCATTTTTATTATTTATTATTTAAAATCTTTTTCGCTAGGGTTTCTATGCGAAGCTAGTATTTTCTTTTCTTGCGACATCTCTCTCGTCTCTTATTAATGCACTAAGAGTTTCTATAGAATTTTTTATCTTTATATCTCTTTGTTCACCTGTGAAGTCCTTATATTTTTTATGATCTTTCAAGTAATCGTCAAACAAACCTACAAAAGCATTTAATGTTTAAAATTTGTGGCAGCAAAATCAACAATAAATATTATTTTTAAATTTCTGGTTTACATACTTAAAAATAAATCCACTTTACGCGGTGAACACAGTTGAATAGGATCTCCATCCGGAACCGTACTTTTAGTTTTTTTTCGATCAAGACATCCACGAGCCAGTTGGTTTTTGGACCATAAGATATTTCCTAAATACCTTAAAATAGTTGTGTATTTTTTTTGAGATCTGGCGATCCGCCATGATTTTTCACCTATTTTAACGCCGCAACCGAGGTACACCTAAAATTTTAAAATCATAATAAAAAATTACTTTTACTTAAAAATTTGTTAAATAATAACAAATATACAAAGTACATTAAAATATATGAAAATACCTTATCTTCTATATTTGCGTATCTTTCATGCTGTTCTTCAATCTCTGTAAAAATATTAAAATAATTAATGTGAAGGATTGATCTTTTCTTAATACACATATACAATACAGATAAACAATACTTTTAACCAATTTCGAAAAGTACCTGTACTAATATCAAACTCCATTTTTTTTATACATAGCGTACAGTTTTGGTTTATAGTCATATAAATATTTACATACTGTAATATTATTAAAATCTAAAAAATATTTAATACTTCATTAATATTCTAATATTATAAAAAAAAACCTTGGTAATTTTAAAATTCAACCATTTGAAATTGTTCTTTTTGCACATTTGGTGAAGTATTTAATCTTTCTGCAGAATCTGGAGGTAGGTCGTCCCAAGTTCTAGCCAATGGTGACCTATAACAACTTCTTTTTGGATCCTTATTTTGAAAAAGCCGTTTCTGAGAATTATTACAACCTTTATCTTGAAATTGTTCTTCTTGCACATTTGATGAAGTATTTAATCTTTCTGCATAATCTGAAGGTAGGTCGTTCGAAGTTCTAGCCAATGGTGACCTATAACGACTTCTTTTTCGATCCTCATTTTCAAAAAGCTGTTTCCGAGAACGATTAATTTTAGATTTTACTGGGGTAAGATAACCATTCGATGATGGCGAATTTGTGTGGGCAGGTGATATTTCTCTTTCTGATAATAATCCTTCCATTTTACACATTGTAATTAAAAGAAAATAAGATCGTCTACGCCTTATAATAGTAACAATAAAACCCACTTTTGATTATTGTGATTTGTAAAGAATTCACAAATAAAGTGAAGAAACAAGCTATTTTTAAACCATAAATGCATGTTTTTAGGGTTAATTCAATGTATAAGATGAAATTTAAAAAAGGAAAAAATACTTATTTTAGTTTTGAATTATACAAATATAATCTATTTTATTTTGTCTTGAGGAATCAAAATCTTACTACGAAAAAGGTGGTATGCCTTTTTTGCGATGGTAAAACTATAAGGCACTCTGTGTAGCGATCATCCCTAATAAATAAACTTACGAATTTGTTTTTTGTGAATCCTCAAAAGATAATGAAAGGTGACTACTCTTCAACCTAGATGTTTGATAGAAATCTACGGCTTTTGGAAAACTTTTTCTTAACTTTTGAAGCTTCTTTAATCCAGATTCATCAAGTACATCTGAAAGGTATTAACACATTCTTATATGAAAAACTATGACAGTATATTTTGTTACATGTAATAGTTGAAAATTACATAATTTATACTGGAATTAGAAATTTTACTAACCTTTATTATAGTTTCTTTTATTATTTATATTTATTAATTTCACAGTAGGTTGATTTTCTATATTCAGCATTCGTCTATAATTCAATAACATTTGCTGTTTATATGCATATGCTATGCGTTGCACATTTTCATCTCGAATTACATTTTTGCAAGCTAATAATTTTGGCTATAACAGAAAACAATTGATTATTCATGTATACATATTTAAAATAATAGATATATGTAGTGCAAAATTTAAAATGATTAATTAAATAAATTACAGGTTTTTTGAAATATTGTTCATCTTCTTCAATGGTATCACTTGACAATGTCAACTGTTTTTTGTAAATTAACCTTTTAGGTTTCTTTGAAGCCTTATCACGTTCATCATTTTCTGAAACTGTTTGAGATAATAGTTTAAAATTTTTTAAATGTATTTCCAAAATATAATGTTTATAATAAATACTGACATTACAATATCTTGCTAACGCACAAATACTTTTTTCATTTAAAACAAAATTTCTATCAAATATGTACACTTACCACCTAAACATATTATATGTCCTGGATATCTTGGGTTATTTTTTGCGTTGTTATAATCATTCTCAATTTTGCCATGCCACAAAATATAATATTTATGGTCTGAATCAAAATCATATAAATCCTTTGTGGTTATAGGATTTTCATCTTGACGATTATAAAATATGGATCCCACAGGAACATAATAATATTTTAATTTATTGTCTAAGTACTGGATTGCTCCATAAATCATTGAATTATCCATTTTATTCTTTGAACTAAATTAGTAACTTTGTAACTTAATTTTTAATATAATTTTTAAATTTTAATAATTTTTTTCTTAAACTCACTCTCATTCGTATGTCTAATTTTGTCTGTCTTTCATTAATCCTTTGTGTTAACGGTGTAGACACTATAGAAGTAGTACACATTTATTTATATATATGCAATGGAACAGAACCCCACAGGGGTCTGATTCTTTAACGTTCTCACGCGTGAGATAGACCTAAGGAAGCTCTCTGATTGGCCAATACGACTTTTGTCACTCATGAGACACTTACAGAATAACCCCCCAAGGCGTATTTCATAAGTCGTAGGTGCGCTCGTACGATATGTTCGTTATAAAAAGTTCTAAAATTATTCAGATGGTTATTCCAAAATTTAAAAAAGGGATATGCAAAATGTGTATGTTTTCAGCATTTACCGAGCTGTTGAAAGACTTACGTTTTGGAACGTTCCAAAATTAATTAAACGTCTTGGAGTCAAGAATTGGTCGTTAATACGTACAACTTAGGGAGTAGCCACAAATAGACCGTGTCGTGTCGTTACGATGAAAAATGAGTTTAACATCTATTAAATTGAGACTCTATGAATGCCTTTTGAACCAATGGTCAATGAGCATAGAGTCTCAATTTAATAGATTTCAAACTCATTTTTCGTCGACACGACATGACACGGTCTATTTGTGGCTACGCCCTTACGGGATACACCCACAGCACATGCATTTGGAACATGAAGCCACATATTTTGTGTTTTATGATATTTAAAAATATTTAATAATACAATAAGTAAGAATAAGAGCAAACAAGTATTAGTAAAGTTTCGATATTTTAATATTTTTTATATTTTATATATTTATGTTATATTTGTATTATTGGTTGAGGTTAACTAAAACTCAGTAAATTCTATCAAGAAAAAGAATGAGACAGAGATCGTTCTAGTACTGATACTACGCTAACATAAAATTTACGTGCACTCAGGAAATTTTGTATATGATTTGTAATATTTTTCCCATTGTCATAATATTTATGTAATTATAATACCTGCAATAATTATGAAGACGAATAAAAGATACAGACAATTTATAGATAAAGGTGATGAAGTTATACAAAAAAAAACTGTTTATAGATATAAAAATGTTATATCTCCAACTACTAATCCTTTTGAGATAACTTATATATTAAACTAATTTAATATTCATTCAGAAATATAGTAATTTTGAAAATTATATTTTTAGAAATACAATGTAGCTTCTCAGTCTATTGAAGAAAGGCCGTTGTTAAACTTACGACAGATGTTTATTTTCAGATATCTATCGTAAAAATAATTTAAAAACGTTAAATTTAATGGAAAATATCGTAAAATAAATTACAAAACTATAAAATATACTAAATTTTATATAAATAAGATAAAAAGTATTAAATAGTTTAGACAAAAAAAATCCCTTGGAGAAAATTCAAATGAATTTATAAGAAATGTAGATATAATGGAAATGACTACATCAAATGAACTGGTAATTAATATTTCTATTTATTTTAAATAATAATTTTATTTATTGCCTTGCATTTCACAAAATTTAATCAATCGTTTATGGCTTTCCACATAAAAAATTCAAAAAAATTAAATAGGTCATAGCATAAAATAGAATTTTCACAATGCATGAAATTTGAGATTACGTATATTTATGTAATGGGCAAAATACGTATTATTTATGTCTATAGTAAACTATGAAACTCCAAAAAATATAACTATTATAAAAGTAGGATTTTAAATATTATTGATTGATTAAGGTAGCTCGTACCAAAAATGAAAAATTTACGAATGAAACCAAAATGTAGGAGGTCGCTCTTTGAGTTAAAATGAATCCGTACGCAAAAAATCAGACCTGGTTTCCAGGGAAAATTTCAAGAAAAAGTCTTTTGAAAATGCTGCGTTCACTGACATTTTAACATTGCTCATATGGTAGATATTCGATTTTACTACAGTTATAATCGAACATTTGCATCTAAAGATTTACTACCACTTTGAAAAACTAAACATAAATACTTTATTTAACAAGCTTTCCAATGGTATATTAGATGTTATGTGTATCCAGGGATTTTTCAAAAATATTACGAAAAAAATCTGAAAATTTATTGATTTTCATAAGAGAAATTTTCTTGAAACAAAAGTCTGTTTTTGGAGGTTAGCTAGCGTGAAATTCAAAATATTAGAATGACAATTTGTTATTAAAATTTTAAAAATATTTACAGAATGTAATTTTTTAAAACATTCATATAAATATTTATATAAAAAATAAAAATAAAGTTAATCAAATAAAAAATGAAGATTATTTATTTTTAGGTATTATAATTGATAAATAACATCTACTAGCATGTAATATATATGTATATACGCACGACATTTTCTGCAGTCGCAACAACAAAAGTCAATAGAGTTTCACTTATACTCATTTGACTTTAGTTGCGCGGTACAAGCTATCTTAAAATTGTAAATGTATTTCCTATATTCTATTATTATTGTATTTCAAATAATTATGTTATCATAATTTTTTATATTTTCATTCTTTATTTAATATTTTAGAATATCAAAGAAAACACAAAATTACTAATAAAAAAATTATAAATTCTAAGAAAGCGAATAGATATTTCAAATGATTTATTTATTTCTTAATAAAAAAAGTTAATTTGTTAAAATTGATAACTATAAACAGTAACATACTTGATCCAATGATGAATTCTGTTCAATATTGTTGACCTTATCGTATTCAGAAGAATTCGAGTAAACTATGAAACTCCAAAAAATATAACTATTATGAAAGTAGGATTTTAAATATTATTGATTGATTAAAATATTTGTTACAGGTAACTGAATCAATGGAATTTGAGAATGATTTACATGAATATCTTAATGAGATATTGCTAAAGGACAAAATAAAAAATTCTTGTCAATCTTCTTCGAATGTTAAAAGTTTAGAAGAAATAATTAACAACCCTGACTTTTTCAAAACAATATCATTTTCTGTTAATCATAGCAAGGGAAGCTTATTATTAATGTGTTTAAATTATTGCATCAAGAATAGTTTATCTGTAACTGGAATGAGTAATTTATTTAGATTAATTAATATAATTTTAGAAGATCCAATAATGCCTAGTCCACGGTATCTCATTGATAAATTATTAAATCCTATAGATGGAGTCGAATATCATGCTGTATGTGAATATTGTTCAGCATATTTAGGGAAATTTGGTGAAATTAACGTAGCCTATTAAATTCAGACAGCATGACAGAACTATTCGTGATATGCTGCTTGCAACTCGTAAAAATCCGATCAAAGGTGTTAAATATCCATCTCCTTTTATAAATTTACGGTCTTTTAATATTATTACCGGGTTCGTACCCAATTACATGTATTGTTGTTTGGAAGGAGTCGCTAAACAAATTACAGAATATCACATAGCATCTATCAGTAAGGATGACATCATAGAAATAGATTTTAAAATAAGTAGTATTAAGGCTCCTCATTAATTCTCTAAATTAAGTCGACCAATTAGTGCCAGAAATGACTGGAAAGCCCGGGAATGAGAAAATTATATTTTATATTATAGCGTTGCAGTTTTACCAGAATATTTGAAAAGAGATTATTATTATCACTGGCTTCTCTTTGTAGAAAGTTTATATATATTATTACAAAATGATATATCCGCTACAGAATTAAATCGAGCTGATGAATTGATGCATAAATTCGTAGCAAAAACTGAAATGTATTTTGGAAGAAAAGCTATGACCTATAACGTACACCAATTGTTACATTTATCCGAAAGCGTCATGAATGGGGATCATTGTGGTGTCATTCTACATTTGGATTTGAGTCAGGAAATCATGACTTACTAAAAGCAATAAAATGTTCAAAGGGTGTTACGTCTAAAATTATTAGATATATTAATATTAATCATAGTGCAAAAATTTTAACAGAACGTTCGAATCCACATATAAATGAAACAATAAAGATGTATTGTGATGACATACTTGGAAATTTAACAGTACAAAATTTTTGTAAAATATCTAATATTATCTATTTTAGTAAAGCTAATAATGTGAATTGTAATGTATCTCAAGCCAAGTTATATTTTAAAACCATAAAAGATGGTTGTTTATATAAGTCATCTTCAATTTCAAAACGGAGATCTAATAATTCATTTGTATTATTGAAAAATAATGTATTTGCAGAAATTGACAAATTCATTGTAGATGAAGAAAAACAAAAAGAACTTACTATCTGCAATGTAATAAAAACAAGTAATTGTTAATATTCTAAATATTATAAAATGCTACAAATAATAGAAGAAATTGAGGTGAATCCTATTGTTATTGCTACAAGTCAAATACAAACCATTTGCATTGTCATGAACATTCTTGGAATTAAGTACATCATTCCATTACCGAATTTATTGCATTATTGATTATTTTTATAAGGTTTAGTATATATATATATATATATATATATATATATATATATATATATATATATATCTTCAATAACTTAATGTATATGGATATTTTTGATACTTTCATAATAAAATATTTTTATAAATTAAGTACGTTATACTTTTCTTTACCACAAAAATGTTATTTTTTATTTTTTGCTAAATACATACTGTAAATAAAAAAATGTTTTATATTTATGATATTAAGTATAGTAATAAGTTTTTTTAAGTATTTTGGCTAAAGTTATAAAAATACTCTGATTTTCTAATTACAGAATAAATTAATTTTCCTTTTACATTGAAAATTCATATTTTTTAGAATAAAAATATCAACCTGATTTTCAAATGAAAATCAGCTGATTATCAACTGAAAATCACCTGATAATTTTTATAAATGATTTTCAAGTGAAAATCATCTGATAATCATCTGACATTTTGGCATGATTTTCAGATGATATTCACTTGATTATCATTTGATTATCATCTGATCTTTTTCAGAAGGGAATTAATCAGTTGTATTTATTTTGTTTGTTTCGAGGTAAACAAGAAGATTAGCAATGAGCAGACGACTTGCCGCTAGAGAGAGAAAGAGCGAAAGGGGAACCTAACCTCACATCAGAACACGTGGTAAAGGAAAAAACCACAGTCGACATCAGTTTTCTTATAGTGCACTAGGAGTTGAAGCTACGGTGATGGCTGTAACATCCTAACACTAGTGCACATAACATATTAAAAGAAGAGAACACATGTGTAGAAAAATAACCTGTGACAGTGCTCTTGTACGTCGCCATCTTATGTTCTTGATGACGACGTGCACGCCGCAGCACTGTCACCTGTACACTGACACACACACACACACCCGGTGTATAGGTACATGCGCACAATACACTCGCGGTACGCGATGACGAGTGAAACCGGAAAACGACGTGGAACATTTGTAACACGTGCTCGAGAGTAAAGGGGAAGCGTCGGTAAGTGACCGACTCGCGGCAGAAATCGAGTCATGCGGACGAAGAGTAAAAGATCAGCGAAAAAGGGGAGCCAGCTATAGCTTATATAGCAGGCTCGTACATACATGGGTAAATGTAGAAATAACAGTAGAAGGCTCGTACATACATGGGTAAATGTAGAAATAACAGTAGAAGGCTCATACATACATGGGCAATTGTGCAAATATCAATCGTTGTCAGTCTTTATATGAAAATAAGTGAGATCGAGAGCGAGAGTGATAGAAGATAGGAGAAATCGAGCGCTGGAGAGAGGTATTGATGCAATGGCATGTAAATTATCAAGACTTGATATATGAAGGACTCCTAATATAAATTTAAATGGAGCGCACGAGAAATAGAGGGCGCCAACATTAAAGAAGCTGCCAAAAGGAAAGGTGTTGATTGGTTATAAGTCAATATCCTTTGTAATTGACAAATAACAATTACGTGAAGGATTAATAACCAATCAACCATTTTTCTATTTATGACATAATTGATGAAAGAAAGGATGAAGAGGAAGGAGCTCGAGAAAAGACGCGCCATCGTTACACTTCTCTATTGGATCTTGGCTGATATACTTGGTCGGTTTTTCTTTGTTGGGTACTGCTCGTTGAGCCATTATTTTCTTGAGTCTTGACTCCATTTTAGTAGGATATAATTTCATAGAGAATTTATTTTGTCATTTTTGACATTTTTGCCATTTTGCCAATTATTCACTACACGCCAAAGAGATGATTACTTAATTTTCGAGAGAGCTAAGGAGTTTGTAAAACGAACAAAGGAGATTTTGGATTGGAGAGTTATTTGTTGGAAATTGCTGTATTTTGGAGAGTAACACTGGTTATTACTAAGGTGAGTCCTCCATTTTACGTTTATAAAGTGAGAATTTAAAATCAGTGCACGTCGCCGTTTTGCTCGTCATATTTTAACGTCGGTTTTAACCGCTATTATTCAATTAATATTAACTTCACATGCTCAATTTACTTTTATTAATTGTAATTGATCGAAAAGTTTATAAAGTCGAGCCAGAGTTTTAATTACACAATTGTCTTACACGTTACACAATTTTCGAGAAATTGTCGGGAAAATGAGATGTTAAATTTATTTAAATAAATATAAAGTGACAATTACTTCTTTATTCTATCTTATTTAACAGTGTTATTTAAATGTTATTAACATTGTGGTGTTATATTATATATAAATTATTTGTTGCTGGTTGACATCGGTGGTTTCGTCATTGTTCCCTACGAAGACCCGATCAGAATCCACTCGAGAGAGTTGATTGCTAATAAATTCAGATTTTCTATTCAGAGTAAAATTTAAGAAAAAAATAATAAGTAAATTGAGAGTTAGTCAGAGGTGATACTGTAGAGTTAAAATAATAGTAATTGTGGGATAGGAAACAAATTCCCCCATTACAAATGGCGCCCAACGTGGGGCTTCGTCGGGATCGATAAAAAACCAGTGTAAATTTTTAGAATTTCGAGAGAGTAATTTTCATAGTTTAAAGTATAGAGAAATTTTTCAAAGTGTTTGTTGAAGTGTAAAATAGTCGTTAAAGAGAAATTTTGTGTTTTTCAAAATGGCGGCGTGGCGTGGGTTTTCGAGTCTAATTTGAGAAAATGGCAAGCGTTAGTAGTTAAACAATAAGTGTTTTAAATTTAAATAAATTTAAATTGTGTTGAGTCTACAAATTTTTAATTTAGAGAGTGTTTATCTCTGCACACACAAATACATTTATATATTTAATTTTTTTTCACATATATATAAATTTATTTCCTAAATATTTGATTGGATTTACCCCTCTTATAAAAAAAAATCAGACCAAGAGAAGAGGTCTTTAATTATTTTATTGAGAAGAAAGAAGAACATATTTTTATTTTAATCAAGAAAATTATTTATCAAAATAAATTTATTTTATATTATCAAGAGGAGTCGAGAGTTGAGAAAAATATTTTCTTTTATTATTAAAATTTATTTTTTATCGAGAGTTGAGAAAATAATTTTCTTTTGTTATTAACATCTAATTTTATCGAGAGTTGAGAGAAGAGGTGTCGAAAGTTGAGTAAAGGATTTTTCTTTTCTTCCAATTAAAATAAATTGAATCGAGATTGGAGAAAGAAAATACTAAGAAAGAGGAGAGATTATTTTTTTTTTCGGAAACAGAGGGGTAGCTTAATAAAACAGAGTTAGAGAAGAGAAAATTTCTTAATTTTTATTTATTGAGAAGAGATTAACGAAGAAATTTATATTTATTGAGAAGAGATAAATTGACATGTACTCAAGATTATTTTATTTATTTAAGAAGAGCGTAAAAGAAGAGAAAATTTAAGCCTCATTTTATGAGCAAGATTTTTTATTTTCCCTTCTAGATTAAAAATAAAAATAAAAAGGTAATCGCCAGAGTATAAATTTGTACAATTTGACATATTTTAAATATTTATTTTATATGTATATATATGTGTGATATATTATTTATTTTATACTGTGTGTGGAGATAAAGTAGAGATAAAGGTATATATTACAAGCTATTTTAGTGTGTGAGTGTCTAGTAGTCATAACCTTTCTATTAGCCCATAACCTCAAAATAACTAAGTCCCTTTTTAATACCCAAAAGAGAATAGATTCTTCCCAGTTTCGAGATTTGAGTTGCCTTAATTGCCTGTTATTAGTTAGATAATTTTTTTTTTATTATCATAAGAAAAAAATTTATCGAGCCATCCTTTTTGCCTGCGGAACGTGTAACTTCGTCAATTAAACCTCTATTTGAAGTTTATCTAGAGGTGATTAGTTTATTTTGCTCTAAATTTATTGAGTTTCTGCTCATTCTTGTTTTCCCTTTCAAGGACTTTCTAGCAAATAATAAGGTAGATATTCAAGAAAAGTCAAGATTGTCGAGATTTGAGTAGAGCAAAGAGTAAAATATAAAGGTTACCAACTGACCGTATGGAAGATTATTCTGAGCAGTTGAGGCAACTGATTAGTAGTTCCGAGATTTTAAGTTATTTATACGAGGATATCAGAGACTGGCCTATTGAAAGAGTAAATGAGAAGTTGAACGAGTTTGATCTCAACACTCAAGGATCAGAGAAAACTCTTCGAGAACGATTATATAGAGCAGAGTTACGAAAAACTGGGCTATATCGAGTTCCGTGGTTTCCTGAAGTTGATGAACGTGGTTCATTATTAAAGTCTTCGCTTCCTAATATAAGTGATTCAGGTATACACACACAGATGGAGCCTCAAATAGTATCAGCTTCAGGACAAGAGTCTGAAGAATCAGAGGGGGCTAGAGGTGATGACACTAGGAGATCGATAATTCCAAGTGAAGAGGATACGAGATTATCTCCGTTGAAAAATGTTACGACGACATCTTTCTCGTCACAAGCATCAGTAGTGACTACTATAGCATTAACGACTACAACAGTAACGAGTACGCTTGCTATAAGTGACACTGATTTATATTCAACCTATTCGTTACCCAAGATGACATCTACTACGTATGGAAATAATGCTTCAATGGGATAGCCTGCTAAAACCACTCTGGCTAGAAAAATGGTAGCCAATCCATTATCCATAAATGATTATACAATCTTGGGTTGGATTAATAAGTATAGTGATCCAACAAGGTTGTCATATGATGCAAATGTGACGAGAAAGAGTTATAATATAAATGATATTACTCAACCTAGTGGAAATGAGTCGAGAAGCGAGTTGAGTAGAAAAGTTGAAGAGAGAAATCAGGACCAATAGCGAGTAAACGAGATAATTAGCCAGGAAAGAGATAACCGATCAAGAAAAAAGGAAGATGTGCAGAAAGATCCAACAAGTTGTTGTCATAAATGTCAAAAATCTGACAGAGATGATCCTCGATCCTCAGATAAGAGTAAGAGAAGTCAAGTATCTCCAAACCAATCATCGAGGTTAAGATCGACTCATGGTGGTACTCAAGAAATGTCGAGTGAAAAGAGATATAAAAGTCATACCAGTAGACATCACCATCATTCTACAATTAAGTCAAGAGATCTGAGCAGCAGGAGTAGTAGTAGTAGCAAGAGTTCAATAAGTGGCAGTGAGTCTGACTATCCTATTTGAGCCAAGAAAAAGACTCGAAGGAAAAAGAAAGACAAAGATAATTTTAAATTAGTCAAAATTCTGGAATCTTGGCATCTGAAATTTTCGGGTCGAGAGAATGCAGAAGACTTTTTAAAACGTTTAGAGAAATGCAAGAAGAGTACTGATTACTCAGATAAAGATTAGTTGAAAGTACTACGCTGCATATTTTTGGAAGACGCAAGTCACTGGTATGAAACAGCTGAGAGGAGAATTCGAGATTGGAGAGGATTCAAGAAGGCTTTTAAAAGACAATATATTCCAGTGATGGACGAGATGGATATCTTAGATGAGTTAAAAGCCAGAACTCAAGGAAAAGGAGAAAAGATAGCCAATCACCTCTCTAATTTTGAGTATATTGTCGGTCATTTTAAGTATCCTCCATCAATTAGAAGACAACTCGAGATCGCATACCGGAATCTATTGCCAGAATATCGACGGTATATGGCAACTAAAAAAATATACGATTTCGATGATTTAGAGAAGTATAAACAACGGTGGGAGAGACAAAAAGAGTTAGATCAAAAATATGTACCACCTCCTTCGAAAGAGAATTCAAAGATTCCAGGTGCTGCTTATCATCGAGATACTAAGAGTGCAAAAATAGCAGCTAGCAGAGTCGAGTGTAGAGATGATATAGAAGAAAAAGAGACCGATAATTCACAACAAGTGAATACGAAACCACCAAAGCCAGCACCTTGGAAAAATAAGAATAACAAGAGGAAACCGCCTGCTTCATCAAATCAGCAAGTCCAGACTGAAGCTGTAGATTTAAACGCAGATGATAATGATCAGTCCACGCAAGTAACTGAGAATAATGAGATAAGGTCTAATAATAATGGGACCAGGCCTAAAGAAAATAATAACCAATGGCAGTCGAGAGCAGAAAGACGGCCCATAAATCAAGGTCAAAGAAGAAATAGACCTTCTAATCGAGTAGACTCATCGGGTTTTTATAGTGAATGTCATGTGTGCCGTACTGTTGGACATAGAGCTTCACAATGTGCAAAACGCACCTGTTATTCGTGTTCTCAAATAGGTCATTCTTTATTCGAATGTCCAAATAGAACATCGAATAATCGAGAGGGGAGTCAGAATGCCAATAGAGCACTATCAAATCTTAGCTGCCAAGGGTATGGCGCCAGAGGTGTGACTCTGCATACGTGTAAGAACTGTGCTCACATTCGTAGGTTTTTGGGAAACGGCCAAACAGGAACGTAGGATCGCCCTCTATGCTCCTAAATAATCGAGAAAGGGCGAACAATATAAAAGAGAAAACACAAGAGAGAGAAATAAATGAGAACACTCAGAGTCAAGAGACAGAGAATATTAATACAGAGAATCGAGATGCAGAGAATATTAATATAGAGAATCGAGATACTAAGAATATTAATAAAGAGAATACCAATTAGGAGCAAAGAGAAACAGAGACAGAATTAAGAGATAAAAAAGAAACAATACTACACTGAGAAAAAAATTTAGTTGGATTAAGTAAGGCTTAATTGAATCAATGAAATCCCTTAGGTGCGGGCGGCACATAAAATATTTTGTTACATTAATACAAATATTTTAATTGAGTCAAATAAATATTTCATTTTTTTAAAATAAATATTTGATTCTACTAAACATCACAAATATTGATTAAATAAAATTAATTTATTATTTAAAAAAAATTTTTTATTAATTCAAATGCATATTTGTTTTTCTAATTGCTTATTTCATTACATCAATATGCATGTAGTAACTGAATCAAATAATATTTTGTATTTTCAAATAAATATTTGACTTACTAAATATCGCGAAGATTGATGCAATAAAATTAATTCATTGTTTTTATAAAAAATTATCAATTAAAATGTCCATTTGTTTTTCTAATTAATTATTTCATCATAGTAATACTATATTAAAATTAAATTAGTTCAATATTTTATATTTTCAAATGAAAGTTTAATTTATTGAATATTTTAAATTTAATAAAATTTTAAGATTTAATAAAATTAATTCATTGTCTTAACAAAAAGTTGATTAATTATTCGGTTTCACAAATAAAATATTTCTTCAAAGTAAAGAAATATTTAATTCATTCGATTTATAGATATTTTAATCGAACAAATACTGTCTTTAATCAACAGTATTTGCTTTCAGTGATTTATATTTATTTATTAACATCAATGAATTGATGACTCATTAAAGGACAGGTGAATATGATTCTATTTATTTATATGGTAAAGAATAACAATTATTAACATACTAACATTAGTATGCTTTATACAGTGATCGCACACGTAGTAAATCTAACATAAATTTCGCTCGCATTACAATTTACGTATTATCTTGGATTTTTAACTTCCTTATATATCAACTTAGAAGCCCTCTTACCGCTTGGGAGATCAAAAATTAACGACGCCACCAAGCGGTAGTATCATCAAACCATCGAACTAAATGATTTTGTTAAAACAATAAATGTTTCTTTTAGTTCAAATATGTGTTATTTGAATGAAATAAATTATGTAGTTGAATCAAATAGTGGATTTACTTGATTTTAACAAGTATTGAATCAGATTTCTCTGTAATTTTTATTAACTTTAGTACATATTTTGCTAAGTTATTCACTTAGCAAGACACGTATTTAAAACATGAGTTTGTTTGAGTATAAAGGATGATAACTTATACAAAAAAATATTTTTCAATAATATTAAATATTAATTTTAACATTATATTTCATTTGATTTAGTAAATATGTTATTAAATAATAACTGCTTGTTTCAATAAATATTTCATTAAGATAATCAAATAATTATTTAATCGATCTGATAAAGAAATTAATTAATACAACAAAATATTTGATTGAGACATAAATAATAAAATATTTAATTGTTAAAAATAATAATTAATTCAATTAATCACTGATTTCATAGACGCAATATAATTAAATAATAAAAGTAATAAAATAATTTTATGGAACAAAATAAATCAAATATTTGAATCAATTGAAAATTTAATTAATTTAATGCATCCAATTAATTATAATATAGCAATGAAATTATTTGAGTAAAAGACAATGAGATATTTCATAGAATCAATCATATATTTCATAATGAGAAAAAATGCATTTATCAAAGCAACTAAATATTGAATTAAAATGATTAGGTATTTCATTGGCTAGTGAAATAATTTAATATAAGTCATACAATATTTATTTAAAACAATGAAATATCTTTTTGTTACTATTCAAAATTTATTGAAAGAATAAAACAATAATTTTGACATTTTTAAATATTTCATTAATATAATTAAATATATTATTGAACAGTAAAGTAATTTAATAGAGGTGATATAATAATTAATTAAATCAATGTAATATATTCTTCTTTTAATCAAAATTTGATAAAAATAATAGAATAAATACGTTAGAATTAGTAAACATTTTATTAAGATAATTAAATATATTATTAAACATCAAAGTAATTTAGTAGAAGTGTTATAATATTTAATTGAATTAGTGAAATATATTCTTATGTCAATCAGAACTTGATAGAATTAATAAAATAAATATATTTGGTTTAATAAATATTTCATTGAGATAATCAAATATATTATTGAACGTTAAAGTAATTTTATGGAAGTGTTAATATAATATTTAATTGAATCAATGAAATATATTCTTGTTTCAATAACAACTTAATAGAAATAATAGAATAAATATATTTGGTTTAGTAAATATTTCATTAAGATAATCAAATATATTATTAAACATTAAAGTAATTCAATAGAAGTGTTAATACAATATTTAATTAAATCAGTGACATATATTCTTGATTCAATAACAATTTGATAGAAATAATAAAATAAATATATTTGGTTTAATAAATATTTCATTAAGATAATCTAATACATTATTGAACATTAAAGTAATTTAATGGAAATGTTAATATAATATTTAATTAAATCAGTGAATTATATTCTTGTTTCAATAACAACTTGATAGAAATAATAAAATAAATATATTCGGTTTAATAAATATTTCTTTATAAAAAATTTAATATCTGATTTTACGTTGCACCTTTCTTGACTTTAAAAAAATAATTTATTGGTTTTCTTTTTGTGAATTCATTGAAATCGGATTTGTTGATTTTAAAGAACCTATTTCTTTAAATTAATTGTAATTTTTATTGAAATGCTGATCAAATTTTATGTGTTATATACAACAAAATATTTTTTTTATACAATCACATATATTATTAATTAAATGACAATGTTATTAACTTAGTGAAGCGTTTGTTTACAATATAAGCTTCTTTAACTTAATCGGATGATTGTTAATTCAAGCAAATATTATATTGATGATTGACCAATATTTTTTTATTGTTATAAAAGATTTTGTAATTTTAACAAACGATTCACTAAAATAAATATTTAATTACTGTAACAAAATATATAGATAATTTACAAACATATTCTATTGTTACAAATAAATATTTTATAAAATTTTATCAGCTGCCTTAATGAAATTGATTTGATTAAATCAATCAAATAATTTAACCAAAACAATAAATTTTTCTTTATTTTAAAAAAATATTTATTTTTTTTTAACTTAGGTATCATTTTTTTTATCTCAACTAAATATTTCAGTGATTTAATAACCTTGCATATTACTTCAATCAAAATTAATTTTTATCAACAAAATATTTAATAACTAAATTTATTTCATTGACTCAACTAAATTTTTTTCTCAGTGTAGCAATAGTAACTGAGAGACAACCTGTTAAAGAACCTGTTCAGAGTATAAATCAGGATCGTGAGATATCTGAGAATGCTGAAGAAAATCCATCTGAAGAGCATATAAGAGAAACTGTAAGAGAGTAAGTGCAGCAATTGAATTCCTCGAACCCAGCTGAGAACAGTGTTCCAGGTCCTGAGGTGGTTCCTGATCGGTCTGTTGAAGACGTTGCTTCACCTTCAACAGTCCAGGAGGGGGGAAAAGTCGTACCAAGTACGACAAAGAAGAGAAATTCTGAGAATATACATAGAAAAGTTGCAGGATCGACGTCAGAGAATAGAAATTTCTTGCAAATCGAGTTAGGAGGAGAGAAATACCTAGCTTTATTTGTCTCAGGTGCGATGATTACACTAGTTGGGCCAAAGATTGGAAAGAAATTTCGAGACAGATTAAAACCTAGCAATTTATCAATTAAGACAGTAACTGGAGCCATATCAAAACTGTTGGGTGTACTAGAGGTCGTATTAGACGTTGATGGAGTAGTACAACCCATGGAGCTCAAGGTTGCAAGACAAATGGAACACGATATGGTTTTTGGTATGGATTTCCATAGAAAATGGGACTTAGAAGTAAAACTAGGTCAAGATTTATGGAGAGTTCCAGATGGAGAGTGGAGAAAATTTTCAAATCATCGTTTTGAGAGTAAAGCAGTTATTTTTGGAGAGTGCGCTGGGATAGTTGAAATCACAGAAGATCAAGAGAAAACAGTAAAAGATTTGGCTAAGCGAACTTACCACCACCATCAAAAGTACCAGGAATCACTACCTTGATAGAGCATCATATAGAGATCGAGCTTGGAGTTAGGCCGATTAAACAACGCCTAAGACGTATGTCACCATATAACCTTCAAGTGGCACAAGAAGAGGTCAAGAGAATGCTAGAGCAGAATATTATCGAGAAATCAGCGAGTGAATGGAGTAGTGAGCCGGTAATTGTCAGGAAACCTAATGGAAAGTATAGGTTTTGTGTGGATTTTCGAGATGTGAATAGTCACTAAACCTGATGCTTATCCAATGCAGAGTATGGATTCTATTTTAGACAAATTGAGAAAAGCAAGATATATTACTAAAATAGATCTAGAGCAAGCGTATTTCCAGGTAATGTTGAGCCATGAGAGTCGTAAATACACAGCATTTGCAGTGTCTGGAGTGGGACTATTCCAATTTAAACGCCTCCCATTTGGCCTAACTAACGCACCAATGACCTTTCAAAAGCTTGTTGACGCCGTATTTGGTCCAGAATTCGAGCCACATGTCTTTGGATATCTAGATGATATCATTATCGTGACAGAAACGTTCGAAGAACATATAAAGTGGGTCGAAATTGTGTTAAAGAGATTAGTGAGTGCAGGTCTAGTTGTGAACAATGAAAAATGTGAATTTTGTTGTTCGAGTTTAACTTACCTGGAATACAAACTAGATAGAGATGGATTGAGACCAGATTCAGAGAGAATTTCACCAGTGCTGAATTATCCTACTCCTAAAACTATTAAACAATTGAGACGTTTCTTGGGTATGGTGGGTTGGTATTCGAGATTCATAGAGAACGAGTCAGAGATAAAGATTCCATTGGTAAAACTGCTTCATAAAGGTCAAACCTGGACCTGGAGTGAGGATCAAGAGCAAGCTTTCGATAAACTAAAAAGAACACTTACTCAAGCACCAGTGTTAGCCAGACCAGAATTCAGTAAGCCATTTTCGGTACATTGCGATGCTAGCGATTATGCCATAGGAGCTGTGCTAACACAAGAAAGTGAAGATGCAGATCACCCTATAGGGTACATCAGTCGAGTCTTGAGTAAAGCAGAGAAAAATTATACTGTAACTGAGAAAGAGGGTCTTGCATTATTATGGGCAATAAAGAAGTTGAGACCTTATTTAGATGGATATCACTTCACAGTATACACCGACCATAGCGCTCTCAAGTGGCTCAGAAATCTTAAAGATCCAACTGGTAGGCTTGCTCATTGGGTTTTAGAGTTACAGCAATGGGACTTCGAGATTATACACAGAAAAGGTGCTCTTAATCATGTCCCAGATGCTTTATCCAGAGGTTTCGGGTTAGAAAATGAAGAGGTGGCTGGTTTTACCACTATTGAAGATCCATGGTATCTATCGAGAGTAGAGGAAGTAAAACATTTTCCTCAAAAGTTTCCAAATTGGAAATTGGAAGATGATTTATTGTATTACTTTAAAAGAGATAGGTTGCTAGATCCAGTGACTTTCCGAGAAGAAGGCTGGAGATTAGTTGTACCAACGGAGTATCGAGAGAGAGTAATAAGTTATGCCCATAGAGAAACCTCATCAGGACATTTTGGTATAGAGAAAACTTATGATCGGGTGATTCGAGGATATTATTGGCCAGGAGCGTGGTATGACATAAATTCATATATCCAGCAGTGTTCAGAGTGTCAGAGATATAAAGTGATGCAAACAGGTGCTCAAGGTTTAATGGGAAAGAGAATTGTCGAGAGACCATGGGCTGTAGTGGCAGCTGATTGCATGGAGTTTCCTAAGAGCAAGAACCAGTATAAATACGTACTAGTGTTCCAAGATTTGTTCACTCGCTCCTACTCCACCATATCACCCCCAGGCCAACCCAGTCGAGAGAACAAATAGAACGTTGAAAACCATGATTTCTATTTTTGTTGGGTCAGACCATCGAGACTGGGACAAGCATCTACATGAGTTCAGACATGCTGTTAATACAGCTACACAAGCTTCAACAAAAGTATCACCAAGCATTTCTGAATCATGGTCGTAATTCTGCACCAGTGAAGATGTTAAGTGACAAAATTTTCGCCTCGTAATTTTCTTCATTTATCACTTAATTCTTAAATTTATTCGGTTAATTTAGTACAATGATAAAAAGAAATAGGCCTTAAAAGTATCAAGGCCAATTTCTTTTCGCGTTTTTATCAATTTTCCAAGAAGCCAAGCTCGATCGTTGACGGGAGCCTGTGTTTCGTCTCCACTCTTTCTCTACTTCGTTAAGTTGAAGTGGGGACTTAGCGTCGGTTCCCATGCATAAGACGGGTGAGAGCAACGAGGAGAGAGGACTACCTTTCTCTGTCTTCGCGCTTTCCCCCACAACAATTAAAACGTTTGAAGCTGGCCTGAAGACGAACGGTGAAGCGAAGAAAAAAATCTGCTGAACAGAGACGCACGCGGACCAAGCCCACAGGCAGTCGTTTTGTAATTCAGGCCCGCGGGGGCCTGAATGACGGACAAGTTAAAGTCTCTCAGTTGAGAGAGAATTTTCACTTTCATAGTTTTTTTTATTATTTAAAATACAATTTTAACTAAAATTCAAGTTATTCCAAATTTACTTAAATCGTATTTTCTTTTCATTGTTCTTTTATTTTATTTTTTTTTGTTTGTGCGTGTGTGTATTTCTTTTTCCTTGTTCAACGTGGAATTATGTTTCTTTCTATCGTGTGTTTTTCGTTTTATTTTTATTTTTATTTTCGAATATTGCGCGTTGAAAGTTTATTGTGGGAAGAAAATTTTAGTGAGCCCGGTAGGCTCACACAAAGAGTGCGGAGGGCTCAGCATCACCGAGCAAGCACCCGGAGGACCCAGGAATGCCGGCAATGGAGCCCAGCCGGCCTGCAAAACATCAATTAATACAGATAAGTCAAATTTTGTATAACTTACCGTAAGACTGGTAAACCAATCTATAATATGTTAGGTTAATATACAGGCCGGAATAGTCTATGTGTTTATAAAGGAGTAACAGTAACTTAATAAAATTTTGTTTCTTTCTAAAAAAAAAAGCAAATCGTTCATATTTTTATGAATAATTCAATAATCTGTTATTTTCATGCATAAAAATATACATCCCTAAGGTAAACTAGATTAAAACCAAAATTTTTTTTTATTGTGTTTAGTGTCATTTGTCTGTCTTTCGTTCCATACTAAAGAAAATTTTGGTTTTAAGGTTGTACTTTCGTTATAGTTCAATCACGGAAGTTGGGTTTTTACGGAGAGTGAAACCTCCTAAAAACCCACCTTAACACTTGGCGCCCAACGTGGGGCAATCGAGTAGAGCAGCGGAGATTGCGCTTTTTCCAAAAAAATGGAAGAGGCGAAGTCTTCGTTGTTTTGTGCATTTGACGCGCTGACACGAAAGTGTTTAGCGATTGATCGCGCGACCCGTCGGGAAAGGAGTATTAGCAATAGGCGAAGTAAAGAGTGACGAAATAATTGAAAAATTTCTTGTGTGAAAATAATGTAGTATTAAAGTATATCGCACCTTTCAATATAATTAGCTTTCTTAATTTTTTTTGAAAAGGGGAAATAGGTAGGTGACATACGTAACAATTATGATTGATTTTAGCAAAAATTGTTATTTTTTCATTCGTTGCATAGTGTATTTAAAGGTATAATAAAACATAGTTTGTTGATATCGATTATGATGTAATTGTCGTGGTAATAGTTAAAATATTCACAAGAGGAGGAGAATAAAAGAGAAAAATAAAATGATTGTTGAAAAATTTCTTGCAAAAGAAATATATTAAGATTTTAGAATAATAAATACAAATGCATATTTTAGTACTTAGTTTTAAATTTAAAATTATAAAAATATTATTTACATAATTTACCTATTTAATCATTATATTCTATCATATAAACTGTTTCTTTTGTGCACATGCGCTTGCTTGGGATAGAACGGGTTTGCAGTTTGAAGCTAATACTTTTTATGCGAGAACATTTTTTTTTCTTTTTGTATCTTTTATTCTTACCAATCATTAACTTTTCCATAAATTTTTATTGAGAGTTTTTTTTTCTTGTTGTATTTTCGGTGTCTCACTATACTCATTTTGATATTTCATATTATTTATCTAAATTTTTAAGAAAGAACTAAATTTTTTATAATAACTAGTTTAAAATGTATAAGATTTTTCATACAGGTTAAAAAGATCAATTATGCTTGATTACCCAATTAGAACATTTTTATATTAAATCAAATACTTATCATAATTAAAATTTTACGTTTGTTAAATAATTATATTCTAAAGTCATTAAAAAAAAAAAAAAATAAAGAGATACATAAAAATATTGCAAGTGTTTGTAATTTTATCCGCAAAGTTACATTGAAGTCACCAGCCAAAATCAGAGGGAGTTTTTATAAATATTAGTTATAAGTTGCACATATGTTTTATTTTGAAGAAAAGGTTCTTTTAAGAAATAAATGTTTATTCGTAGTTTATGAAGGTTCGGCGAAATAATAAAAAAGAAAACGAAGCAGTGAAATTTTCTCGTTTCTCAAATAAAATTTACAAAGAAGTACAGTACCAAAGGGTCTGGAAAATTCTTCATAAGAAAACATAATTTTCATAGATAAAAGAGAATAAAGAATTAAAAAGAAACCTCTTTAACATGAAAACATAATTAGAAAAGGAAAAAGAGTGCCCGCTTTTGTGTTTGCCTTTGACGTTCTAATATATATATGTTTTCCCCAAAAATTTACTGTGCGTATATGGATGTATATATGTATATATACTGCAAGCAACAATCGTTGTACGGTCAAGGCCTACATCTGTTCATGTACGCGCACGCATACTTATAAGCAGAACAGGAGAGAATGAAAGAAAGAAAGAGAAAGCGAAATATGAGTGTGTGCGCGATGTTAGCAATTGCGGCATCCTGTGCCATATTCCAGTATTGGATTGAGAATAAAAACAATTAAACTCTTACTTCAACTCGGAAGTATATAATTGCAATAAAAATTTTTTTTTTACTTATAGTATCAGGCACATATTTATTTTCTTTGAATAAATGTGGTTTTTACACAAAAATAAAATAAGCATATTAAATTTTTCTTTAAGCTAAAGCAATACTTCGTTGATTCGAAATCGGAAAATTTTGAGTGAAAAAAAATTTTTTGCTATCGATTGAATATTTTATGTTTGAATAAATGTTGTCTTTTAGAAAGGAGATAAAAATAGTTAATTAACAAAATGTAGAAGACGTTTGTTTGAAGCAAGGAAGTATTTTCTTGACTAGGAATTTGGTTGTTTTAACTTGAATTATTAAGTAAAATTTTTATCTTTTGCTGGAGTGTGGTAGTTATGCTGCGTTGCTTGAAACAATGTAACTATAAGTTGAACTCATAAATTGAGGTCATTGTTCGCTTGAATCTAGCATGTATATGTGTACTCGTAATACGTTTCTGGCTTGAATTTAGTAAACTTTATGTCAACTATTATTTTTTTTTGTATATTGCTTGAAAGAAGTAAAGGTTTTCCTAGGTGCGTGTGCGGAGCGGTCATTAACGGTAGTTTACACTTTACTTTGCGTTCAAAAATTAATATTTTTTTTTATACTTGTTTTGAAAAACAGTATTTGGAGTTTTTCTTTAAGAGTAACAAGGAGGAAAAATTTCTTTTTCTAAGAAGAAAATTTTTTTTTATGTGTGAATAAAAACACAAGAAAAGGGAGATTCAAACTTTATCGAAATAAAGTGAGTCTATAAAAAGAAAGGCATTCTTCATGGTTTCGTATTAAAATAAATAGCCATGCATTGCTGCACACGCATAACCTGGTGCAGTGACTACGATAATAATAATATATGTACTTGGGAAATATTATTTGTTATCATATATATATATATATATATATTTTACTGATACATGTAAATTTCTTTTTTTTTATCCACAATCTAGCCATATCAACTATTTCGAAAGGGTGCGAAAAGTGATGAGTAGATTCCATCACTTAGTAGCTGCCGGAACCAATAGCTTGATCAAGATAGGCCGCGACAAAACCAAGGGGAGTGAACGAACTGGGATCTCCTCTCGTTTAAAATTTTTCAGGTACCAAATGAAGAAAATCGCGAAAATTAAAGTTGTTTTTCCTTTTTTTTTATTATATAAACACAAAAAAAAATACTTATTTTAAAACCCTAAATATCATACGCTCGTTAACTAGCGCTAAATAACGCGAGGTGACCCAAAAGAATAACACAATACAAAAGAAACTAGCAACAATACAAAGTGGAAACAATTTTCCAATAAACAAGATCGGTGCGCGAAGGAATCATCTTTGTTTGATTCCAAATCTCCATGATAAGTAACCAATAAATTTTCTTTTCCTTAAACAAAATGACCATAACTTTTATGCAGGAAACATTTAGTATTGCGACATAAACGGCCATGCGACGGCCGCTAGAAATACCATTAAGAGAAATATATTAAAAACGAAATTGCTTCGTATCTATATATATAATTATTTACAATAAATAAAAAAATACAAAAGTATAGGATTGTTTTAGGGAAATATATTTTCCCTCGAACCGTCCAATACTGATTTATTATTATTGCCCGGATTTTCTTCAAAACAGAAGAGAAAATTTGGGGCAGGAAAATCCCTCCCATTTAAGTATAAGAAAATATAAAACAAAAAGATTGTAAAAATTAGGAAACGGACTGAAAGTAACAAGAATAGGCCGAAATATAATAAAATCTCTATTCTCATTGCTAATGTTACGACGGCCGAGACCAAGTATATATAAGTAAATGCGTAGGAGAAGGAAAATTTTCCTCTTTAATTTTTGGGGATAATTACAAAAGGAAAACCGAAGTGATAAAAATGAAAGTTAATAAGCGTAGACAACGGCTGATTTGCGCCGCGTGCTCCTCGTGCAGGTATAAATAACGTACCTATCTAATAAATCATCATAAAAAAAAAAAATTATAATCATAATATTGCAGAAAATCTACTTGTTGAATTCTAAAATTTTTTTTTAAAAAAAAGAATTTTTGTCTAGGTTATAAACCAAATTTTCGTTTTTCGAAAAAAACGAAAACAAAAAAAAAAAAAAAAAAACCAATAGAATGCAAAGAAAAAGAGAATTTTTCCCTACATACAAATTAAATTACTCAAATTCATTGTCCTAAATTAAGAAAAGAAACAAATTTCCGCGTGACGTGAAAGTGTTTAATAACATCAAAGTAAGGATAGATCAATTAAAAATCAATTAAATTTCCCAATCTTTTACCTAAATATTCCATTACTATCTGTAAATTTTTCCTAAGATATTCTAAAAAAAGAATCAGAATAAAATCTTGCTTGTATTACATCATTAAATTATAATTAATTAATACTCTATCTGTTTAAAAATATAAAACCTAGATCATTTAATTATCACACATATAAAATTTTTTTTTTCTTTCTCTCATTAAATATTAATAGTAATAGCTAATAGATTTAAAAAATTAAGATAATATCATTAGGAAATATCAAAAATTTTAGTATACCTAAACTGATTAAAAAAAAAATAGAAGGAGAGATTAGCATAATTAAAACTGTTAAACGAGTCCAAAGCGATTTACTTTCCTCTTAAAATTTATTTTTAGAATGATTTAAATCAAAATAAAATTACTTTAAACAATTATGTTAATAATATTATTGACAACAATAATCGAAGTTAGTAACGCGTAATAAATTTAAATTTAATAAAAGGAAATGAACATTTTTTTTTAGTACGTGCAAGAATGTTGAGCCCAGCGTTCTCATGACATTGCGTCATCGCGTATGCGGTTACATCTAGCTAACATACTTCATAAAATCAAAAACTCACGTTTGAAGCTAACTAGACGTATGCTGTTACACGATACTTCAAGTTACTCCGAACCGTCCGTTGTACGTTTCTCATGCAAGTCAGTGGAAATAAAAACTGTCGCCAACTGATAAATTGTAGACATCACAACCGTGAATAAAACTTAAATTCAACAAAGATAAAACTGTTCCAATTAAATACATTGAATAACCATTCTTTCACTCATTTTAATAATAATTGTTTAGTTAGTAAAAAAAATTTTACAATAATCATGTTTTACCTAAATTAAATATGATTAACGGTTAACGTATCGTAACGATTTAACTCTTTACTTAAAAAAATTATGTAACATAAAATAAATTAACAAAAAAAAATTCAAAATTTAATGTAATAGTATGTACATAAAGACCTAGGCGGAAATGTTAATAAAAACGTTAATATTTAATAAAAATAAAACCAATAAAAAATTTTATTTTTATTTTTTTTTGAAACACTAAATACTAAATGATACTGATATCATAATAATTAAATTAACATCAGTTGAAATTATACCAAAATTACTCTAACACAAGTACAATTGCAGTTAAATTAAATGCAATTATGTAAAACAGACATGATTTAGCGCCGCAGTAAATTTCTTTTATTATTTAAAAAAAAATTGTTCACCTTTCTACCCTTAAGATAAAATCACAATTAATTAATACATAATATTTTCATCTTTAATAATTTTATAAAACCTTATAGAAATCAAAAAGAATTTTTGCTAGCCCCGCATTTTAAAATGAAAAAACATTTTAGCCTGCATCATTTACGATCATTCTAATTTAACATGCTTTTAAATTTTCTAAAATACAGAAAAACATTCATTAAACTTTTAAAATATTTTCCCTTTCAATGTAGTACTCATAAGATTTACTGTTGGGATAGAATTGTGTCGTTTTATGCATAAGGGAATATCTGTAATGCGGCGTGCTGGGGATGTCATGAGTGGGCACTCGACGTCACGTGCAAACCATATTTTTTCTTATTAAAACAAAGGGCCATAGTATAAATCATAGTAACCATATGAAAATTATTGGATTGTCTCAAAACTATTAGTCCTAAAATAATTTGCAAAAAGAAAAAGGAAAAAAAAAAAAAACCTTTTCATTTAACACGCTTTCTAATTTCGAGAATTAAAAAAAATAATAAAGCCTTGTTAAAGGTAGTTTATGTTATTTTTCTATTTTTAAATTAAATTAATTCTGATAAGAACAAAATAACCACTAAGAAAATGTTAACATTTAAAACGATAAATATTTAAACTATAAAATTTTAAACTATACTATATATTAATATCAAAGATAAAAAATTTTTTTTTATAAAATAAATGACGTAATAAGTAACAGTGAAGGTAATCTAATATTACTAAATGAAATAAAAACCCCGCTACGATAGCGTTTGAATCTCACGATATTGTACACTACTAACTTCCAACTAAAATGATAATGAATATTTAGTAACAGAATCTGAAACAAAAATCCTAAGTAAAAACAATACATCAGCAAAAATTTAATACGGGAATAAAATTAACGTAATTAAATATTTTCCTAAAACTTGCTCGCACGTGGCCGCGCGGCGCAAATCCGTGGGAAAAGAACATATAATAACGACAGCCGCAGAATAAAAATAATAAAATCAAATAAGAAATACAATAGAACTTTAGTTAATGATTTCCATGTTCTGTATACAAGAGGAGAATTATTTATAACCGAATATATTATGCCTGGAAAACATAACCGTTTAGTCATTTAAAAAAAGCGACTAGATTAGGAAAGTATACAATAGTAATATCAAATATGAAAATAATATTCTTTCAAGCAGGATACAAAAGAATGATGACTATGTAATAACTAATGAGGATATATATAACATAAAAAAATGAAAACACATGCGAAATAATATGTAGTAGCAATAGTCATCAAGAAAATTTTATCCCGTTGTAAAGACATAAATTGATTTAGCAAATATGGTTAAATAAATCTTTGTTAAAATTATCTACATTAATGCACTAACTAATAGCCTACATACTAACTCGCGTGTGGTTTTACAAACTAAATAATTAATCAAGTATACCAAAAGTACTATTAATGTGCCCAAACTAGTAATTTGTTACCGAATCCCAGCCAATACTAAGTAATTTAAATAAAATAAGAATCTTATTTTAATTTAAAAATCAGATTGTGTATTAAATTTTGGCATCTTTTTATAAAAAAATAAAAATTTATTTGCACGAGGCAGTCAAGTAGCAAATAAATACAAAGATAAAATCCACCAATAACAAATTAAACTAATAGACTATACAAAATAGATGTTTTTCTAAAATAATTCAAACGAATAAAGTGGATAGAATATATAATGAAGTTTTGGTAAAACAATAAAAGATAAAAACAGGAACTATCTAAATGTAAAATAAGTTTTAAAATACATTACCGTATGGTATTGATTGTCGATCTATCGTGATCTTTTACCAGTGGTAACGTGTAACAGGAAACTGCAATTTAGATTACCATACCAGCGAGATTACCATAACGCATCAATGAGTTACCGACCTAGAACTAAGGATAATCGATCGACGGGATCGAGAATCAATACCATTCGGATAACTTATGTACCCGTGGTAAAACATAAAATAATACCAGTATAAACTCAATGGATCACTTAAACTTTTCCCTTAAAATCCATTCTTTTTATACATTTTCGTAACCACTTATTTTAATATCATAAGGAACGTAATAATTATTTTCCTTTTTATTATTAAATAAATACAATAATGACTTGGTTCGTTTAAGTTATATAAAAATTAAAAATATATAATTATTAATAATTTCGGAATTAACCAATTGCATCGCTATACAACTTATGTCTTAATAAATAAAAATCGTGCTTGAATATTTATAAAACGGTAATCAATTAAATAAATAACAAAATATAAAATTTTTTTTTGTTCATTGTAATAGATATAAATTATAATAACAGATTAATGCTAAAAATATAACTCTATTGATAAACAAAAAATTAATTTTGGATAAATTATGAATATTTTAAAATTAGAAAGACTTCATTGAAATTTTTAACTAGCAAATTTGATCTTAAAATTACGTTGTGAATAGAATGCTATACTACTATAAAGAACTAAAAACATTAAAAAAAAAACCAATAAAATTCTTATCATAAGTACAATTTTCAATTCTTGAATAGTATAAAATCCAAAATTATTAAATTCAAGTTTTCATAAATCAATGGATAAAAACTAAAAGGGTAAATTGAATAACTTAAGAATAACAAAAATTGTCACACGTTTTGTATCAACATTCTAAAATTTCTAGTAACGTTTTATGTGATATTTAAGCTTTTAGTTTTTCAGAGAATTATATATATAAAAAGTTTAAGATAATATTGCACTTACATATAATATTACGGAATTTAAGAAAACGGTTTTTATAAAACTGCTACGAATAAAAACGGACACTTAACCGAAATGCTACTCATATTGCCTCAGCACACAAAAAGAAGATAGATACTAGCTTTAACAAAAAGACTTAAAATTAATCTAAATAATTCAAATAAGATTTTTATACATTTGAAATAAAATTAAATACAAAATAAATAAATATAACGTTCGTTAATAAAAGTTAAAATTAACAAATTGCTAGTTGCGTATAATTATATTTTAAATATATTCCAAAGCAATTACTTTAATAAAATTTTCATTGTTCCCAGATAAAATTACATTAACAACATCACACCGGAAAATTAATTTCCGTTAATTAATTAATGGAAATTGATAGCTTCAACTACGGAAGGTATTCATACTTCAAATTAGTATGCATCCCAACGTGATTAGAAAATCCCAAATCCTAGTAGCTTACCATTTACCCTACCCCAATACCTAAACAAATAACCAATTTCCTATAATTGGGGCGGAGTCACTAAAGAAACTTTTTCCTTAATTTTCGCTAATCGTGATTGAAATATAGTATTATTTTTCAATAATAATTTAACTAAACGTATATCTGCTGGCGGATATAAAACAATAATTTAAAAATGTTAATAACCGTTTGTTTACCGATTACATAATTAACATTTAGTAATCCAATGTTAACATAAAAGCTGCTTTATTATATAAATTTTTGGTTTTTTTTTCTTAAAAAAAAAAGAAAGAGAATAAACAAATAATAATAGGTATCTAGAAAACTGCAGTTAGTAAGCTAGATTAAGGAAAACAATTGGCTTTCATGGTAGTGAACGGATGGTTCACACACGATGGCTTATAAAGCATGACTGATCACCATGCAATATAATAAAAGCAACCATGATTAGTCAATACTAGATGTGCGACTCGAGTATAATTGCGGATAATAACAAAATAAATTGAAATAATACAAATTGAATAAAATGATTTCCATACGGACGTTTTTTGTTAAGGTCACGTTATGATGATATAAAACTGGATGCTTTTTGTTAAGGTCCGTGTAAAAACAATAAAAATATAACCATTACGAAGAAAAAATATAAAAAGAATTATTAAATTTAGGGGATAATGCAAATATTTTCAACTGTCCCTGCTGATTCCAATGAAACGTCACTGTATAGGGCGGGAGCTGACTTGGTCAACAAACAGTAAAACGCGAGGGAAATTCTTGATGTACTGTGGTATTTAACGTCACTGTATAGGGCGGAAGCCAAATACACAATGCAATATTTCTCCGATAATAAAGGGGGGGTACACACGATTTTTTTGTTTACGCGAGAAAGGAATACCGATACAATCATCAAGAAATTTTGGGAAGTTTAACGTCCTGTATTAAGGGTGGAAGCCAAATTTACATCGTTATTGATGATTGTCAGGAGTATCCATTTCAGGGTTATGTATTTAAAAATAAAATAGCGATTCAACTTATAGAGGGGGGGACCGTAGTGTAATTTTGCGATAATAATATAGAGATAAAAAAAAATACAGCATACAATGAAAGATTATAAGGAAAAAATAAAAAAATAGAAAAGTGGAACCTACGATAACAATATATAAAAGAAATAAAGAAAGTGTAATGCATCAAATGAACTACACCAATCAATCAATTACAATTTACAAAAAAAAATATTAAATAATCTTGTACTAAAGGTTCAAGACCGATACTAATAATTGAATAATCGAATAAAGAGTAATAATTTCATTTAATATAATAAAGCAGCCATAAAACTCACTACGTAAAGCAGGTGGAATCGTTTCTATTGAGAATTAATGTAAATTCCTTCTCACATAAGTTAGGTTAGTAAAATATCACTTTGCGTCAACGGTTATATTTCATACTTTTATCTGAATATGTGACTCCGACACCCAAAAAAAAAAAAAAAAAAAAAAAAAAAAAAAAAAAAAATGCAACTGCAAAATCTACAATTTCTAAGAAAAAGCGTTCAAGCAAAAGAATACGATGCTTTCCCACAGAATAGTGTAGATATAGGGAGGGGATTTAAAGACGAATTAATTTAGATATAAAGATGGTACACCTCAAAAGAGGGGGCGCCTTACTTACGTAATCATAAGTATATAAGCTACTCAAACAAGACAAGGCGCATCAGTCTTGTTCCAGCAGCATCATAGTAGTCTCTCTACAAGTTTAATAATTATTTTTGAGAAGTGAAAATAGTTAGCTAGTAAAAAAAAAAAAAAAAAACAGCGTTCAAGTTAGAAGTTATATAGTGTATTAGTGCTACACTGTTTGGTGAATTCAAGCTTAACTGACGCTAGGATAAACCTAGGTAAAATCATTTTTGTTACCTTATATACTCTGTATATGCTACTATCGTGCGTCCTGCAACAATAATTTCATTATTATTTTTAAAGTTCATTACTATTACTACTTTTATTTTCAAATTGACTATTAAATTCAATAAATTTTTATTAAACTATTTTAAATTCAATATTTTTGCGATTTAACACATGAATTCCCTATGATGATACGTTCATCCACGTAGCGTAAATTAACCCGAAAGAATTAAGTCAATTTTAACCTCACTATAACCGAAGGTAGCAAACAAAATTCCTATAATAATAGTAGGTTAAATTATCTTTCTAATATAATATATTTAACAGAAACTCTTAACTATTAGTCAAAAAGATAAAACTATTGATCAGTTATATCTTTATTTAAACTTTTAAAGACTAGTTTGACGCTTGCAACTAATCAAGGAGTTTTTGCCATAATATATGTCATATCGATGTATCACCATCACTCTCGTTTTTTTTTATGTATTGGTGAATGTCAATAATGTTTAAATTTAAACGCATTTTCTTCAATGAAAAACTGTTTCCCTTGTATTTACACTTTGGGAATAATAAATTAACATTCAATCCGCGCAATAAATTGCAATTAAACGACGTTTTTTTTTATTAAACAAACTCCTGTTATAACTACAACATGTTTGACCTTTAGTCAAGTGCTTTTAGTAAAAGCAGGTTATAGTTAAAATATTCTTTCCATAATGGAAAAATTAATAAAAAGAAAATTATATCTATAAATTTCCTATGTAGTTGGAAAAGTTTGTTATTCTTTTATTTTTTATCGGATTAAAGTAATAACCTCCTCGCAAAGCTGCATATAAATTCGCATTCTTATTTCCTAAAACCAATTCCTAATATCTTTCTATTCCTTAAGTCTTAACCAAAACTAAATTTTTAAAGAAAATAATAACGATAGTACAAAATATAAAACCACCGATCAACTCATACAAAGGTTGAACCATAATCTTGTATTGATTTTTTTTCTTGTGACAATTTCAAAAATTTCAATCGCGATATAAACCGCTAAACTTCTGAAACAAAAAAACGTCTGTAAATATATCTAAATTCTAACCTTACTTTCTTCTTCACTGACAATCGTAAAAATGGATAACTAAAATGCCATTCGATTTTAATCAAATTACGTTTACTGTAACTTCCTAACTTTTCTTAAAAAGAAAGCTAATAATAATAAAAATAGCCCTCCGAAGAATTTTTTTTAGTTTTAACTCTAATAATATTACTAATGCGGTCATTTTTCTTCTTTTACCATAACTTGGCACTCGTAATTTCTCATTTTTAATTTCTACCCCTAAAATTGGTAAGTTGGTAATATTGGAATCTTGTTATGATTTATTTCAATGTACTAAAATTTTAAATACGCATTCCTTTCCTTTAACTATGTTACTTGGATTATATTACTCCGTGGAAGATCCAAATCGGATTTATATCATTAAGTACGTTTCTCACTTATAAAAAATCTTCCTATCACTCAAACAGAATACCAGAAAAACAAATTAAAATTATTAAACTCTAAAATAAAAACTATATAACTTTTGTTCTTTTTTTTTAAAAAAAAAAGAAACCGATTGACCAGTTTTTATTAATTTTTGTTCTCCTAAAAAAAAAAAAAAAAAAAAATAAATAAATTCTTAACTTAATTTTGAAGGAAATATTTTTTTTTTTAATCAAACCCAATCATGACCTTGAAAAAAAAAAAAAAAAAAAAAAAAAAAAGGGGTCATGATCTTAATCCGTACTTGTTTGAAATTTATTATTGTTTTACTTGTGATATTGTCAGATATCCTAATATTCTTATTTTTAGCCAAGTTAAATAATTATAATTTGGTTAATAATTTTATCATTCTAGTGAGTGCATCAGGGATTTTGACCCCCTGGTTTCTCACTAAAAAAAAAAAAAAAAAAAGAAAAAGAAAATTTTTTTTTTACAATATAATGGTTGTGAATTTCTTAAATCCTTTTAAACTTCGCCGCATCCTATATATATATTATCTTTTTTAAATAATCTAGACAAATCTCCGTCGCCACCCAAGGGTTTATTTTCTAAAGGAAATATAATTCTCTAGGCCACCTTCGGAAATATAATATATATCATTTTAATTTGTTATTTTAATGACTTATAATATACATCGTCATTTTTCAGACTCGCCCTAACTAAAATCTAATTGTCGGGGACGACAATAAATTTAGTAAGGGGGGGGACAACAGTCTGTACAATTCTGTTAATTAGAAATTTGCATTTGCCATTGCTTCTCCTATAAATACCTTTGGGTCATTTACATCTACCTTAGGCAAATAGCCATTTACCAGTTCAGTAGGTTTAAGTCTGATCTAGAGTCTGATCACTTTTCTTAAAATGCATTTTTGAACAGCGACATTCAAACCCATCTGGCTTTGTTGTGATAAGATATAACGGCTTCTTCTATTGTAAGAGAAAATAATTTATTTCTAATTTATTCTAATATAACCCATATTGGCATCAATTTTAGTTTCAAGTCATTAGCTAATCTCAATGTACGTACCAGTATACGATTTTTAGGCGTTACAATTACTTAAAAAGTTATCACTTCCGTTGGCAAGTCACACGACAGCCACAAAAACTCTTATTTTCTAATTTACCTGAATTATTTTCTTTGATTTCATCACCCTGGATTCAGGTGATGAAATCAGGTTTATTTATTTTTCACCAGCAAGCGTTTCAGCGGTTGTAATGTGGAATTTATAAATCCGTATTTATAAATGATTCGTTCGATCCTGTTTCTTCCTATTTTTTGAGGAAATTTTATGTGCGGTTTTTTCCCCTCAAAAACACAATTATTACCCGTTAATTATTTTAACATTTTAATCTTTTAACTTTTCACTTTCATGCTAAACGGTTATTGAACGCGAATAGGGAGGTAAATTGACCAATTCAAAAGTAGGGTCGATAAACGCACACATACTATGTATACGGCTCTGAACATACTGAGGAAATTCCTAAAAAAAAAAAAAAAAAAAAAAATTTTTCGTTTAAATTTATTTATTAACTAAATATATTTTTTTTTTTATTTAAATTTTTCTTTCTGTATCGAAATTGGACGTGCGAGTGTTGGGCGGAACGCCAGAGTTTAATAAGGAATTTTTATAAAAACTTGAATTCACTAACGGTGAAAATTTTCTTTTAGGTGCGAACCTCTGCTATTTGAATCAATAGTTAGAAGATAGGTTTACCGTAGGTAATCATTAAAAATTAATCTACATATCTTATTCGGGGGTATTTAGCAAGACTTGATAACGAAAGAAACGCGGACAGGAAATCGAAATGACTAACGAGACGAATAACGCTCAACAACCAGCCGATCCATCCATGCTGATGATGACGGCCATGGCGAATAGTTTCGCTTCACATAATACCTTGCAGGGCCTGCGCAGCTTTGACGGGCATAATATGCCTTTGAAAGACTTCATACAAGATGTACGCAATGGAAAGGAATATGTGCCTGCAGGAAGCGAAGGACAGTACGTCAAAGCCGTGCTAACCAAGTTGCGCGGAAACGCCAGAGACTGCACATATGGACATGCATTTGCCAATATTGACAGCCTAGTGAATCATTTGAAGACTAGATTCGCACCAGGCAAAACATACACTTATTATACGACAAAGATTAATGAAATGAGAATGAAGAAAGGAGAGACTGTAGGAGCTTTCTACGATAGACTCAACATTCTACTTAGTGGAGCCAAGAATGTTCTCAAGGACGACATTCCCGGAGTGACCGATGCTAACCGGGACGACATGATAAAACCGTTGGAATATGCGGCCAAGGACATTTTCATCCGAGGATTGCCCGCTGACATATCTGTGCAAGTGGATGGGAAAAACCCCGCCACTCTAGCTGACGCCTATAAGGATGCAGTGCGAATAGAGACTCGCATGGAGGCACAAATATTGCCTGACACCAGATATAAATTTCATGGGCAAATTCCCAAGGTAAACTGGGAGCAGACTGAATTTTCTGCCGAAAACTATTGGAAGCCCAAAAATCCGAACTCTAACTGGAATAACGGACAGAATAGGCATCAAGTCGAGAACTGTAACAACACGCCGACTGGATTTCAACAAAGGTCGGGACACACAAACTATAATGTGCAAAGAAACGGTCAACATCAAGTCAGGCAGACATCACAAAACTATAATAACCCACCGCCTAGGTTTAATCAAAACCATTATACGCCTCGACCGCAGTATAATCAACAACAACAACAAATGTTTTCCCAGGATGCACGTTTATACAACCCCTACGGGCCCGGAGAACAGAGACCTTCGACCAACTATCAGCGACCACAAGGGTATGCTCAGGGACAGTACACCTACAGAGCACCTAATAGTTACAACCGGATGCCTCCCAATCAGACCGAAACTCCATGACAACCTGCATTCAATCATCAGCCTGCTTTAAACTGGCAGCTGGCTCGTCGCAACCAAGAGTCGACGAGCCAGAGACAGGTGTCATCAAGCTCACCTCAACCAGCAACACAGAAGGTACCAACGACTCAGCAGAACCCAACACAGGTGATGCTGGTAACCGAGACTGCAAGCGAGTTTCCATGTATAAGGGACTTACTGACAACGATAGCGAACTAGATGAGCCCACTGAAGGTAGACAACCTTGGATGACTTTCATGATTGACAACGGTGCCGCAGTAAATTTGGTAAAATGCACTGCTTTACGAGACGACATATCATACGATCCTACTCGAAGTACTGGACTGAGTGACATAACCAACGAATGTATAAAAACGTATGGTACCACCTGGCTCACCCTAAGAAAAAGACCAGTGAAGTTCCATCTAGTAGGACCATCGTTTCCCATTGATCAGGATGGTTTAATAGGTAGACGCTACCTTAAGGAAGAAGATGCAGTTATATCGTATTATAACCACGCGCTCATGATATCTGGAGATGCCATGCATCCTATTCCTTTTATCGATCAAGAACAGGATAAGACCAACTATACGAATGATGCTACTCATGGAGGTTCCATCGAACAATTATCTTCGGGTGAACTAGACACTTCAGTAGATTTTTTAAACGACACTGCGACCCAGTACTGCATTCCGAGGAGAAGCGGACAAGTACTGGAGATAAATCTGAATAATACACATTTGAAGGAAGGATATTTACCTAGAATCGACGTAGGTAATGACCAGGTGTTTCTAGGAGAAGGACTTGTCAGTAATGACAATGGAAGATGTAGAATCCTTGCCATAAACACCAGTGAAGAGGATGCCCTAATAAGCATAAATCCTCGAGAAATCCTACCTTTTGAATATGCGGATCCTGATTTTTATTCAGATACAATGACTGAGACAGATGAAGGGCGTATCACAAATCCTTACCAACGAGTGCAAAAACTCATTGATATCATGACTTTTGACCATTTAAATTATGAAGAAATGGCACACGTAGAGAAATTACTCACTGAATATAATGACGTATTTCTGTTGCCTGGGGATCCTTTACCAGTTACTCATTTAACTGAGCATAGGATACCCACAACTGACGACATTCCAATAAATACTAAGCAGTATAGGCATCCGCCTATTCACAAACAAGTGATAAAAGACGAAGTAGCCAAGAAACTCAAAGACGGGGTTATCGAACCATCTTGGTCACCTTCAAATAACCCAGTTGTGATAGTGCCTAAGAAACCTGACAAACACGGAAACCCGCGTTGGCGTATGGTCATCGATTTCCGTAATCTTAATAAGAAGACAATAGGGGATGCTTATCCGTTGCCAAACCTTACTGACATTTTGGACCAACTTGGAGGCTCAGTTTATTATTCAGTATTCGACTTGGCTCATGGATACCAACAACTACCGTTACATGAGGACGATCGTTGGAAGAGTGCGTTTACCACTCCCAACGGACATTACCAGTATACACGTCTCCCGGAGGGCTTAAAAGGGGCACCCGCAACGTTCCAACGTATGGTCGACAAAATTTTGTTAGGACTTCAAAATATAGAGATGTTAGTATATCTAGACGACACTATCATCTACTCCAAGGACTTGTACGATCATGAAAGAAAGACTCGTGAGTTTTTCAAACGCCTCAGAGCAGCGAATCTCGCGCTTCAGCCGGAGAAAGTGGAATTCTTAAGGAAAGAAGTGACCTTTTTAGGCCATATAATCAGCGAAAGAGGGGTTGAGCCTGACCCTGGAGAAATCCAGGCAGTTCAAGAATTCCCTACGCCAAGAACACCTAAAAATATTCGACAATTCTTAGGATTAGCCGGATATTATAGGCGATTCATAAAGGACTTTTCTAAAATTGCCAGACCCCTGTCGAACTTGCTAAAAAAGGACGCAATATTCGAGTGGGGGGAGGCTCAGGAACAAAGTTTTCAAACTCTAAAAGGACATCTTATTAAGCAACCAATACTGATTTTTCCTGATTTTAACAAGACATTCACCTTAACTACCGACTCTTCTGACTATGCTATCGGAGCTGTGTTGAGCCAGGAAAAGGATGGTTTTGATCATCCGGTAGCCTATCTGTCGCGATTACTAAATCAAGCAGAGAAAAATTACTGTACCACCGACAAGGAATGTCTAGCAGCATTGTATGCTATGCACCATTTCAGACCTTACCTCCTAAGCAAGGAATTCATACTTCAAGCAGATCATGAACCCCTAAACTGGATGCACAATCGGAAAGACCCAGGACAAAGACTAATGCGGTGGATGATGAAATTCACTGACTATACTTACAAATTCAGATACAAGCCCGGCAAATTAAACACCAATGCCGATGCCTTGTCGAGAAATCCAATCGAAATACCGACCGAACAGGAGATTAATGAACAACTGCCAAAGCTAAGGATTTTGACCTTAGATAGGAAAGGCAAGAAAACTTTAGAAGGACTGCCGGTTGCCGAAACTGACGAACCTCCGCGCACTCTCGAACCATCTGTTTCTAAACCAGAACCGCCTGTACCACCAAAGAGGCGGGGAAGACCCCCTGGTCCCCTTAATAGAAAAGTACCCGAACTTGAACATAGCGTAATTGCTCAGAGAACACGATCAAAGCAAGTAACTCCTCCGAAGACAACGAGTGGTGTCCAACAGGGACGAGTAACCAAGCCTACAGTCACTCGACCAAAATCAACATATAAGGAGACACTTGCCAGCCAAGCTCGCAAGACTGTGGCCAGAAAAGAAAAATTGAGTAGCCTTATGGCTACAGACATCTCGAGCGACCGTAGTAGCAAACTCAGCGTGATTTCTACCAAGAGCAAAAGGCTGACAAAGAGAAAAACTACTGCCGTCTCTGACACTGAAAGCGAGGCTAGTACCTCTTACACTGACGAACGGCCTCCTATAAGAGATCCACGACAAGCTTGTCTAAGAGATTTTTCTACCACCGAAGTTGAAGAACCATCCAGCTCACAAGAAAATGTTGAAAAGGGTAGGACTATGGAAACCAGTAACCCTTGTGTTATACAAATGGAAGCCGTGCCTTTGAGTGACACGGGAGAGGGAACTGACATGGACACTGGATGTAGCACTTTGGAATTAACAGCTACTACTCCTAACAAAGCTCGAACTTCGGAAGGCATGGATAGTCCGTGCATAAACACCTTCGAACTATCCGACTATGAGAAAATGACTTCAAGATCCCTTCTGTCATCCACGGGAATAGACGGTCATAGTCGAAGGCACGACAATCAACATGCGGTAACTTTGCCTTCGAGCCTTACGAAGCTCACAACTGCCGACAAGCAACGAATCAGACAAGATTGCAGATGTAAAGCAAAAAAATTGGAACAGAGTCTCCAGGAGTATTGGTTCAATACAGGAAACTGGTATTTTGTGGAAAAAAATGCAGACTCACCTGTCGAGTTTCTGCCGAAATACTTTTCCGAGGACGAGGAGCCTACGCCTTCTCAACGAGAACTTTTAGACCAAATGGCTAAAAAGCTGACTTGAGCACCGGCACACCGTGGCGAAAGCCAGGCAAGCACTACAAGTAATGATAACTCAAGAGAACTACAGTAGGAGTCCGCACGAGATGTGACAATACCGGAGGAAGTACCCTTGCTAACGGAAACTCATGAAATCGTGAGTACTGCTCAGCAAACAGTTGAACATTTGCTGACTGACACAGAAGCTGAATCGGAGGAAGCTGACATTGAAGATAATTTAGACACCTCGGTAATTCCTCGAACCCAAAGGCGAGCCTTGTCAGCCACGCCTAGTGTACGACTGACGGTACCGAGACACAGTAGTACTCCAAGAGCAATAAGGAAACCAATTCCCGCACCCAACTTACAAGCCATACCCGAGGTGACGGAAAGATCGATACAAATTGAGTATTCTAAAGAACCGGATGATGTTATAGGTGTAATTGTACCCAACCCCTGGACTTGGAGTGATGACTCAATTACCTCTGACGCCAGTATAAACAGGGCTGACACATCTGACAACGGAATTCCAGTAATAAAGCCTACTAGACATTGCCTCACATACCAGAGGGATAATATCATTCACTTTATCTCCAGTGATTGCGATCGTCATGACCCAATAACTAAGTTATTAAATGATATCGGAGCCATAGAACATAGGGATATAAAGAGACGAAAACCCATAGAACATAGGGATATAAAGAGACGAAAACCCAAGAAGGGAAACATTATTATTACTCCTTACAAACGGCACAAAATATTCTCACTGGTAGTTAAGGACTACGAGGAGGATTCATTGGACTGCGAGGACTTGCGTAATCTCCTACAACAAACAATCGCCATATTCAAACAGCAAAATATTGCTACCGCTAGAATATCGAGAGCGGGTAAGGTGACTAACCACCTACCACCAGGAACACTTAGTGATATTTTAAGGGAAGAATTTCAAAACACGAGTTTTCTCATAACCCAATGCTACGGGAAATCCGAATATCTTACAGAGGAACAAAGAAACCCAGTCATTTCTACCCTACATGACAGCTTGATAGGCGGTCATAAGGGCATAAACCAAACTTATGCTAAAATCAGAGAAAGATATTATTGGCCGGGTATGAGAAATGATATTTTGGACTACGTGCGAAAGTGTTCTATTTGCAAACAACACAAAATAGATCGGATCAACAAAAAGGCTCCCATGGTCATTACCGACACCCGATTAGATAGTTTTGACAAGGTCTCTATCGACACTGTAGGGAAACTAAGAATGACAACTTCGGGGAATTGCCACCTGTTGACCATGCAGTGCCATTTGACTAAGTACGTCATAGTAATTCCTATTCCGAATATAAGAGCGACGACCATAGCAGAAGCTTTAGCTAAAAATCTAATCTGCCAATTCGGGGCACCGAGGGCCATATTATCTGACAGAGGTACTAGTTTCATGTCCGACCTCATGGCTGCATTGTTGCAGCTACTCAAGGTAACCCAGTTACAATCTTTTGGTTATCGACCGCAGACGACCGGTGCACTAGAACGTAGCCACGCTCCTCTAGTGGACTTTATCAGAACCTATTCTGAACATTACGAGGACTGGGACCGTCTAGCCCCATTTGCCGCTTTCTCATACAATACAAGTGTCCATGCTTCGACAGGTTTTACACCATTTGAATTGGTTTATGGAAAAACTGCCCGTTTCCCCCTCAAAATACCATCGGAAGATCGACTGGCGACATACAACCAGTATTTGACTGACCTAATCAAACGACTGAATGAAATGAAGTTAGCAGCTGGACAAAACCAGGTGGAAAAGAAACACCGTTCAAAGAAATATTATGACAAAAAGGTCCAGATATTCCAACCAAAGATAGGACAATACGTGTACATAAAGAATGAGCCCAGAACATCAAAATTTGAAAAATACTACTCATCACCGTTAAGAGTAGCGGGTATCCTTGGACATAACAATGTCTTGCTGGAAACCCCCGATCGTAAAACTATACTAAAACACATCGATAAGGTTAAGCCTACCTAACGATATTGAATTTCCATTACAGGCTCAAACGTCCAACCATGAAAATACATATCATGACAACCCTAATGTGGGTAATGATCTTCTATGGATTACAAATCACAGGGTTACCATCGCATAAGCTAACAACCCTGACCACTAATCCTGGTATTTATTATGAAAAAATTGGCATCCTACGACTCAAACGAGCAGAATGGAAAATACTCATATACATAAATACTGACATGATCGACTCTCAAATCGATATAACCGATGCTATAAACCAATCGGTTAATAACTGCCATGACCAACTCGCTACATTAAAATGTCAACCTAAAATAACTGACCAGAGGTCACCCGCCGTCGAATCTTATCGAGACTGCCTAAAAAAATTTTTGTCAACGAGGATTGCGAGAATGCATTGAACTCGTTCGTGTTACTGACAAAACAAAATCAAGCACGTGAGCTCCGAACTCAAGCCAAGAGCTTGTTAGCCAGATTGCATGTTAAAGACGAATCTAGTAACAGCCAAGAGACTATCAAGAGGTCTATGACACCTCTAGGTATCATAGGAAGTATTGGAAACACCCTATTCGGGCTGGCTACAGAGGACGAAATCGAAAAGGTACACCAAAATATCGATAGGTTGCTGGATGATAATAAGGAAATCATTAAATTAGCTAATCAGAAGGCTCATCTGATAACAACAAATTTCAAAAGCCTTGAGAATATCACCAACAATCATGCCAATGCATTTAAAAACTTAGAAAAAACTATACAAACACTCGAATCCGAGCAACAACGGGACTCCTACCTAAGAAGCCTTACCGCGCATCATAGCCGCTTAGCTATGGCAGTAGAGCAAGTTCGAGACGCTTTGAATCAGTTAATCGACATGGTTAAAACTTTATTACAAGGAAAACTACCTGGCGAACTGTTGACGCTCCGACTCCTAACTCAAATGAGCCAAGATATCACCGACCATTCAAGTGATTGGGATTTACCTGTTTCTTCCAAACACCTGAGACCGGAAGAGATAGCAAAGATTTCAAAAATAGATGCTGTTTATGACAATAACCGATTAATAGTGATGCTGTACCTACCTATGGTTGAAACAGAACCATATGTGTTGTATCGTATGTACCCATTATTGACTACGCAAACATGGGAAAACCAGCATCTTGGTTACGCAAAAATCAAACCAACTCATGCATTCTTAGCGTTAAACGAGAAAAATAAACAATATGTGAAATTCGATCATGACTATTTACATGAATGTACAAACCATGCTTATGGGTTAATTTGCGAGACCCATTGGCCACTACTGGATGTGCCAACCTCTAAGGACTGCGAATCACTACTGTTGACACAACCCACTGAAAACCACTTCAGACATTGTAATGTAATTTATATGACTGAGCCCAGCTCTCAATGGAGTTACCTTCACAACGAAGCTGCATGGTTGTACTCTTTGATTAAACTAACCACCGTCAGAATCACGTGTAATCAACAAAGGGACCAAATACTACGATTAAATGGGACCGGTAAGATCCAGATACCTGAAGGTTGTACTGGAAGAACCACACAAGTAACTCTAGGAGGTATGACCACTCGCACAAGTACAGAGTTTTACACCTATCAGCCTAAGTTACGATTGGAAATTACGGAATTACTGACAAAAGGAGTTCCTGACCGCATCGTGAATCCTAGCGAATTACCTCCAATTCTGCAGTTTAAAGAAGACTACAACTGGAACAACCATGACGTGCAGCAAATTTCTTATAAGTTAAAGGAAATTGCACAACATAAGTTAGAGACCGATAAAATCCGACACACCCTGTACGGAAGCTACGGGTTGGGAATACTGCTGTGTATTGCAGTCGTAATGATAGCAGCCAAGATCATAAAGTGTAAACGCACCGCGGGTACATATACACCCCGGGCAAGGAAGCGTTACCTATCAAGAACCACCCAGGACTTACAAACCATGACCACCGACATGGAAAGTGACACTATCACCCGTACTGACAGTAACCCGACTACCACCACAGACAAGGGGATACCACAAATAGCTGTAACAGACCGTTAATAACTAAATTTTGACGTCTCTATTTCTAGACGAGCATCGCATCAGGATGTCGAGAAATGAGACTTTGCAATTGACCAATAATAAGGACCAAACCCTTTGGGAAATCATCCGAGATCTCGAACGACAAGGGCCTGTCCAACAAATAACGACATTAGAATACGCTAACCATAAGTATACTAGACTCCAAGTAAAATTTCTCGACCAGTTTCCTATAAATAAACCCACATTTAATGATACAACTGATAATCAAAACCTTGACCCTAACAGACTTTTTTGTCTAGTAACAAAACATGACACGTTACAAACTTTAATTTCTGTATTTAGACCGTTTGGACCGTTAGATTACATACATATTACTCGGGAAGGGAAACTGACAATCGATACGGATATGTAAGATTTTTGAATAAAACGGACGCTCAAACAGCTTTGCTACAGACCCGTAATAAATACGGAGCGAGACAAGCTGAGCCTTTACGACAAAAACGTAAACGGAACGAAATACAGAATACCTGGACGAAGTGAAGCAATTGTAATCACGACGTTATTACCCTATATCGACGCACACATATGCTGTTGTGCCATGACCAACAACCACTGACCGACAGTTCTTCGAGACTGCATGACGACCACATTTACTTTGTGTGCAACTTGTGTAAAAAACCAATTACAGGTAATTATGCATTGCATAGCAAGGACTGCGTTCACACGCAAGAGATACCTGGACTACAGGAGGCCACCTCTAATCAGGTGTCCACTGAGACTGAGTTACAAAGTAACTCATTGACATGGGCAGACGCGGCTACCGCTAGTGCAGCCCCGCCCACCATTTCTGTACCCTGCGACAATGCTGAAGAGCATTCTTTTTCCTTGACAGAGTATGAAGTACTCCAACAGGCAATACGCCTCATCCTTAATCCTGCAAACCCTAAGCCGCTTGCTTTACGTGTAGACAATTTAGACCTTGACTAACAACTTAAATTTTTTTTTATCTACGCTAAGTAACATGTAAATAGCATTTAATTAACCAGTGCATGCGACTAACCTAAATCTTTCCAAAACAAATCTTTTTAATATACTTTTATTTTAGGTTAATGTACGAGAAACGAACTTCGCAACCGCCAGCTTAACTGCTGGCATACACCAACATCGACCACCGACAGCCGAAGGCATCATTAAATTGACTAACCATCGCATCGACGTTATGGGGCAGCGATGAAAACAAAAATCAACCCACCTACAGGGGGAGCAAACGGAAGAGAACCCCGCTCCTCCTGTGAAGACGGGACGTCGCCATCATCAAGAAGAAGACGAAAAATTCTAACTAAATAATCTAATTATTTTTCATTTTCAAGTTCATATAAATTCAATTAAATTCATATTTTTTTATATTCATAAAATTCTGCTATAATAACAACGCGATTTTAGATTACGGTTTCTAAAACCATTTCACTGCGAAGAAATAGTCTACTTTGTATAAATTTTTTTTTTCTCATCACTTTCTAAATTTATAAAATAATGAATATTGTAAGGTGGAATCCATCCTTCAGTATATCCTTTTCCTCACCCACGTTTCTCCAATCAGAATAATCTCCATTCTGTTCCAATCCACCATTTCTTTTTTTTTAACTACTAATGTAAACAAAACTTATTGTTTGTAATGCAGGTGTTCCTGGACTCTTGGTGTTTGCTCGGTCGTCTATAACCCGTGCCTGTCGAGGACAACAGATGTTTTTAGTAAGGGGGGGGTGTTAAGTGACAAAATTTTCGCCTCGTAATTTTCTTCATTTATCACTTAATTCTTAAATTTATTCGGTTAATTTAGTACAATGATAAAAAGAAATAGGCCTTAAAAGTATCAAGGCCAATTTCTTTTCGCGTTTTTATCAATTTTCCAAGAAGCCAAGCTCGATCGTTGACGGGAGCCTGTGTTTCGTCTCCACTCTTTCTCTACTTCGTTAAGTTGAAGTGGGGACTTAGCGTCGGTTCCCATGCATAAGACGGGTGAGAGCAACGAGGAGAGAGGACTACCTTTCTCTGTCTTCGCGCTTTCCCCCACAACAATTAAAACGTTTGAAGCTGGCCTGAAGACGAACGGTGAAGCGAAGAAAAAAATCTGCTGAACAGAGACGCGCGCGGACCAAGCCCACAGGCAGTCGTTTTGTAATTCAGGCCCGCGGGGGCCTGAATGACGGACAAGTTAAAGTCTCTCAGTTGAGAGAGAGATTTTCACTTTCATAGTTTTTTTTTTATTATTTAAAATACAATTTTAACTAAAATTCAAGTTATTCCAAATTTACTTAAATCGTATTTTCTTTTCATTGTTCTTTTATTTTATTTTTTTTTTTGTTTGTGCGTGTGTGTATTTCTTTTTCCTTGTTCAACGTGGAATTATGTTTCTTTCTATCGTGTGTTTTTCGTTTTATTTTTATTTTTATTTTCGAATATTGCGCGTTGAAAGTTTATTGTGGGAAGAAAATTTTAGTAAGCCGGTAGGCTCACACAAAGAGTGCGGAGGGCTCAGCATCACCGAGCAAGCACCCGGAGGACCCAGGAATGCCGGCAATGGAGCCCAGCCGGCCTGCAAAACATCAATTAATACAGATAAGTCAAATTTTGTATAACTTACCGTAAGACTGGTAAACCAATCTATAATATGTTAGGTTAATATACAGGCCGGAATAGTCTATGTGTTTATAAAGGAGTAACAGTAACTTAATAAAATTTTGTTTCTTTCTAAAAAAAAAGCAAATCGTTCATATTTTTATGAATAATTCAATAATCTGTTATTTTCATGCATAAAAATATACATCCCTAAGGTAAACTAGATTGAAACCAAAATTTTTTTTTATTGTGTTTAGTGTCATTTGTCTGTCTTTCGTTCCATACTAAAGAAAATTTTGGTTTTAAGGTTGTACTTTCGTTATAGTTCAATCACGGAAGTTGGGTTTTTACGGAGAGTGAAACCTCCTAAAAACCCACCTTAACAGAAGAGTTTACGAAGAGAAATCGAGACCAGAGGACCTAAGTTAAAATTAGATCCAGAAATCTGGAAGGATAGATTAAAAAGATTAGATGCTTTGAGAGACTTGGTAGCTAGACACATAGATGAAGCTCAAAATAAGCAAGCTAAGAGATATGACCAGAATAAAAAAGATGTAAGGTTCAATGTAGGAGATCAAGTGTTGAGAAGAGTACAGGTGTTATCAAAAGGAGCACAAGGCTTCTCTGCGAAGTTAGCTCCAAAATATGAAGGTCCATTTCGTATTATTGAGGTAAAATCACCTGTAGTATATGTTTTAGAGATGGAAGGTAGTCGTAGAAATGCGAAGGTGCACGTATCCGAGTTAAAACGATATGTACCTCCCAGAGGAAGTCGAGATCAGTGAGCTTCGAGAGAAGAGAGAGTTCGAGAGAAGAGAAACATCGAGAGAAGAGTAGCATCAAGAGACGATAAAATCGAGTCAAGAGATTTCATAGATATCTAGTGAGTTGCTTGAAATTTTCTTGTAATTTTTTTTTGTATTCCTTAAATCCTTATTTATCACCCGTTTGAACATTTAACTGTGTGTGTATGAGAGAATGAGTAGAGCAAGATAAAAATGAGATAATAAAGAGTAGTAGTAGTTATTGAGGTTAGGTTTATTATAAATAGAATATAAGAGATATTAATGGTTTATGTGAGTGCAATTCGGCGACGTGATTTTTCCTTTCTTTTTGATTTTTTTTTTAAAAGGCAAATAGCCTAAGTAAATAGAGTAGAGTCTTAAATTGTTTTCGTGTTTTTATAAGATGGACGACCCACTTGTAAAGTGTTCCGGTCATGGAGGGGGGAATTTGTGATGCATTTATTGCATCACAATAAACTATTTATTAAAAAAGAATAAGGAGAAGTATGAGCCGGGATGCACTTACTAAACTGATTGTTAATTAATTTAATTAATCAGTTGTATTTATTTTGTTTGTTTCGAGGTAAACAAGAAGATTAGCAATGAGCAGACGACTTGCCGCTAGAGAGAGAAAGAGCGAAAGGGGAACCTAACCTCACATCAGAACACGTGGTAAAGGAAAAAACCACAGTCGACATCAGTTTTCTTATAGTGCACTAGGAGTTGAAGCTACGGTGATGGCTGTAACATCCTAACACTAGTGCACATAACATTTTAAAAGAAGAGAACACATGTATAGAAAAATATCAATCGTTGTCAGTCTTTATATGAAGATAAGTGAGATGGAGAGCGAGAGTGATAGAAGATAGGAGAAATCGAGCGCTGGAGAGAGGTATTGATGCAATGGCATGTAAATTATCAAGACTTGATATATGAAGGACTCCTGATATAAATTTGAATGGAGCGCGCGAGAAATAGAGGGCGCTAACATTAAAGAAGCCGCCAAAAGGAAAGGTGTTGATTGGTTATAAGTCAATATCCTTTGTAATTGACAAATAACAATTACGTGAAGGATTAATAACCAATCAACCATTCTTCTATTTATGACGTAATTGATGAAAGAAGGGATGAAGAGGAAGGAGCTCGAGAAAAGACGCGCCATCGTTACACTTCTCTATTGGATCTTGGCTGATATACTTGGTCGGTTTTTCTTTGTTGGGTACTGCTCGTTGAGCCATTATTTTCTTGAGTCTTGACTCCATTTTAGTAGGATATAATTTCATAGAGAATTTATTTTGTCATTTTTGACATTTTTGCCATTTTGCCAATTATTCACTACACGCCAAAGAGATGATTACTTAATTTTCGAGAGAGCTAAGGAGTTTGTAAAACGAACAAAGGAGATTTTGGATTGGAGAGTTATTTGTTGGAAATTGCTGTATTTTGGAGAGTAACACTGGTTATTACTAAGGTGAGTCCTCCATTTTACGTTTATAAAGTGAGAATTTAAAATCAGTGCACGTCGACGTTTTGCTCGTCATATTTTAACGTCGGTTTTAACCGCCATTATTCAATTAATATTAACTTCACGTGCTCAATTTACTTTTATTAATTGTAATTGATCGAAAAGTTTATGAAGTCGAGCCAGAGTTTTAATTACACAATTGTCTTACACGTTACACAATTTTCGAGAAATTGTCGGGAAAATGAGATGTTAAATTTATTTAAATAAATATAAAGTGACAATTACTTCTTTATTCTATCTTATTTAACAGTGTTATTTAAATGTTATTAACATTGTGGGATTATATTATATATAAATTATTTGTTGCTGGTTGACATCGGTGGTTTCGTCATTGTTCCCTACGAAGACCCGATTAGAATCCACTCGAGAGAGTTGATTGCTAATAAATTCAGATTTTCTATTCAGAGTAAAATTTAAGAAAAAAATAATAAGTAAATTGAGAGTTATTCAGAGGTGATACTATAGAGTTAAAATAATATTAATTGCGGGATAGGGAACAAATTCCCACATTACAATATATACACACATATATATGTGTGTATATCTGTGTATACATATACATGGGATATTTAATGTTAATTTACACTCGCGCGCACACACAGGTTTATATTGTTAAGTCCTGGCTTTCACCAGGACTAAATAAAAGTGTATAATTTGATTATGTTGAATATTTTTGTATGATTTTAAATATGAATTTGAATTAATTTGAAATAATTGAATTTATTATTAAATTATAATTATGAAAGATAAATATATGTATAATCTAGTGGTGAATTGAACTCCACCAATATTTAATTGAGTAAATCGTTTCTCACAAATTGAAATATATTGCAGGATATTTATTTAGAGTACTTGAATAGAGAATATATAAATTGAATATTCTTACCTTGATTGATTCAAATAGATGAAGGCTGGATACAGACAAACAAAGAATAGATATAGGCACGATTAAAAATAAGACTCGAGTCGAATATAAGAAACTTTTAAGATATTTATTGACACTTGTAAAAATAATTAAATATTGAATACAATAACTTTATTAGAATTTGAATTTGAATTTGAATTTGAATTTGAATTTGAACTACAGGATTTACGACTTGGTACCAACGATGATCCTGGGGTAGTGCCCCCTCTCGTTAATTGCAGTTGGCTTTTATAAGATTTATCTTGACATGATTTCATTATAAAATAAGTGGATCTTGCTTGTTTTATGACTTAGTAATTTTGAAACAACGAATTTTGTTGCTTAATATCAACTTAAAGTTTTCTTTACTGCTTAGGTTAACACATTCTTTTATTGTTCGATAACCGTTTAATTAGTTCATCAATGTCATATTAATGAAAAGATATTTTAAAAATTGTAAATTAAAAAGTAATATAAAAGATACGTTGTGACGTAACACCTTGGGGCTCAAGAGATTGCATATCGGAAGGATAGGCAATCGAAAGAAAAAGGAAAACAAAACAGTTATCGAACAATTTACAGATAATTATTACAAGCTTAATTGATAAATTTACATATTTTATATTTAAATAAATACTAATACACAAAGGGTACGTTTTATTTCGTACACCTTGGGGCTCAAAGATTGTACATAAACCATCATGATAAGTAGTAAAATGTATTTTACAATGATTTTGGTGTGTTTTACAAAAGGTGAATAACATATTGCTAATGCAATTCAGCAAGAGAAAATGACAATATTCGATATGTCTTACAAAATATAGGTGAATGACATGTAGATGTGCAATTTAGATTTTCTTTTGACTCGTTACATAAATCATTACATATATATAAATATAAATTGTTTGTTTGTTTTTTTTTTTTTTTTTTTTTTTCTTTACATTTCTTAACCTTTCACTGTTTAATAATGATATAAAGAGCAAAATTTACAAGTTTCATAGATTGTAATATTAATGTTAAATTCAGATTTTTTTATTATCATTCATTTCAAATTTGATGAATCGTAAAAATTTTTATATTGCAAAAAATAAAATAATAAGTGTATTAAATATTTTTAAATAATTATTTTTTTAATGATAAGTTACCTGATAAATTATAAACTTTTTACTTAAATTATTTGTATAATTTTAATTGTAACGATCCTTTTGTTTTTGTTTAATTTTAAAAAAATATACTTCTGAAATATGCTATGCTTTATAAAACTTGAACATATATGAATGACATATAATTAGTGTCATTCACCCTTCCCACACAAAAGTTGAATCGGAAACGATTCAGTAAATAAAACAAAAGGATTGTTTTACAATGAACGCAAAAATGACCGCTTAATAAACTTAAAGTATCAAATTTTTAAATTCTAGTTTCGTAAAAGAGTCATCTCTTATAAAATTATAACATTACTCTACATTTTTTTGTTAGATTACTTCTTAAACAATAATATGCTAAATAATGCAACTTGAAGGATAATTAACAAAAAAGAATTTTTTATTATCTTAGTTTCCACCTTATCTTTTTTATATGTATTCGTAGAAGGTTAAGATTTCGATGGATAATATCTAAAAATCTAAATGAAATATGTGCTTACTAAAGTATATAAATCAATGACACGCAGAAAAATAAATAAAATAAAATTTATAATCGCTTTACTATAGATGTGTATCCATCATGTGTTGTTTTTTTTTATTGTTAGATCAAATATGCTTACGATGTCATTTGATATTTACACGTTTAGGTGAATGACACACACGCATAGTGTCATTCATTCTTTTATGTAACACAACACAATGAAATATGCATAATTTTTATTATATTTGAATATTATGTATATGTAATCTATTTCGAATCATAATTAAAAGTTTTTATTAATTGTTTTTATATAACTAACAAATAATTATTATCAGCTATATTTATATGTATTTGATTATATATATGATAATGCTTATTTAATAGAACGACATTTATGGGCTGATTTTATATTTTTTTAAATTATGAAATTTATTATTATATATATATATATTTTTTTTTTTAACTAATTACGACTAATACTGAATAATCGAATCTCTTTTTGTTCTTGAGATGTTGGTTTAGAAGGAGTAGATGTACTTGTGGAAGGTAGTGTTATATAGGGTGATTTACTTGGTAAAGGTGGAGGCGTTGGTCGAGGCAAAGTAGATTGTAAAACCATGGGTTCTGATATAACTGGCTTTTCTATTTTCACTTCCTTTAATTCTATTTCTTCATATCTTGGTATTTTTTTCATTTGATTATTATTTAATATAATTATTAAATGCGTAATGGAGCTAAAAATGGCTCCTAATAAATGTATGGACCAGCCATATATTGTATGAAGAGTATATCCTCTTATAATAGTATCCATAATTAATTTAATTATATGAAGAATGATTAAAATCATTATTATAGCTGAACTTATTGACCCAAATGTTGTCAGTTTATTTATGAATTTTTTCCAGGTGTTTTCTGCTATATTTGATAAAGTATTTTCTGTTAGTAAATTACTTAATAAATCTCCTCTTGAATTTTCTTCACCCTGAATTCCTCTCGCTATAGCATTTAATAAAGCTGCTTTTTCGAAAGGAAACATTATATGTTGTTGTAATTCCTGTAAGTCTTCTTGAGAATAAATGCCACTAGTTGCCAGTGATGTTATTTTTTTAGGCATCCATGAAGTTTGAGTATTTGGTCTTAAAATTTTTACAATATTTTTCGTTGTCCTTGGTTTTGGTAAAGGTTTATCCAATCTTCCCCAATTTTATAATATTGTGGAATGATTGAATTACAATTTATTTCAGAACCTGATTTCAATAAAATATGTGTTTTCGGTGTTAAAAACCATGTCTCATTTTTTGTTGTTACAGGAAGTTGAATATAACACTTGTTTGTGTGTTTTAATTGTACTTCTACTGGTGTACATTTTATCACATGTACTACTTCTCCAGCAAGTTTAGCTATATACCCAGGTTTTTGCATGATATTATAGGCAAATTCATCGGGAGCTATGGATGCAAGGGATAGAGATTCGCGTATTATTTTTTCTCAATTTCACATTTTTCTTTTAAGATATTAAAGTATAAATCTTTAAGATCAGCCCTAAAATGTTTTTCTATATATACAAATTTAGAATTCACGTAAGTAAATATATCTAAGTTCGTTACTTCTTTCTTCATTTCATTATTGTCAAATAATAATTTATTATATGAAAGGTCTAAGATAAATAATTTAGGATGTTCAGTTTTTGTTAATATCCTATTACAAATGTTAATATTATTTAACGCTGATAATGAAAATGTTGTCTCAATAGAATTTACAGTATAAATACGATTTTGATTGGCTGAATTTATTATTTTTGCGGGGCCTCTATATAAGGTTTCGTATTCTGTTTTAAAACCCTCCTCTGCAGGTAAATGTTCCCAAAAAGTATAGCCTGCTTGTGAATCGATGCAGTGTTCATCCGTAAATTTACATATGGTTCCTGAGTTTAATCGTAATTTATTGTTTTTAAACTTACTTGAGCATATTCTTCTAGTAGAGTTATTCTTATGAGGCCTTGGACGAGTACGTTATCCCAGGAACCAAAATTATCCGTGTAAGATGCTCCTTTGCATGTTTTATCCTTAACTGAACCAGCGAAATCCATTCCTACAGATCTTGTTGAATTTATTTTTAAATCTGCTATTGTATGAATATTATCATATTTAAATATTCCTGTTTCATGTATAAATTTGCATTTTTCATGGCTGATTTCGTAAAGATACTCTTGTAAGGCATGAGCTGTAGTACCCAAATGGCTGAACATTCCACAGTGAAATACTGTTCTCTGTATTTCTATTTTACACTGCATAATTTTTATAGATTTAAATTCTGCAATTTGTAGTAATTCTATTGTTGTATTACTTATAGTAACATTTTCTTGTTGAAAATCACATTCGCCCGTATCTAGTAAAGAGTATGTATTAATAATTGGATCTGTAGATTCACAGTTGAAACCGATGATTGCAGAATTACTCTTGATAAGAGATAAGAAGATAAATATGATAAACAGCATTTTTCTTATGTTTATATAGAGGATGAAAAGTTCTGAAAATAGAAAATAATATTAATTTTTACGTTTATGCAAAATTAATTTATTAGCATGAACTAGTTTTGGACCACCCTTATAATTTATAGTGATATTGCTATTTTCGTGAATTTTTAATACCTCAAAGGGTCCCAAATTATGATTTTTCTCTAATTTTCCTGGCTTTGGTTCTTTTATAAACCAGACTTCATCGCCAATGTTAAAATGTACAGGATTTATAGATCTGTCATAGTATAGTTTAGATTTTTCCTTTGATGATATTAAATTTTCTCGAGCTATTTTTGCAATATCTTTCATGTTTGTTAATAACTTTTCTATATAATCATTAAAAGTTGGTAATTTTTCTGATTGTTTCAAAGGTTCGCTAGATGGTAATCTAGCTGGGTAGGCGAAAACTAATTCATGTGGTGTGAATTTATGACTTGAATGAACACTTGTATTATAATTAAATTGTGCAAGTTCAAGCCAATTATCCCATTCGATTTTTCTTATCTGCGAAATTTTTCAAATATTCGCATAAGGGATGATGAGCCCTTTCTAACGCGCCGTTAGATTGTGGATGAAATGCGGTTGTCTCAATTTTTTTAAATTTAAATCTTTTTGAAATCGCTTTTATTAATTTACCTGTAAAATTTGCACCCTTGTCGGTAAGAACTATTTTTGGTGAACCGAAAATGCAAATGAATTTTTTTATGAATGCTTCAGCTATAGACTCTGCAGTTTGATCTTTAAGTGCAACAGCTATTACAAATTTCGATAAATGATCTTGCATTGTTAGTATATATTTATTATTATTTTTAGTTATATTTAAAGGTCCTACTATATCTAAAGAAATTTTATCGAATGTTTTTTCTGGGGTATCTGTTATGATCATTGGTTGTTTAGTTTTAATTCTTTTTAATTTATTTTTTTGACATGTTTCGCAATTTTTTATTCCATTTTGTATATCGGTTTTTAAATTTTCCCAAAAGTATTTATTTTTAATTCTATTATAAGTTCTATTAACTCCTGAATGACCTCCTATACTTGAAGAATGATATAAATCAAAAATTTTTTCTCTGTTATCAATTTTCACATATTCTGTATTATTTAAACAAATAATAATTTTAATATCTGTATCTTTAAAAATATCATATAAAATTTCTTCAATTTCGTTCCAATTTATGTTTACAATTTTAATATTCTTTGAAATGCTGAACATATTACATTTATTTTTAATTAACAGATTTTTAATACATTAAAATTATTTATTAATTTTTCTTTTATTAAAATAAATGATTCTTTAATATTTAAGCACATAATAAAAATTTTTCTTTTTTTAAAATTTATTATTTCGATTTCATTGTCTTTTAATTCATTATTTATTTTTATATTATTTTGTACGAGATATCTATCTGTTAATTCGTCTAATGGCTTTTTTTTCTGTTGTAATTAAATGAATAATATTATCTTTTCTATGTTCTATAGAATTTTTCGAATATATTATTGTATTCGATTTGTTTGTACACGTATCTTGTTGTATAATATTTTCGTCAGTCTTGACGTCTTGCTTTGTTATTGTTTTAATTATTTTTTTTGGACGACCTCATTTCTTTTTTATACGTGTACGTTCTTCATTTAATTTCTGTATTTTCATTTCATTTGTTGGTAAAGGTGTTGCTTTATTATTGCTTTCGTTTTCTTTAGCTTTTTGTGCTCTCGTTACGACGTTTATTTCTACTGTATCTATGGGATTTCTTGATAAAGCATCACTATTTACATTCATTTTTCCTTTTTTATATATTATGTTAAAATCATATTCTGCTAATTTGAGTCGCCATCTTTGAACTCTATTATTTTTATCTGCTGATCTAAATGAAAGTAATGGCTTATGGTCCGTTACTATTGTAAATTTATTTCCATAGATATAATTTTTGAATGTTTCTATGCCAAATAATATACCTAGTGCTTCTTTTTCATATGTGTGATATTTTAATTCTGGTCCTTTCAAGACCCTTGATGCATATGCTATCGGCTTATCTTCTCCAATTACTCCCTGCGATAATATAGCCCCTAATGCATATCCTGATGCATCAGTTGTTATTATAAAAGGTTTATCTAGTTGAGGAAATTGTAATAATGGGGCAGAGCATAATGTTTCTTTAAGTTTATCGAAAGCTTCTTGCTTTCCAGGGTCCCATATAAATTTTACTTCTTTTTGTAATAACTGTGTTAATGGTTTTGTTATTTTTGCAAAATCATTAATGAATCTCCTATAATATCCTGCCAATCCTAAAAAATTCTCTTATATTCTTAACTGTTTTTGGAATTGGGAATAATTTTACCGCTTCAACTTTTTTAGGATCGGCTTTTATGCCATTTTCACTTATTATATGTCCCAAAAATATAACTTCTTCTTTCATAAATTCACACTTTTTAGGTTCTAACTTTAGTCCTGCTTCTCTTAATTTTGAGGCTACTAAATTAAATTTGATATTATGTTCTTTTTTTGATTTAGCAGCTATTATTATGTCATCAATGTACACATGACATATTCTTTTACTTATAAGTTCGCCAAGAGCATTATTGGCAACTCTCATAAATGTCCGTGGAGAATTTGTTAAACCAAAAGGTAAAACCTTAAATTCAAATCTTCCTAAGGGATGTACACTAAAAGCTGTTTTATGAATATCAGATTCTCTCATTGGTACCCAATGAAAGGCCGAAACCATATCTACAGTTGTAAAGTATTTATTTCCACCTAAATCATCGAAGATTTCTGTTATAGATGGTATTAAGTATGGGTCAGGTATGGTTTTTTCATTTAATTTTCTATAATCTATGACTAAACGCCATCTTGGTTTTCCATCAATACCAGGTTTCTTTTTTACAACAAATGCTGGTGCATTGTAAGCACTTTTAGAAGGTCTTATTAAATCATTGTTTATTAATTTCTGTGTTTCTTCTATAGCGATTTCTTTTGATTTGTATGGTAATGGGAATTGTTTAACGTATATTGGTCTATTATCTGTTAAATTTATTTCATGATATTCTAAATTACATTTTCCCATTTTTTCTCCTTCAAGCCAAAATATATCTTCATTTTGTATAATTAGATCCTTTATACTTTGTTTATTTTCTTCGGTTAAATGATTTAAAATTATTTTATTTAATAATTTTTCTTTACGATCGATATTTTCTTCATACATATGATTTATTTTTTCATGTGTTGTAGTTTCTTCAGATTCTTCTTCTTGCATATTTAATGTTGTAATATCTCCTTCAATAAAATAAGTGAGAAATTGTTTATCTTTATTTTCAATATTAAAATTTATATTATCTTGTAATTTTAAAAGGAATTTATAATAATCTATATCTTGTTCATCTTTAAATTGATTTTTTTCTAAAATACAGTTAATATCTTTCATAAGATTTTCTATGTTTTCATTTTTATCTTGTAAAAATTGTGTAATCGAAGCTATATATTTAGTATCTTGCATAGGCATAATATAATTCAATAATTGAAATATGTTAGTAACTGCTGCGTCATTTCTTTCGTTGTTTTGTATACATAAATTTAAACTTGAATTTCGCTCATCTTTATAGTCTGTTTGAATGTAATATTTTTTCCCATTTATTTCTAAATATCCTTTATCCAATCTTAATTTATTTTCTTTTAAAACATTTATACCTAATATTCCGTCATAGGGTATCGAAAAACTTTCCGACGCTACATGAAAATTTGTTTGTAATTTGTTTATAGGAAAATTAACTATACCACATGTTTTCATAGGTGTATTTGAAATTCCTGATAAATATATTTTAATATTATCATTAATAGAATTAGGTGGTACTAATTTTTCTTTTATTATATTAAGTTGAGCACCTGTATCTATTAATAATTTACATACTTCGTCTGTAAATGGATTTTTTATTTCAATAAATTGTAGTGTATCCCCTAGTTTAAATACGTAAATTGGTATATTTTTATCTATATCATTTTCAGAATAACTTATTTCAGTTTCTTTATTTATATTGTTTATATTTTTGGATTTGTTTTCATGTATTATTACTAATTTTGAGTCATTTTTCACCTGTGGTTTAAATTCTATCGTATCGTATAACATTTCTTTCTCTACACTACAGTTTAATGTAACACTTAAATTATTTATATCCATATTTTCAAATGTGTCACATGTTTCCAATTCATAATCAATTTCGTGTTCTCTTGCAAAATATTGAATGTCTTCATAATTATTGAGCGACTTTTGTTTTGTAACTCCTCTTGTTCGCTCTCTCCAAGATGAGTTTAAGCGTTTCCCTGTGTATTATTTAATTCAAGTATTTTCGATTGACATTGTTCATTCGTATGATTTGTTTTTTTGATAATGTGCAAAATTTTTCTTGCTTTCTTTCTAAATTTTTAATTGTAAAACATGTATCAAGTGAGTGTCCTAATTTTTTACAATATGGACATTGTATATTTTGATTATTGTTTTGAGTTTTTTTATTTTGATAATCTCGTTTCCTGCATTGCTCTATATTATGTCCTTTAGTTTTACAGTATCTACAAAATTTATGTTGACTTCTTTGTCCATATTCATTATTATATCGATTATTTCCATTATAATTATTTCTGCAGTCTCTACCTGAGTGACCCCATCTGTCACATAATTGGCATCTTATTTGATCATCTGATTTAATTTGATTTACAAATATCTTAAATTTTTCGCAATTTGTAGTGCTGTGTTTCTGATTACAAATGTCACAAGTTTGTGTGGGTATATTAATCTTTTCTTCAATTTGATTACATAATTCAGCATTGTGTCCGTTCTTTTTGCATTTCCAGCATAATTCATATTTTTTATAATCGGACAACGACTCACTTGATGAGTATTTTCTTGGCAGTATTGACAATATTGTTCATTGCCATCTAAAAGTGTACACATACCTCTTGAATGTCCTAGTTGATTACAAAATTTGCATATTAATTTTATTTTATCTTTTGTATTAGTGCACTGATATGACGAGTGAGTTGGTTCTTTACAATATACACAACTTGCAATATTGCAACATAACGCCTCATGACCTATATCTTTACATATTTGGCAGCATGTTATTTGTTTCGGTGATTTTTCAAAGATATCACTAACCATAATTTTTTTTGTATTTTGATCCGATTGTGTTCTAATATCTTTATATTTTTCCAAATTTTTTTCTATTTTTATTGCTTTTTCAGTTGCTTGTGAAAAATCCTGGACTTCTCCTAATTCATATCTAATTTCACTATTTAAGCCTTCTTTAAAATATTTTAATGTATTTGCACCCAGTTCATCATTAAAACGTTGTAAAGCATCTCTTGTTATGCCGTTTTCATTTTTCTTTTATCTGTAATTTTTGTACTTAATTTTGTTATTCTTTCTATGTAATCGACCACTGGTTCATGCTTTGCTTGTTGAATTCGTTCTAATTTTGCATATAAAGAGTGTAAATTATCAATCTCTGGATATAATTTTTTTATGAATTTAATAAATTCTTCTATAGTTTCAATTCTACTACCCTTTATAGCAGTACGAATTGTTCCTGATGCCTTAAATCTTAAATAGTTCATAAATTTCGATTGTTCTTCTTCACTTAACATATCTTTTGCGATTTCTAATTTTTCTATATAATCTTCTAAAGGTAAATTTTTTCCATCAAATTCAGGTACTAATCTTGAAATTTCCTTCAGTGAGTATCCTGATGTATTTGCCATGTTTGTGTTATCTAGTAAGTTTCCAATTTCAACAATCGAATTGTTATTATTACCCATAAGAATATTCTCTTCGTCTATATCTTGATAACTTTCTTGTTTGATAGATAAATTTTCTGTATCGTTAAATATTCCGTCTGCTGTTGTATTATTTTCAGAATAAATCGTCACGTCTCTCGTTAAAGTATATTTGTCTAAAAAACTGTCTTGTAGATTATTTTTTTGTGTTGTTTTAGTACTTTTGGAAATTATTTTTGGAATTGTTCCTGTAGATTTACTTAATGGTGTATTCTGTTTGTTTAAAATATCTGTACAGCTTGTATTTGGACTATTATTTTTATTTGTTTCTTGTGGAATATCTATGTCCTCTGTTAGATCTGCGGTGTTATTTTCGATTGTTTCTTGTGAAATATTCGTCAAATTTGATGTATTATTTTCAATTGTTGTGTCTAAAGTTTTATTTGGAGAACGTGCAACTTTTGTACTTTTGCGAAATGGATCGATATTTTCGTAGATACGTTTTTCCTCTTTTTCTTTCTCTCTTAAAACTGCTTGTTTACTATATTTTCTGATTCTATCGCGAATAGCATTAATATTTTCGTTCTCTTTAGTAGATATTTTAAATTTTCGACAAATTTCAAATAATTCTAATTTAGAGTATGATAATAAACACTGTGTTTTCCCTTCTTTTAAATTATCCGATAGCTCTTTAAAATTTATTCTACTCATTTGTAATATTCATTATTTATTTTCCAATAAAGATCACATAACACGAAAATAAGAAATATTATTTTATAAATATTAATGATTATATTTTTAAATATCGTTTGTTAACCAAAAATAATGCATTTAAAATTTCTTTGACACTGACCTACTTTAAAAATAGATAAAAATGCTGACTTTTGCTTTAAATTCTTTTCTTTCTTTGACCTAATGTTGTTGAAAATACCCGCGAGTACATCACACGGTAATTTTGCTGAGTCAAAATTTTTATGAGTTCGATACTCTTTACAGTTATTTGATTACCAGCGTCTATTTTTTTAAATGCCGTTTTGTTCTGACTTCCAATATTTAATGTTGAGTCAGGTTTTCTTTTATTCACTGAAACGTATTTCACTTTCAAAACTATGTATTGAAAATTATGTTATTTTCACGATTTTAATGAATTGTTAATGTATCAGATTACTGATATTATAAATGCAATGCAAGAAACTTTTTAATATAATTGAAATGAAAAAAAAATGTTTTACAATTATTAAGAATGTATGAACTTATTCATTCAATTATTTTAATTGAAAATAATCTTTAATCGCGCACTTCACGATTGTATATTTTAATTACGCACTATGCGTATGATATATGTATTTAAATACAATATATATATTTTTATTAATTGACGCAATTCGCTAATAATGCACTTCGCGTATATATATTTATTTGTTTTAGATAACACTATTAATATTTAATGACACACTTTGTGTTTATTTTTAATGACGCTATTCGCTTTAAATATTGCACTTCGCGTATAAATAATTTATTCAATGGACGCTATTTTGCGTATAATATTTATTGTGCCCTTGGAAATATAATATTTTATTTGACGCACTTTTGCGTATAATATTTATTGTGCCCGTGGGAATATAATATTTTATTTGACGCACTTTTGCGTTTTCGTAATTCACTTTTAAACACTGTATTTATAATTGGTCCTTCATATATATTTTTATGCACTTCGTATATATATATATATATATATATATATATATATATAGAGAATTTTCTCTAATGATCCCTCAATATATTCAATACGATTCCTCAATTAAAAAGTTTGTACCGGAACCAAAATGTTACGGTCAAACTAATTCGTACCGGAACCAAAATGTTAAGTCCTGGCTTTCACCAGGACTAAATAAAAGTGTATAATTTGATTATGTTGAATATTTTTGTATGATTTTAAATATGAATTTGAATTAATTTGAAATAATTGAATTTATTATTAAATTATAATTATGAAAGATAAATATATGTATAATCTAGTGGTGAATTGAACTCCACCAATATTTAATTGAGTAAATCGTTTCTCACAAATTGAAATATATTGCAGGATATTTATTTAGAGTACTTGAATAGAGAATATATAAATTGAATATTCTTACCTTGATTGATTCAAGTAGATGAAGGCTGGATACAGACAAACAAAGAATAGATATAGGCACGATTAAAAATAAGACTCGAGTCGAATATAAGAAACTTTTAAGATATTTATTGACACTTGTAAAAATAATTAAATATTGAATACAATAACTTTATTAGAATTTGAATTTGAATTTGAATTTGAATTTGAACTACAGGATTTACGACTTGGTACCAACGATGATCCTGGGGTAGTGCCCCCTCTCGTTAATTGCAGTTGGCTTTTATAAGATTTATCTTGACATGATTTCATTATAAAATAAGTGGATCTTGCTTGTTTTATGACTTAGTAATTTTGAAACAACGAATTTTGTTGCTTAATATCAACTTAAAGTTTTCTTTACTGCTTAGGTTAACACATTCTTTTATTGTTCGATAACCGTTTAATTAGTTCATCAATGTCATATTAATGAAAAGATATTTTAAAAATTGTAAATTAAAAAGTAATATAAAAGATACGTTGTGACGTAACAATATATACGGGACGTTTCATGTCAATTTACATGCATGATACACGTACTTAAGTTTATATATATTTTTCTTGATATATATATATATATATATATATATATATATATATATATATATATATATCAGTGCTACTCACGAAAATTTGGCAACCTAAGAAAAAATCGGAAAAAATTCAAAGTTAAATATCTCTGCAAAAAATGATCGAATACTAAAAATTTCAACTGATTTTTAAAGTTTACACCAAAAACCATCAAAATACGTGAGTTTCGATATAAGAAAGTCGAAATATCAACCTTTTATCCATAAAAAATGAAGCTATTTTCAATTAAGATTTGCTGGAAGGAAAATAAGCAGGAATATATAAATGAAGAGGAAAGCAAAAACAAAGAAAGGAGAAAAGAAAAGAAGGTAGAGAAGGAGGAAAAAAGTGTAAATTATATAAGAAAAGCATTGGAAAAAAGAGGTCTATCGGTAAAGGAATATTATAAAAAAATAGAAGAAGATGAAAAATTGCATGAATTAATAGAAGAGAAGAGTAAAGAAATTGAATGGAACGAAAATTGGAACAAACTAGATAAGTCCAAATATACAAAAGAAGTAAAAATAATAGCAAATGGATGGGTAGATGCTCAAAATTACTTGATTAATGAGGATGGTACAAAAAGGAATAATATAAAGAAAATAGCTAGATACAGATTAGGTAATGAATGCAGAGAAAATAAATTCTGGATGTGTGAAGAAGAAAGGAAATGTAGATTATGTCATAAAGAGAGTGAAACTTTAAAACATATATTTGAAGTATGTAATTATACAAAAGTGGAAGAATTAAGTTGGATAGAGGTAATGAAAGGAAATATAAACATGGTAGCAAGATTAGCAAAAATAGATTGGTTAAGAAAAGAAGAAGAAAAGAAAGTATTAGAAGAGAATTGAGGTGAAATAAAAGAGAAAAGAAGAAAAGTAAAGAAATTACAAAGAGTGGTATAAGATGGAAAAGAAAAAGAAAAAAAAAAAGAAAAAAGAAAAAAAAGAGAAAGAAAAAAGATTTAGAAGTAAAAGCATAAGAAAGTGAGAAAATAAAAGGGAAGAAGAAAGAAAAAATAAAAATAAAAGGAGAAAAAGATACGAAAGAATGAGAATTTAAGAGAGTAAAACAGGTCGAAAGAGAAAGAAACGCCATCTACTGAGAAGAAAATAGAAGGAAGGTAAAGAATGTAGAGAAATCGAAAAGATGAAGAGGAAAAGATTGGTAGGTAAAACAGAGTGGCTTTAGAAGCAAAGAGATATAGTGAAATACGTAGCCGCAAAGCAAATAAAAATTAAGAAAGTAAAGAATATAAAAGAATAAGAAAAGAAAATAAGTAAAAAACAAGAAGAATATTAGAGACGAAAGATAAAGTAAAGATAAAAGCTATACAAGAAAGATAAAAGAAAAAAAAGCTGATTTAAAAAAAGAAAAGATTTATAGATTAAGTAGAAAAGAAAAGAAGAAAAGAAAGAAAATGAACAGTGAAAAAAATGAAAAGGTAATAATGAAAGTAAGCGAAGATGAAAATAAAGGACCTATTGAGAAAGATAAAGATGAAGTTAAAAGAGAAGAAAGAATATATGAGTTGGAGGAAAAAGTAAAAGGACAAGAAAGAGAACTTCAGCTACAAAAAGCCGTAATTGATAGCATGGTTGCAAAAATTGAAAGGTTAGTTATGAAGATAAAAAGAATAGAAAAGAGGATGGAGGATTTAGAGCCAGAAAAAGTCCATGGGCAGAAGGAAAGCCTAAAAGAATTAGTAAACCAACTATGCGATAAGGAGTTAAAAGCAAGCAAAGAATTAGCTGAAATTAAATTAAAAGTAAAAGAAATAAAAGAAAGAGATAAAGATACAAAGAAGACAGAAGAAAGTAAAGAAGAGGAAAAAGAAAATAAAGACAAAGATGAAATGTTGGAAAGGCCACCAAATATGGAGGAAATATGTAGAAAGTATGGAAGAGAAAGAGTTCTACTGCTAAAACTAGAAGAGGGAAAAAAAGTAAATGATATAAAGGAAATCTTAGAAAATGCGATAGGTAAAACGCAATGAAAAGCCTTCCAGAAGAGTGAGAGAGATGATCTTTTCTGGCTAGTGTTCAAAATAAAAGAGGATAGAGAATACCTATTAAAAAAGTTTAGAGAATGAAGGACAAAAAGAGGGTTTAAAGTAGATGAGCCGCTGACAAGAAAAGAAAGAATAAACAGAAAAGAAAGAGAAGAAAAAGATTATAAAAAAGATCATAATAAAGAACAAGATTAAGAAAAGAAATGAGAAAAGAAGAAGAAAGAAAAGAAGAGAAAGATTAAAAAAGATAGCGGAAAGAAAAAAGAAGTTTTAGAAAGAAAGTGATAGAAATAAAAATTAAAAGTGAATTTATAAGTTATAATTCTTTGAAAATAAAAAGTGAGATTTAAGTTTAAGTTTTTGATTTATGATTAATTTTGAAAGAAAATGTGATAATTAAGTTTGATTTAAGTTTTAATATAGAAGTGAATTTTTTTTAGTTTGATTTAGTATAAAGACAATAAAAAAAAAGAACTGTGATCGAATTAAGATATAGTAAAATGTAAAGATTTAATTTTATATGTAATAAGGAATAAGAATTATAACAACAATGTAATATGAATATAAATAACACAAAAACAAAAACACAAAATCAACAGACATGCACACAACACAAACAGCACAACACACAAAAACAAATGTAAAAAATTTTTCCAGTTAATGAGAATAAAAGAAAGTTTATTTATATTATTACTTATTTATATAATAGAAATATATATATATATATATATATATATAACTTTGAATTTTTTCCGATTTTTTCTTAGGTTGCCAAATTTTCGTGAGTAGCACTGTATATATATACAGTATGCTACTCACGAAAATTTGGCAACCTAAGAAAAAATCGGAAAAAATTCAAAGTTAAATATCTTTGCGAAAAATGATCGAATACTAAAAATTTCAACTGGGTTTTAAAGTTTACACCAAAAACCATCAAAAAACGTGAGTTTCGATATAAGAAAGTCGAAATATCAACCTTTTATCCATAAAAAATGAAGCTATTTTAAAATTTATTATTTATTTATTATATTATTAAAGAAGTTTATGTCGAAATGATAAAATAAATAGTATTGTGATTAAACTAACTTGGAATTTATAGCTTATATCGAAATTATTTATAAAAAAATCAAATTTCTTTATATTCATTGTTAAAATATGAATAAATCACTAATTAAACGTTTTAAGTACTAAAATATTGTTATTATTATGTTTTCTATTTTTTCACTTTTTTATTAATTTGTATTATTTTTTCTTTTTCTATAATTATAAATAGACGTATTATCGATACACCACAATTTATAGAGTTGGAAATATAAAAAATATTTTACCATAGGGAAAATGAGAGAAATAAAATTTTTTTTTTGTATTTTAACTTTAAGATCGGATTATTTACTAAAAAACCAAACTTTTTTCTCTCTGAAGTTCTTTTTTTAAGCACCCTTTTCGAAATATCAGCTGTTGAAAAAACAAGGATTTTTTCAACGTAAATGAGTATAACTCTTTTAAAAATAGACTTACAGTAGCTTTTAACCTCTCATTTTGAAGTAGAGTATTGTAGTTTTCATCTCGATTTTTAATTTTTAATCTCCGACAATTTTCGACAAAATGGGACAAATTTACAAATTGATGAAAAAAAATGACAAAAAATAGCTTCAGTTCTTATGAAATATTTTTTTATCGATAAACACAGTTGGAATTTTTAAGATTCGATTATTTGTCGCAGAGATAGAAAACTTAATTTTTTCCAATATTTTCTCAGGTGGCCAAATTTTCGTAAGCAGCAGTGTATGTAGCTATTTAGCCCAATCAATTTAGCTGAAAAAAGTTTAACAGCAAACCAACTGTACAGTTATGTAAAGTAGGTTTGTGGGAGTAAAATATCCAAAATGGCCCCAACAGATGTTGTCCGTTTTTGTTTAAACAATGTTTAAACATTGAAAACTGCCATTTTTTCCCTTTGATTGCAAATATTTCTAAAGCCGTAAAAGCTATCATAATGGCCCAATGAGATAAAATGTAGGTTTTTAAAAGATCTTTAAAATGAATTTTCAATCATTGTGATTGCATTTATAGTTCCCGAGAAAAATGCGAAAAACCACTAAAAATGCTTAAAATTTCAAAAATTCATAACTTTTTTAATTTTATGATTTAAGAGCTGGCCCTGTGGGAATAAATTGTTTTTAATATGCACAATAAGCATACGCAAGCAGAATTCTGCAGGACTAACAGTTTTTTCGTAATATCAATTACAAGTTATAAACAAATAATTTTTAATAGGCCATTCTATCTCACACGATCAACTTTTTAAAGTTTTTAACATTGATTCTGAAAGTTTAGATATCCCTCTACAAAATGTATATTTCAGATTTTTTATTAATTCGTTATAAAGACCTTAAAAATTCATTTAAACATTGCGTCTTGCGCTCGGACGCCTGAAATAAAGTTAGTAGTGGGGGAACAAGCGGGATATCTGCTGTGCGCCTGCAACATGTTAGACAGGCTACCCGGCTTACGCTTCCCCTTGGCTTGAGTTTCCCCACTACTAACTTTATTTCAGGCGTCCGAGCGCAAGACGCAATGTTTAAATGAATTTTTAAGGTCTTTATAACGAATTAATAAAAAATCTGAAATATACATTTTGTAGAGGGATATCTAAACTTTCAGAATCGATGTTAAAAACTTTAAAAAGTTGATCGTGTGAGATAGAATGGCCTATTAAAAATTATTTGTTTATAACTTGTAATTGATATTACGAAAAAACTGTTAGTCCTACAGAATTCTGCTTGCGTATGCTTATTGTGCATATTAAAAACAATTTATTCCCACAGGGCCAGCTCTTAAATCATAAAATTAAAAAAGTTATGAATTTTTGAAATTTTAAGCATTTTTAGTGGTTTTTCGCATTTTTCTCGGGAACTATAAATGCAATCACAATGATTAAAAATTCATTTTAAAGATCTTTTAAAAACCTACATTTTATCTCATTGGGCCATTATGATAGCTTTTACGGCTCTAGAAATATTTGCAATTAAAGGGAAAAAATGGCAATTTTCAATGTTTAAACATTGTTTAAACAAAAACGGACATCTGTTGGGGCCATTTTGGATATTTTACTCCCACAAACCTACTTTACATAACTGTACAGTTGGTTTGCTGTTAAACTTTTTTACATGAAAAAATCTAATTTGATTGGCCTAATTGTAGCTCAATTTGAGAGATATCACATCATTAATTTTGTATATTGATGTATCTGTGGTCGATGTCTTACGGTACTTGGATGTTTCTGGACACCTTGGTGTCATCTGTAGTATCATTATTTATTGTTTATCAAATTCATATTTGTTCTTGTGGATGCCTATCAATCTTCCTGGAAATATAAATGTCAGTCAGGGGAATGAATTTTGAAATTTTTCATATCGTCTATTAATTATAAAGGAATTTTCATGGAATCTAAGATTCTGGTTATTTCTGCTAATCTTAAGAGGTGGTCGGGACTATTTGCCGCATGGGGACGCTGTGGTCATGTGAGAGAAAAATGTAAAATAATTTTTACTCAGCGATTTACAATTTACTGAAACAATAATATACCTCTAATGTTGTCAATAACTCTAGCCATATATATGTAGAATAATTATTGATGCTAATCTTGTTCGAAAAGTTTAAAATATTGTTGTAAAGCGAAAAATGCAGCGCGCGATAGAGCCGGCGTGAGCATACGTATTCATCATTCTTTAGTATTACTTTCTCTGAGCACCTTTGTGTGAGCACCGTTGCGTGGTACTCTCTGAATAAGCGGTTCAATTCTTCGTGAAAAATTAAAAAAAGACCGCAACCAGCCTAAACCATTCTTTTTTTATCAACAGTTGGTGGATTAAAGAATAATTTAAGCTAATTAAAATGTAAAAATTCTTAATTATATTGGTCACCAATGATTGGTGCAATAAAATAAAAAAAATCATTAAAAATGGCAAAATGGGTTTTTTTTTAAACTTTCTGATGTTTTTACAGAGAAATGGTGCAATGTACGGCAAAATTGATAAGAATATTTTCAACTTAATATTTAATGAAAAACACGAAAAATTATGTTTTTCAGCGAAAAATTAACAAAATTTTCTTCAATCGGAAAATTGATTTTAGAGATTTTCCTAACCATTTTCCAGCTATCCACCCTCGAAATTCGTGTTCAGGGGACCAAAATACATAGGAAAAACTTTGGTGGAGCCGTGGATATCCATCGGCTACGGAAACACTTCTAGCACATATTAGTTATATATGTCCTCCATATTCAGGTGAAATACCCCGGTTAAAATGTACATTGGTTTGGAAAGATCCTGATGTAAAAGAACCTTTCTAATTTTTTGCGGTTTTTGGTACCAGTCCATAATAAAACTTTGCGAACCCTTATGAAAAAAATTGTTATGATTGTCGTTGATACCTTCAGAACTTTTTTGATTCATTAAGTTTTACTAAGGAATGGTAACCGGAATTTTATCGTATTCACAATTAATGAACAATTAAGATCGCTTTAGAATTGAACAGCACTGTCAAGTTTTCAGGAGAAACCTTCTGGATTGTATTGTAACAAATTTTTAAGAAATATTTTTTACGTTTCTTTATCTTATGAATATATTTATTAAATTATTGGTAAATAAATGATTATAAATTATGAGATCATTTAAGAATACGGATGAATCTTTATATTTTCTGTATACTGATTGAAAGGTCAATGAAACTTCACGAACTCTATCGAAGAAAATCGAGATGAATTATTACAATCTTGTAAAGAGTTTAATAGCTATTAGAGAGGAGGTCGAGTATATCTGTCCTATTCTAATCAAAGAATTGATTTTTTTACAAAAACTAACAATTGTAGCAAAAAATAAAGAGATAGCCCCATCTTGTATCATAAAACGCAATATTTTCTTTGATTAGGAAAAATTATTTTTATCGATTCGTTTTGAAGAAAACCTTGAAAAACTTAAAAAAATCAAGGTTTGAATGGACAATTCAGTTTTTCAAAGTTTTCTTTGAAACGAAGCGATAAAAATAATTTTTTCTCATAAGAGAAAATATTGCTTTTTATTATACGAGATGGAGCTTTCTTCTTATTTTTTGCTACAATCATAAGGTTTTGCAGAAATATTAAATTTTTAATTATAAAAGGATAGAGATATACGACCTGCTATTAATAAAATATCGTACAAATTATTTATGATTGTCAGTAACGATTTTGAACTTATAAAAAAATATAAGTATTATTAAAATTTTCTAACTCTTGAAATAGTTTAGCATACCATGGAATTTTTTGATAGTGGAAATAGTGCCATTTCATACGACTAAGCTATTAATTTTTTTTCTAAATAAATACAATAAATCGCATTGATTTATTAATACTAGGCAATTTTTCAGTTTATTAATAAGTTAATTTAATTTATACTATGATATGCTGTTCAAAAATCACTATTCAATATATTAGAAATTCATAAAGGATCTGAAGAAGTTATAATTATATTTATTGATATATGGGGATATCCACACAACTTTTAATTCTCTAGTAACAGGTCACATTACAGCTGTTACTGGGTTACCGCATGATGCACATTATTTAAACTAGGTTCAAATCTTTTGTGCTATCCTGTAACTCTATTTCTGATGTTATTTGTAAATGTTCCACAAACGGCGCAGTAGATATTTCTATAAAACATTCATTTTTACACATAAAACATTACCGTAATTTACCTTATATGTAAATTTACTTTTTATAGAATTATCTGCTGCGCCGTTTGTGGCACATTTACAGGATAGCACAAAAGATTGTAACCTAGTTCAAATAATGTGCATCATGCGGTAATCCAGTAACAGCTGTAATATGACCTGTTACTAGAGAATTTAAAGTTGGGTGGATATCCCCATATAATACCATAGTGGTACACATGAAATTGGAAAGGTTCCAAAAATATATAAATTACAATAATTTTTCTGATGAGGATATATTATTCAGATTAATATTATTTTTGAAATTAGATTACATTATTTTTATTTTTAAGAGCATGACGAAGCTTCCAGTCTTCTAATAATATTTCCAATCATAAGTTATGAATAAACGGTGTGTTTAATCAAATTTTTTTGCGACAAAGAAAAAATTGGTAAGATAAAACTCGAGTGCGGACAACTCAAAAAACCCACGAAAATACTACATAAAAAGTAATAATATAAACTTTCAATGTAACGTATTTTAAGATTAGGTTTGTCGAGCTTGATATATAATTTCCAATCTAAGTTCATAAAAAAATAACAAGTTAAAATGATTTTTTATTTTAACAAAAATTATTGTATTAACATAGCTTTAGTGCGGACAAGTCATTATATTTGTTTAATTTACGAATTTAAAATGATATTAATGAAATAAAAAAAGCAAAACTCGATTGCTGCAGCTCCAACATCAGATAAATATTACGGAAAGAAACATAATGGATCACCTGAATTCACAATTTTATAAATTACAACTGAATCACTGGAAAAATAGTTGCATACAATAGACTTTTCCAAATTTTATAATTAACGGCTTATAATTGAAATGTCAATGTCGGAACGATTCGGAAAACTTGAAACTTTTATCAATTTTCATTTCATAATAGTTCTTAAACATTTTTTAAAGACCGGAAAAAAATTTGTTCCGATTTTTTCAAAAATTTTCGGGGCATTTCGAGGATATAACTGATGATGATACACCAAAATTCAACTGCAATAATCACAAATTTTCCAATCGAAAACGTTTTCATAAATAATTTCCATAACTTTATATTTTCCGAGAAAATAATCATAATCTTCATAATTCTGCAAAAATGACGATTTATATTGACTTTTTTATAAATTTAAGTAACTTATAGAAATTTTCTCCAATTATAATTCAATTTACTTGTTTTTGTCATAAAAAACGAAAGATAATTAGTTTTAAAGCAGACTTAACGTAGGTAAGTATTATTTTTTTATATACGCTTTTCTTATATTCGCCTTCATGTCTGTTTGTTTGTTTGTCTGTCTGTAATCAAATCTTGCGCGCTCGATTTCAGGCACTTTTTGACAGATATAAATTCTGAAAATTGGCATAGACTTTGGTCTTGGATGACAATACAATAATCAGTTATCATTTTGGTACCTGGACATCCAGGTCGATGATAACGGGTGTGAAAAGTTATCTCCGAGGAAATATAAGTGGGGAGGCTTTCTTTGGGTCAAGACGAGTTTTTCGGGGGTTGTCAGGGTTGCTAAAACCAAATTTGAGATCAAACAATTGCCACGAAGTGATGCACGGTGTCCAGAATACGCATGGACGTCGTCTCCGAGGAAGTACAAGTGGGGAGGCTTTCTCTGGGTCGAGGTGGGTTCCCTGGGGGATTTCAGGGCTGCTAAAACCGAATTCAAGGTTTGAAAGTTAATCTATAATGCATAATAATGATTTAGGATGAAGAGGTCGAACTGCAGTACCAAGTCGCCGATAACGGATGTACCTGAGTGTAATCTTCGAAAAGTCTGGTTGCAGTGTAACTCTAAATGATAATAAAAACAATTTTAAGAGTCAGCCGTATACCGACACAGTTACCTGTTTTACCAAATCTGTTTCAAATTTGTTTTTTATAAAAACTAATGACTCGAGGCAAAAATAAAGAGATAGTTTCAATTCGTATAATAGAAAACAATATTTTCTCTGATAAGAATAATTTAATTCCACCGCTTTATTTTCAAGAAAAGTTGGAATAACTTGAAAATCCCATTATTTGACACTAATTTTTAATTTTCTAAGTTATTTCAACTTTTCTTAAAAACGAAGTGATAAAATTAATTTATCCTAATCAGAAAAAATATTAAATTTTATTGAAAACATCGAAACCATCTCTTTATTTTTGCCTCTAGTTGCTAATTATGGGAAAAAAGTCAATTTTTTAATTAGAAAAGGACAGAGAAACGGCGGTCTCTTAACTTAAAAGTAGAAAATACAAAATTTTAAAAACATGCTTTACCAATAAAATACAATAATTGAATAAATAGACTAAAAAGTATTAAATAAATTAATTAAATTTCTTGAAATTACTTTTATATAGTTTCATTGCAATAATCAATAGAAAATTTTACAACAAAAATTTAAAAAGAAAAGTGTGGGTGCTGAAATTTTTTCTTAAATCTTTTCAAGAAATTATTAAAGATAGTATTGAAATTATTATTAGATTTACTGAAAATTAGTGCCCACCCTTTTCTTTAATAATTTTTGTTGTAAAATTTTATCTTGATTATTGCAATAGAACTGTATAAAAGTAATTTTAAGAATTTTAATTAATTTATTTAATACTTTTCAGTGCATTTTTTTAATTATTGGTTTTTTTTAATAACGTGTTTTCAACATGAAAAAAACATTTTTTTATTTAATTATATTATTTCACCAATTAGATAAACTAAAATATTTTTATATTATAATTTGCAAAATGTGTTATTTATGTGTTATTTCCAACATCAATTATTGTTTTAAGTATTTATCTAAAGTTTATAGTATTCGAGAAAACAATTCATTAAGGAATTCATAGAAAAAAAAATATTGAAAAATTTACATTGTCTCATTACAACTCTTTTATGATTTAGGCCTATAAAATTTTTTGTATATGTTTTGTTTGTGAAAATATATGATTAATCTGTAACTGAAAGAAAAATTTATTGACCACCAGTTATTTTATTACCGCAATTAATATAAATGCAAATCTTTCTACAATAACATAAAAATGGCTGACAATTGTTTGAAAAAAGTAGGGAACGTCGATATCTTTATAACATAACCTTTTACTTTGGCATTCCGTACTTTTCTCAATAACGTCATTATAAATTTTCGATTTTTATACAAATATTCTTTATAATCTCATCTTTTGTACTTGAAAATAAATTTACAATTACAACAATTAATATTTGAGTAAAATATGAAAACCTTAATTAGACAAAGACAGCGTATCCAGCCCCTTTTTTTTTAATTTGAAACTTTTAATTAAACATTTTTTGGTTTCGAGTGCATGAAATTAATGTTTATATATTTTTATAACAAAGTTGGGTTTTGTAAAATTGAATTTTCGTTAAAAAGATTATAATTAAATTCATACTTAACAAATTTTAGACCTCGTAAAAATTTAATTTTAGGAACATTATTTATAAAATAATCTCTCAAATCATTCTTACTGGATCAATAAACCTATAAATACATTGTATTTTATTATGTTATTCATTGTTTTGTTGTTCACTTCAAGGATTTAAAATGAACAGTGAAGAAAATTCAGTAGATAATACAGATGAATTGCTAGCTAGTTTAAGAGTTGGTATAAATGATGAACTAGTACATGATGATGGAAGTCAGGGGACAGCAAATAATGGTACCCATAATGAGTTATCACGATTGAGTAATTCTACAGTAGTTACAAATGTTTCTACGGCGCCTTCTGTTTCATTAAGTGATGAGCAAGAAGAAATGTTAGATGTCTGCCGTAAAACTTGTTATTTGGATGGAAAATTTTTCGAAGCAGTTTTAACGAAATCAAATGGTGATAAAATCATAGCAAAATGCATGACTTGTAACCAGATTATTCAAGGAAATACGGAAGCCTGTAGGGCTCACCTCCGTACTGTGTCGCTAGTAGCGTACTTTTCTGCTATGCGTGGACTTGTAAGAGATAGGCTACGTATAACGCGTACACAAGCAGTATTTAGATTTTTATGAGCGACTGAAGGATGTAATATTCGAAATATTAAAAATATTTAGTCATTAAATGAAAATAAAAGTAGTTAAATACTTTTTTATTTATTAATTTGAAGTAAGTATATGCATTTAAAATAATTTTGTAATTTTTTTGTAAACATAACCTGTAAGAAATATGATGTATTTTAGAGATGCAGAGTTCTATTAAAGTGAAAGATTCTGAGAAATCAATAAAATTTAATGTTAAAAATGGAAAATTGCAACTGTCAATTATAACTACGTATTTTCCACATGCAAATGGCTTAACCTACAATGTGGAAAATGAAAAATTTGGAGTCAATTTACTAAATAATGAATTGCAGTTGGTTGCTGGTATTATGGAATATGAAGTGTTTTATTCTGAATCATCAAAAGGTAAGGCATATAATAAACAATTTTGGTGTATAAAATAATAATAATTTTAATAATTTGTATTAAAGATGTTGCAGTTAAAAATGCTAAAAAAAGAAGAATAGATGAAATCGTGGCTGTTATAGAAGGAAACGATAAAAAACAGAAGAAAATGATTATAATGCTGGTTTACCAGTTTGTAAAAAAAAGGAAATAAAGAAAGGAATAACAGTAGGTTGGAAACATAAATTTAAAGCTCGTAATGAATATATTCACATGAAAGAACCTATCGGAGGAATGAAGCATTTGTCATTAAATAAAAATATGTATTACACATATGATGAGATGAAAGAGCTTTGTCTGAATGCAGTTAAAAATGAAGATAATGAATTTTATTTCAATGAAGCTGAAATAAAACTTGGTAGTTTTTCTGACGTAGTAAGTGATTTTGAAGATGAGAATGGTAGAAAATGTGACTTTTGGACCTATTCACGTTGCATCAAGTCAAAGAACAATCAAATCAGATTATATTTATATACAAAACCAATTGATAAAGATTATAACGCTGATTTATCTGAAAGGATTGAAATGCATATTGCAAATCGTCAGGTGGGAGGAAGAAGGTTACGATTCGAAATTGGCCACAAAAAAGTAACGATTCGGATAAAGCCACAAAAAGGTTCAGATTCGGGTTTAGCCACAAAAAGGTTACGATTCGGCTGCTTATTTTTTCCTTCGATGTTTTGGATGAGAACCGCTGTTGAAAACATAAGAGTTTGTCTCCTATATCTTAAGTACTCATAAATATTATAATTATGTTTTCATTTTTTTCATGAAGAGGCAATTTTATAAACCTATAGTTTTCAATTTAGTGAGTATAAATCATATATTGAAATATATTATTACTTTTTATAATCTTATTAAATAAAAATTAATTGATTTATTTCATAAATTAAAAATCTCTTTACTTTAACGTTATCAATGTAAGAATAAAAATTTCACAAATTTTATAATTTAATAAAAATTTGCAAACATTAGTTAAATTGACGTGAAATTATTTATATATATATATATATAAATATATATATATGTGTGTGTATTGGAAGGCTTTATATAGTGAAAATATTCATCAACAAATACAATTTAAATTATGAGTCTCTAAGTAAAAAATCAATCATTAAATTTGACAATAAAAACATATTAACTAGATGTTACGATTGATTATTAGCTATCGATGCTGATAAAGCGAAAGATTCACGTATCCTCATGGAAAAAGATTTAATTCCTGCCGAATACCATAAATTCTATAAAAATTTATTACGTTGAAATATATATATGATTATTAATTTAATAAATATATTTATATTTATATAAAAAATACTGTTAAGAATCGTTTATTTTGTTGGCATTGCCTCACAGTGTCAATCAATTTTAAATTAATTTTTAATAATTTTATGTCACTTTTTAATAAGTATGTTTAAATCATTTTTATAACATTTTCATGAAATATTTTAAAAGTAATTTTTGTTTTCTTTAACAATTATTTTTAAATTAATTCAGTAAATAATTTAAAACAATTATTACAGTATTCTTTTAAATTCATCAAAAAAGCGAAGATAACATTATTATAGAAGGAATTTTACAATTGATTGCTTTTTTATGGAAAATATGAAAAAATAATTCTAATATTTATGAGTGCTTAGATATCGGAGATAAATTCTTATGTTTTCAACAGCGGTTCTCATCCAAAACATCGGAGGAAAAAATAAGCAGCCGAATCGTAACCTTTTTGTGGCTAAACCCGAATCTGAACCTTTTTGTGACTTTATCCGAATCGTAACTTTTTTGTGACCAATTTCGAATCTGAACCTTTTTGTGGCTTTATCCGAATCGTTCTTTTTTGTGGCCAATTTCGAATCGTAACCTTCTTCCTCCCACCTGACGAAATAATATTTCACCAATAGCTGTTCCTTCAACATCAGTAGGTGCAGATAATCAAGAGAAAAAAGAACAAAAAAATAGTTTTAAATTGCCAAAACCTTCAATATTTGCCAAAGAAATCAATAGTAAAAAATCACATCTTTTCACTAAATCAAGCTTACAATTTTTAATTGATGAATCCAAATCGTTAAGAATTTTACAGGAAAACAATGTTCAAAGTCAATCTAGTAGTTCTCAAGTTCATAGTTTTAAAGATGACAAACCGAATATAGAGGAATTGGAATTATCAGTGCCTTTGATAAACGAAAAAGATATTATGTTTAGTGAAAATGTTCTGGGTCGGGGTGGCTTTGGTACAGTAAAGAAAGCAACATGGCTACACAGTGATGTGGCAGTAAAGATTATTAAGTGGGAAGACAATGTTAAATATATATTAAGAGAAATAAAAATTATGGATATAGTACGTCACCCAAATATAATTGGATTAATGGCCATATCAACTAATGCATCTCATATTTTTATCATTATGCAATATTTTGATAGTGTTTCTTTAAAAATTTTAATTTTCAATGAAAAAATTAAAAAAGATTATAATTTAAGTGAGAAGAAAAAGCATTACGTTGCTTTGCAAATATGTACAGCCATAAAATTTTGACATGGCTTAAAACCAGCAATCTTTCATAAAGATTTGAAGCCAGAGAACATCCTAGTTAATATTAATTACATGACTAAAGTGTGTGATTTAGGTCTTAGTAAATTAAGTGTGATGCCCAGTTCTTTAGCCACAACAGTTGGTCATAATCAACATGGAACGATACTTTATATGGCACCTGAGATACTGTTACATAATATGGAAGGGCGAGCTCCTTCTGATATTTGTTCCTTAGGTTGTGTACTAGTTGAGTTATATAGCAAAAATTCAGCTTGGAATCTTGCAGATGCTTATAACTGGATTGAAAGTCTAAAACTTGGACTTATTTGTAAACAAATACCAGATTTAAGTAAAGTTCCAATAGCATTAAGAGGAGTAGTCGCCAGCTGCTTTGAATATGATGTTGAGAAAAGAACTGCAGCTAGTAGCCTTTAACGCACGTTGAAGAACTTAAGAAATTAAAAAAAAGTTCCAAAATTTTGGTTGACATACCTTGTTTTTTAATATTTACATTGATATTTATGTTTATAGTTCAAAATGTTGCGATACATCTAAGTTTAACTGCAAACTCATTTTAGGATATTAGAAAAGTTTAGTATTACAAATAGATATTTAAACTAGTTTTTTTCCTTGAACTGTGATCATAAATGTAAACATATAAAAAAATGTTATTGATAAAGATGTGAATCGGATAAAAAAAAAGTTTTAAATTATATATTGTATTAAATACATCATTTATAAATTATACGAGTAAAAGATGATGCCTTTAAACAGAATCTTAACTTACATTCTTAATGTAATTTTTAAAACAAAGTAAATTTACTGGGAATAATAATAAACCTATTGTTGTGTTTTCTTATATCAAACAATTGGATAGATATTTTAATAATGTTCTTAAGGATAATTTCGTACCTGTTTATAAGAGTTGTAATAAATTAAAATATGTCAAGTTGGGTAAAGACAGAGATGCAATGAATGATAAATGTAATATAGTTTATAAAATTCGATGTAAAGATTGTGGCTATGTTTACATAGGTCAAACTTCTAGAAAGCTAGTTGAGAGACTAAAAGAGCATAAGAGAGATATTGAAAAAAATAATGATAGGTTTGCACTTGTTATACATATTAGAAATACAAAACATACTATAGATTTTGACACTGTAAATATAGTAGGAAACGAAATTAACACAAAAAGACGTGAATTTTTGGTGATGCTCAATATTTATTCTAATGGGTTAACTATGAACAGAATCCAGGATACACAGTTTTTAAAGAACACCTATAAAAAGACTGTTGATTTGATCGAGTCACATATTTGAATTACAATTGTTGGTATGTTTTGTGTATTATACTCATTACTAGTGTATTTTAATTAATTTTTAGTTTATAAATATGACTGTAGGTGTCTGTTTAAATACAGCTTGTGTATATAGGCGTTGATAAGTAATGTAATCGTTTCATTCGCAAATTGAAGCCCGTTATAATATTGTGAGTTTGTTTTGGTTTAATTTATGTCGTTATAAATTTTAACTTTGTGAATTGTTGATTAAATTTTTCAGTTTTAGGACTATGTAATTATTGGCGTTTTTTGAATTTTGACTTGCTCTATAATGTAGTAGCATTTATTATTTTAAATTCAAGGTAAAATGAGTGTGTTGATAGTGTTTTTGTTGTTGGTCACAAATGTAAAAAAGAGTTTTAATGTAAAATATAATAATGTTTTGTTATAGCCTGAGGAAGGACTTAGCTACAGCTATAAAAAAGTCCGAAACGTCGCATTAATAAAAGAAAGGAATTATTTTTGCTCTATTAGTCCGAGTTGTGTTGGTGTTTTTATTTACCTATATATTTGAGCGCTCATTGATTCTATAAACAAAGTAAATTTAATTCATATCTATAAGTTGCTAATAGAAAATTTATTGTAACATCTGTTCAAAATAACAGATTTGAGTTAACCACATTATATAATCCAAAAGTATTGCTATACTGTAAGTAATAATATTTATTTTAATACAAATTTAATGTTATGTAAAGTAACTAATTTTTTTAGAAAAGTTTTGTGTTACAAATAGATATTAAAACTAATTTTTTTACTTTAAATGTGATCATAAATATAAGCAAATAAAACAATGTTATTGTGATCATAAATATAAGCAAATAAAACAATGTTATTGTGATTATAAAAATAAGCAAATAAAACAATGTTATTGATGAAGGTGTCTAATGGAAAAAAATAGAAAATTTAAGTTTAAAAATATATATTGTATTAGATACATTATTTATAAATTATACTCCTAATAGATAATGCCTTTGAACATACACTTTACACACTTTCATTCTTAATGTGATTTTTTAAAAACAAAGTACATTTAATTACAATGTACATATTCCTAATATTAAACTTATCGTAAGATCTGTTCAAAATAACTGCGATTCGCATTATCTGCATTATAAAATCAAAAAGTATTGCTATACTGCAAGTAATAATATTTATACTAGTACAAATATTTTATGAAGTAAAATGTAAAACACTATGTTTATCACTATGTACAAAATACTTGTATTTTATTTTCAAAAGAGTACTTATCAACATACAATATTATTAACATGTTCATGAATTTTAAATAAAGATAATTAATGATTATCAGTTATTAATGTTTTCATCTTCCCTACATCCTGAGAATAATGCACTAACATATAAACAAATAATATTTTTTGGTGAAAATTAGAGTATTTGTAAATGTGTAATTAATAACCTCTTGGCCATGGTTTAGCATAAATGTTCCAACGAAAACTTATAAAATCTGTAAAAATATATAAGAGCATGTCAAATATGAAAAACATTACTTATGTTAATAAAAATTGTTAATTGTACATACCATTTTTTGGAATTATGTATATAAAAATACAATCTTATAATGATTTTCATTTCTTGATTAAATTCAAAATTTTTTTATACAACTCTACAGCTTCTTGAGGATCTGTTGGAATGGCTGCATCAGGCAATACTATTTGTACCAACTCCTTGAAATTTGAATCCACTAATTCTGGTTTCTTAGTGAATTGTTGAATAAGATTTTCAATGATATTGACATCAATAATTTTTTTATAATTTCTGCAACCATATTTTTCAGGTAAATTAAACATTATATACGGCTTCCCATGATTATTATTTAGTCCTGCCTGCTTCCTAATACGATATTCGTTCCACAATTGTTTATTTTTTGTATTCAAATTATATTTAATAAGCGGACCAAAACAAAACTGTAGACACTTTACATGCAAATTACTGCCGTCGATCAAATTTCTTTTCTGCATACATTTAAATAGTTGTATGTAAAAATCCACTGTATGCTGTCGCATTCGACCCCAATATGATTCAATCCTTTGATTTCTCACACTTTTTCCTTGTATAAAACTATTTTCTCCTGCAAATTTGTCACCATGATGTTTTCGTAAACAAATTTGCAATTCACCTATGAGAGTATTCTCTGTCTCTTTATCACACCTGATAATTGTTGGTACAAATTGAAATTCTTCAACAGTTTTTAAAAAGTAATATGCAGTTACTTTTGGATCATTATTGGTCGATGCTACTTCCAACCACAAAACCATTCTAGAGAAGCCATCTACGCATCCATGAATGGCAAAACCAAATGGTTTCAATTTATCATACCCATCTAGATGCCACAAAAAATTTGGACCAGCACTTAAATATTGTCTTCGTCGTAACTTGTTTCCAAATCTTTCTGCAATACCATCTGGATCAGCTATTTTTAAAATTTCATATACTGTATCACGTTTCACTTTTAAATTATATTTCCTTTTAAGTTTAAGCCACAATGATCTATATCCAAGATTGTAACCAGCAGCATGTAATTCTTCAATTACAGCACTGACTATATCCCTTAGGTTAGATTCTTTAATATTTTTACGTTTCAAACCTAATGAAGCAATTATTCTTTTTATTGTAGACAAAGATATTTTTATTTCATGATTTTTCATCAAAAGGCATTGTATTTCTTCATAAGTACATTCTTGATCAAAATAATTCTTTATAAGTTTTTCTATCATTGCTATAATTGATCTATAAAAAGTATTAATATACATATTAATTGTAAGTAGTATCGATAATACATATCAATTGTTAACTTTATTTTGATTAATTTATTTACAATTTTAATTTTTACAATATTTCTACTTTTGTTTAATGTTTGTATAGAGGATTTTATTTTAGGTTATATTATTACAAAAGTTTACGTATGTATAAAATAGTTTTAAATATATATACTTACTTTTCATTTACTCCAATTCTCGTTAAATAATTATTTTTATTATTGCGAATAATTACATCCTTCAATCGCTCATAAAAAATTTAAATACTACTTGTGTACGCGTTATACGTAGCCTATCTCTTACACGTAACCTATCTGTTACAAGTCCACGCATAGCAGAAAAGTACGCTATTAGCGACACAGTACGGAGGTGAGCCCTACAGGCTTCCGTAAGGAAATCTTAAAGTTTCATCAAATTTTTATCGCCATTTAAAGATTATTGTTTTCATATGTATATGTTATTAAATCAACTAATATATTTATTGTTATTGTGAGTTGCAAAATTTAAAAAGTAAAAATTGTACTTTTTGAAAAATACCTTGATAAGGTCAATATTTAATGATATGAATTGAAAAAAAATTTTGATGTTTTTTATGACAGTACATTCAAATGTAAAGTTAATATTTAGATGAAATATCAAGTATCATGTTTCAATAAATATCTTGTTCAATGATGAATTTTCTCTTATGAATATATAAAATTGAACATTATTTATCTTAAAGTTATATACCTTATCAGAAAAAAAGGTCAGCCATGTTGGTAGGTGACAATAATACAAAATTTTATCTGTTATAGTAAACACAGAATAAAATGTTGTGCTCACTTTTTTACAATGTTATCAAATTGCTTTTTTAACACCTAGTCCAAAAGTACCATATTTTCTCCTGGTGTCAAAAATAGAATATGGTATTTTTGGCCTTTTGTTGGAAAATTTGTATTTTCACCTCGAGAATAAATAAAGAATGACTTTAATTTTATGTGAATTGTCATCCAAGCCGAAGAGGAGTTATTTATTTTTACTCGCTCTAGGTGAAAAATATACTATTTTATACAAAACCAAAAAATTTTAATAATATTAAATGTTTATTTTGTATTAATTTTATGATTTAACATAATTATATTTTTAGAGAAAACATGAGGATAAACTACAAAGCTATCAGCAATATAAAAAATTTAAAAAATTGGATGGTGATGATGAGGATGAAAATGATATTGTTTATCGACGTGTGACATGTGCTTTACCTAAAAATACTTTTGAAAAAAGTGTTGTTGAGTTTTTATTGAGAAATCAATTTTCTCTTCGTCTAGTTGAAGATTCAGCTTTTCGAAAAATATTTAATGGTTGTATATTTTATATAATATTTTTTTTATTATATTAATAAATAACATTTTATTTGAAATATTCAGATCTCAAAATTAAACATGGTGACGCTCCGTTAAAGCATTTGACTCGTTAAACTGCTGGAAAAAAAGTTGATGATTTATATTATAAACAATCAGACAAGATTAAAATGGCTTTAGCTAATTCAAACCATGTCTGTACAACAGCAAATATTTGGACTGGATCGAATAGAAGATTTTTAGGTGTAACTGCTCATTGGGTAAGATAACATGTTTTTAACATAAAGTAGTTAAGAAATTACAATAAAATCAAAATTATTTCTATTTGCAGATTGATGATATATCTTTGGAAAGAAGATCAGCAGCTTTAGCTTATAGACGATTTGAAGGATCGCATACCTTTTCCAATATAGCAGAGCAACTATCTCTTATCTATTCGACTTTCGAGTTAAGAAGGGGCCGAACGATCTGTCTTTGTCTAATAACGTTTTTCATCATTTATGTAAACACTATACGGTATAACAAGAAAAAAATAGCAGCCCCCGCTAGATATTAGTATAATAAGTAAATTTTGTAATAACAACCAAATTTTTTCATTGCGTAGTTTTTGAATAATTAGAGACCTACCAAAAAAGATAGGTTATATTCTAGATTGCTAGTAGGTCTCTAATTAGTCAAAAACTATGCGGTGAAAAATTTAGTTGTTATTACAAAATTTACTAATTATACTAATATCTAGCGGGGGCTGCTATTTTTTTCTTGTTATACCGGATAGTGTTTACATAAATGATGCAAAACGCTATTAGACAAAGACAGATAGTTCGGCCCCTTCTTAACTACTGAAAAAATTGTATCTACAGTTACGGATAATGACAAAAATTTTATCAAAGCCTTTAAAGAATTTGGAATAGAAAATCCAGAAAATTATTTTCCAGGTTACTTAAATTGTGATTTTAAATCAATTTTATTAAAAATTAAATAGATATACATTTAAATTATTGGATAAATATAATCAATTATTGAATTAAATTAATATTAAATAATAAAATAAATTAATAACTGTCAATTGTCGGTAGATTTTTTTTAGATTTTATAATTTCTCATGAAACAAAATTTAATCAAACAAATCTATATTTATTAAAAAAGCTAATTTTGCTTAAAAGTTATAAATATAATAAAAAAATGCAAAAATTTAACTTCAAATTTATATGAAAAATCTTTATAAAATCTTAAGAGGCGGTCGGAACCAAATCGGTGACTTGCGGTATATATCAAGTCAGCATTTTTCGCTTTACGATAATATTTTGTATATTTTTATGGCTTAAACTATTTCAAATTATTCTTTATATACATGACTAGAGGAAATGACTATATTTTTACCATATGAATAAGTAAATAAATTATTATAAGCATTTATTATAAATATCAAACTGACTTGACATATACCGCATGCAAAAAACTGTCGTGTCGATTGTTAGGTGGCATTTTTCGCTTTATAACAATATTTTGTATATTTTTGTGGCTTTAACTATTTTAAATTATTCTTTATATACATGACTAGAGGAAATGACTATATTTTTACCATATTAATAAATGAATAAATTATTATAAGCATTTATTACAAGCACCGAACTAAGTCACCGATTTGGTTCCGACCGCCTCTTAATAATTTTCAAATTATTATATAAAAATTATTGCAGATGAGGATTCAAATGATTCTGAAGAGGAAATGGAAGAGTTTGAAGAAAATGATGGCGAAGAATCACTGTTTATGAACACTAACGATAATGTAGTTCCTGTAGAAGACGAAGCAATATTTTCAAATATAACACTATCTCGTCATTTTTTATGTGCCAGCCATACCTTGAGTTTAATTGCAACAAAAGATCTTGTAGACGCAATTGACAGAGTTCCAAATATTAAAAAGTGTCATAAATTTGTCATGGAAAAATGCCAACAATTATGGAAATGTTTAAGATCACCAAAAAAACGAGAAGAAATGAAAAAAATTATCGAATGCAGTTTACAGAGGCCCGTTATAACAAGGTGGAATTCTATGTATGACGCCTTTAAACAAATCATTTCTTTAAAAGAAAAAATTGATGATGAAAGAATTCATGACATGTTGAAATCTAATAAAATCTTAAGAAAAAAAGATTTTGAATTTATTGAAGATTATTTGAAATTGTGTCAACCCCTGGCTTCAGCAATTGATATTTTACAAGGAGAAAAAGATTGTCATTATGGTTATCTTTTACCAACATTGTTGACTATCCGAAAAAAATGGAATACTTTATCGGCAAATAAAAGTTTGTCTATGTGTGAGCCACTGTTGAAATATTTAAAGGAATCTTTAGACAAAAGATTTCATGATTTTTTCGAAATCCTTAACAATGGCGAATTAGCAGCTATAGCAGCACTCACGCGCCCCAAATTTAAAGCAAAATGGATATCGTGCTTTGATGAAAATACACAAGCAAAAATAAAAAGGCTTGTTAAAGAATTGGTTAGGCCTAAAAAGCCGGAATCAGCTGTTCCAGATAATGAGGATACTGAAGACACGTTTTTTGATTTTGATGATGACAGCTCAAATGCATTACTGAACACGGCTTTTGCACCTCAAGAACAAGAAGAAAATGAACTAATGAGGTTTTTAAATGAAAAAACGATGTCTTTGGAGTCTTTAAATAATTTTCTAGTTGTTAAAAGCTTATTTTTTAAATTCAATACCACATTACCTTCTTCAGCTCCAGTAGAAAGATTATTTTCTTATGCTACTTTAATGAACATGCCAAAATTTAATAGATTGTCCGATATTGAATTCAAAAAACGAGTACTGTATAAAGCAAATGGACTCAAAAGTTATTTGTAAGAGTATAAAGCTTTGAACTTAATAATACTTATTTTATTATTTTAATGAATAAGCGATAAGTTTAATAATTTATAATTGAATATTTATAATTATACAGAAACATTTTTTATAAAAGCAATCTTTCAATATGAATAGGTAAAAATTTTTTAAAATAATAATCGCGATATTATTAAATATATGTAAGCTTACATTGGCTGAGTAATCGCCACTTCATAAATTCTTTTTAAATGTTTCATATTATAAAATTATCGCGATATTATGAAATATATGAAAGCTTACATTGGCTGAGTAATCGCCACTTCATAAATTTTTTAAAAATGTTTCATATTAGAAAATAATCGCGATATTATGAAATATATGAAAGCTTACATTGGCTGAGTAATCACCACTTAATAAATTTTTTTCAAATGTTTCATATTAGAAAATAATCACGATATTATTAAATATCTGAAAACTTACATTGGCTGAGTAATCGCCTCTTGAAAAGTTATTATTCAAACTCTTGTGTTAAATATGCAATCATGATATTAAGAGGCGGTCGGAACCATTCGCCGCTTGGTGGCGCTGCGGTCAGGTGAGAGAAAAATATAAAATATTTTTCATACAGCAATTTAAAATTTACTGAAACAATAATATACTTTTAATCTTGTCATTTCCTCTAGCCATATATATGTAGAATAATTATTAATATTAATCTTGTTTGAAAAGTCTAAAATATTGTTATAAAGCGAAAAATGCGGCGCGAGGTAGAGTCGACGTAAACATTAGCATACATCATTCTTTAGTATTGCTCTCTCTGTTGCACTAAGGGAAGGTGCACGCATGTTTACATCGGTCCTACGTTGCATCGCATTTTTCGCTTTAGAACAATATTTTAGACTTTTCAAACAAGATAAGTATTAATAATTATTCTACATATAGATGGCTAGAGGAAATGACAACATTAAAAGTATATTGTCGTCTCAGAAAATTGTAAATAGCTGGATAAAAAATATTTAATAGATTTCTCTCACCTGACCGCAGCGCCACCCTATATGTAGCGGCGAATAGACCCGACCGCCTCTTAAAAATTATCTAAAAATGAACATTGGCTGAGTTATCGCCACATATAATATTGTAAATTTTTACCAGCATGAAGTAAATAAATAATTTAAATAAATGACATGAAAAAATTGTTTTATTGCTTTATATAAGGTCACATCGTATGGAAAAAATTCAGAAATCATGCATAAAAAGCTATAGAGAACCTGTGTATTTATATGAGCCCACATAATTAATATACGATGTACCCATAGTCCATACACAATATGCATAAATGCGTCTAATTATGTAAATCTTATTCATAGTCAATATATTATCTCCATTTTAATTTATTTTTATTCGAAAAACCAATTTTCTTATTAGCAAAGGACAGAAATATGATTCTTCCTCTTAAAATATATCTTCATTTTCTATAATTTTGTAATAGTATTAGATATCTCTAATGATTTCAAAGATTTATGTCTACTAAGAAAATAATATTTATAATAAATGATGTTTAAAAAAATTACTATTTATTTTTGTAAAAAATTGAAATTTCATGATTTCATGTAAATAGCAAGAATGTTTATTGTTCGGTTAAATAAACAAAAATGTTAAAGATTGAATAAAAATTATATGTGAATGCATAACTGGTTCAGGATTTCTTTATATTTGGAATTTGACTTATATAGATTTTAAATGATTTAATTCAAATAAAATGAATTTCTAATATGATTTCTTAACTTTCGTGGTAAGTAAATAATTGCTAAGATTCATAAATTCTCAAATTTTTTAAATAATAACGCTTATTACCTGTATATCGGAATGATGTTTAATGAGAAAAGGTTAAAATTATTTACTAATTACAATAGTAATATGCTTTCTCGAAGTTCAATTTCGCTGGCATTATTTGAACGATAAATTCATAATTAAGTAGGGATACTACCGCAAATTCATATGCGACATGATTTGTATGAATGATCTTTATGTATGGGTATCGACTACGAGTAAATCAACATATTTCATGGAAGTTGCCTGAATCTTAAACAATTGTTCTTTGAAAATCTTTTGATTTTCGAGTATTCTTCGACCTAATCAAACAACCTTAGAATCGAAATCCAAAAGAATCTCCAAGTTTCATTTGACGTAGTCCCTGCAAATGCCTGTAAACTTCATAACCAGTATGGAAAATTTCAAAATTCATTCATATAGACGACTTCCAGGTAGCCAGGATCACCTGGATATTGTGAGATGTCATCTCGGGAAATGTACATGTTATTAATAAATAATGGCTAAATTTCAAAAGATATTCTTGTAGACAATGTTTATCTTACTCGGAACATCCATGTTTAGCTAGATAACATTTGCAACAACTTCAAAGTAGTTATTAAACTATAAGTAGAATTTCAAAAATTTTTGCTGTAGATGATGTTTAAGTTGTCATCAACACCTAGGTATCCAAAGACGGCAATCGTGGATACCACAGCATAGTAAATAACTATTTTTTAACGAGTGTCTACATCGAAAAGGTAAAGTATGTATCTATATATATATATATATATATATATATATATATATATATATATAAAGTTAAATATGTGTTTGAATGTGTGAGCGTGTGCGTGCGCGCATGAGTTGAAATTAAATGTTCCATATAAACTTGAATAAACCTGTGTGTGTTCGTTGAAACTCTAAGAATTTATTCTTTTCGTTACCCAAAATATGTAAAAAAATTTCAAGGATCTAGATTGAAAGGATCAAGAGTTACAGGACCTTGAAATTTGAAAATTTTTCAAAATTTTTGGAAAGTCCCAACTTTATCATTTTTTTTTCTGAAAATCATGATGTTTTAGAGAAAAATGCATAATAACACTTCTTGTTGTAAATGAAGAAGAGAGTTAGCAGGATCGTTCACAGACCTGAATCTCGCAGTTTTCTGATTGGCTCTTATATGTTAAACATGGTTATTGAAATTATTTAATGTTTGCCGCTGCCAAAATTGGCTTTCGAAGGCTTATTTTTTTCTATTTTTTATTAACTTTAAAATAAATTTTGGTTCGTGTAAGCAAAAGTCACCAATAAGAAGTTATCACAGTTTTAAATATACATTTTCATGTAAAATTTATTTTTCTTATTGAAAATAGCCTGTCATATACTAAACATAAGTATCTGGTTTTAATATTCAAAAACTATTAAAATAAGTTTAAAAATCATTTAGTAAAATGTTATTTCTCAATTATAAGCTTAATTATTAATTAAATAACACTTGTTATTATTATAATTACAATTAATTTCAAAGGAAAATTAGACTCCGAATTATTCCAAAATCAAATACTTATTTTTCAATAAAAATTTACTTATTTCAAAGAATTGATTTATCAATTGTAACGCGGCTTTTTTTTTCTTCTTTTAATAAAATTTTTTTTTCGTGTCTTAATGAGAGATCGAAGATGTTGTTTATATTCACATCTTCTCTCTCACTCCAAGACCATCTTTTCTCTCTTTCTATTCCCTCTTAAAACTTAATAGAATGAAAATGTTAATCACCTTACCGCACACTCAAACGCTGCATACACATACACACCAGGAACACGCCATTAAAACCCAGGGTACTAATCCACCTGGTTGTTGATTTTTCTTGTTCCCGGTGCTGATGCTTAACTAGTAACACGTGAGACCGTGTTTTTGAGGTTATGCCCAGGTGGGGACACTCACTAACACAAACCAAGGCACACATACTAACATGGTTGCACTCACGTCACTCACGATTCACGACGAAAGCCTCGAGCAGACGATTCTCACTACCAAACAACCAGGAGGTGACGAAGTGGCGCCGACGGCAAAAATATATACGAACACGTGCTCGCGCGAACACGCTATTGTGGCGCTCGCGTAGAGTTAATTAAAAAGTAGAAAGAGAGAGAGATATATAGAAATAGACTGCTATAATAACTAAAGTCGATAAAGTAGGATAGACGCATATGATAAAAAGATAGCATACGTATAAAAAAACTTAATTATAATAGAAAGAGATGATAGATTAACAGATAGGAATTGAAATGAGTCACATTATAGGTGGCGCGCAAAGACTAAAGATATTCAAACATAATTTAAATAATAACTTCTATTTGCTTGTTGTAAATACATTTTTGTACATTTTTATAGATGGCGCTACAGTACAAATAAATAAAATAAATTTGTAATTATACGAAATAATTAAAAATGAAAATCGTTAATAGAATAAAGATTAAGCGAATCTAAAATAACGACTAATCAGAAATTATTGCTTATATTACTAATTAATGTTTGTTTATATTATGCGATGAAAAATGAAACTTTTTATTGTAATGAGACAAAGAATTAATTATTCATAGAGAAAGTAAGATAAACTGTAATCAAATTAAGCGCGCAGACGGCGTAACCTGTAAAGCGTAAAAATACTACACTATTAACAGGAAATAGCCTGTAATTTGACTAGCGAGTAGCGAACTACACTAGAAGAAGATGATGAAAAGAACTTTATTTGATTAGTGAGTCGCGAAATAGAAAAAGATAGTATATAGGAAATAACAAGAGTAACAAAGAGAGCAATAAAGAAGGGGAAGCCACTGATGCTCAGCGTTCGCTTCCTTCTTCTTCGTGCCTCATTGTCGTTCCAGTCATAGTAGCATACGGGTGTTTTTCCGATTTTTCTGAATATTTGTTAAAGTTATCTTGTTATTTAGATTTTCCTTTTATATTATTAATTTTGTTGTTGTTAAGATATCATTGTTAAAATATAAGTTGTCTCTTTTGGTTGTTGTTATTGGTTTTATACCTTATTCGCGAGAATTTAAATTCTTGTTCTTTCGCGTGTGCCACCTAATCATCACCTCTAGCCATATCTTTTTTGAGGGTTCCTTGCCAGCAACCAACGGCTATTTTGGAGGATATATTAGGATTGCGAAGGACGACTTCATCTTCATTGCGGTATAATAAGTTGGAAACGGCCGATGTAAATCACCGCGGAGAGGCCAAGGTATAATTTAATTTAAATAATTTTTTTTTTTGTGTATTAGTGAGAATTAAAATAAAACAAAGATTGTGCGCGTAATCTCTCTCTCTCGCGAAGAACATTGGCGGAAGTCCATGGCAGGCTATGAGAATAGCCACGTAGACATTTAATTTATGAATTTCCATTTATCTTGCGTTTTAAATAAAAGTTTTTTTTTGTTGAAAAGTGAACAGTGAGAATTAACTGGTAATTCTTATTTCATATTCCTATCCTAAAAATCACACATAGTAATAGGAAATTTGGTAAATAATTAGTGAATTTTATTTATTCTTTATTTGATAATTGAAGTGTTTTTTTTTCTTTTGTTATTTTTAATTTTAGTTCAACAAAGTGAATTTAAAATTTTCTATAATTTAAAAATAATAATTAATAGATGATGCTAGAGAAATTCCTTTTAAAGTTCTTTTTTATTTAATTGTGTGTTTTAGTGAACTTATGAAACTAATAATTTTTGAAGGTCACCTCGGTTACATAGCATCCATTTTGATTAAATAATAAAATTACTATATAGTGGTGAAAAGCCTCGTGCAAAGTATATATTGAGAATATACTAGTGAGTTTTAAGACTTCTCTCAGTGAAAATCTTATACTAGCGCCACTAAGTAGGCTCTGACCCCAAATAACTTATAAAATTGTTAATTTATCATTAAGAAGGGGCCGAACTATTTGTCTTTGTCTAATAGCGTTTTTCATCATTTATGTAAACACTATCCGGTATAACAAGAAAAAAATAGCAGCCCCCGCTAGATATTAGTATAATTAGTAAATTTTGTAATAACAACCAAATTTTTTACCGCATAGTTTTTGACTAATTAGAGACCTACTAGCAATCTAGAATATAACCTATCTTTTTTTGGTAGGTCTCTAATTAGTCAAAAACTATGCGGTAAAAAATTTGGTTGTTATTACAAAATTTACTTATTATACTAATATCTAGCGGGGGCTGCTATTTTTTTTTTGTTATACCGGATAGTGCTTACATAAATGATGAAAAACGCTATTAGACAAAGACAGATAGTTCGGCCCCTTCTTAATGTATAGTTAATTTCTTAAAGTGATTAACGATTTCTTTTGTTGGTTTACCTTCTAATCTAGTGATAAATTGATGAACTATAATTTATTTGATAAATTCTTTGGAAACTATTTTTTTTATATATAACTTTTCTTTGATTAAATTTAGAAAGATAACTAAATGGTAGAATTAAATAATTAAAATACATAATCGTTAAAATTAAAAGTCACCTTAATTGAATTTCCTAAAAATATATATAAATCAATACAAAGCACATAACCTCACTTCTACGAGAAGCGTATTGAAAGTTAGAGAGAGAAAGAATCAGAGGATATTCGACACTAGCGCCACCAATTGGAGAATTGCGTAATCTGGGATACGCACTGCTGTTCGAGCCCCACCCTTACATAACCTAAAATATATATTGAACACGTGTTGCGTTCGTTGTTCAATTTCTATAATTTCAAATAGATTCGAATTATTATTATTGCTTACTAGTTTAAACTAATAATTTTCTTTTCTGTAATTTAGTATATTTTAAGTGAATTCCATAATTTCTTATTATCTTTAACTTAACCTAGATTTATTTAAAGAATTTGTCTATGGCTTAACCTAAATTCTTTTGATTAAATTACTTAAAGTTTATTTGATGAATTTTAGTCCCTATAATTAGACATTTGTTAATTTATTTATTGAACTAATCCATAACTAATTAGTATACTAAAGGTAGAGTATTTAATTCCCTTGTTATACTATTATTATTATTTTTGTAGGCTGGTAAATCTCAGAATTTGGGAATTATAAGCCAATTATTATTTCGTATTTAATTAAAAATATTTATAATTTCCCCAAATAAAAACCACTCTTACACAATAAAAAAGAATAATTAAATAATTACTATTTCCCTTACCTTAACTTTCTAGTAAAAGTATCTGTTTAATAGAAAATAATGGTAGAATTTTGGAACACACTCTAAATGAATTTTTTGGGGATGATTATAAACAAAAGCTTTCTGACTACCCATCTTTATTTATTTATTTAAATATATATTTTTATTTTTATTTAACCGATAGAAGTATTCTTTAACTCAAAATACTATATATTGAATGTTAGTTTATAACTTTTTATGCATAGTATTTTAATGGATCTTTTGAGTTATCCGCACTTAAGTTTAATCTCATAAATTTTTTTACTCTAGCGAAAAACTCAGCGCTGGATTAAGGGGGAGGCTAGGGAGGCTGAAGCCCCTGGCCTCACTTTAAAGCGGGGCCTCATTTTTAAAGATGAAATTTTGTAACTAAATGTAAAATAAACAAAAAAAATGTAAATTCAATTTTTTAATATTTATTTATAGATTTTCATATTATATTTTAACAGACAGAATTTTATTTTATATTAATAATTTTAAAACCATTTTCTTTTATCTAATAAATTTTTATTTTATTATAATGTTTTTCATTCGTTGAAATATCGTAAATTAAAAGTATTGCTTGTAATTTAATAATTTAAAAAAACATTTTTAGAATGGAATCAAATAAAATCCTCAAAAGGCGGCCGAATAGTTCTGTTCTAGTCTAATCTAAATTTTCGTTATTATTAATAAATTAAATATTTTTAAACAAAAGTAAGAGCAGGCCTCAATAGATTTATGGACGAGTAAACGATTCTATTCTATAAAAAAATATAAAATTTTCATTAGTTTTCGAGTGAAGTCTGAAACGGAAAAACAGTTAAACTTAACTAAAAAATAGGTTTTCTAGTTCAAAAATATTATAAAAAGTATCTACTGATGTTTTATAGCAATTTTAAAAATATAAGGTCATTGAACCAATTAAAGAGAAAAAAAATTATAGAAATTAGAAATTTAACATGAGTTTTTACGGCAAAAACAATGTTTATATTTATAACTTGGCAATACAATTATCGTTTTTTATGAACCAAAAATAAAATATAGATTTTTTGTAATAAATTTAAATTAATCAAAAATATACAATATCATCGATTAATTGAAAATGTTATTAAAAAATTTAGGAGATCCTTTTCCGTTTTGAAAAGAATTAAAAATTCTTATAGATCCACCATGAATGACGGTCGCTTATCAGCATTAGCACGAATATAGATTAAGAATGAAATCTTGAAATTTATTAATTTTGATGAAATCATTTGTGATTTCATTCAAAACAAAATGAGAAAAAAATTTATGTAATATAAATAACATTCTCTACTTTAAAAAAATAAAAATATCTTGTAAAAACTTAATAATGATTTTGTGATTGTCCTTTTTAATCATTAATATGTAATTATATATATATATATATATATATATATATTCATTAAAAATTTTAATTTTATTTTAAATTGTAAATGTAAATATATGAATTTGGAAAAATTATGAAAATAAAGGAGGGGGGTGGGCCTTTGGAATGAAATCAGCCTAGGGCCTCAAATTTCTCAATCCGGCCCTGGAAAAACTAGATTAAACGCACCGTTCATTGATAGACTTGGATTGGAAATATTGTTAAAAGGAGGAGTTTTGGTATGCTCTTAAAACCGTTACATATGAAAAGTAAAAAGATGTTAATTACCAGAAAATTCTCTTAGTTTTATAAATTGTTTTTTTTTCAGAATATTATGAAGAACAAATAATAGAAATATAGTTAAAATTATATTCATTGTATGGAAAAAGAAAAATGGATTTTGATCCATGAACAGCTGTAGATACAGCTGTTAAAATTGCTGAAACTAGATACACGCAAAGAAGAATGGTAAGAGTTTAGAAGATCTTAGTTTACATTATGATATGACAGTTGAATATTCTTTTGTTGATATTGTTTAAATTCTTAATTGTGTAGATTCTATGGATCCAACGTATATGGAAGGCAAAGACTGTCTTATTGATTATAAAAGAGTTCTTGATGATATATTAAATCTACATCAACGTACAAAATTTAAAATCCATTAGACAGCCCTAGTATTATTAAAGTAACCCCTGAACTTTTGATGTCAGAGAAATATTCTTGTGTAAGTTAAGAATTTAAGCAAGGATCGGCTCAATTTTTTAAAACAGTTGTAATTATAATTGCTAGGATTAGACAACATATTAAACCAGATGTCCCAGTTTACAGGTATATTATACGTTTAACTGTGTCACAACTTCTTGAATTTATTCATACAAGCAAGAAAAAATATATGAAAGCAAAAATTGAACCAGTCGCTGCAGTTGGTGCTTTAGCTGCACAAAGTATTAGAGGATCTGGTACTTGAATAACCTTGAAAACTTTTCATTTTGCTCGTGTAGCACTTATAAACATAACTCAAGATGTACCTTGTATTAATGAAATTAATAATGCTAATCTAAAAATCAGTATTCTAATTATAACAGCTCATTTAATGTAATTCATTGTAATAAAAGCCTCTATCATTTCTTTTAAGCGTATGTTCCAAAATGATATCATCATTTTCCATTTTACTGATACTTTTTATAGAAAGTTAAGGTAAGGAAAATAGTAATTATTTAAGGTAGCTCGTACCGCACAACTGAAATCAAATGAGTATAAGCGAAACTCTGTTGACTCTTGTTGTTGCGACTGCAGGAAACGTGACGTATCAAATATATATATATATATATATATATATATATATATATATTACGTGATAGCAGACGGTGTATTGTTTTGACAGGTTAGGAGATATATTTAACCTAATGAGTAAAACCAATTATGCCTCCAATCAATCAAAAATTGCTTCGAGGTAAAAGAAAAGGACAGTTTGCAAAAAAAAAGTAATAGCAAGAATGGAAAAAAGGGTTGCTGCAATTATTTCTAAAGGAAAATCAAAAAAAGACGAAGTAAGTTTCAAAAAGCATTATTTTGAATGATCGATCTAAATTAAATCTACATTGGCAAAAAAAAAAACTGACAAGGTATTCTTTCATTAACAGAACCCTGGCGAAAAAGATTTAAAATAATAATTAATAAAAAATGAAAATAAATGATGAAAATGAATAAAAATTATTTGTAAGTAATAAAAAATGAAAAAAGGTAATAAAAATAGATAAAAATGGATAAAAATGGATAAAAATGGATAAAATATAATAATAAGTGATAAAATTGAATAAAAGGGAATAAAATTGGTATGAATTCGGACATTTTATTAAATTTTATTTATTTTTATCCGATTTTATCTATTATTATTACAAAATAATATTTTTTATCCATTTATATTAGTTTTTAATTATTTTTAACAATTATTATTATTTTTTATCAGTTTTTATTTAGATATAAAATATATTATAAACAAAATTTTTAAAATAACATACAAGTAAGAATAAGAAAATATATAAAAAGCTGTATTATGTTTTTGAAAATTTCTGTATTTATTCGGTCGCTGTGAATTAATCTAACCTATAGCATATCTAACCTAATATAAATGTAACGCCGCAGAGGTCGATAGTAAACACGCGCGCATTTTAGTAATGGTCAGATGGATCGGACTTATATACAAAGTGTACTGAACTCTCACCACTTGCGGGAGTTGGACATAAATTTTAACGTCAAGTAATAGAATTTTTGTGTTTAAAATATGCTGGTATCGTTAGTTGTCGGGATCACATACGCAAGGGGTATTTTGACTAGAAGTTATAAGATTTCTCGAATGTATGACAAAAATTACTATGTGAACTAATAAAAATTTATAGGTGCCCTGATGGAAATTGAAACGTTTTTTTTTACCTATTCATGACCAGTAGAAATAGAAAGGCTTTTTTTAACATTTTATGGCCATTTCTTTGGCATTATTATTACTGATAACCTTAAATTTTTATATACACCATTTTTTATGTTCACATTTCAAAATTTTACTATGGTAACATTTTAAGATTGTTTTGTAATAGTTCAAAAATATCCTAGCATTTTTTGCTGCTTATCTTGTAAATAATTTTAGAAACCTAATAAAATTTACTAAAACGCTAGAAGAAAAAGCACGTTTTCATGTGAGTGCGTTATAATACTAACAGTAATTTTTAGAATTTTCTCTCAATATACTTATGTGTTTTACCTGCAGGAAGTAGAGATTGATACATTGAAATAAAATTTTTATTTTATATTAGTAAACACACGAATATGTATTAACCTATAATTGTTTTAAAAAATTTGCAAATGAATTAGAACAATACAATTTTTAAAAACCTTCATTACCTACTTTACATGCTATTCATAAGACTTAAAACATTTTAAAAATTTATTATATAAATTGATAAAAACTGACAAAAAATAATAAAAATTAATTTAATGTGATAAATAATAATAATAACCGATAAAAATGGATATAAACGGATAAAGTGTCCGAATTCCTACACTTTTTATCCATTTTTATCTATTTTTAATTATTTTTATCACTTATTATCAAGATTTATCCATTTTGATCACTTTTTATTCATGGTTATCATGTTTTATCATTTTTTATTATAAATCTCTTTCGCCAGGGAATGTAAGTGAATGTAAAAGTGTACCGTTGGATAGACACTTGGTAGAATTGAAAACATTAGGTGAGCAGCTGAAATGCCAAAAATGCAATGTTATTTTGTCACTCGAAGATATTGTTGATGAAAAAAAATGTGTAGTTGCCAGTCGACTCCCAGTGAAATGCAAGATTTGTGAACACTTGACTTTTGTTCATACTAATAAGTACAATGAAGCCACTAAATCAAATGAAGTAAACGATAAATTAGCATTTGGTATGTATAAAATTTTACATGAAATGCAGACTTTATACGTATATCAAATGACTGTATAAACTTATAAATTTATAAATAATTGTAGGAATGATCGATGCGGGTATTGGTGAATCCCATATCAACACACTATTTTCATCTATTGATTTACCATTCATTAATTCTAAATCCTTGAAGAAGTGTGAGAGAAAAGTTGGAGCAGCAATAGAGAATGTTGCCAAGGAATCTTGCGTTGAAGCAATTAAAGCAGAAAAAGCTTTGACTGTCGGAAAAGAGAAATCTGCGGTGTAAGGGACATCGAATATTATTATTTTTGTAACATTTAATTTTCTTCTTTATTCGAGAATGACGTAAAATTTTGAGATGTATCAAAGTAGTTTTTAAATTTTTAACACCAAGATCTTAAATTGTAAATATTGTTACGTATTTGTATATTTGTAAATCAAATTTATACTTTTGATTTTTACTTTTATTTTTATATTTCTAAGATTAGTGCAAATATTGAATTTTTATTTGCTTTATTAGTTTTTATATTATTTTAATAATTTTTTGTGATTGAAAATATTTCTACCAACGCTTTACAATTAAATGAAGTATGTGATTTTTACTGATGAAATTATTTTTTTGTTAACATTTGTAAAATGAACCTCTCCTGATCACGCCAAAAATTTGTAAAATACATGATTTCACAAAATATATTTGTTTTTATTGCTTTTCAACATTTCCCATCTTTCCTTTATTATGTAGATTTAATCTGCTTTCGCAAGTAGTAGAAAATAAAGTTTCTTTGAAAGCTTCTTATATTGCTGGATGGCAAAAGCGAGGGACAGGTCGATCGTACAATAGTATAAGCGGTAAGTTGTAAAAAACGAGAATATATTCATAGATAAACACATTGCACGTATTCCTTGTAACTATTATAGGACACGGTGCTGCTATCGGCTATTATTCAGGTAAAGTCCTTTCTTTTGCTGTTCGTTGTAAAGATTGTCGCCTGTGCAAGCTAGGGCATCCTAAAGATGATCATGATTGCAGAAAAAATCATGAGAAATCTGCGAGCTCAATGGAATCTAGCATTGCGGTAGAGCTTTTTGCCAATAATTCGCTTTTCAAGAAAGAAAATGTTGAAATAAAGACGCTCATCGCAGATGAAGATAGCAGTACTATCGCATCAGTAAGAAGAGAAGCGTCACACAATATTGAGAAATGGTCTGACTATAACCATATAAAAAAAAGCTTTACTAGTAATTTATATTCACATAAGTATTCGCATAATCTTATTGAATATTTTGGAAACTCATTTAGCACGGCTATTAAAACTAACGTTAACAATCCCGCAAAAATGAAGCAAGATTTGGAATCAATTGTTCCGCATTGTTTTGGGAACCACTCTATGTGTAGTGATTGGTGTAAAGCTAAAATGATAAGACATACGTCCATAAATACTTTCCTAAAGAAGAGCCTTTGACAGATCAGGCAATGAAAAGTCATTTAGAAAAATTGATTTCCAACTACACAAAAAACATACAAAAAATTGCTATGTGCGGCTCTACGCAGAAAAATTAATCCTTGAATCATATAATTACAACAAAATGCCGAAAATCGCAACATTACTCGTCATCGGAGTCGATGTCTTTCAGGGTAAGGGCAGCAGTTTGTCAACAAAATATTGGCTGCGTGTATTCCAATTTAGTTTTTAAAAAAATGGGCTATGAACAATCGGAAAAAAGTCTCGCAGTTACAAAATTGAAAGATAAATATAGAAAATTGCAATCTAAACGTATCAGTACAGTCGAAACGAAAAAAAGAAGAGTAATTTTTAAAAAATTGAAATCAATGACAAATGCTGCTAATCGCAGAAAAGAAGGAATCACTTACGAGAGTGGCTGTTCTTTAAATGATGTTTCACAGTTCATATCTAAAATTAATACTGAATCCTACAAAAACATTGATTTGCAAGCTTGCAAAGTTGTAGTTTATGACTTGGAAACAACTGGTAGAACTTTGCATGACGATATCGTACAAGTTATTTCTTATTTAATTGTTTGATTTTATTATTTTTAGTTTTTACAAAACAAAATATTAAAATGAACAGATTGCTGTCGACTCTTTTGAGAATGAAAATCCATTCAACGCTTATATAATGCCATCGAAACATTTTTCTAAAGAAGCAACTGAAATTACTGGGCTGCACGTTTTTCAAGGTGATTTGTATCTTTATGACAATATCGTTGAAACTGAACCAACCAAGAGAGCCTGTGAACGACTGATAACTTATTTGCAAAGTTTTCAACGTCCTATCATATTACTCGCGCACAATGGCACTACATTCGACAATCCAAGATTATTAAGACTTATGACTAAAGTGAATTTGATAGATAAATTCAATGAGGTTGTAAAATATTTATCTGACTCTTTGACAATTTTAAAGTGACTTCTTCCAGAGAGAAAGAAAGAAAAGAAATCTTTTTCAATTCATGCTTTGATGAATGATTTTGCTGCTGATGATCAAACTGTTTCCCTTTATAATGCTATTGATGATGTTAGAGTTTTAAAAAATATTCTAATAAAAGTAGTCAAGTCAGATACTGATATGAAAAAAATTATTGGACAGATCATAAGAGAAAAAAATGAAGCAAATGAAAAAGCAAGTAATAAAGCTACTCTACTAGTTTATAAAGATATATTATCTCCTACTGTAATAAATAAAATGGTTGCTGCTGGCATCACGTATGAAGTTTTAAAACTTGTTTACGAAAAAGATGGACAGAAAGGTCTTAGTCAATTATGTAAGGAAGACGTTAATGGTAAGCCAAGAGTTACTGCAAATGTTAAAATTTTAAAACAAATTTATAGTTTATTCATCAACCAATTATAAGTATTAATAAATTGTGATACTAATATGTAAGCAAAATAAATTGTGATATTAATATTAAAGTATTAATAAAATTATTGTTAAAAAACTTTAAATAACGATTTTTTCTGTTACGTCATATTTTTATCCTTTATTTAACTAAAACAATATTTAGCATGTAATTTATCAATTATAATATCTACAAATAAATAATTTTTATTATATAAATATTTTGAAAATTTTAGTCAACAAATTTTCATTCCAATATTTTGAATTTCGCGTGAACTAACCTCCAAAAACAGACTTCCGCTTTTGAAAAATTTTTCTTTTAAAAATCAATAAATTTTCAGATTCTTCTCGTGATATCTTTCGAAAATCCCTGGATTCATATAACTTTTAACATACCATTAGAGAGCTTATTAATTGAAGTATTTATATTTAGTTTTTCACAGCGATAATAAATCTTTAGATGTAAATATTCAATTATAACTGCAGGAAAATCGAATATCTGTCATAAGAGCAATGTTAAAATGTCAGTGAACACAACATTTCTAAAAGACTTTTTCTTTTGAAATTTCCCCTGGAAACCAGGTCTGATTTTTTACGAGGGGGTTCGTTTTAACTTAAAGAACAATCTCCTAAAATTTTATTTTATTTTTAAAACTTTTCATTATGGTAAGAGCTACCTTAATTATTCTTTTTTATTGATGAATCAATTCTTTGAAATAAGTAAATTTTTATTGAAAAATAATTATTTGATTTTGGGATAACTTTTCCTTTGAAATTAATTGTAATTATAATAATAACGAGTGTTGCTTAATTAATAATTAGGCTTATAATTGATAAATGACATTTTACTAAATGATTTTTAAACTTATTTTAATAGTTTTTGAGTATTAAAACCAGATGATCATGTTTAGTATGTGACAGGCTATTTTCAATAAGAAAAATAAATTTTACATGAAAATGTATATTTAAAACTGTGATAACTCTTTATTAGTGACTTTTGCTTACACGAACCAAAATTTATTTTAAAGTTAATAAAAAATAGAAAAAAATAAGCCTTCGAAAGCCAATTTTGGCAGCGGCAAACATTAAATAATTTCAATAACCATGTTTTACATATAAGAGCCAATCAGAAAACTGCGAGATTCAGGTCTGTAAACGATCCTGCTAACTCTCTTCTTCATTTACAACAAGAAGTGTTATTATGCATTTTTCTCTAAAACATCAGGATTTTCAGAAAAAAATGATAAAGTTGGGACTTTTCTAAAAATTTTGAAAAATTTTCAAATTTCAAGGGCCTGTAACTCTTGATCCTTTCAATCTAAATCCTTGAAAATTTTTTTACATATTTTGGGTAACAGAAAGAATAAATTCTTAGAGTTTCAACGATTTTTATTTTTTTGCTCTATCAGTTGGCGTGAAATGTCCCATATATATATATATATATATATATATATATATATATCTCTTCTCTCTATACTATTAAAAATATATCGCCGCTGTCACCGCTGTCAACGCTGTCGCCGTCTGAAATACGCCGCTCATTTTTGGCTCCTAAATTTAGCTGAAATTCAGCTGAAATTCAGCTAAAATTCAGCTAAAACCAGCTAAAATTTTGATGAATTTAGCTATAATTTAGCTGAAAGCAAGCTAAAAGTTACGTATAAGTTAGTTAGAAGTTAGCTAAAAGTTAGCTGAAAATCAGCTGAAAGTTGGCTAAAATTTAGATATATTTAGCTGTAATTTAGCTAAAAGCTAGCTTTATCTCTCTATATTATAAACAGATTCCGCCGTCGCCGTTGCCGCTGTGTGTGAGAATTCGATTTGTCCTTGATTAGCTAGAATTTAGCTAGAATCTAACTAAAATTTCGCTAAAAGTTAGTTAAAAATTAGCTAAAAAGTAGCTAAAAGTTAGCTTAAAGTTAGCTCAAGTCAGATAAAATTAAATTGAAGTTAGCTACATTCAATCAAAAGTTAGCTACATTCAATCAAAAGTTGGCTAAATTTAATGTTAAAATTAGCTAAATTCATACAAAATTTAGTTGGAAATTAGCTGAAATTTAGCTAACAGTTATCTAAAATTTATAGTAATTTTAGGCAATTTCAGGTAAATATTGATTTGTTTTTAACTGAATTTTAGCTGCATTATAGATCTATTCATATTATACGTCTCTATATTATTGAAAGTATATCACCGCTGTTATCGCTGTTATCGTTAGAAATGTGCCCCTCATTTTTAGAACTATATTACAGCGTTAAATTTAGCTGGATTTAAGCATGTAATTAGCTAGGAAATAACTAAATTAAGCTATATTTGAGCTTTGAAATAACTGAAAATTAGCTGATTTCAAGCTTGTAGTCAACTTGGTAATAGCTAATTTTAAGTTTTGTATATAACGATATATGATAACATATAAGTTTAAGATTCATAATAGATGAAAAATAGGTTACAATATATTTTTACAATAAGCTAACTATCCTGTAATCATCGTGAAGTTTAATCATATGAATAATTATCAATTTTACGATTTTATTTAAAGTATAGGGTTGAAAATATCATTTTTAAAAAGCTAAACTGAAGTTTAATAATTAAATGATAAGATTTAAATTTTGTTAAGTCAAAATCAATATCCAACACTTAAATATAGTCTTTATAAATTAAATTTAATTTTTATTTAATTTTGTAAAAAACACCGACATTACAGTTATCCAAATTTTTTTTTTCTTAATCCATAAATGTTTCAAATATCTATTACTGTCTTCCATTTTAGTTCATTATAAAACTGTCGAATATAAAACTATCATTATATTCAGTTCATTATAAAAGTATCAAATAAAATTTCTATAATTGAATTATTAAATCAAGTGTACTTATTCACTGTCTGCCTGTATCTACTTAGCTGAATCATAGTAAGATTATTACAATTATATTTCTACATATTTCTTTCAAAATTGCAAATTCTTGGATATTTTTTTTAAATTATAAAAGCAAGATGGGGGTTGGCGCGCTTGCGCGCAGGGGGCATGCCCCCTAGTATATATAAACAAAAAAAATTGCGGGTGAAAGTGAGCAACTTGATATTGAATGGACCACATATATATATATAAAAAAACCTGTCTGTAAGGTCGTACATGAGTTGACATGAATAGTCCTATGTATATAAAAGCGTGTATGCATGAAAGCAAATTGACATGAAACGTCCCATACATGTAAACCTGAAGGAACTCGGATAGGTGTGTGAGAGTTGTCATGAAATGTCTTATATATATATATATATATATATATATCAACTTGTCTGTATGTGTGCGTGTGGGTCGACATGAAATGTTGCATTTATATGAGCCCAGGTGAGTATGTATGTGCGCGTCCACATATGTTTTTCTATATACATATATATATATATATATATATATATATATATATATATATATATTGATAAAAATTCCTTAGTGCGTTTAATTAAAAAGGAATTGTGGAATTTTTAATTAAAGCCCTCGAATTCACAAATCATAATCATAACTAACGCTCTTTCAATTCACGATTACATTTTGATTTCTCAATTGAATTTATTTAATTAAGGATTCTTTTTGATTTTGTAATTAAAGCCCTTTCAATTCACGTTTACATTTGGATTTCTTAATTGGAATTTATTTAATTAAGGATTCCTTTTGATTTTGTAATTAAAGCCCTTTCGATTGACGAATACATTTTGATTTCTTAATTGAAATTTATTTAATTAAGGATTTCTTTTGATTTTGTAATTAAAGCCCTTTCGATTGACGATTACATTTTGATTTCTTAATTGAAATTTATTTCATTAAGAATTCCTTTTGATTTTTTAATTAAAGCCTTTTCAATTCACGATTAGATTTTGATTTCTTAATTAAAATATTTTTAATTATCATTTTAAAAGGAATTGTTAATTAAATAAAACTTTAATTACGAATTCAAAAAGGATTTGTGAATTAAAATTTATTTAAAGCTCAAAATGATTTAAATATTTGCAACCCTGGTGCTAATATAATATTTTCGTAATAGTCACAATTTTCAATATTTATATTGTTACGAATTTTATTTTATTACCAAGCGACTAATATAATATTAAATTATAAAAAAGGCGAGAAAACTTCCGCGATCTGTCTCGAACCCCGGGCCTCTTGCACGACAGACAAGCGCTCAAACGTTGAGCCATTCCCACCGATGCATTTTGATTTCTTTGCTCGCTTCATATTCTATATACTGCACTCTTGCATTTTTTCTATATTTGCTGTTATACAGCACTCGTAACAATATTATACTCGTAAATTTCATCAATTAGATTGCCATTTGACAATATTTCTTTTGGAATTTGTATAACTTCATTTTTCTTTTTCATGTTTTGAATGAAAATTACCATTTCCTATATTTAGTAACCAATTTTTAAATTTATCATCTGATTACGATAAACGTTTATTTTCTTTCAAAGACATACATTGAAAATGTTCCCATAAATAGCTTTTTTTGACACAATTTCCTACTATCTGTGGTCTATTACCATGTTTTACTATTGGTAGTGTTTGTCTAAAATCACCTGATATGATAAATGTTTTCCCTCCAAACGGATAATTATTATCACATGCATCTTTAACCATACGATCGACGGCTTCGAAAGCGTATTTTGATGTCATTGTGATTTCATTCCAGATAACAATTGATATATTTTTAATTTTTTTACCTATTTCGCTGTTTGCACTAATATTACATATTGTGACTTCAGATATGTTAAACGGTAATTTAAATGCTGTACTGTCACACCGTCTTGTAATAAATTAGCCGCTATACCTGTCCATAATACAACTAAATAGTTGATTTCATTCATTTTTAGATAACTTAAAATTGTATTTAATAAGCAACTTTTACCACTTCCATCTGAACGGTCTATATATATATATATATATATATATATATATACTCTTCAGTGCAGTTTGTATTTAAGGTAGTCCCGTCATCAGCTATAGTTTGTTAATCGTAAAAATTAAAAAAACGTATAATCTTTTGAAACTTGCAACAATGTTAGTTTTTATTTCAAATATTATCTCCGAAAAATTTCAGCTTGCTTTGCCGACTGTTTTTCTACAATATACGTACTTGAAATTTATCTTTTTATTACTATGAGACCTGAAATTATCGAACTTTGAATGAGATTATCTTAAAAAAATAATCGGTAAGGCTACCTGAAATTTTACATGAATGATATATGAAATAAAAACTTTTTTTGGTGAAGGTTTAAAAAAATTATACGTTTTTTTTATTTTTACGAACAACAAACTATACCTGACGACGGGACCACCTTAATGAATTTATTACTGTATTAAAAATAGTTGTTTGAGCATTTGTTAGAGTATCAATGATTGACCCAATATTATTAACATTATTTACTGAACTATATTCAATTTCGTTATTTTCAATATAGTATTCTAAAGTAGGGAAATTAAAGTCACCAAATAAGAATCCATTATTAGTTGAAATATCATTAATTATGCTTAATGCATATTCTCTACCTTTTTCTTCATTCCTTTTCTAAGGGTAAGAATAGATTTTATATTTTTCATATAATTTTCGAGCATTTATTGGAATGTGAAATGTACAAATGTAACCAAATAATTGATAAAGAGCTTTTAGAAATCGAGATTTACATGATTCTTTTAAACATTTATCCCATTCATCATCGATTTCAATTCAATTTCTTGCTGTTGCTGTTTCGAAGAAAGTTGGGTATGTAATTCCATCAAAAGTTTTTCAGCTTCCAAAAGATGTTACAGCTTTAACGTGAAACAGAAGTAACCGTAAAAAGAATCTTTCTCTTTGTTTTTGATTAACTAAGTACATTCTGATTAGAATGGGTTTCGTAGTTTTTATTCTTTTCGTCCATGTTTTATGTGTTTGATTAAAAATATAATTTTGCGGTGTATCAGAACAAAAATAATTATGTGCCTCTAGGTCACTTTTATTAAGTTCAAACCACGCTGTTAGAGTTGTATTTATATTTTTCTTATCAATTTCGTGTTCGGATCCTACTTTAAAATACACATATTGTTCATTTCGATTATGAACAGCTAATCTATAAATTATATGAGAAAGTTCACTAATATTATATTCCCATATGCAATGCATAGCTTCTGGTGGGCAATCGTATCTTGTGTTTATATATTGTTTGATTTCATCATAAAACATATCTAAATCATTCGTTTCATTATTAGTATTACTTTCAGTATTTATTTCACTTGCTTTTATTTCGATAAATGCATAATCATGTCCTTTGAAGCAGTATATTTAAATAAGTATTATATAACTCCTATTGTTGAACATAATTTAATATTAATATGACAATTAAACTTTAGTAATAAATACGGGTTATCAGAAACCACAAATTTATTGTCTGCTCACTTGTTTTTTGTGTATAATGTCTCATTTTTATTATTTCTTCGTCGATAAATAGGATAACTGTTTGTCATTATTGTAGTTTTATTGAAGCGTTTCGGGAAATTTTTTGGACACTTTCCTGATTCTTTATCCGTACAAGGTGAGTTTTTATTCTGATTTTCACAAGGGTCAAGGATCATAAATTGTTTAACTATTTCCTAGAATCTGGAATTCTCATTTTGATTTGGAATTTCAGCTACTATAAATTTATGAAGGTCATCACTATTGTAAATTTTATCATCTTTACTTAAAAATATTAACATATAGGCATGCCGTAATCCTCTTTTTTAAAATTTTACTACGTATGAATAGGCAATGCATTTTCCCAAAATATGTTTATTAGAAATTTGCTCTATCAATAGTTTTAGTTTTTGATAAAATATTTCAACAACAATATCTGGTCTATCTGTTACTTTTTCACTTTGCCCTATATTATTTGTGATTTTTTCCCGTTTCGGATTGCATGTCGTAGTAATGAAAAAATCTTGTTTCCCAATTCTTTGTACTAATGTTATAAAATCAAGAAAATTTTGATATAAGAAACGCGGACTTCCTGTAAAAGTTTATGGTAATATAAACATTTTTCATATACTATGATTGTCAATAATAATTATTCACTTTTATTGAAGCTTATTAATTTACAAAAAATTGAAAAATTTTTCATTTTAATGCAGTACAATATAATGATATGAATATGTGAAAAAAAATTTTATACATATTTTATATTGAACTACTATTGTCAATGAAATAAGCAAATTTATATATAATAATATAATATATGAAAATGCAACCGAGCGACATCAGGAGCGAGGTGAATTTTGCTCGTCAAAATATAAAAGCAAGAAACAATACGACAAAAAGGCTCATCCCCAAAACCTAGAAAGTGGTACAGAAGTATACATCCTTAAGGAGCCTCGAAAAGGCAAACTTAATAAATTCTATAATGGAAAGTTTATAGTGCGCAAAATTCACAAAAATAATAACGTAGTTATAGAATCAGCTAATGGCAAATAACTAATAAAACATATGGTTAAGGTTAAGAGAGCATATAGCTAATTGCTAACTACATCAAGCCAATCTAATATGAAATTATCATACTATTATCACATTGTCACAAGTGAGGAAAGAAAAAAAAAAATACACAAGTGCCATGCCTTTTCTTAGCGTTTTCGTCACGGCACTTGTTATTCTAACAACGTCACAAACAACAGCAGAAGACTCCTACCGCATTACACTACTATTTAACAATCCAGGTATTTATTACGAACTACTTGGTGAAGTAAACCTTTTACGCAGCCACTGTAGAATAACAATAACGCTCAACTGCCGAAACATACATTACCCCATACCGTGAAAAAGAGAACAACTTCAGAAAACTTATGACCCATGCCTCTGTATATTTAATAACAGCTGCAATCTTATACCTTACGAAAATCTTAAAAATAAACTTAACCTCCTTGAAACTCACTCAAAAGAACTAAAGAATATACTCGCCCCTACCATTCCAAAACACTTAAAAGAGGTCAACTTACCACATACATTAACCAAACGAGAAGCACCACTAGAATTTATAGGCTGGACAAGTAAAAAACTATTTGGCACCATGGATGCGGACGATAGAGAAGAAATCAACAACAGATAAATGCTTTGAAAGAAGTGGATCTATTTTTTAATATATAAATATATATAACAAGCGCACTATTCAATAATATTAAAATTAAGTTATATAAGACATTTACTAAAAATATAACTAAAATTAAAATGAAGAGAAAGCCATAATGTTTTTTTATTAAGTAATTAGACATATTTTTCACTTATTCATTTGTCTTATAAAATGAGGAATAAAATCATAGGGATTTCAGATCTGATAAAAAAGGAACAATGAATTAATGCTTTGAGAGACGAAAGAGGTCAAGAAACAATAGAAGAAAGAAACAAAAGAGTAGGTAGAGAAATTGAAGGGCCGGATGCAATAATGAGGTATACGCTCGGAACGGCGGCGCAGGCTCGACTAAAGCAGCCAAATATGAAAAATTGAAAAATTGATTTCTAAAAAATACTGGCAGAGTCAGAATGAATGGCATGTAGAGAATGAAAAAACACAACTTTTTTTTAAGCAAAGTTTTTTCACTAGATGTTTACTTTTAAAGAAAAAAATTTAAAACTTTTACAAAAAGTAATTTTTAATGAGTTTTTAAAACATAAATCGCTCTATTCCAGCCAAATATGATCGGATCGTTCTGAAATTTTGTACACACACGGGGAATACTCTAGCGCTAGCAATAGGATCATAAAAAGTGATAAAATTAATAATTTATTTATAACAATTTAGTTGGAAAGTGATAAAGAGCATTTATTGACATATATTAACTTCAGTGACAAAAAGTATCGAGGGAAGTTTAAGTCTCGAAGAACTTCCAGCGAGAGATTTGTTCTTTAATATGTAAAGAAGTTTTTTTGAAAGTTTCAGATTTTTATATTAAAAATTGGCTGAAAGAGAGCGATTCTTGTAATTTAGGTGTAAAGTCGTGCGTGCCGTGGCACGTGCGGTAGCGAGTCAGATTTCATCCAGTACGTTGAATGTACACTGAGCGTACTGACGCGCTACCACACGCGTGGTAGCGCGTCAGTATTACTCATTACTCTTAATCCATTGGATCTATACCTCTGAAAATTTTTTTGTATATTTTGGGTATGAAATGGAACATTTTCACAGATTTACAACGAATTTTATTTTTTTGTTCGGTGAGTTGACCTGAAACGTCCCATATATATATATATATATATATATATATGGAAATCCACGGTAACGTTAAATTTTATGTGACTTTTTCAATACAATTTTCAAACAGCTACCATTATGTTTCATAAAAGCGCACACACCTCTATAAGGTCTCAAATTTTTCGTTTTCGATCTAAAAAACTAATCTCAGTTTTTTATGGAGTTATTTTAGACGCTGTCTCCCAAATTTCTATTAAAGTATTAAATTTTCACATAAAATCACGATTTTCATGAATATTCCATAAAAAAGTGCAAAATTTTTGAAGTCTTCGAGAAATATTAATTGTAGCGTTCAAATAATCTCCAAATAAACTATTAGATTATTTTTTTAACCTAAAAACAAAGAATTTGAGACCAATTAGAGTCATGTGCAACTTCAAACGAATGAGTAATAACTATTGGAAGTTTATATTTTGTTTTTACACATAATTGCTAATAGCAAAGCTATTTAAAGTCGCACATAACTCTAATTAGGCTGAAATTATTAGTTTTTAGGCCAAGATAATAGTCTATTAGTTTTTTTTGAGATTATTTGAATGCTACAATCAATATTTCCTGAAGACTTAAAAAATTTTGCACTTTTTCATGAAATATTCACGAAAATCGTGGTTTAATGTGAAAATTTAATACTTTAATAGAAATTTTGGAGTCAGCGTCTAAAATAGCTCCATAAAAAATTGAGATTTGTTTTTTAGATCAAAAACGAAAAATTTGAGACCTTATAGAGGTGTGTGCGCTTTTATGTAACAAAATGGTAACTGTTTGAAAATTGTATTGAAAAAGTCACATAAAATTTAACGTTACCGTGGATTTCCCCATATATTAAAAGTAATAAACTTATATGTAAAATTTCAATGCTCTACGCTGAAATAAATTTTCGCTTTGGAAATTACAATTAAATTTAAATAAAAAAACTTCTATGAATTTGATGGAATTGATTTCAGCTTTGAATAACTAGACATTAAAATTTGAGATACTTTAATTCAAAAACTATTGAAATGACAGAACTCAGAAGTTTACTAAATATAATCATATTTTGAATTCTTCAACTTTAAAAAATATTTGAATTGGCTGCATTCGATACTGGGCACCAACAGACTCTGCGTTGGGCTTGCCAGACTCCTAAATTCGAATTGCCGTTCTTCAAATTTAATTGACTTAATTTAATTCTAAATCCCGCTTTCCGTATTTCTAGGTTTGTATTCAGTAAGATTAGAATAATAATAATCTTTTTAATAATTCTTAAAAATTTTATTTTTTAAATAAATATATGAAAATATTAATTAATGTATTTACATTGAGCGGGAGTAAAAAACTTTTCTCCCTTAAATTTCATTATTGATAAAATTAAGCGGGCGTAAAGTACTTTTCTACATCAAATTTCATTCTTTAGAAAATTAAGCGGGCGTAAAGTACTTTTCTCTCTCAAATTGAATGTTTGAGAAAATTGAGCGGACGTAAAGTACTTTCCTCCCTCAAATTGAATATTTGAAAAAATTGAGTGGGCGTAAAGTACTTTTCTCCCACAAATTCTATGCTTTAGAAAATTAAGCGGGCGTAAAGTTCTTTTCTCTCTCAAATTGAATGCTTGGTAAGATTGAGCGGGCCTAAGTACTTGTCTCCCTCAAATTTAATGTTTGAAAAAACTGACCGGGCATAAAGTACTTTTCTCCCGCAAATTTAATTTTTTGAAAATTGAGAGGGCGTAAAGTACTTTTTTCCTACAAATTTTATTCTTTAGATACTAAGCGGGCGTAAAGTACTTTTCTCCCTTAAATTATATATTTAATAAAATTGAGCGGGCGTAAAGTACTTTTTTTCCACAAATTTCATTCTTTAGATACTAAGCGGGCGTAAAGTACTTTTCTCCCCCAAATTTCATACTTTAGGAAATTAAGCGGACGTAAAGTACTTTTCTCCCACAAATTTGATGCTTGAGAAGATTAAGCGGGCGTAAAGTACTTTTCTCCCGCGAATTTCATTCTTTAGATATTAAGCGGGCGTAAGGAACTTTTCTCCCGCGAATTTCATTCTTTAGATATTAAGCGGGCGTAAGGAACTTTTCTCCCTCAAATTTGATGCTTCAGAAGTTTGAGCGGACGTAAAGTACTTTTCTCCCGAAAATTTGATTTCTTAGAAAATCAAGTGGGAGAAAAGTACTTTAAACCCGCTTAATTTAAAAAAAAATGATATTCGAGGGAGAAATGTATTTACGCTCGCTCAATTTTCTAAGGAATCAAATTCGCGGGAAAAGAGTATTTTACACCCTCTCAGCTTTAAATAAAATTAAATTTGAGGGAGAAAAGTACTATTTGCCCACTCAATTTTCTCAAGCATCAAATTTGAGGAAGGAAAGTACTTTACACTCGATTAATTTTCTAAAGGATTACATTAAAGTGAAAAAAGTATTAACTAAATAAATTTTTAATTATTCACCAAGATTCAACCATTTAATGAAGATATACCGTCGCCTGCCGGCGTATAAAATAGCCATTTACGATTTAAAAAATCTTCAATTTATGGTCAATTTAAAAAAAACTCACCATCAATTGACGATTCTGAGATGAAAATTTCTACCAGGGTAATGCGCTATTAAAAAAATAATAGATATAAAGTTAAAAATTGTTCAAATAAGATCTTTAAAAGATCTTTTTGAAATTTCTATTTTACGTGTATTTTAATTTTTAGTGAGATTTTTCAAAGTAAAAACGATTTATTGCTTTTGACATCTTGAAAAAATCTTTAAATCTTAAAAAGATCTTTGCAACTATTCAAAATGGAAATATTTTAAGATAAATGTACCATCACACGGAGCGAACAAATCGGGAATACTTCCTTGCGCCCTCTACTGCAATAGTTCCGTACACATGTTTTTGGAAATAGACCTTGTGTATAAGCAACGATTCCATAACCCATCGGGAAAAAGTCCGAACGCTTATAGGAAAAAGTCCGAACGCTTATAGAGCGTTCGGACTTTTTCCCGATGCCTTATGGAATCGTTGCTTGTACGCAAGGCCTATTTCCAAAAACGTGCGTACGGATGTGTAGCAGTAGAGGGCGCAAGGAAGTATTCCCGATTTGTTCGCTCCGTGCACTAAAAGATCTTTTTTTGTGCATTATTTTGTAAATAATTTAATTATTATATTTAAAGTTAAATTTTTAAGCATTTAGAAATTTTTGTTTAGTTGAAGATATAATTAAACACTAAAAATAAAATGATACATTAATTTTATTAATTTCATCTTTGTAACATTAAAAACTATAGAAATAAAAAAAACATTCGATTAATTTTTGTACATTTATATGAATGTATTGATATTGATTCACACACTCTCATTCTCACTTTCCAAATCATTAGAATAATAGACACTTTTTGTCGATGGAAATTTCTGAAATTTTACACAGACCTCGGTCTCCGATGACAATGTAATAATCCGTTGTCAGGTCGGCGATGACGGGTGTGCAAAGTCATCTCCGAGGAAGTTTTAGTGGAAAGGCTATCTTTGGGTGGAGGCGAGTTGATGGAATGTAGTTGAGTTAATAGTTGTAGAAAATGCATAGGGGATAGGGGCTTGCATAGAGGATAGGCGAATGTACAGCTGGAAATATAGAGGATAGGAGGATCAAAAGGGATAGGGGAATATATAGGGGGTAGGGGAATATATAGGGGATATGGTAATGTATAGAAGATACATTTATGTACAAACTTTTGAAAAAAAATTACTCATAGAAAATTCAATTTTAACTAAAATGTAGATAATAAAAAATTTAAAAAAAAACATTTTTAAAACACGCTTTTATAATGGAGAAAATACACTAAAAAGTATTAAATAAATTAATTTACTTCCTTGAAATTACTTTTATACAGTTCATTGCGATAATTAAAAGAAAATTTTACAACGAAAATTCAAAAATAAAAGTGTGGGCGCTGAATTAGATTTACTAAAATTAGCGCCCAAGCTTTTCTTTTTAAATTTTTGTTGTAAAATTTTCTTTTAATTATCGCAATGAACTGTATAAAAGTAATTTCAAGGAAGTAAATTAATTTATTTAATACTTTATATTGTATTTTCTGCGTTATAAAAGCGTGTTTTAAAAATGTTTTTTTTTAATTATTTGTGATACATTTCGATTCATTCTTTTCCTGGCGATTTGCTTGTGATCTATTTCTTAGAAATGATCTATTATTTTATAGCATGTGGGTTCTGATAATGAGAGTATGTGAATCAATATCAATGCGTTCATACAAACGAAAAAATTATAAAATAAAATTAATCAAATTAATTTGCATGGTTTTTAAAGTTAAAAAGAATAAATAAATAAAATTTATGTATTATTTTATTTTTAATATTCGATCATTTCTTTATCTAAATAACAAAATAAAAATTTCTATATGCTTAAAAATTTAACTTTAAACATAATAATTGAATTATTTGCAAGATATTTATTTAATTATATTTGATCAAGAGTTGATAGATGCACAAAAAAGATCCTCTAAAGATCTTATGTGTGTCTTAAAATATTTCTAAAATTAAATATAAATAACTTTTACTACCTGAAATTAAATCTAATCAAAGTTGTGATAATAATTTTTGCAAAATATAAAAGGAAGAAGATAAAGATAAACGATTGAATACATTATTAGTTTTTTTTATTGATTATATTTGTCAAAAATTGTCTTAACTTATATATAAAATTCTGAGTTATGTCATGCAATTCAAACACAGAATTCGTTTAGTTCAATAGTACATCGAAGTCAGAGACCACGACGTTGGGCTTCTTAGACTCCCAAAGATGAAGTAAGTGACGTTGAGCGTTGAGTTACGCTACTTCGATGAGTCTTTGAATTTAGTTAATTCTATTTTGAGATTAATTAAGTTCAAGTTATGCATTGTAATTATTTTGATATTTATTAACGTTACTAACTTCCATTTAGAATCGAATCAATTCAAAATCTCGTGTTGCATAAGTTTAATTTTTATTTAAAGTCGGAAAATGTATAGTATGGAAATCCCTAAAGCGAAAATTTCTTTTCGTGTAGGTTTTTTGGTTTAAAAGCGGTGATAACCCTACTGAAAAAAATGACATGAGATCTCACGATTCAAAATAAAACGAGATCTCATGTGCCGCAAAATTTTATTTTTCCTGATGCCCGATCTTACGTGATATCTTATGAGCAAAAAAATTAATATTTCCCGATACCAGATCTCACATGAGATCTCATGTGAGATCTCGTGTGAAAAAAAAATAAAATTTTTATTACACTTATAGTTGTAATCAATGTCAACAAATCTAGAATTTAAATTTTGGTTTATAATTCAATTTATTTATATATCTTAATAAAATTACGATTGAATGGTTCTACACTACATCTACAAAACAATCGTTATCTAAAGCATGCTATTATGGATTATGGTTTTAAACTATATTCGAGAATAATTATACTTAGCGATTGAATAATAATTAAAACGAATTTTTAACAAAGATTAAGACGTTATTTACAAGTAATAGTTGAGATACTAGTCACTACAATTATGCATGTCGCCTTTTACACTCGAGAAGGCCATCACTTTTCAGTGAGGTCTGGAGCGATGCCGTTCATATACAAAGGTTTGCACAGAACTTGTGTATTCACAAATTGAGATACTTATTTCATATCGCAGACAAAATCATGTATACGAGGCTCGGGGTCAGTTCACCGATTAATGACAATTTTTCTAATCAATAAGTAGTGTCGTTCTATGACGCACGTTGTATCTGGTTTAGATTTACGGCATAACACGTATTACTAATTGTTACACAATTTGCATGTCACCGTAAAAACAGTTGCAGCTTTATTTATGTCTTAGAACATTATGACAAACTACCTACAATGAACTGACAGTGACTTAGTACTTAATATTTTTTTTTTATCATACTGATAAATTATTTTTACATATCATTTACAATAGCATCTTACAGATTTAAATAATATAGGTTTTCTATCGTGAGTCTACCGTAATCTGAAAAATTTTAAAATCGTGCTCGAATATAATTTCAAACCATGATATATAATCATATTCATACAGACTATTTACATAGTTTTCAGAATTATATTTGCATGCAATTTAAGTCCAAACATTAAAAGTAAGATGGTAAATTTATCTTATTATTATGCTATTTGTCAAGAGCAAGTCGGAGCAGATTCGATACCGACCGAGAATTGAACATCCGTTGTTTAATTTTCTTCTACTAAACGTGATGGAATGCATTAAAATTTTAAATACATTCACGAAATTTATTTCTCTATTGCTCTCACCAGAATAATTGAAGAAAATTTTAAAAATCTTAGGCTCCTATTCATAGACCTAACTCAAGTAGCGGTTGTTACTTGAACCTAATTCTGTCTTTGTCTCTCCATGATAAGAATAAAAAACTGATGATACAACCGTTATTTGATCTAATAGCTACACTGGAAAAAAAAAATTAGTAACGAAAAAAATTTTATTGTATCGAATATCATTTATTCCGTCAGTAAAAATAAAATTTTTAAATATCCATACAAATATTTCTCAACGTGCATAAGATATTTCTTGAACTTAACAATACCTCATACTGGAAATCATTAATTTTATTTTAAATTTATATCTCGTAATTTAAAAATAAAAATTAAGTTAAATAATTGAAATAAAATTTTTTTTCTTCGATGAAATAGAAGTAACTATTCATTGAATAAATATTATCTTTCTTTAAAAATATATCTGAATTTTCCAACCCTAAAATATATTTTTTTGTAGATGAATATATTATTTTGAAAACATGAAACATCACTTTCAAGCATAGAAATAATTTGTTACAAGTAAATTTAAAATATTAATTCAAATAAATGTTTCGACAAATTTAAAGTTCTTTTTCTGCAATATAAATTTCAATTTTTTTTAACTACTGAAACTCTTTTGATTCAAAGAATTATTTTTTTATTCAAAGAAATATTTTTTTAAAACAGGTTTATAATGATTTTAATTAAAATTTATTTTTTGTAATTATGTTTATAAATAATTGATGTGAAATTTTTTTTCTTACTGAAATGTACGTTTTAATCAAAATAATAACTATCTTATTAAAATGAGAAAATTTTTAAAGTTTTTTAGTTATATTTTCTTCATTCTGACAATTATTTTTTTTCAATTCAAAATACTCTTTGTAATGTAAAGAAATGTAATTAATGCCACCGCTTTTTTGCATCAACAAACATTCTATTATTCGAAAGAGATAGGTTCATCAAAGTCATGAACTAATTTGTTTAATTTAAAAATTATGTCTTTGGATTAAAAAATTATTTGATGTAAGATATTTTTTTCATTTTTATATAAAAATTATTTTAAATAAATATTACATTTTTTCAATAAAAAAATATAGCATTATTTTTAAAAAAGTTTTACTGACTTTCAACACTATTTTGGAAGTAACTAATTTCTTAAAGTTAATAAGATATTTTTCTAAATTTAAACATTTTTTTTTTCGAATATAATATTTTACTAAAGAATATTTAAAGATTTTTTTTTTATTTTAAAAATTATTTTATTAATTTAAAAATGATTTTTCTTTGACTCAAAGAAATTTATTTCTTTGCACTGTATTTTTCTATGCAAAACACCTTCTTTAAAGTTAAAAAACTTTTTGCGCTGTATAATCACAAATTTTGCGTGAAATTCCGTGATATAACAACATTTTAACATACTTATTTAATATAATTTCAAAACAATGTATAATAACTATTTTCATGGTGAAAAATAACATTTCCTTTTTTTTAAAACATTCTGCAGTTAATGAAATTTTATTTCATTAATATGAAAGGACAAAGATAAATTCATCCTAGAGCGACCTGCTCTAGGATGAATTTAGAACAAACGTGCCTGTTTTCTATTAATATCTTAGAAATAATACTAAGTAATAATACTATAATAATTGGTTTTTCCTGGTCTCCTAGTTCTATTTCACAGAGAAAAATTTTCCCGGGGATTGAACTCTGGTCTACCACAGCATTAGCCAAGAGCCTTAGTCCCTGCGCTACCACCGATTCAACTTATAGGTATGAACTTATTTCGAATAAATGAGAATCGGAAGAGTGTATATTTGTTTAAATTTAAAGAACAAGCCAAGAAAAATCATCCCTACTGAAAATATTGCATAAACTCTCATGTGAGATCTCATATGAAATCGCCTATGAAATCTCATATATATTTGTTGAATTTTGAAAATAAAATAAATATATGTGAGATCTCATGTCAGATCGCACATATATTTATTTTATTTTAAAAATTTAACGAATATACATTCGATTTCATATGCGATCACATAGGCGATTTCATGTGACATCTCATATGCAATCTTGTGTGCGGCCTCATATGTGATCTCACATGGGATCTCATATATTTTATTCAATTTTAAAAATTTGAAAAAGATTTCCATTACTTTTTTTTTTTTGGCTTGTTCTTTAAATTTTGACAAATTTTGACATTAGCTATATTAATACCATTATTTTAGTTGAAATAAAAAAATCCTTTAGAGCTGTTATTTTTTTATGAACTTAAATCGCAAATTATATATCAAAGTTGCCAAACCTAACCCACAAATTGCTAATTTGTATATAACTTTTTAAGTATTTGGTAGATTTCTTTAGTTGTTCGCACTCAAGTTGAATCCTACTAATTTTTTTATTGAAGTGAAACATAAACTTGGATCATAAATATTATAAGGGGGAAGCATCACCATGCCCTTAATTTATATAATTACACTAATATTATAAATACGTATTTGCACACTAGAACATCGTCATATTGAATAAATTTAGTAGAGCCATAAGACCCAATGTATCTTGCCCGGGGTTAGTAGTTCTCATTTTGGCCACTTCGTTCTTGCATGGTATTTCAAGGCTTCATTTTCCAATTAAGGATCAGCTTTCAACTAACTTTACCGATCGAAAATAGTTAAAAAATAATTTTGACAAATGTACACACTTCCGTTTCTCATATGTTAAAATGAATAGATATTTACAAGTTAAAGCAATTCTGATATGTATTTTTATTGAAGATAAATTAAATTACTTTTTTAGCTACTCTCGATCGAAAAATGCCTAAAACCTCATCTAAAACTGACCTTTAACATGTCAAATAGCATAATACTAAAATATGTGTATTATCTTACTTTTAACGTCTAGAGTTACATTGCATACAAATATAATTCTTATTATGAAAATTATGTGAATAGTCTGGATGAATATGATTATATATCATGGTTTGAAATTATATTCGAGCACGATTTAAAAATTTTTCAGATTACGGTAGATTTACGACTGAATTAGAAAAACAAGCAATAAGATTGCGATAATACTCTAAAATAAAAGTGAAATAAAAAATTCTTGAGTCAGAAAAACCTTTATTATTTACATCTGTAAGACGCTATTGTAAATGATATGTAAAAATAATTAATCAGTATGATAAAAAAAGATATTAGTACTAACAAGGAGAGTGTTTCACCTTCGGGTCACCGTTTTTGCTCAAATTTTGGGAATGTTTTCTGGATGCAGGAATATGAAGAAAGCCAAAATTTTAGAGACCAACGCTCAATATTTCCCTTGTTACAGGCCATCGAAGAAAATCACTAAAAGAGTTACTAGATTTTCAAACGCTTATAGTTCCTCAGTATTATAACCTAGAAGCTTAAACCTTTTTTCAAATGAAAGCTGAGCTTAAATTCTTTTGAAATAGCACCTATAGCATCTTAAAATATTATTTTTTCCCGAAGTTAAAGCGTGATAAAGATTGGACCTGAATTTTTTATTTAAAACATGAATTAATATTAAAAGCTTGAATTGGGTTTAATCTTTATTACGCTATGAATTTGGGAAAAAATAATATTTCGGTATGCTATAACTACTATTTTGAAAGGATTTTAGCTCAGCTTTCATTTAAAAAAAGGTTTAAGCTTCTAGCTAATAATGCTTAGAAACTATAAGCGTTTGAAAATCTAGTAACTTTTTTAGTGATTTTCTTCAATGGCTTGTAACTAGGGAAATATTGAGCGTTGGCCTCTAAAATTTTGGCTTTCTTCATATTTCTGCATCTAGAAAACATTCCCGTAATTTGAGCGAAAACGGTGACCCGAAGGTGAAACACTCTCTTTGTAAGTCACTGTCAGTTCATTGAAGGTAGTTTGTCATAATGTTCTAAGACATAAATAAAGCTGCAACTGTTTTTACGGCGACATGCAAATTGTGTAACAATTGATAAGACGTGTTAGGCCGTAAATCTAAACCAGATGCAGCGTGCGTCATAGAACGACACTACTTATTGATTAGAAAAACTGTCATTAATCAGTGAACTAACCCCGAGCCTCTTATACATGATTTTGCCTGCGATATGAAATAAGTAACTCAATTTGTGAACACACAAATTCTATACAAACCTTTGAATACGAACGGCATTGCTCCAGACCTCACTGAAAAGTGATGGACTTCATGAGTGTAAAAGGCGATATGCAAAATTGTAGTGACTAGTATCTTAACTATCACTTGTAAATAATGTCTAAATCTTTGTAAAAAATTTGTTTCTATTATTATTCAATCGCCAAATATAATTACGCTCGAATATAGTTTAAAACCAAAATCCATAATAGCATGCTTTGGATAACGATTGTTTTGTAGATGTAGTGTAGAATCATTTAATTGTAATTTTATTAATATAAAACAATTCATAACTATTTTTTAATCAAATATATTGATAGAAACAATCAAGACATTATTTTGAGCATATTAATGCCTGTTTCAGAATTCTAACTCAATCAAAGAAAATTACTAATATCCATTTTTCATATCTCAAGAACTACATGAGATGAAGATCTCAAAATTGATATATAACGTTGTTATATTTAATAAATAATATAGAAAGTGATTCCAAGACTGATTGTCATATATTTCTATTCTGCATACTTTATACTCTTTCTATATTATTTACTTCATTCAACAAATTTATATATTAGTTATATACCTAATTTGGGCGTACGAAGGATTTATATTAGCGGGACTAATGATTTTGGCTTGAGCAGTAGACTGTTCTAGCTATAAATTATTAGTCGAGATCATATGTGTTCTTCGTTAGCCCAAGTCAGGTAGATGATTTTATGTCATCGTAGGTCATATGAGGGGCTATAAAAAGATTAAATACAAATGAAAAACATTATTATAAAATATAAATTTTCTGACTATTTATTTGATGAATTCTCATGAGTAAAGAACTGAGCGTCACGGGCATACTTCTGCCTGTAGATGCTACAGAGAAAGACGATGACGAACTACGGAAACGAACGAACGACGCTTGTTTATCTGTCTTTGTATTTACTATAACCTTTTGGCTATGCGCTCTTCTTTATCTGTCTTTGTCTTTACTATAGTAGTGTAGCGATAGGCACTCTTCTTAATCTGTCTTTGTCTTAACTATAGCAGTGTAGCTAGGCGCTCTTCTTCATCTGTCTTTGTCTAACTGTAGCAGAGCGGGGAAACAACATAATATAACATTCAACTTAAAACCATTGAATCTTATACATTATGATCAATGGTATATATGATTGAGTAGTTGTAATCAGAATGAAAAATAATTAAATCTCATTGTGTATAAACATTTTATAATCAAACATATTGATAGAAACAATCAAAATACATCATTTTCAGTGTATTAATCTGTATTTTAGATTTTCCACTTGAATCAAACAAAATTGCTATTGTCCTTTTTTCATGTCTCAGGAACTGAAAGAGATAGAGGTCTGAAATTTGATACATAGATTCGTTATGTTTAAAAAATAATATAGAAAGTTATTTTGAAACTCTGAGATATTTATTTCTTTACTTACACCCTCATACACTCATTCCACATTGATACATTTTTTTAAATATTTACATTAAACTAATTGTTAGAATTGTAAAATATATACTTATTGATTTATGAATATATTTCAATATAGTTAAATGTAATGTAATTTTTTAAGTTCAAAACATAAACCTAAAGCTATTTCACTATGAACAACATAATATAAGATTTAACTCAAAAGCATTGAATCTTATAAATTATAAATCTTATGGTATATAACTATTTTATAATCAAACATATTGATAGAAACAATAAAAAAACATTATGTTCAATGTATTAATCTATATTTCAGATTATCCACTTGAATAGAACATAATTGCGATTATCCATTTTTCATATCTAAGGAACTAAAAGAGATAGAGATCTGAAATTTAATACATAACTTTGTTATTTTTAAAAAATAATATAGAAAGTTCTTCTAAAACAGATTACCATATACTTCTACTTGTACAAGCTTAATTACTTACATTCATGAGATATACAAATTTCAAGGATAAGTTTATAATAAAAAAAATAAATATCTTAAAATTTTGAAACATATTACATCTACTCAATCATATAAACCATTGATTATCATGTACAAGATTCAATAGTTTTGAGTTAAATCATATATTATATTGTTTAAATTTAAATGGCTTCAGATTATGTTTTTTCTTTTTGTATATAACAATTTGATAATCAAAAATATATTGATGAAAATATTTATAGGAAAACAAAAAATAAAAAATAATAAAATAAATAACTAATAATAATTATATGAATATTTATTAAAATTTTATTTACATGTACACACGCATATGAAAATATTTATTTTAAAATTTTAAACTATTGTTGGGTGCATGCAACGAACTAGTAGATCGCTTATAATTAAAAAACGATCTCGCTCAATGTTAAATTCTCCTCTCATTAATCGGTTAATCACTTCATACATTAACGCTGGAAATTTCAGAAAGAATGTATTAACCTGCTGAAGGGCTATAGCCCTGATCTAATAATCAACGAATGAAGGTAGACTATCATATCCTTCTACAGCCTATTTAAAATAGAGATTCATTATTTTTGATTTAGGCCCATATGGTATTCTATGTATAAGAAAAAAGAATAAATGATTAAAAGGAGAATACACGATTAAAATTATTATTAAACTTACACTCTCTCCATTTTTCTTTCTTGTAATTTTTTCTTTTACTTTTTTAATAACTTTCGATGACGATGCGCGAAGCATCGTTTTGAACTTTAAAATAACGTCTTCCGATCATATGATCGAGACTGTAATTCGCGCCGAAACGTAATTCAAATATCATAGTTTTCAATAATAAGATATTGCTTTTATAGAAACGATAGCATAACGTTGAATTAGAATAAAGAACACAAATACGGAATACAGAATACGACTATGAAATTCATAGTCAGTAAGTTTCTTTCGCTGAGGGTGCAACTGACGTGTTAGTCCTACTAGTTTCAAAATTCACTAGACTCTCGAATGTTAACGCATAGAGATACAAGCATAAATAAGCATAGTGTTGATAAAGTAGAACGCTATTATTTTTATTCTAAACTATAACTATATTATACACTCAGATAATACTAATAAATTGTAATTAATATTTTTTATACACCTTATTATTTTAATATTTAAGTGTATACTTGTATATATATATATATATCTCCCTATATTATATAGTTATATAAAAAAAAGAAAACCTCCTCTCCTACCCCTCATTATTTCTCCCCCTATTTTGTATGCTTAAAACATCACAATCCACCCCTCAAAATAATGTAAAAATCTGTCTGGAAATGATCTTTTTTGAAAAAAAAGACACCCCTCACTACCCCAGTCACTCCTCTACTACCCAAGTCACTCCTTTTGCTACCCCTCGTACGTCACTCATCCCCCCTCAGATAATTTAGCTAAATATACCTTATTTTACCAATGTATTTGTTACTCATTCTCTATACCCCTTCATTACTCCTCATTTTTTTTCTCTCCTCCTCAAAAAATCACAAGTCACCCCTCAAAATAACGTAAAAATGTCTCTTAAAATGTCTTAGAAAAAAAAAAAAAAAAAAGATACTCCTCACTACCCCAGTCACCCCTCTACTACCCAACCCTACTAAAAAATCTCAGGTGAGAAATCACCTGATTTCTCAAGTGATTAATCATGCCAAAATCTCATGTGATGATTTTTTTGGTTTTTACACGTTTCAAACCATGCTTAGTCAATTGCGAACTATTTTTGAAAATTTTTGAAAAATTGAACTTAAAAAATTTTTTAAAAATTTGGTCTTAGAAAAAATTTTGACTTATTTTACAAAAAATTTTCTAAGTTCAATTTTTCAAAAATTTTCAAAAATAGTTCGCAATTGACTAAGTATGCTCTGAAACGTGTAAAAACCAAAAAAATCATCACATGAGATTTTGGCATGATTAATCACCTGAGAAATCAGGTGATTTCTCACCTGAGATTTTTTAGTAGGGAAGTCACTCCTCGCTCCACAAGTCACCCCTTATAACCACTCATAACCCTCATACACTCTTCATATAATCATTATAAACCATCAAGAAAAAAATTCAAAAAATTTTTAAATTTTATATTTATGAAATACTTACTTAAGACTATCTAATGAAATATATATTGAATACATAGTTACCAATATTATAGATCGTTGATATAATTATTTTTTAACCATCAACTAATACCTACGTTCCTTAGACAACTTTCCGAACTACCCATACTGAGACAAAAAAAATAAGAAATTTCTACTTCCAACATTTAAGCTTACTTTTTTTTGTGTCCAAGCTGTACTTACCTAAAAGTAAAGCACATTTTACTTTGTGCTCATTATCTTGCTCAAAAAAACTTATCAAAAAATTTCCTATGTCTAAAAGATTCTTCTTCCAGGTTAGTTTAAATTTGTTTTCTTGTTTTTGTCTTGAGTTGATCTTGTGAAAGTCTTAAGTAGAAGTTTTTATTTTTTTTATCAGTATAACGAGGTATTGTCCATGGCGCGTTGGGTTTTCTTTTTGTTTATAAAGAAAAATTAAATATTAAAAGTGGTACCCTTCGCCAGTAGCCCTACATAGCCACTTTTAAAATAATTTAAATTAAAAAAATTTTTTCACATTTCTTTATATGTCAAAAGTAAAAATGTTATTGTAAATTTACATTAATTAAAAAGAACAAAATTATAATAATTATTAATTCATTTATTTATGAAAAAGTAAAAATAAAAATTATATTGTTAATGTAAAATTTTATCTATTAAACTCTTTATACAATAAAGGTATATAATTTTTATTTTATTTATTTTTAATATTTTCAATATTTTAAAGAATATATTTGTATCCTTTTTCGTTTGTTTATATTTAATCATTTATAATATAAATTATATAAGAAATTATAAATTTTTTATATAAAGAGTGTGATATTACTTTTTTAAAATTTAAATAAATAATTTAATTAAATTCAATTCTTTAAAAAACGATTCTATATAAATTTATAATATATTTTTAATATATTTATTTTAAAATTATAACTATACTTATTATGATTTTCTTACCTATTTTATTGTTTCTAATATATATTTAAATTAATCTAAAATAAAATAAATCATAATTAATTAATTCATAAAGAAATATAAAAATATAAGTATTTTAAATTATAATTATATATTATTTCAAAATATAATATTAAAAAACAAATTTCTAATTATTTCATAATATAATATTAAAAAATATACTTATCTTAAATTACAAAATATAATAATATTATATTACTAATCTGGTGAAGGCTAAAAAGAAAGAAGTAAATTTTTATTCTGTTTTTAATTTATTTAAAAAAAAATATATTAAAAATTAAAAAAAATAACCTTATTTAGAAACATTTTGTTTCCATTAATTAAATTGACAATATACATTTTTGTTTCATTTAAAACTTTTATATTTTCAATTCCTCCAATTTTTAAAATGAATGAATTCTTTATTTATTGATAACAAATATAATATATACATATATAAATATATATATATATATATATATATATATCTATATAAAACCGGTAAAAATTTTTTAATTTACTGTCATGTCTCTTTAAATTGTTAATTTTCCTTTTAAAAATTTTTGTTTTAATAAATTAAATTTTAAGAATTAATTTTAATTTCTTTTTCTTTTCACGCCTATATGCCCTTCTACATCCGAAGGTGTCAAAAGGGTTATAATTTTCAATTAGATCAAAATAAATATAATCAGAGGAATATATTTAGCAAAAGAAATTTAAAACAATGTTAATTTCCGCGACCGTAATTTTAAGATAAGTCGTTTACAATAGGTATACCTGACGCATGATTCATGCCAAACATTGCATACAAACGATAATAGATATATATATTGAACCTTTGCGCGTACCAACTATACACATTTCGAATACAATAGATCTTTCTGTACCGAAAAAATATTTTTTCTCTACCTAAACTTTCTACACAGAATATCGTTTGTGTAAATGTTTGGTATGGACGACTGCGAGAAATATTTTTTATGATAAAATTATTTTCTTTTTCACGCTCGACAAATCTTAGAGCAAACAATTTTTTTTTTGTACACATTTCTAATACATGCATATCGGAAAATAGCCTAAGGGTGAAATCAGATGGAGCGGAAAATAAGCGACGGAACGTCACAGAACCTCAATTCCGCATCTTTTTATTCCGCCAACGGAGTAAAGACGACGTAATTGACGACATCAATTTTTATTTTGTTTAAAAAAATTATTAGTGCTTCAATAACCTCATGTAATATTTTTAATTTGCTTTCCATAGCTGTACTTTTAATGTCAATCAAAGTTTTAAATTCTATTTTGGTTAACTATTTGTTTAAACAATTTCAAAAAGTCTGTGACGCTTCTATTATCCCGTCAAATTTGTTTCCCTATATTCACATGGAGCGGAATAGAAGTTCTGTGACGTTGATTAGCAATTTTGTAATTAAAAAATAATGATGTTAATTAAAATATTTGGTTATAATAACAAACTATATTTTATTTTTATAAAAAAAGAATCTCATTACAATAACAATAGGTGATTATTTCCAACTTTTTTAACATTTTTGTTGTTAATTTAAAATTCGCGGATACATTTGTATGCTATTTTTAACAATTTTTCAGCTACATTCCGCGCCATGTGAACATAGGGAAAAAATTTGACGGAAAACAAGGCGACGGAATGAATGTTTTGTGACGTTCCGTCGTCTATTTTCCGCTCCATCTGATTTCACCCTAAGGGACCGACAATTATCTTTCAGCCAGACGGACACCATAAAAATTGTCTCAACAGGCTGTGAAAATTGTCGCCACTAATCCGGGAAAAACCCAAAAAGAAATATTATTTTTAAAATATACACAAACATTTTCTTTTTCCAATCATTTAAAATAATTAATTGATCAATAAAAATATAGAAACATTTATCTTTATATATATATATATATATATATATATATATATATATATATATATATATATATATATATATATATATAATATAAAAAAATATTATATATATATATATATATTATATATATATATATTATATACTATTTTTAAATAAATTCCTTATCAACTCAAAAAAAATAATAGAACCGTTGTCTTTAAAATTGAAATGTATACATTTATTCACAGTAATTATTATTTAAAAGGGAAATGTTTGTTATATTTCCGAAATTTCGATTTAGATTATTATAAAAAATTAATAACCATATATCTCTCTTTTTTTATGTAAATATAATACCTTCTTTGCAATATATTCCTGGTTAGTTTTAAATTAGCTAATATAATCTTAATAATAATTCATATTAATGATTCACAATGTGAATCTAAAAGGGTACAAAGAAGAATTTTATCTTTTCTTCACTCTTATTAATATTTTAATCAATATTATACACTTTTTATCCTTTTAGAAGAAACACTGTGAATGTTCTCGAATGAATAGTTATAAGTTAAAATTTATAGATAAAATTTATTTTATAGATAGAAATTAAGATTTATTACTTTTTATAATTATAAATTTAAGGATTTACCTTAAGACATGTATGTACATATATATATACACGTTATTCATAATAATTAAATGATTTCTTTTCTATTTTTAATGAAATAAAATACCACAAAATATATATATATATATATATATATATATATGTTTATGTCGTCGTAGGCCGTATTCGGTGGAATACCTATAGACCACGCTAAATTTGTATAGGCCTTGCATACGTTCATGCTAATATCTCGACGATATTCTCTCTGTCAATACTCCCTTAGGGAGTATTGACAGCTCTATACTCCCTAAGGGAGTATTGACAGATCGAGATATCACATAGCATGGCCGTATATGACGCGAGTGACATCGATTCGTAGGTTAGTGAAAACAAAAGAATGTCGTTAGATATGTCAATGTTCATACAAATTCATATAAAATCTTAACTTTACAGAATGTTTTGTTTGAACAAATTTTCAAAGTTAAACAGTTAATAAGTAAAATAAATAAGTAAATAATGACATTATTTACTTTTTTTTAATAAAACATATATCATTAATTTAAAAAAATCATTTTTATAGTTCCTCATACGGCCTACCAACGACATAAACTTATCTACGTAACTTGGGAGTACGAAGGATTCTGAATCCAGGCTTGACTAAAGTGTTTGTCGCTTGAGCAGCAGTCGTCTCGGCGCGCTTCGCGCGCCCTCGACAACTGCTACTCAAGCGACAAACACTTTAGTCTCGCCTGTATTCATCCTTCGTACTCCCGAGTTACGTATATAACTAATATACATGCAATGCGTTTAACAATTTTATAATTTCTTTCTAATGTTCTTATATAATTTTAACAATTCAATATGTATTAATCATTTTTTTTGTGTTTATTCATTAATGTTTTATATATAATTTTCATAATTCTTTTAGAATAAGATAGTATATTAATTATTTCTTTTGCGATAATTCATTGTTTTGTTAAAATTAAGTTTAATATTTTTGTAACTTATCCTAAAGGAGGGATGCCTTAGAGAGAGAAAGAAAATCTACTACTAGAGACTCATCGCGGAAATATCTGTAAGTTTCGCATTATGGGCAATTTTTAAATGCGAAAAACTTTAGTCCAGCCAATTAGCCCGCCCACTATTTCAAAGAAAACTCAATTTTTCCGATTGAGCACCCTTACGCGCCCCACTTAGCTTGCCACTTCTCCAATTTTCTTGACCTTAATCTCAAAAGGGATGTTCCTAAATACTCCCACTTCAAAATCCAGTTCGTAAATTGCAGCAAAAACACAATTCAGTTCTCATCAAGTTCTCATCAGAGCCTCATCAAGTTTTTTTACAAAATTCTAAAGTTCTACTAGCATTCAAGTACAAGGAAAACATAATTTCTCCAAGGATCTCCAAGATTTCTTTCACTGATTTTTTTTTTCAAGGACTCTCTCTCTCTCTCTCTCTCTCTACGAGCATTTCCAACCTTTTTAAGGATAAGTGAGTATAAGTTTTATTTTAATAAACATTCAAATTTAAAATCAAATTGTTTTATTTAAAATTATAACAAACTAGTTACCTATTTTCAATTCTTTTTATTTTTGCATGCTTAATCAATTTTAAAATCATTAATAATTTATAAAAGTTTTCATTTTTATATATTTTTTGAAATTTATTATTATAACTCCTTCACCTTTCCGCCGACATTGGATAGGATCTCGACAGTATAAGTAACTTGGATTCTCACGCTTAAGGATCCGCTTGTACTCAAACCTTTCCTTACTTCCTACCAATCTTATACCGGAATAGTTCGCGTTATCATTTTTTCTTTGGTATAAAAAGAGACGGTTAGTGGTCAAGTAACCAGGCCGTCAAGCAACCCTTAAACATCGGCGCTAATGAATGTACGTCCCTCAGACGTCACATTTACCATGTATAAATATAAATTTATAATACCAAATTCTTGCAAATATCCAATAATTTCTAATTTTTTGCCTTTTTCTATTTTTAATATATCATCGTCTGTAGAATTTATTACAATTTTTAATTTGTAATGACCATCAGTTATATTAGAATAATATTTTGTACTATTATTATCTTTTTGAATAAATTTATTTCCCAAAATTTCTTCAATTTCTAAAAAATTTTTATAAAACATATATAATATATATTATAAATTTATTAATTGAACAATATACTTATTAGTCCTTTTTTTATTGAAATTTCATTGAAATTGATTTTATCTGGATTTAAATTTTTCATGTCGATTTCTCCAAGCGATGTTATTGATGAATAATGGTATAAAGTTAATTCATAAAGCATATTTCCACGATCAAAGCGCGTAGCACTTTTCGCAGACACATTTTCTATTAATATTTTTTTAAAATACATATTTATTTTAGATAAATATTTTTAAATATTTCAACAATAATATAAATATAATTAATATTTTACATTATGAAGCTTCAGATCATTTTTAAATTTACATATATTGCCATTTAATATGTTACATTGAATTAATACACCATTATTATTATTCACAATAAATTTTAATAAAGAAAATTCTTTTTCAGTTTGTTTATTTAAAAAACGTTCTTCGTCCATAATTTCTTTAATATAAGCTACAAGTGATCTAAAATTAAATTTAAAAATATGTTTATTTCAATTATTAATATTTTTTTCATGAATGATTATGATAATTTTAATTAATTGTAAATAATACGTAGATTTATCTCCAATTATTATTTTTGTTTTTAAAAAATCAGATGAAGACATCATTAAACTTTTTTTAATTAGTGGTTCATCAGATGATCTTTCTTCATTAATTTTTCTTTTTGACATTTTACTAATAAGGAAATAAAATATTAAAGATAATACCTCAACTAAAGGATTGGCAGTTCAGAAAAATCTAATATTATTGATATAAGTATAAATGTTTTATTTAATCAGATAAAACTTTTAAATTAAGATAAATTTCGAAAGCATAAGAAAAAATTATAAGTATTATAATTTTTCTATGTTAAGAAGAAACCAGATTCTGTTCTCTGTTAAGACAGGCAAAAATATTATAAACATATACCTACACTTCAGCATTCCTTACTTTTTTCAAAAACAAAGCGGTAAAATTTTTTTTTTTTCTGCATAAATATTTATATACCGATTAATGATTGAATAAATAACCAAAATCTCAATTAGACAAGGACAGCGAATCCGGCCTGATTTTAACAAGTACTTTGTATATAGATATAATTATATACGCGCGTACATTAAGTTAAGATGTCTATAACTTTTCAAACTTTTTATCAAAAACTCTATTTAAAACGAATTAAAACACTTGTTACTTTTCTTTCATGCTAAATAATTTTAGAAAATTTTAACTATATTTTATTTAAACTATGATCTCCTTATATTCCCAATCTATTTTTCTGAATTGTAAATCATTTGGCTGAGATAATATTTTACCATCAATAATTATTTAAATATATTAAATGATAAATAATTACTTAAGTTTTTAAGTTAGCCTAGTTATCTACTTTATGAGTTCTACAATGTCGTATAAGATTATCTTTTCTAGAATATCTTTTTCCACAAATTTTACAAATAATATAATTATTTTTTAAATGAGTTTTTAAATGTCTGTTTAAATGATCAATTCTTGAAAATTTTTTTATACAGTGTATGCAATTATAATTTTTATTTTTTTTATGTCTTTGAATATGTCCTTGTAAATATTTTTTTTTTTAATATCGAACCACAAATTTTACATATATTTGATTTATTTTTATGTTTTTCTTTAATATGAATAAGTGAATAAGTTTCGTTTACAAAATATAATTTGCAAAATGAACAAATGGCCACATCTGAGTTTTCTTTTAAATTTAAATCCATATTTATAACTAATTAAAAATTACATTATATAAATTATATATTAATAAATATAAATTTTTTAAATAATAATAATTATAAATATTTTAAAAAATAATAATTCGCTACAATTATTCCATTTATGTATTTAAATACAATAAACATATACACATTTTATAATAATTTTCTTTTTGACAACCAAAAATTAACTAATAATTATTTATATGATTATTGAATAAAATCATATAAAATTTTAAATAAAAATTATCAAATAAAAAATCAAATAAAATCAAATATTATCAAATAAAAACATGTTATAAAAAAGTTAAACTAAAACATATTTAGATTCAAAATTATGTAAAAATTTATAAGAAAGAATGTTTTATATTACTTTAACGTTATCAATTTTTTAATAAACGTCATTTGAAATGAGAAAAAAAAATCTAACAAATCCCATGTTTAGATTATAAATTTCTTTAATTTACAAGTATTGAAAATTGTGTAGAAATTATTTTTTTTTTTTTTGAATAAAAACTAAATGTAACATGTGAAACTTCTATAGAATAAAAACGGTTTAATCAAACAACTGCCAAGAAAAAGGTATTTAATTTTTTCAAGTTCACCCATAAACTAAAGTTATTTATTTACTACTAGCTGGTTAACCCCATTATAATGCACAATAAAATAATCACATAAATTCAGAATCTGAGATTCGTCCAGCTGAAGCGATTTTATAATACATCTGTAATTAACCACTGGCTCTACACGGTATAAATTAGAAAAACCGCAACATGAATATTAAGAACAACCATCTATGAGATATATAAAAACATCGAATATCATGGACTATTAATAGATATGTTATATTTAAAAATTACAATTTAATGTTTTTTGGTTTAATGGATCCAGTTTCAAATGAATACATTGTTGTAGAAAACTTACAACATCAAGAAGAATTAGATGATTTAAATAACCAAATAAACGAATTTGAAAGATTTCAAGAGCAATACGAAGAATGTATGGAAAATTTGAATAAAAATGCAGATTTATCTAGACTAAATAATGCAATTAATAACTATATCGGTATTGAAAATGAAAAACTTCTATTTGAAAATTGGAACAACGTAACATATTATTATAAATATATGACAGATAAAATTATTCAATATAAGTTAGAAATACGTGATCCAATAATGGAATATTATATCACAACTCATAATAGCAGCACATCAAGCACAGCTCGACACAAACAGCTATTCTTAAATTAACTGATGACATAAGATCGGGTCTAGACAAAAAACTCGTCACGTTACTTTTACTTTTTGACTTCAGTAAGGCATTCGACACGATCTCTTCCTTCAAGTTACTTACTAGGCTTAGATCGATGGGGCTTTCCAGGGCTGCTCTCTTGTGGATTAACTCCTATATTTCAGGAAGGAAACAAATGGTTTCCACGCATTTAAACGAGGAATCGAGTTGGCTGACAACCAGCCTTGGAGTTCCACAGGGTTCGGTACTGGGGCCTCTGTTGTTTTGTCTTTACATTAATGACGTACGTGACGCTCTTGACTCTGGTTGCGTCGGGCACCTACTTTATGCAGACGACCTGCAAATTTACACGCAGGTGCCTCGCGAGAATATGGAAGAAGGTATTCACACTCTACAGAGGGCGGCCAAAGCGGTGTCGGAGTGGGCTGCTGGTGTCTCTCTCACTTTGAATTCTAATAAAACCAAGGCAATCATCTTTGGCAATAGTCGTTTTGTAAATTCTTTTTATGCTGATGGGTCACGTACGATTGATCTTGAGGGAGGTATCAGTATACCTTTTTCTGACTCCGTGACGAGTCTTGGTGTTGTGCTTGACCCTAAACTTTCATGGGTACCGCACGTTGATATGATTACAAAAAAGTTTAATAGAGTTTCATATGCCCTGCGGTTTTTCCGTCGGTACACCACGGAGACTCTGCGTAAACAGCTCGCAACCGCCCTGCTGTTTCCACATCTTGACTATTGTTCGGTGGTTCTGCTCGATGCTTCTCAGGAGTTGAGAAGACGAATACAGAGATTACAAAATTCATGTGTGAGATATGTAATGGGTTTGAGAATGGGTGATCATGTTTCTCTTTATAGAACCGCGTTGGGTTGGCTGCGCACTGATTCGAGGAGACAGTATTTTTTGGCTGTGCTTATGTACAAAATCGTGCGCATGAATACTCCGGAGCATCTAATGAGTCTCTTCACTAGATGTGTACCTAGGGCGGCTACTAGGGGAGAGACTAAGGATCTTGCGGTGCCCTTTATGCGCACTGAGACTGGAAGAAATTCCTTCCAAGTTCAAGGTGTGCATTTTTGGAATTCTCTACCTGCTGAAATTAAGTATCTTCCATCTATCAGCAGGTTCAAGACGGCAGTGAGGGGATACCTACTTGACCTTGAGTAACGGATATTCTCTTTATGTTATATTTATAGTCCCTTTATGTTAATTTATTATCATGTGTAGTCCTGTATATAGATTTAAGGTGTGCTTGTATTTATAGTATGGATGATGAGCGCATGGTTGAGAGTGAATGCATTATTTTTTTATTATCTTTGACTATTTGACTCGTTTGATTTTATTATATTTTATTTTTGGTTTTATTTTATTTACTAGTTTGACTGATAGATATTAATTCGACATATTTGTTTATTGTTATTTTATTGATGATTGTGTGTGTATTTTATTATTGTAATGATCTGTGATATCACTCTGAATAGTGACTTACTTTTGTAGTATTATTAGTTTTAGGAAATCGACTGTGATATCATATGTACAATAATTACATTATCTCATTTCTGTATCTTATTATGTATTAAATACTATATTTTTGTTTTGTTACACACTTTTTGTAAACTATTACAAATAAATAAAATATCTATCCATCTATCTATAATACAATATATTATAAATATTTATTACGTATTGCTAATATAATTTTCTTTATATGAAATATGTTTAAAAAGAAATATATTAATTTCGAGTATATAAATTGAAGATACTAAATACACAGGCCAACATGGTTTTGTTGTCAAAAAGTGGAGGGTCATTTCCGAAGTAATTTTTTGCGTAGAATCCGAATCCGGGGTCCGAATTGCTCTATCACGTCAGGATTTTGAGATATTTGAGGTTTCTTACCCAAAAAATGGCGTTTTTGGCTACTTTTGAGGTTATGTACAGAAGAGACAAAATTTTTTGGGAGTTTTTTTTAGTTGCATCTTATAGCACTACTCTTCCTCTTTAATTTAAGAGTCGCAGAGTTCAATTACGATTTTTCTACACCAAGTTACGCCAATTTGAAATTACGAGCGGGAGTCCCTTCGCCAATATTAAAACATGTTTTCTTTTTAATTTTGCCCCGTCTCACTTTGGAATTCCTTTAAGCATACATTTCTTTAGTGTGAATCATTTAGTATAATTTTGTCCCGTCTCATTGATATACAATTTTTTATTATTTGTACAAAAAAGACCATTTGTATTGATTCTGTATTTATTGTAATCGCAAATAAATCATTTTTTTAATAACATTTTAAGCAACAATTTACTAGATAGCTCTTAATTGTTCGTTCATGGTGCCTTATTTTTTGGAAAAAATTTTGTGAATATTTGTATTTGATCTGTTGGTTAACAACTCGCTGGAGGTATAAAGTATTAAATTAAATATTCTAACTATTGATCATTTCAATAATGACCTTGCGTAAGTGTTTAAATAATCCTGACAGCTTTTGCTACATTTGTAGTCGCTTCGTGTTCGCAAAAAATGCGATGAAAATCAATGAAACGATAAAAATATTTTATCTTAATTACTTCAATATTTCGATAACTAATCAGGATAAGTCTTGGGTTCCACATACGGCTTGTAAATCATGTGTTGAAACATTAAGACGTTGGTATAATGCCCATAAAGAAGTAACACCAATGCCTTTCAAAACTCCTGCAATTTGGTGTGAACTTGTTAGCCACAATGAATGTTATTTCTGTTTAACCAAAACATTTGGATATAATATTAAAAATGCTTGTAATATAAAATATCCGAATGTAGCAAGCGTAACGAAGCCTATTCCTTTTGCATCTGGTGATGTTCCTCCAAGCCCTCCATTTGTAAGAATAAATGTTGAAGACCATACAGTCTGTGACGATATTGAAAATCAGGATTTTGAAGACATCGAATCAACCTCTGATGCTCCTATTTTATTTGATCAGGCTTCTTTAAATGATTTAGTCAGAGATTTAGGCTTGTCGAAAGAAAAATCTGAGTTGTTAGGATCAAGACTTCAAGAGAAACACCTTCTTGCTCCAGGAACTACTTTTAGTTGGTATCGTAATCGAGAGAAGGAATTAGTTGAGTATTATTCTGCATGTGATGAATATGTTTTTTGTAATGATGTTAAAGGCTTAATTGAAAAATTAGAACTTCCTTATGATACTGATCAATGGAGATTGTTTATTGATTCCTCAAAAACAAGTTTGAAAGCAGTTTTATTGCATAACTCAAATAAATATGCGTCAATACCTATTGCTCATTCTGTACACCTAAAGGAATCATATGAAAATGTAGAAACTATTCTTAAAGCAATAAAATATGAACAGTATAAATGGGAAGTATGCGGAGACTTAAAAATGGTTTCAATGCTGCTTGGACAACAATTGGGTTATACAAAATATCCGTGCTTTATATGTTTGTGGGATAGCAGAGATAGAGTTAAGCATTACGTTACAAAGGATTGGCCTCTTCGTAAAACTTTAAAACCTGGAGATCCCAACATTATTCAACAACCGTTAATTGACTCTAAAAAAGTTTTGGTTCCTCCGCTTCATATAAAATTAGGATTAATGAAGCAATTTGTAAAGGCTCTTGATACCGATGGTGCATTATTTCAATATCTTAGAGACAAATTCCCTTATTTAAGTGAGGCGAAGATAAAAGAAGGAATATTTGTTGGACCACAAATAAGAGAATTAATGAAAACAACAGAGGTTGAACAGGTTATGACAAATGTAGAAAAAGAAGCCTGGATTAGCTTTAAAAAAGTTGTTAAAGGATTTTTGGGTAATAATAAAGTTAGTGATTACAAAGAAATAGTTGACGATATGATTGAAAAATTTCAGAATTTAGGTTGCAGAAAATCTAGGTGCCCTAAGCGAAGAGCAAGGTGAGCGATCTCATCAGGACCTCAAAGAAATGGAAAGACGTTATCAGGGTAAATGGTCTCCAACAATGTTAGCGGACTATTGCTGGTGTCTTCAACGAGATGAGCTAAATGTTCGTCATAAAAGACGGTCTGGGTCAAGATCTTTACTAGATCAAAAAAAAGATTTCATAAGTTAAACTGAAATAGTTTCTAATCGTGAGAGGCGAGAGGACTCACGTAAATTAAGCGCCCCGATCATGAGAGGCAAGGGGACTCACGTAAATTAAGCACCCCGATCGTGAGAGGCGAGGGGACTCACGTAAATTAAGCACCCCGATCGTGAGAGGCGAGGGGACTCACGTAAATTAAGCACCCCGATCGTGAGAGGCGAGGGGACTCACGTAAATTAAGCACCCCGATCGTGAGAGGCGAGGGGACTCACGTAAATCCAGCACCCAAAGGGAACAGATTTTACTACGTCCACGTCGTTGTTCCTGGGTAATGCTAAATGTAAAAAAAAGTTTAACTTGAAATGCACTTGAAGATCAAGCTGAAGGTCAAATTCAATGTCACGATACCTGTGTAAATATAAATTACTATAATGTATTATGTTTATCGTAACAACAAAAGTTATTAGATAGCAGAAAATGAAAATATGTTTCATATTTGCAATGTTTTTTGAAAATTTTTATACGTCATTTTGAATCCGCCATCTTGAATTTGAAAATTTTAATATCTCAACTTCATATTCGTAATTAGTAACCCCAAAAATCCCCAAGTAAAAATTTTGAAGAAAAAATACCCAGTAGACAAATGTCTGCCTCAACGTATTCAATGCAAATAGTCATGCAATTGATAGGACATATCTCGTAATTTCAAATTGGCGTAACTTGGTGTAGAAAAATCGTAATTGAACTCTGCGACTCTTAAATTAAAGAGGAAGAGTAGTGCTATAAGATGCAACTAAAAAAAAACTCCCAAAAAATTTTGTCTCTTCTGTACATAACCTCAAAAGTAGCCAAAAACGCCATTTTTTGGGTAAATAACCTTAAATATCTCAAAATCCTGACGTGATAGAGCAATTCGGACCCCGGATTCGGATTCTACGGAAAAAATTACTTCGGAAATGACCCTCCATTTTCCAACAACTTCCATGACCCCAATATTTGTAGGCCTGTGATATTATTGTTAGGTGACAGAAATTTTACTTTTATTACACTTCAATTTTTATTCAAATGAATAATTAATATTTTAATGCTTCTCCATAGTGAAAAGAAAGAGGCCTTAAAAACGTCAAGGTTACTTTCTTTTCACTCTTTTATCAGTTTTCTACGAAGCCAAGCTCGACCGTTGACGGGAGCCTTTGCTTCGTCTCCACTCTTTCTCTACTTCGTTGAGTTGAAGTGGGGACTTAGCGTCGGTTCCCATGCATAAGGCGGGTGAGAGCAAAGAGGAGAGAGGACTACCTTTCTCTGTCTCCACGCTCTCCCCCACAACAATTAAAACGTTTGAAGCTGGCTCGAAGACAGATTGGTGAAGAGAAAAAAGTTGTTCTATAGAGAGACGCGCGGGATAGGCCCGATGGGCAAGTTCGAGAGGCGGAAAGCTCGCGCAGCTTTCTCCTCGTATATAAAATGTTAAGTGTTTTTCTTTTTTCTTTTTCTTTAGTCATTACCTAAGTTTCTTTTTATTTTTTTTCATCTTCTCTCGTGATTGTAAACTCAGTTAGTATTTTACGTTATCTAGAGGGTTTAGTGGTTCGTTAATTTACCCGGTTAAACTTTCCGGTTAAAACGTACGGGAGTGTTTTTACAAAAGAAGGCGAGCGAGGTAGCAGCAACCAGGAAAGCCGGCCAACAGTTTGTCCACACAAGATAAGTATTTTAAACTGCTATATAATAATTCAATTTATAAATTAAATTAATATATTAAAGAAATTGAGAAAATAAGAGTTTTTTTTTATATAGTTTTGAAAAACGTTATCTTAATAGTTTATAATATAGCCGATTAATCTTAATATTTTATACTAAATAAAAACGTTAAAACATCAATGAATGATGAGTAAAAATATTCAGTCGAAAAATTAGTGGATGAATTTCTGAAAATGATTAAATCACATCGACTGATTATGGTAAATCTCAACGATTTTAATAAAATTATATAAATAATTGTATACCTTTCAAAACTAGATAAATATTATTTGTATAAACAACTTATCAACAACCTATGTTCTTATAAAAGTACATTTAATAAATTAGACTCTCGTTGTCGCTATCTCAAAGTTACAATAACAATATTTCTTAAAAAGTTTTGGTAGAAATTTCACGTATCAAATTATTGCATTTTTTTTTCACAAATTATAAGCATACAATATATGGTCAAATGTAATAATGTTTTTTTACGCTTTTATTCATCTCTTAATTAAAATATATCTAATGTTCTTAATTTAATGATTATGATTTTAATATTGTTCGGAATCCTTGTTAATAATATTGAATGTTGTTCTTTGGAAAATAGTGCTATAAGCTACATCATTAATACTAGGTATCATAAAATGCACGATTAGCAATATTTGCGAAATATGATAAAAAAAGGAAGTAAAAGATAATAAAGTGAAATTTTCAAATAAAAGGATAAAATTTTGGTTGTAGTTAATTTTAAGATTTAAAAGATCAATAAAGATGTATCTATATTTAGTTAATATTAATTAATATAGTTAATATTACTTGACTTTGATATTCAATGTAAAATGATTCTTTTAAGCTTCATTCTATTTCATAAAAATATTTGACTTATAATTAATAGAATACTTATAATAAGGTAAAAGTTTGTTTATAACTTTTAATAAAATAATCACTAAATTTCAACTACTTCTTAAGTCATTTCTTCAACTGTTTTTTTTTTCCTCACTTTTGTTGTATAAACTCATTTTAAACAAACATATTATGGTAAACTATATATGATATTTTAACAAGTTTTTAAACTAACACAGCTATGTAACTTATAACGAAAATTCTGACTTTTGTTTTGAAAACATTTTTACTTTAGCCTTGACAAGCCATTCGTCCGCAAAAATCTAAACTTGCTTGTGACGAAATTAGTTAATATTACTTCAATGTGAAAACTGTTCAGTTAATTATTTTGCGGTTTACAAAAGAAAGTTTATAATATTAAAATCACTTTTAATCGTATTAGTATTTCACAGTTCAAAGAGATTCATTAGTAACAAAAATCAAATTGACACCGTTGTGTTTTTCAATCGACCATTTTTCAGAAACAGTTAATTTGTTAATAACAACTATTGTGAACGAATTACGAATTCATTCATTAAATGCAGAACATTAATCGATCCATCAGATATTTTTTCAATAAAATCAGTAGGTTAAAACCTTTTTTTATTATAAAAAAATAACAGAAATATAGAGACCCAACTGAAGCGTATAATGTAAAATTTAAATAAAAAATAATAGTATATTACACACCAAGGGAGGTAAAGTACTGGTGAGTCCATAGCACATATAATTGCCACCTCGAGCCGAAGGCGAGGGTGGCAAATATGTGTTATGGGCTCGCCATTTTACCTCCCGTGGTGTGTATACTATTTTTCGCCATACCCGGGCCGAAAATACAACTTTTGTTTTTCGGTGCCGGGACGAAAGTTGTGCTTTCGGGCAGGGTATGGCGAAAAACTAATTTACTTCTTCATTAATTTTAAAGTTAAGATCGTTGATTTTAATAACCAAAAAGAACAAAGTTTTTTTTAATAATTTTATTTTTAATCATTCTAATTTAGAAAACAATGATTTATTAAAAACTGTGGAATAAATCAATTATATGCGTCTATTCAGACACAAAGTAATCTGGAATGAAGACATTAAATTTAGAATAGATTGGGGTCGTCCCTTTTTCAGAGGGTAAAACCTTTTTAAAAGGGCCGCCCTAACACATGGCGCCCAACGTGGGGCAATCGAGTAAAAGGACTGCAGGGATTGTGATTTTTTTCAAAAAAATAATAGAAAAGAATCGGAATCTTTGTTGTTTCGTGCGTTTGACGCACTGACACGTAAGTGTTTAGCGATTAAGCTCGCGACCTGTCGGGAAGGAGTAGATTAAATTAAATTAACTCTTCAACGTAGCTTTATAAATATTTTAAAAGGGTTAAGAAGGTATTCATAAGGAATTCTTTTTTTTTTCTTTTCAAAAAGTAATCATAATCCAAAGTATTCATAAATTATTCAAGAAGTTTACTTTTGAAACACTGATTTTCTACTAACTTAGTCACTTTCAAAAATCGAAAGATGTAATGATATTTTATTGCTTTTCAGATTGTTTTAAAATTATTTTTAATTTTGATTTTCATGAAATTCCAAATTGAAAACTTGAAATTCCTGATAATTTTATAAGTTGTAAAAATTCAATTTAATTAATCATGTAATAATTTGAATATTTTTATCTATTTCAAACGAAAAAATTGTTAACATTTTATGAAACAAAATATATAAATATTTTAAGTGTGTTTCAAATAAATTCTCATTTTGAGAATTTAAACAAATATCCAAACGTTCTTCAATTTAAATTAAATTAACCATGACTTCACAAAAAAAAAAAAAAAAAAAAATTGCTTTTATTAAATTAAGGTATCTCTTGAATAGTTGGTGAATTTTTACTTAAATTATTCAAATAAAAATATAGTTTGGCTAATATTATTAACCCTGAATAATTAATTGGCAAATTTACTAACATTTCTTATGCTTATACCGATGAACATGTACAAGTTTCGAGAATTAATTAACAGATGAGTTGGTAGCCAAGTAGGCTAAGTCATGGGCAACAGTTTTTTTTTCATTTGGTTTGACATCCTCAAGAACCGTAGTTCGAATCTTGAACAAATAATTTTTTTTTAAATTTAATAGCTTATTTTCAATCAATTATAACATTTTTGTTTTTCATAACCATGTAAAATAGAAGGATTGTTTATAATTTGATGATTAAAAAAAGAGAGTATTTTGAGAATGTGATTCAATCAAAAGAGTTGTTTGTGAGTGCTTGGTGAACGCTTTAAAAACTAAAGTGGTCGGCAATCGCGAGTAAACGTAAGCAATAATTATTAATCTTATCAAATGAATTATTTAGTTTTCATAAATAAAGAATTAGATCTTTTAATAAGAAAATAGTCAATTTTCATACACATGTATTGGTGTAAAAAAATAATTGCTGTTTGATGGAAAATTAAAGTTATTTTAATTATACAAGAAAAATTATCTTATTGATCTTTATTTCTTTGCATTATCATTGATTGCTCATGATTATTATTTTTCATTTTATTTATATTTAGAAGTGTTTAAAAATAACGAAATTTCTATATTAATAAACCATAAATATGCGAAATTACCATAAGTTACAACAAGCGTTTCGTAGTATAACCGGTAGTGTCGATGCCTCGCATCTAGTAGGTCGTAAGTTAGCGCCCGAATCGGCTCGAAAAATTTTAAGCGTTCTAATAGGTGATATAATTTTAGTAGGTTAATCATTGAATTAATTTCACGTTAGAATTAAGAAGCAAAACAAGGAAGAAAGAAATGTTATTTCTCCATTATTACTGAATTTTGAATTTTCATTTTCTTAGCATGGGTTTGCAAATTTATGGGTACAACCTGTTCAATTTTAATGGTAAAATTTTTTTTTTTTAAAAAAAAAAGGGGAGAAAATTAAAATTCCAGGCAATTTCCTGGGATGTTTTCTTTTATTTTATTGTTATAAGTACTCTTGATTGCTGCCTTAATTTTCTTTTTTTTTTCTCTCGTGCAGTCGGGACTCGAACCCACGAGTCCGCTGTATTTATTCTAGATATTAAAATGATGAATTGCAATATACATATATATATAATTCTATAATATACATCTATATATACATATATGCTTGATTACTATGTATTTTCTATTTTTTTTTTTATCCTCAATTTTAGCCATATCGGCTATTGCGGAAGGGTACGAACAGTGATGAGTAGGCCCATCGCTTAGTAGTTGCCGGAAACAATAGTTCGATCAAGAGTAGGCCGCGACAAAACAAAGGGGAGTGAACGAATTGGAATCTCCCCTCGTTCTAAAAAATTTTTCAGGTGGACCAGGAGTATAAAAGTAAATACCGCGACGAAAACGGTTTATTTTCTTTAAAAACAAATAATAAAAAAAACAAAAACTATTTACCATCCGCTCGTTAACCTGCGCTAAATACACGATCTGACCCACATAAAACATTAAAAACAAGAAAAAATAAACAAAAAAAGAAACTAGCAACGAAATTTTTCTGACCCAGCCGCGTTCGCGAGGGAATCATCATGGTTGATTCCAAAGAAATCCCTTAATTATAAACTGCTTAATTTTCTCTAAAGTAGAAAATTGAGGCAGTAATCAAGAGAGTGTTTCCGCAAGGAAACAAGGATTTTTTAAAAGAAAAATATGTACCGAAAAAGAAAAAAAATATGATTTAAATAATATTTTCTTTAGCGATTTCAGCAAAAATTTAACTATTTTAAGTATTCGATTCTTTTCGTGCGGGGAAAACTAACAAGGAGAGTGCATTACATTTGGGTCTCGGATTTTCTTCTAACTTTGGGATATTTTTTCTTACATAAAATCATGAAAAAAGCCGCGCCCATTCGGTCCAACGCTCGATTTTTTCCGAGTTATGAGCAGTTTTGTCTATTTTGTTAAAAAATTTGCATTTGCTTTATAGTTTTACAGTTTTTTAACTACTTATTCTATAAGGTTTTTACTGATTGTATATTAAAGTTGAGATTAAAACCTATCAATTAAAAAAAAAACGTGTCCAAAAATCTCAAGCTGTTTACAAGTTAAAAGGGAATGAAAATAGGGCAAATATTTAGTTGAAAATATGCATAGAAAATTAATGCTGTATTTTAGTCTGAATTTCATTTTAATTTTCATCCCTTCATAACTTTTGAACAACTTGAGATTTTTGGACACGTTTTTTTTTTAATTGATAGGTTTTAATCTCAACTTTAAAATGCAATTAGTAAAAACCTTATAGAATAAGTATATCGAAAACTGTAAAACTGTAAAGCAGATGCAATTATTTTCACAAAACAGACAAAACTGCTGATAACTCGGAAAAAATCGAGCGTTGGACCGAATGGATGCGGCTTTTTTCATGATTTTATGTAAGAAAAAATATCCCAAAGTTAGGAGAAAATCCGAGACCCAAATGCAATGCACTCTCCTTGTAAGTAAGATTTAGAGATGTTAATGTAGAACAGATTGTGTTCTAAACGAGAAAAAATGACAAAATCGAAAGTTCGTGTCAAAAACATATTATATAGATGCGAAGCGTTATATATATATAGTAAATAATGACCTTTACTAATAAACTTTTATTGGCTTAACAATAATAGAAGTGGTACTTAGGAAGATTCGGTTTACCTGCTTTTGATGCGAGGGTTCAGGGAAAACACTAAATTTATACCATTGAAGAATTCTCTTTCATAAAGGAAAAAGGGAATTTTCGTCTTGGAGCGGTTTAAGACGGCTAATAAAACGAAAAACATAACAACACCGCATAAAACTTTCCTTCTGGAAGTAGAAATTTTTTTTTAGAAAGTAACCAATTGTAATGAAATTTACAACATTCAAAAAAAAATAATAAAATCGCCAAATTGTTCAATCTTAACAGAAGTTTAAATAATAAATTCCCTGCACCGTTTCCCTCACCTTGATTGAATAAAAAAATAAATCGTGACTGATATTTAAGCTCTTGCCACAAAATTATAAGCAATATTACATAAAACTGTTAAGGATTAAACATTTAAAAACTTTCTTTTCTTTTCTCAAAACCGAAATTATAAATGCTGAAAATTACGTAAATCACACTAAATTAAAATTTTTTTTTCCGAATTAATTAAAATCAATTCAGGACGGTAAACGCTCAAGTGAAAATCAATAAATTTCTAATTTTATCTTTAACATAAAGACAGAAAAATCCGACAGTATAGTAACTTTTAGTTAATTTAAATAAAAATGTAAAAATTTTAAAATAATAAATAATTCATCATTTAGAACTATTAACCAATTTGTAATAAAAGTAAAATCTTAATTCATTAGGATCGAATTTTCTTATTAAAATAAAAATTTATTCAAAAGTAAATGAATTGAAATAAATTTAAATTATAAAACGTTCTTTTCAGTTAACCGGGTGAACATTAAACCAAAGTTTCCTTATCATGAATGTCATTGCGTCATGCAGTGCAAACCATAACGTATTTTCACATAGCTTCGTATAGACTAATATACAGTTACATCCGGTCGCGTGAAAAGTAAAAATATCAAGTTCTAGTTTGAAGTTTAAAAGAAAAATATCTTATTACATAAATATTCTGGCTACTCAGAACTAATCTTTGTTGGTCTCACACGAGTCAGCAAGTAATAAAGAGTGTAACTTAAGAAATTAACTTCGAGATAAATGCAATGAGTTCCGAACACACGCAAACGCAAGCGTGTCTTAAAGCTTATTAAATAATGTGCCTTAAAAAAATCTTAAAACTTTTACATACAATACTTTTCGACTAAATATCTCTTTCATTTTTTATTTTTACAATTTTTCACATAATCTGTAAAACTTTGTTTAGCAATTTTAATAAATTTAACTAATACACGGAGATACATTCCCAGTAATTAAAACCTTGATGTTAAACAATAATAGTGCAATCAAATAAGGATAAATTATTGCAGTTGTTATATTTCCTTTTAATAATTAAACTTTCTTTTATTCTTTAAACAATAACATAATTAAGAAAATTCCAAGAGATAAATTGATACAACTAACTTTAACGATTAAAATACATTTGTTAAACAGAAACAGTAAAAATTCATAATAGTTGTTTGAAAATTGATTTTCTCTTTTATTCCAGAGGGAAAGAACTGGAAACCAATTAGTTTATTTTTATTTTTACAAATTGCATTAGCATAAAATTAAATATCTTAAGTATTTAAAATAATAAAGTAATTCTGACATTTTTGAGTGCTAATAGGGGTGATAACCCTTATAGATGTTAACCTTAAGCCTCCGCATCATAAAATACAGGTAGTAGGTAGGCAGGTATAGGATGCGTAACTATCATAAACTTATAGGCTTAAAATGAAACATAGAAATTCTGTTTAGGAGCATATAGTTTTGCGAACTTCAATAAATGCCGTTAAAAATATGATACAATATTTAAAAAATAATGTAACCGTAAGAAAAAAATTTTTTTTTTTCGAATTTCTAGCATTTTTATACAAAAGTGGCACTAGTATTGGGGGAGATGGGTCCCTTTCGCTTCTAGTGACCGGACCTCTGTGAAGTTAATAAATTCAAATTTTAAAATACAAATTTCTAAATCAAACGTAATAGAGTTTTAAATTTTTCTAAACAAATATTACTATAATAATGGTTGAAGTAGTTATAAAATTAAACTTAGTAAGAAAAAGAAAACGATGTTCTAATTTTAAAGTTTCAAAACATTTCTTATATATATATATATATATATATATATATATATATATATATATATATATATATATGTATATATGTTTCCAAAATTCTTGGAAAATATTTTAACATTATGTACAAATCATTATTTTTATTAATCCATATTTTAAGTTTTCCAAATATTTAATAAATTCCGATCAAAATTCAAAATTCACAAAGCAATACGTTAACATAGTATTTAATCTATTTAAATCAATCATTTACGTTTTTTTTTAAAAAAAATTTTTTCTTTAATAAATTATGGTCAAAACATAATTAAAAACCCAAAGAAATAAATTCAACTTAAAAATAATTCTGGTAGATGTAACAACAATAATTTTAAAATGCTATTAAAAGTTAAAATTATTTTTAAGTACTAAAATATGTAAAAACTACAAATTTGATTGTACAAATTGTATAAATATTTAACTTGAATATAAAGACATCGTCAAATAATTCAAAAATCATCAATGTTTAAAATTTAAAAATAATATCTATGAATAAAACCAGTCAAGCGTAAAACGTACTCGTTTTCGAACAGTGAGACTGAAATTCTTTGCGCGCGATAACGCGCATTTTAATCTCTACGTTGAAGTATACGTTGTATGTGCTAGCGTGCTCTGTTAAAGCAGCTCGAGTTTGAAGCAAGGTGACGTCATGCTGGCTTGTGCTTACAGTACGCTCTAAGCTTAAAAGCATATCCCCTTTATGGTATCTAAATGAGTGCTGTAGGAAACCTTTTTACTTTGAAATTAAAACCGTTTTCATCCCAAATAAATTTAATTTTGATAAAATATTGTTTTTCGCCATAATTTTGTTAATAATTTTTTTGTTCGGATCAGAAAAGCCCCTTTACAATATTTTTTTTTTAAACTAAATAATGCCACTTCAAACTTATGAATAGAATATAAAATGATTCATTGTGCACATAATATACTAATTTAGAATAAAATTCAATTAATTCAATCCTTTTAATAAATTCATAGTTTTAATTTACACGCTCATTAATTATTGATAAAATTAAAATGAAAACTATGACAAAATTCAACTTAATTAATTACAATGAATATAAATTTGTTGAAATCAAATATAAAAGTTGCAAACATTACTCTATTTAAAACTAAATAATTTGCATGTTATGAGAAAATGATTATTAAATATTAGTTAATTTTATCTCTATAAAATTCTAGTTTTTTGTACCACGTCCTCATTAGTCGATGAATAATTTTAACATAAAAATCTTTGCACAAATTGTACAATCGCAGATTATTCCAATAAGAATCACATACAATTAAATTTTAATAAATAACTTCTAAGGAAATAATATATATCACCACAAACAAAAGTCTAAAATAAAATTATTTACTAAATTACATTTCAAGAAGATAAAACCCCTTTAACAAAAAAATAAATACGGGAGTAATAATATACTTCTATAATTAATGAATGTTTTGTTTAGAAGTTTAAGAAAACCTGAAACGTCCCAAAATTAAAAAAATTTTTCTTTTCTTTACTTAGTTAAATTAATAAATCTAAATAAACAAAAAAATTATTGACAATATTAGACGTAAGATTACAAATTATACATTTCAACTATAAATAAGTTGTTTTATTATAACATTCACATAAATTAGAAAACTTATCATAAAAGAGAAGGCTGAAAACAAAAGATCTTGAATTTCAAACTTAAAACAAATATAATGCGTTCACACGGTGGGATTTTGGTCGCTGAAGCGAGGGGATTCATTTTCACCGAGAATTAAATATAAGACCACGAGTTTCGTGCTAAACTGTAGCAGAGTACAATTGGATATTCTCTTATCTAACTCAACTTAATGCTTTTACACAGTTAATTCTAAAAAAAAAAACCTGCGAAATGCGAAATAATCAACTAAGTTAAAATATACCAGACACTCGTAAACTAGTGTCTATGCAATCCGTAATTAAGCGTACCACATGAGAATTTTAGAGATAATATAAATAACTTGTTGCAAGCATGACGAGAAAAGTCTTGTCTTAAGGTTTCTATAACAGTTTAACTTGAATTTTGATCAACGAGTTTTCTGTTGACGCTTCTTTTCATCTAAGGTGCTAACCTTGTCCTCGAAGGGAGACGTTAGCAGTGACAAATTAAAATATTTAATTAATTTTTAAAAACGAATTGACTTCCTCGCCATGCACCAACAAAAATGGAAAATTTCATAGGATACGAATGAATAATATTAAATGCGTAAGATATAATAAAAATGCAAAGTTCGAATTTGGTAAAGGTTTTTTTTTTTTTTTGAATTAATGCGAATCATATAATGGTTAATCCATTTACTTTAGAAATAAATTAAAATCGACATTAATTTCAAAACTATTAAATTTAAGAAAAAAATGCATGCAAATTTGCTCGCATTAATTAGTAGTTTAATCAAATCGACAACTTTGAATAAATAGTGAATTATCTGAAAATAAATAAAATGCCCGCCAATTCGCAAGCATTTAGCCAAATTATTTTTAGTAAACAATAGCAATTTTTTTTACGATTAATAAATTAGGCCGACAAATAAATCTAATTGTTGCCAATTTTTTTTTTTTTTAATTTAAAATAAATTATCAAAATTCAATTTTATCATTAACCTTATGCGTGGAAGTGATGACGTGACTGAAACCTCAATAAACTATAAGCCAATTTGGTAATTCAATTTAAATATAAATTAATTAATAAAAAAAAAAAAATTGTTGCTATGCAGCACTAAAAACTTTTCTTTAAAACCCCAAAACATCAACTTACAATTTTAAAGAAACTTTCTAAATTTGAAATCATATAAGCAATTGAATAGCAGACAATCGTATTAAATCCTCCCGCAAAAATTGAAATAATTTTTATAAAGTTTATTTCCGATCGGTGAAATTACTAAAAATTACCTACATGGTAACTGAAATCTGCAATTATCCGTTACCATCCATGGCGGAATGACTTATGGTAACGATCTATAATCAATATCATTTATGGTAACTTCAATTTAAACTTAGTATCTACCGCTAAACTAAAAAATATTAAAACTCTAAACTAAGGTATTTCAATTTCGACTTTAACAGTACAATTCGATAATTAATTATGCAAAGACTTTTTTTTAATCACTTTCATTATTTGTTCTCCATCTGTTTTCCATTATTTTAAAAATAAATTAATATTTATAATAATAACTAATAAGTAACAAAATCACTAAGCATTCTTCGAATAAAAGTTTTTTTTGTTTTGAAATTGCTGCAAAATAATTCATGTAATCTACCTGTATACAATAAAAATAACTAAATTACAAAATTGATATTAAATAAAGAACTCAACGGTAACCCACTTAAACGACAGAATAAAAGAAATGTTTAAAAATTACAAAAATCTAGTTTTTCAAATACTTAAATTCAATAATGTGAACCATTCCATTACGTAAATACTAATAATTAAAAATATCCACAGTTAATCTTTTACTTTAAAAGGTTTTAAAACTCAAAATTAAAACCACCTCTATATGTCTTAAATAAACTACAAGTTTATTTATGATTCATTATAATCCATATGCTAAACTAAATTATTATTACATCTCCTTGTATTTAATTAAAATTCATATGTTACAATAAAAAACTATAATAATTTCCAGGCTATACCGTAAAACTCAACGTCTTCTGTTACCAACGTTAATTTCGAAATTTAATGCTTACTAATAATATAAAAGAATGCTGCATGCCGAAATATGATAGAAATTTAACGCGATTTGTCGTTTAAAATTAACTGTCGTTCTCACGTTGTCACCTAAAACAAGTAAGGCGATAAAAATGCAAAGCGTTGCACTAACTGTATGCTTCTCCCGTGGTATTATAACTAATATTTCAAATAATACACAAAATAGAATATATCATCTCATATATTTTAATAAAAACCGCGTAAACGAATTGCTATTGTGCTAAATAACACATTTATAGGTATATATTTAAATAAATACTTTAATGGAATTTTGTGAGTTTCAGATGAACATATTCAACCTATCCAAATCAGAGGGAATATTTACGCTTATCCAAATAAATAAATAGCAGGTATGCATATTTTAATTAATATGCATCCCATTTAGTCTTAACCATTTGTAGCATGAAGTATTTAAGATAGGTCTAATACTATAATAAAACTGTAGTAGCTTAATCCTTAATATTAAGTTTAACAAATTCAAATAAATTTTGGGCGGAGTCACTAAATAAATTTTTAAATATAACCGCGTTGAAATATTATAATATTTTTCAATTCCGGAATAATTAATAGCGTATCTACTGGCGAATATCTAACGAAAATTAAACAAAAGTCTAATCGGATCTTTCTAACTTACATAATTAGTTTTGTAATTCAATTTTATAAAAAAAAAAAAAGAAGAATACACAACTTAATATAAAAGCTGCTTTATTGTATATAATAGGACTCTTGCACTAAAGGCGCAAAAGAAAGAAAAGATTAGTTGAATGTAGGATTTCTTATACTAAGGTTCAAGAAAACAATAGGAAAGAAAACGGTACCTAGACAACTGCAGTTAGTAAGTTAGGTTAGGAAATATTTGACTTTCATGGTAGTGGGCAGATGGTCCACGCACGATGGCTTATAGGACATGACTGATCACCATGTTCTATCATAGAAAAGCAACCATGGTTAGTCGAATTAGATGTGCGACTCGAGTATAATGTGAAAAATTACGAAATGAAAAAAGAATACAAATGAATTAAAAATGAATGCCATCCCGATGCTTTTTGTTAAGGTCGTGAGATGATGATTATTACCGGATGCTTTTTGTTAAGGTCCGATGACTAAATAAAAATTACAAGATGAAGAAATATGAGAAAATCGCGTAGCTTAATCTCGTATACCATTTGTGATTACTCACTGTAGTATAATTAAGCCGTCGGGTACGCGCTGGGGAGTACAGATGCAATAAGCATACCCTGGCCGGTTGATATTCGAGCGCTATTAGTGATCACCCACTGTAGCATAATTAAGACGTCAAATGCATCGCAAGGGAGTACAGATGCCCACAGCATACGCTTGCGAATGCTATTCGAGCACTATTAGGGAGTACAGATGCCCACAGCATACGCTAATAGTATAACTAAGGCAATATAATTACAAATACAAAAAGAAAATAAGGAAACAAACAAGGAAATTACCAAGAACAAATAAAGAAGAAAAAAAAACAAAAATTTACATAATAATCTTGTACTAAAGGTTCAAGATGAAATAAAGAAATGAATATCTAAAAAGTGCAATGAATCAAAGGAACTGCACAAATCATACATACATTAGGTTGAGGACAATAAATCTTGTACTAAGAGTTCAAGATAGTAACAATCTATAATTATTTACAAAAACTAATTCCAAAATATAATAAAGCAGCACTGTCAATTACCACGTAAAACGAATAAAATAAATTTCTTTTCGTTGAAAACTAATGTAGGCTCTTTCTCACGATAAGTTAAGATAATAAAATATCGTTTTGCTCAAAAGTTTATGTTTCATACTTTTTATCTAAATATGTGACTCCGACACCAAAAACTGCAAGCGTAGAATCTACTGTTTCCAGTAAAAACGGTTAAGTAGAATAAAATTTGATGCGTTCCCATAGAAAAATGCAACTGCAGGGAGGGGAATTAGAGAAATATAATATTTAAAATTTAGTTATAAAGATGGCACACCTCGAGAGAGAGGGTACCTCTCCTATTAGATCATAAGTATATAAGCTACCTGGACAAGACAACGCGCATCAGTCTTGTTCCAGCAGCAGTACAGTAACTTTTACCGAAATTTAATAATTATCATAAACTGAAAATCGTTAGTTAGTGAATAAGATTACAGTATTCAAAACTAGCAGTTATATAGAGTGTTAGTGTAACACCGTGTAGTGAATTCAAGTTTGACAAAAACTAGGATAAACCTAGGTAAAATCATTTTTTTTAATTATTTTATACTCTGGATATGCTACCATCGTATGTCCTACAATAATAATTTTATTAAGATTTAATCATTTATTTTTTTTTTTTTTTGCCCTATTGGCCCGGGCGCAGCCTCACTTGGCCTAGCACCCGCACCCTTACCACCTTTGTGTGAGGGTGTTTCCTAGCACACATTTCCTATTTTCATTTTTTCCTATTTTCTTATGTCCTACATATCTTTATCCTAAGCTACCTAATAGCCCACATCCCCGAGAAATCTTAGACTGCCGCGTTCCAGAGCAGTCGGTAAGCAGATTTCTACGGTCGGTTCCCGCATTTACCCAGGCTTATCAGGCCTGTGACGCAGGGAAAACTCCCCCAGGAGAAAACCCACGCCAGGAACATTGACCCATCGCACTCAGAGATTCTTTTTCCGATGAAAAAAAGCCTGAAAAAAATTTCAGGTTTTCACCGGGAATCGAACCCCCGACCGCTTGGAGCGAAAGTGTAGAGACCGTATAAGGCGTGCGCCTTAGCCGGTTACGCCACTGACGCTCGATATTTAATCATTTATTAATATAATACTACTCTTTTATATTTTAACTTAACTATTAATGCTCATATTAAATCTTTTTTTTTATTTATTCAATTAAATTTCAATGTTTGCGTAATTTTTCCCTATGATGATACGTTCATCCAAGCGACGCAAATTGACCCGAAAGTAATTCCGTCAATCTTAACCTTCAATAAATAGAATAGAGTAACAAATCGATTTACAAATAGATATTGAATTGTCCTTTAAATAAGTTGATGTTTAACAATAACTTCTAAATTTTAATTCAAGAAAAAAAAAAAGATAAAACTATTGATCTGTTCTATCTTTATTCTAACTCCTGAAGGCTGAAAACCTGTGAAAATTCGAATTAATTCAACACTTCTAAGGTATTCAAGGAGTTTTTGCCATATTGTATGCCATACCGAGGTGTCACTATCATTCTCATCCTCTTTTATACATAACCTGCAATAACTTTTTCGTGCAGTAATAATTGTATATACTATGGTATTCAAACTGATTTTCATTGAAAAAAAAAAATTATTACTCCCTGTGTATTTACACTTTGGGAATAATAAATTAATCTTCAGCCCGCTTAATAAATGACGATAAAATAAATAAATTCATTTTGATAAATTCTGTTAGATCTATCCGGACTATTAAGCACCGAAACAACAATTAAAACATGATGTGATTAAGGTTACTTAAATTAATTCCTAAAGCTTTCCTAACCATTAAATTCCTATCCAAAACGTTTATCTTTTCTTTCATTTTCTCAAACCTTCCTAAAAAGTTATTAAAAAGCAAAATATAAAATTATTGATCAACTTGAAAATAGCATTGGTTTATCTTTTTAGTTATAACTCTTAAAATTTCGATCACAATGTGAATCATTAAATCTCGAGAACGAGCCAAACAGTCGTAAATGTATTTAACTTAAAATTACTGAATAGTCTCAGGTTATAACTTAAACATAAACCTCTGAAGAAATCTTTAACATTTTACCGAATTATTTAATTTTGATAATGTTACTACCTTCATTATTGCTGTCGATCAACATTTTCAATTTTCTCATATAAATTTTTTTTTATATATCTATTTCTTGCTTTATTAGTTTTTCGTAAAAAAAAAAAGAAAAACATATATGGTTAAGAAATTCGCATTAAGTTATTCCAAGAACTAAATAATCATCAATAATTTGGTATCTAAATAAACGTACCTTAACAAACAAATAATTGTAACTTATAGTTTCCAATTCGTCAGTGTAAAGAGGCGAGAGTTTTTCTCCAAAAGTTTGACCTTTCAGAAGAAAACTCCAGCCTTCATTAACAAATATTATAGCTAGAGAATGAATCCATTTACAAGTAATTATTTACATGAATACTTTTGTTACGATTTAAATATTTTTAACTGGAAATTTTAATCATATAATGATTGTACTTTGATATTAATTTAATTAATTTTGGGTTGTAAATATTAGCATAATAATGAAAAAACATAGTAATTTGGTAATGTTGGAATCCTATTCCACATTAAGTACTCGCTGATTACCGGTTATGATCGATATTGATTTTATAATAATACCAATATACTAACCTCAAGTACACATTCTTCTTTTAATTGAATTTTTTTTTTTTTTAAATTATATTACTCTTCTGGAAAATCCGAACCCAGCGTACGTTTTAATATACAATTTCACTCACGCTATTTTTTTTTATTATTTTATTCTCAAATAAACATGGAAAAGTAAAAGAAACCATAAAAATGATTTAACTTAAATTCTATTTCACCACGCAAAAGAAAAATAAACTATTGATCAAATTCATAATAAATACTAGAGATTCGAGAGACTGCAATATCATTAACTATGCAATAAACATACACCTTATTGCATAACCTTAAACGGGAATCATGGTCTCAGACTCATTTCATTCTTAAATATTATTATAAAATTCTAGAATGTCCTTCTAAATAGTCTTCAAAACTAAACGATCCTGTTGAAACCTCCTAAATTTCCTAAATGGCTAATATCTATTTAACTCTTCTCCGTACATTACATTTAGAGCTTGTAATATCGTATCCCTCTTGCCATTCGCAATCGATAACAATCTATAAAGGATTTTACTTCTTTCAAATCGTTAGTTGACATTTTTTTTGTATTAACAAAAAAAAAATACGGTACAAATATCCAATAATTTTACGTGGATACAAAAACTCACGTATCCGTTTATAACAGTATAAAGAAGAATAATCACTCTAACTCTACTCTATACTTAAGTAAAATTTCGCCTCTTATTAGTTAATTTATTGTATTTTCTAAATAAATTAATCAGTCTCTAACTCTTCTCTAAATATGGCATTTAAAGCTTGTAAAGTCGTATCCCTCTTGCCATTCGCAATCGATAACAATCTATAAAGGATTTTACTTCTTTCAAATCGTTAGTTGACATTTTTTTTGTATTAACAAAAAAAAAATACGGTACAAATATCCAATAATTTTACGTGGATACAAAAACTCACGTATCCGTTTATAACAGTATAAAGAAGAATAATCACTCTAACTCTACTCTATACTTGAGTAAATTTCGCCTCTTATTAGTTAATTTATTGTATTTTCTAAATAAATTAATCAGTCTCTAACTCTTCTCTAAATATGGCATTTAAAGCTTGTAAAGTCGTATCCCTCTTGCCATTCGCAATCGATAACAATCTATAAAGGATTTTACTTCTTGCAAATCGTTAGTTGACATTTTTTTTGTATTAACAAAAAAAAAACGGTACAGATATCCAATAATTTTACGTAGATACAAAAACTCACGTATCCGTTTATAACAGTATAAAGAAGAATAATAACTTTAACTCTACTCTATAATTGAGTAAATTTCGCCTTTTTTTTTTCTTTCGTTAATCTATTATATTTTCTATATGAAATGTCAGTTTCTAACCCTTCTCATATATTTAATTGTAATACAATATAAATTCATTATTTTAATGACTTTGGATTTAAACACCATTTGATTAATATTCACTCTGACTGAGATTAATTGTCGGGGACGACAATAAACTTAGTAAGGGGGAGAGGTAAACAAGTGACTGACTGTTTACCGTCTCGTTGTCATTCCTGTTTTTCACTTACGCAAAAATGCCTTCGAACTATGATTTTTGTAATGGTACTTATCTTTACTATTTCTTGGTTTGTTACATTGTTGGCCGGCTGGCACTGTATTGCCGGTTTTCCTTCATTGACTTCAAAACAAAAGCTAATATGTCCCGACGTTGGAGTTAGTGGCTGCAATGCACTCACGTCCTAGTCACATTAATTAGAAAAATTTTATAATGTTCATATTTTCTACTTTATTTTTCTCCTCGGTTATAAGACATTTTTAAAACTTTAAACCGTCGCCACTCACCGCCATAACAAATAACAAAACCCTTTATTTTTCCTTTTTAATCGTACAACCGTAGACCCGTTGATTAGGAGGATTGTCCCTAACTTGACGGCGTAAATTCTATTCCAATTAATTGTTTAGCGATTTTCGCTAAGATAATTCTTGAATTCTTAATTCCTTCTTAATAGCTTGCCGTTCTCATAGGACCGGAAAAGGGTATTTCGTTTCTTTCTTATTTGGTAATCTTGCCTTTGACTCGCCAATACTTTACTTCTTTTGTGTGTAATACACTATTATGAACCTTTGATAAACTTTTGATGAATATTCATTTGTTTAAACCTAAAAAGACAAGTTCATAAAGTCTCATCTGTTAAACTTCTTGTACCAGTTAGCCTCGCTCTGGTGTATCATATCTGATTGATAATATTTCTTAATAATCAATCCTTGTTATTTCTGCTAATTAACAATTGTTCGTTAATTTATTTCCTTTTTTTTCTTCAGATGCTAAAGCTAGCGCGTTTCCGCATGCCCCTAGCGAGAGAGAGATTTAATCACGCGAGTTTCTCTGTCTGAACTCTTTTGCATTATTGCTTAAATTGATTAATTAAAAAAAAAAAAAAAAATATCAATTAATTGCAGGTAGGCCCTTGATAAACATATACTTATCCGTCATTTTCAAAGGTGCAATCATAAATCTAAGCTGTGCTGGTGTTATCGTGGGGTTCGTTTTCTTCTAAAGAATGCTTTGCAAATAAGAAAAAAAAATTTGCAATAAAGCTTAAATTAAAAAACTCTTGTTAAACTTTCTATCATCCTGGTGAATTATCTATAATAAATAGGCGTTCATTTATTCCTTTTTCTATTTTTATTGCAGTTCCGAATCTATTATTTTTATATAAGAAAACATCCCTCTTGTCGAGACGTCAACGCTTGTAAAGCGACCCTTAATATGTTATGTATGAGTTCCAATCCGAGTACGTTATTTTTATTCTTTTTTCCATAATTCAAGTAAGGAAGAAATCTATAAAAGAAATTCTGTATCCTTCTTAAAATTATAGTAAGTTTAAATTACAAGAATTAACAATTATTCTCAAATGTCTAAATTGTTATTACTCAAATTTTCTTTGATGGAGTGCCACACTCTGAGTTTCTTGCGTTAGCAATTTCATATTATCGGCTCTGTCCAACACTCTTACACTATGGTAAACTTCTCGGCTTGTCATTAAGCAAGCGCAAGAATTTATTTCATTCTTGTTACTGAAAGCTATCTAACTCTAACACATTTTCCTCTTTTTCCAATAAGTAATTTTAATATAATGGTCTTCTGAATAATCTCGATTTTTGGAGAAGATCGTGCCTGTTACCATCACGGTAGATTCTGTTTATAATACCGTGTAATTGTTGCAATTGTTATAACCTCTTGAAAAACTCCATTTTCTTCGGAGATCATTGCTGTCATTCCGTTAAATCGTGTTGATCCGTTCTGTGTGACCATATCCTTTTATTTAAAATTAAAATTACACCCAATAATTATCGCCATAAAAACCTACTGCGCCATCGTGTTTTAATACAACGTATGGTTCTAGATCACTATTAATAACTTTTTAAATGCTGCTTCTTCTTTATCCTAAATCCTTCCAAATTTCTTCCTTTAACATAATATCATCAGGATACCCTGTCAATACGTTTGGGGATTGTTGCTAGGCAATGATTTTTCATTAGCTACTGCAGCTACCGATATAAATCTTTTTCCTTCTATTTCCAAAATAACAGGAATTAATGCACTGTGTACCTTAATTCTAAAATTCAAACTATAGCCGTGAGATTGCGGAATCCTTTTGTTGCTACAATTCATTGAACGCGAAAAGTAAGGTAGATTGACTGATTCGAAAGTAGGGTCGATGAACGCGCATATACTATGTATACGGCTCTGAACATACTGAGGGAATTATTAAAAACAAAAAAAATGTTCAACTTTATCTTATTTTCTTTGTTTAATTTAAAAAACTTTTTGTTCTTTATTAATTACTTTGCGTATTATTTTTAAACGTTAAATGTGTGGCAACTCACCAGATTTTAATTGAACAAATAAAACCTTGAATTCACTAACTGTGTAAATTCTCCTTTTAGGTGCGAAACTCTGCGAATTGAACCTATAGCTAGAAAATTAAATTCAAGGATAGTATTGCCGTAGGTAATCACTAAAATTAGTCTATTTTTAATATTTGGGGGTTTTAGCAAGACTAGGTAACCAATTACGGGGACCGGAAGTAGAAATGCCAGACAACACGAATGACGCTCAAAACCGAGACGGACAAGCCAATCTATCTATGTTGATGATGACGGCTATGGCGAATAGCTTCGCCTTACATAATGCCCTGCAGGGCCTGCGCAGCTTTGACGGGCATAATATGCCTTTAAAAGACTTTATACAAGATGTTCGTAATGAAAAAGAATATGTGCCTGCAGGAAGTGAAGGACAGTATGTCAAAGCCGTGCTAACGAAGTTGCGCGGAAATGCTAGAGACTGCACATATGGACATTCCTTTGCCAACATCGACAGCTTAGTGAATCATTTGAAGACTAGATTCGCACCGGGCAAGACGTATACTTACTATACTACCAAGATAAATGACATGAGGATGAAACCAGGAGAGACTGTAGGAGCTTTCTACGATAGACTTAACATTCTGCTCAGTGGGGCTAAGAATGTTCTAAAGGACGACATCCCAGGAGCGACTGATGCTAACCTGAACGACATGATAAAACCTTTAGAATACGCGGCAAAGGACATCTTCATAAGAGGGCTACCTGCCGATATATCTGTACAAGTGGATGGGAAAAATCCCGCCACCCTAGCTGACGCTTATAAGGATGCAGTGCGTATAGAAACTCGCATGGAAGCAAAAATACTGGCGGATACCAGATATAAATTTCATGGACAAATGCCCAAGGTAAACTGGGAACAGACCGAATTTTCGGACGAAAATCATTGGAAGCCAAGAAATCCGAACAACAACTGGAATAATGGACAAAACAGGCATCAAAGCTAAAACTACGCATCTCAACCCATGGTGAATAATAATACTCCGCCTGGATTCCAGCAGAGGCCGGGACGCACAAACTATAATGTGCAAAGGACCAATCAACCTCAAATCAGACAAATACCACAAGATTATAACGTGAATAACTCACCACAAAGGTTTAGTCAAAATCATTACACACCTCGACCGCAGTATACCCAGCAACAGCATCAGATGTTCTCACAGGACGCTCGTTTATACAACCCTTTTGTGCCCGGAGGACAGAGACCCTCGACTAATTATCAGCGACCACAAGGGTATGAGCCTGGATATAATGCTTATCGAACACCTAATAACTATAACCGGATGCCTCCAAATCAGACTGAAGCTCCACGACAATCTGCATTCAATAATCAGCCTGCTTTAAACTGGCAACTGGCTCGTCGCAACCAAGAGTCGACGAGCCAGAGACAAGTGACACCAAGCTCATCTCAACCTGTAATACCGAATGCACCTCAACCACCGACTCAGCAGAACTCAACACAGGTGATGTTGATAAACGAGACTGCAAACGAGTTTCCATGTATAGGGGACTTACTGACAACGATAGTGAAGTAGACGAACCTACAGCTATCAGATTATATGTGACTGAAGGAAAACAACCTTGGATGACCTTCATGATTGATAACGGTGCAGCGGTAAATTTGGTAAAGTGCACTGCTTTACGCGACGATATACCATACGATCCTACTCGAAGCACTGAGTTGAGTGGTATTACGAATGAATGTATAAAAACGTATGGTACCACTTGGCTTACTCTAAGGAAAAGACCAGTAAAATTCCATCTAGTAGGACCAACATTTCCCATCGATCAGGATGGATTAATAGGCAGACGCTACCTTAAGGAAGAAGATGCCGTTATATCTTATTATAACCACGCGCTCATGATATCTGGAGACGCCATGCATCCCATTCCCTTTATCGATCAAGAGCAGGATAAGACCAATTATACTAATGATGCTACCCATGGCAGTTTCATCGACCAATTACACACTTCAGGGGATTCTTTGAGCGAAACTGCAACCCATTACTGTATTCCTAGTAGAAGCAGGCAAATATTGGAACTAAATCTAAAAAACACCACTCTAAAAGAAGGATATTAACCTCGAATTGACGTAGGTAATGACCAGGTGTTTCTTGGAGAAGGACTTGTCAGCAATGACAATGGAAAATGTAGAATCTTTGTAATAAACACCAGTGAAGAGGATGCCTTCATAAGTATAAATCCTAGAGAGATCCTACCTTTTGAATATATGGACCCTGAATTTTATTCAGATACCATGACCGAGACTGATGAAGGGCGTATCACCACCCCTTATCAACGAGTGCAAAAACTCCTGGACATCATGGCATTGGACCATCTAAACCACGAGGAAAAGGCACATGTAGAAGAATTACTCACTGAATATCATGATGTATTTCTTCTACCGGGAGATCCTCTACCAGTTACCCATTTAACTGAGCATAGGATACCAACGACCGATGATATCCCAATAAATACTAAACAATATAGGCATCCGCCTATTCATAAACAAGTGATAAAAGACGAAGTAGCCAAGAAACTCAAAGACGGGGTTATCGAACCATCTTGGTCACCTTCAAATAACCCAGTTGTGATAGTGCCTAAGAAACCTGACAAACACGGAAACCCGCGTTGGCGTATGGTCATCGATTTCCGTAATCTTAATAAGAAGACAATAGGGGATGCTTATCCGTTGCCAAACCTTACTGACATTTTGGACCAACTTGGAGGGTCAGTCTATTATTCCGTATTCGACTTGGCTCATGGGTACCAGCAACTACCTTTACATGAGGACGATCGTTGGAAGAGTGCATTCACCACTCCCAACGGACACTACCAGTACACCCGTCTTCCTGAGGGCCTCAAGGGGGCGCCCGCAACGTTTCAGCGCCTGGTCGATAAAATATTGCTAGGACTACAAAATACGGAGATGCTAGTATATCTAGACGACACTATCATTTACTCCAAGGACTTACACGAGCATGAAAGGAAAACTCGTAAGTTTTTCGAACGCCTCAGAGCAGCGAATCTTGCGCTTCAGCCGGAAAAAGTAGAATTCTTGAGAAAAGAAGTGACCTTTTTAGGCCATATAATCAGTGAAAAGGACGTTGAACCAGACCCCGGGAAAATCAAAGCAGTCCAGGAATTCCCGACGCCAAAAACACCTAAAAATATTCGACAATTTCTAGGTTTAGCTGGATACTATAGACGTTTCATAAAGGATTTCTCTAAAATCGCCAGACCTCTGTCGAACTTACTAAAAAAGGACGCAAAATTCGAGTGGGGGGAGGCCCAGGAGCAGAGTTTTCAAGATTTAAAAGGACATCTTGTTAAGCAACCAATACTGATTTTTCCTGATTTTAACAAGACTTTTACTCTAACTACCGACGCGTCTGACTATGCTATCGGAGCGGTGTTGAGTCAGGAAAAGGATGGTTTCGACCATCCTGTAGCATATCTGTCGCGACTACTGAACCAAGCAGAAAGGAACTACTGTACCACAGACAAGGAATGTTTAGCAGCACTATATGCTATGCATCACTTCAGACCTTACCTATTAGGCAGGGAATTCATACTTCAAGCAGATCATGAACCCTTAAATTGGATGCACAATCGAAAAGATCCAGGGCAAAGACTGATGCGGTGGATGATGAAATTCACTGATTATACTTATAAATTCAGATACAAGCCAGGCAAATTAAACACCAATGCCGACGCCTTGTCAAGAAATCCAGTCGAAACACCGACCGAGCAGGAAATTAATGAACGATTGCCAAAGCTAAGAATTTTGACTTTAGACAGAAAAGGCAAGAAAACTTTGGAAGGACTACCGGCTGCTGAAACCGACGAGCCTTCACAAACTATCGGACCATCTGTTTCTAAACCAGAACCACCTGTGCCACCAAAAAGACGGGGAAGACCACCAGGTCCCGAAGTTAATTACCTGAACTCGAGCACAGCGTAGTAGCTCAAAGAACTCGATCTAAGCAAGTAACGCCGCCAAAAGCAACGAGTGGTGTTCAGCAAGGACGAGTAACAAAACCAACAGCTACCCGAACTAAACCAGCGTATCGGGAAACACTTGCGAGTCAAGCTCGCAAGGCTGTGACCAATAAGGACATGCTGAGTAACTTGACAGCTACTGACATATCAAGTGATCGCAGTAGTGAACTTAGTGTAACTTCAACCAAAAGCAGAAAATTAACCAAGAAGAAAACTACGACCGTCTCCGACACTGAAAGTGAGGCAAGTACTTCTTACACCGACGACCGACCTCCTATAAAAGATCCGCGCCAAACTTGCCTCCGGGATTTTTCTACCACCGAAGCTGAAGAACCATCCAGTTCACAGGAAAATGTCGAAAAGAATAAAACGACGGAAGTCAACAATCCCAGCATTATACAAATGGAAGCTGCACAGCCAAGTGATGCAGGTGAAGGAACAGATATAGACTGTGAAGGTAGTCAGTTGGAATTTACAACTACTACGCCTACTAAAAACCAAACCGCGGAAAGTAAAACAAACGCCAGTGACTCCCGCGTTAATATTTCTGACCTGCTTTTCTACGAAGAAATGACTCCGAAATCGATTTTGTCATCAACAGGGATAAATGATGTTAGTCAAGGTCAAGACAATCGACATGACCTTGCTGTGACCTTACCTGCAATCACCACCAAACTTACCGCGGCAGACAAACACCGTATTAGGCGAGACTGTACCCACAAATCCAGAAAATTGGAACAAAGTCTCCAGGACCACTGGTTTAACACAGGGGACTGGGTGTTTGTAGAAAAGAATGCAGATTCGCCTGTAAAACCATTGCCAAAATATTTTTCCGAAGATGAGGAACCAACACCTTCCCAACGGGAAATTTTAGATAAGATGGCAGCAAAATTAACGCTTACAAAAATAAGCAGAAATACGGCAAAGAAAAAATCAATCACGATTGACGAACCAGGGGCAGTGGAACAAGGACCCTCTCGGGACACTGCAATACCAACCACCATACCATTATTGTCAGAAACTCATAAAATTGTGAGTACTGCGAAGCACACTGTCGAAAATTTCATAACGGACCTAGAAGCAGGTTCTGAAGAAGCTGATATCGAAGATAACCTAGAATCCTCTATAATTCCGCGATCACATGAGCGAGCATTATCAACCACACCCAGTGTACGACCAGCTGTGCCAAGACATAGTAGCACTCCCAGGACTATCAGAAAGCCAATACCAAAACCCAACTTGCAGGCAATCCCAGAAGTAACTGAAAGATCGGTTAACATTGAATATTCTAAAGCACCAGATGACGTTATGGGTGTAATTCTACCTAACCCATGGACTTGGAGTGATGACCCCCTTACCTCTGATGCGAGTACAACGAAGGCTGTCATATCTGACGACGGAGTTCAAGTAATAAAACTCACCAGGCATTGCCTCACATACCAACGGGATAATATTATTCATTTTATCTCTGGTGATTGCGACCGTCACGATCCAATAACAAAACTATTAAACGACATTGGAGCAATAGAACGAAGGGATATAAAAAGACGAAAACCTAAGAAGGGCAATATCATTATCACTCCTTATAAGCAGCACAAAATATTTTCATTGGTAGTTACGGACTATGAGGAGGATTCGTTAGATTGCGAGGATTTGCGTAATCTCTTACAACAAACAATTGACATATTCCAAAAGCAAAACATTGCTACCGTTAGAATATCAAGAACGAGTAAGGTGACTAACCATCTAGCACCTGGAACACTTAGTGATATTTTAAGGGAAGAGTTCCAAAACACGGGCATTTTTATAACCCTGTGCTACGGAAAATCTGAATATCTTACAGAGGAGCAAAGAAATCCGATCATTTCTACTTTGCATGACAGCTTGATAGGTGGTCATAAAGGCATAAACCAAACTTATGCTAAAATCAGAGAAAGATATTATTGGCCAGGCATGAGAAATGATATTTTAGATTATGTACGAAAATATTCCATTTGTAGACAACACAAAATAGATCGGATTAATAGAAAGGCTCCTATGGTAATTACCGACACGCCACTAGACAGTTTCGACAAAGTCTCTATCGATACGGTGGGAAAGTTAAGATTAACGACTTCGGGCAATTGCCACTTGCTGACGATGCAGTGCCATCTGACTAAGTACGTCATAATTGTTCCTATTCCGAATATACGGGCAACGACTATAGCAGAGGTTCTAGCTAAAAATTTAATCTGCCAATTCGGAGCACCTAGAGTCATATTATCTGACAGGGGGACTAGTTTTATGTCCGACCTTATGGCGGCATTATTGCAACTACTCAAGGTAACTCAGTTACATTCTTCTGGTTACCGACCGCAGACTACTGGTGCTTTAGAATGTAGCCACGCCCCTCTCGTGGACTTTATCAGAACGTATTCTGAACATTACGAGGACTGGGACCGTTTAGCACCATTTGCCGCATTCTTATACAATACAAGTGTTCATGCCTCGACGGGTTTTACACCATTTGAATTGGTTTATGGAAAAACTGCTCGTTTTCCTCTCAAAATACCGTCGGAAGATCGTTTGGCGACATACAATCAATATCTAACAGATCTTGTTAAAAGACTGGAAGAGATGAAGTTAACAGCGGGACAAAACCAAGTGGGAAAGAAATTTCTTTCAAAAAAATACTACGACAAAAAGGTCAAGACATTCCAGCCAAAAATTGGACAATATGTATATATAAAGAATGAGCCCAGAACCTCAAAATTTGAGAAGTATTACTTGGCACCCTTAAAAGTAATAGATATACTAGGGCATAATAACATCTTGCTGGAAACCCCCGATCATAAAACTATATTGAAACATATCGATAAGGTTAAAATTGCTTAACGATATTAACAATTCCATTACAGGCTCAAATACCAACTATGAAGGGTTACATCTTGACGACCCTAATCTCAGTGGTGACCTTGTATGGACTACAAACCACAGGATTACCATCGCATAAACTGACGCCATTAAACACTAATCCGGGCATTTATCATGAGAAAATAGGCATTTTAAGACTAAAAAGAGCGGAGTGGAAAATCCTTGTACATGTGAACACCGACATAATTGACTCTCAAATAGACATAAGCCAGGTTATCAATCTATCGATTAATAACTGCCGGGAGCAACTCGCTAAACTAAAATGCCAACCCAAAATAGCAGACCAACGAACAGCCGCTGTTGACAGTTACAGAGAGTGTTTGAAAAGCTTTGACCACGAGGATTGCGAAAATGCGTTAAACTCGCACGTGTTATTGGGAAAACAGAGTCAAACTTACAAATTTCAAAACCAAGCCAAGGACCTGTTGACTAGATTGCAGTTTAAAGACAAATCAAGTAATAGTCAGGAAACTATCAAAAGATCGATGACGCCTTTGGGTATCATTGGCAGTGTTAGCAACACACTTTTCGGGCTAGTCACGGAGGATGAAATAGAAAAAGTACACCAGAACATCGATAAACTGCTAAATGATAATAAAGAAATCATCAAACTAGCCAATCAAAAGACCCACCTGATAACGACTAATTTTAAAAGCCTAGAAAATATCACGAACAACCATGCTAACGCGCTGAAGAACTTGGAAAAGACGATTCAAACACTTGAATCTGAGCAACAACGAGACTCCTATCTTCGAAGTCTCACGGCCCAATATAACCGTTTAACTGTGGCTATTGAACAGACTCAAGAAGCCCTCAAACAGTTGATCAAGTTAGTTAAAAATCTATTACAAGGGAAGCTACCTTGCGAACTATTGACTTCCCAGCTCCTAACTCAAATGAGCCAGGATATTACAGAACATTCGAGCGATTGGGATTTACCTATGCCTACCAAACATGCGAGTCCTGAAGAAATAGCAAGGATCTCGAAAATAGATGCTGTCTACGACAACAACCGGCTGATAGTAATGTTATATCTGCCCATGGTAGAAACAGAACCGTATGTACTGTACCGTATGTATCCTTTATTGACTACCCAATCATGGGAAGACCAACTCCTCGGTTTTGCTAAAATCCAGCCAACTCATGCGTTTTTAGCGATAAACGAGAAAAACAAACAATACGTAAAGTTCGACCATGACTATTTACACGAGTGTACAAACCATGCTTATGGGATGATTTGTGAAACTCATTGGCCATTGCTCGATGTTCCGACTTCTAAAGATTGTGAACTTCTGTTATTGATGCAACCTACTGAAAATCATTTCAAACACTGCACTATAATCTATCTGACCGAGCCCAGCTCTCAATGGAGTTATCTTCATAATGAAGCTGCATGGTTGTATTCTTTAGTAGAATTAACAACTGTTCGAATTACCTGTAACCAACAAAGAGACCAGATATTGCAGTTAAATGGGACTGGAAAAATTCAGATACCTGATGGTTGTACTGATAGGACTACGCAAGTGACCCTAGGGGGAATGACGACTCGTACAAGTACCGAGTTTTACACCTACCAACCTAAGCTACATCTGGAAATTACAGATGTATTGACAAAAAGTATTCCTGACCATCTTATGAAACCTAAGGAATTATTTCCAATTCTGCAACTTAAGGATGAATATCAATGGAACAATCGTGACGTGCAACAAATTTCGTATAAGCTAAAGGAAATAGCACAGCACAATTTAAACAACAATGGACTCCAACATACTGTGTATGGAAGTTACGGGTTGGGAATGCTGCTGTGTTTTGCAGTTATAATGCTAGCAGCCAAGACTATTAGATGCAGACGCGCCGCTGGAACCTACAAGCCACGGGCAAGAAAACGCTATCAACCCGAAACCTGCCATGATCTAAGAATCTTAACTGCGGGCGTAGGAAGTGACACCTTACCTGCGACGGACAAAGACCAGACCCCGACCACTGTTACGACAGCACAAGGGTTACAACAAACAGCTGTAGTAGACAATTAAGGAATAAAGATTTGACGTCTCTATTTCTAGACGAACATCGAATCAGGATGTCGAGAAATGAGACCTTGCAATTGACGAATAACAAAGACCAGACCCTTTGGGAAATCATCCGAGATCTCGAACGACAAGGGCCTGTCCAACAGATAACTACACTAGAATACGTTAACTATAAGTATACTAGACTCCAAATAAAATTTTTTGATCAGTTCTCTTTAGAAAAACCCACATCTAATGATAAAAATGACTCTACGAACATTGACCCAAACCGACTTTTTTGTTTAGTAACAAAAAATGACACAGTACAGACTTTAGCTTCTGTATTTAGACCTTATGGATTATTAGACAACGTACATGTCACTCGTGGAAAGATGACTGAAAACCGGTACGGATACGTAAGATTCATACATAAAACTGACGCTCAAACAGCTTTGCTACAGACCCGTAGTCAATACGGAGCAAGACAAGCCGAGCCTTTACGACAGAAACGTAAACGGAACGAAACTCATAACATCTGGACTAGGTGCAGTAATTGTAACCATGACATTACTACACAATATAGACGCACGCATATGCTGTTGTGCCATGACCAACAACCCCAGACAAACGGTTCCGAAAGACGGCATGATGACCACATCTACTTTATATGCAACCTGTGTAAGAAACCAATTACAGGTAACTACGCATTGCATAGTAAAGACTGCGTTCACACGCAAGACATACCTATACTACCGGAGACCACCTTTAACCAGGTGTCCGATGTGACTGAGTTACAACCTAACTCATTGACATGGGCAGACGTGGCTACCAATATTGCGGCCCCGCCCACCGTTTCTATACCTTGCGACAATGCTAAAAAGCATTCTTTTTCCTTGACGGAGTATAAAGTGCTCCAACAGGCAATATGCCTCATCCTCAATCCTGCAGAACCTAAACCGCTTGCTTTATATGTAGATAATTTAGAACTTGACTAATTATTCACCTATCTTTTTTTTTAATGCTAATTAACGTGTAAATGGCATTTAATTAACCAATGCATGCGACTAACCCGACAAACCACCATAACAATATTTTAATGCATTTTTATTTTAGGTTGTTACGACCCAGGCTTGGATCGAGGAATGTAAAGGCAACACAGATGGTCTTCCTCGTGTTCCAATTCGTTCCGTTCTTGCAGATGGCGTTGAACTCTCGTTCCTTGGTCCGGGTTCAGTGTCTGATAAAGAGCTAAAGCTCAAAGAATCCAAGGAATAAAACAATTAAACTCAATTATTAATGTAAACGGTTAATTTATTCAAGAAAATATATATTATTTATGTGGACAAGATGTTATTGCTTCGAGGTTCGGAGCAAGAATAATCTGTAGGGCCTCGTTGGTCCTCTCTTTTATAGCGGCTTCCAGCCGCGGGCCTGTAAGGGCGGGCCTTTCTTCGGATTCTTGCGCCTGATTTCGCATTATGGCGTAATAGTTGCAATTCTTGTCGAAATGTTGCACAATATAGGGTACCGCTCGAGCGAGACATGCAAAATGTTGCGTTGGATTGCGTCATATTAATTTTATTAACCCGTTTTCTATTTATTTATTATTGATTTATTATTATTATTATTATTATTATTACTATTATTAATATTATTATTATCATACTTTATTTTCTTGCCCGCCTTGCGCATTATTGCGCAATCGCGAATAATGGGTACGGAATTTGGTAATGGGTTGCCTATCTATCGATCTAGATGAGGCCATAACACCTCCCCCCATACAAAAAACATGGACCCATGGTTCATGCTTTTCACAAAATAATGCTGATGCGATAAAAAGGGGTTTTATATAAACAAAAATAAAAATCTGTGGAAGTCAATGGAATCGTTTTTTTTTTTTTTATTCTGGTACGTTTTAGATTAAAACTAGCGCTTCATGAGAGAAAGAGGAAAATATATATAAATGAATCTTAATTGAATTCTAATTCTGATGCTTTATCCAAAAATCATTATTAAAAATAGTATCGCTATATATGCTTCTCCGTAAATCATTTCGATCAACTAAATCTATTGCAAAAATATTTTTTTTTTATTCGATTTTTTAATTTTATGTAAGGTAAAGCGTGTCCCCGAGCCAAGATTAATTTTTCTTTTCTTTTTTTTTTATTTGTCAAAAAATAAATCGCTCTCGCGTATACAAGGAAATTTCACTAAAAATTGAGGTAGGACTTGTTCTCGTGCGTATATAAACAGATTCTTGAAAACGCTCAAGGCAGCTTCTATGTTTAAACTCAACTTTATCAAACGAGAATAATTAATATCAGAGGTAGGCTTATTTTAGAGAGGAAGGAGAATATCAGGTTAGTATTAAAATCTTAGATATGTAAGGGGTTATTGCCTGTACACATATGCACACGTGTGTACTCAGAATTTTGCAAGGCACACACAAAATATAGGCGTATTCTCCTTCCTTCTTTACAAACTAGAGAATGCCATACCTTTTACTTTTATATCTTATACAAACACAAGTTCTTTTATAAATTAAAGATAGTGTAAAAAGGAAAATTACAAGATCGAGATACATAAAACTTTAGTGCGAGAAGAAGTCAAGCCTTTTCTTCCTAAGAACTAGGTACTGAATTGAAAACGTTCCCTTCTTTGATGTTTTCCTTCTGACAATAGAAAATCAATGCACAATCCGAGCACCGCCTGTAGTTATATAATTGGAAGGGATTACGTTGACACTGGGGGCAGAGTGGTGTCCTTAAACTGTCCCTTAGCCCGATCTGGTGGTGGGTTTTTAGGAGCCAGCCCTGGCCCATTTCCACATAGCAATCACAACACACCCAATAGTTTGAGGGACCCTCAAAATATACTATCCTGCTATGATAGGTGTTTCGGGCCACTTCCCCCTTATCATTTAAGGTACCCATTAGGGCTTTTCTTAGCCTTTTCTTTGACCGATGATCAACAAGTGCCGGAGGGCATAGGATTGTACTCAGCCCAGCTTCCGGCTTGTGAACTGGTACGACCATCAATGGTGGCTCTATCGGCCAGGCTGGTGTTGCTTGGATGGGGTACATGGTAACGACGGCTTGCTCAGCGCCACGTGCACACGGACTCGCGACGTTGATGGGGTTAACCTACAAAGAGCATTTCCTTTTATTTATCTATTTTTGAAGGATATATATATATATTCTTCCCCCCTTTTTTTTTATATTATATTTTCTTCTTCTTCCCCCTTCCTTTTCATATTCATATTTTTATGCACGCGCGTGTTCTTGTGCCACGTGGTCGCGAAAATACTTTTCTCGCGTTTCTTTTTTTTTGTTTGAGGAAATAAGAAAAAGAAAGAAAAATTAACTCGTACCATATTGCTAACGTCGTTTAAAGGCGAGGTTGGTGCTCCTTCTCGATGTTCTGTACTGTCAGCAAGGATTTCTTCAAGAAATGGCGGGTCCATGTTGAAAAGGTCTGCAGCGCGAGCCGGGTCTTCCACTGGTCGGTTCATGTCTGCCGAGTCGTCGCGCGCGAGGCTTGCAAGAGGCGCGGCGGAAGTTCGTCGGCGCCCTCTTTATGCGTACTTATGACTGTCAGCAATGACAGTGCGTAAGGTCACATTACTGGTTTCGTGCGCTCCTTTTCTTTATAAAAACGCGCGAAAATTTAAAAAAGGAGAAATGGAAAATGATCCAGCTTATCCAAGATTGTCAGACCGTGTTGTTCTTAATGTTTTGTATATATATATATATATATATATATATATATATATATATATATATATATAATATAAAATTTTCTTGGTTTAAATATTTATCGTTTTATTCCTTTATAAAAAATTTCGAGAAATTAATGGTTTGAATAAAAGGGGTTAAAGCAATGAGTTCGGAGCGCATACATTTTCTCAGCTCTTGAAGAGAGGAGAGAGAAGAAAAAAAAAAATGTAATTTGAATACAGCAAAGATTTCCAAAAATTTTAAAGGTACACATCGGAAGTCACCTCAAAAATTTTCATTTCCACCTGTTATTAACTATAATTTTTCCAGAAGGGAACCTTTTTAGATTGCATATATTTTTCCTTCCTCCCCTTTTTTTTTTTTTTTTTTTTTTATACAGATCCTATGCGCACAAATCTCTAATGTATTATACTCATTACCGGTTATAGAGGAATATGAAAGGTTATAAGGATAAAAAGAAACTGACCGAAATATGCTAAGGATTGTCCTTGATTTGAATAAAACTAGATTGCAAATATTTGCATGGTCGTCTTTCAAAGAAGTCCAAGAGGTGATCACAAAAATTTTGTTTTTCAACTTGTGTAAAATTAAACAATATCTTGGCTGGATTTATCTTGCCTTAAGGCATCGTTTCCTCTCCCTTTTGTCTATTGTGAGTGTATTGAGCATGTATCAATGTGCTTAGATATCATTTTTTTTTTTTCTTTTTTTTGCAAATGTGCATACACTCCTTGTAAAATACTTAGTGCACAGTGCATTCGTTGCAGACCTGTGAAGATAAAGTTTGCCCACAGATGCTCTATTTCTTGATAAGATGATAGCTCGCTGACACGTAGCTCCAGTCCAATCAGATGGTTTATCTTGTCTCATGAGGCACCATTAAGCTCGGATTAGTAGCGGAATGCAGATCTACCATGAGATTCTAATCTTGGTCATTGATGACCTTAGCCCTGTTTGTTCTAGATCATGCAACGAGCACTCCGGTGTAACAGCTTTTTGTTGTTATCCCAAGAAAATCTTTTCTGTCAACTACTGCCTTTTGGCAGTGCTTGTGCATAAGTATTTTTGTATTGATTTGTTAAATTTCTATAACTTCACCTTGTACATTTAACTTGGCACATAAATCATTAGTTTGTTTGGAATTATTCGTCTGACATAGGTGTAACAACTTTGACTGTTGCAGGCTGGGTTCTGCAAAACTTCTTGCTTCTAAGTTATTGGTTATGTTACTTATGTTGTCTGAAGAGGATGTTTCATCCTTTTAAAGATTGACTATATTTTGTTAAGTTTTCTTGATTTGAAATGTTCTTTTGTGCTATCAGAATTATTTCCTAATTAAATGTACTCTATTGATTTATTGTTCTGTTCTCTAAAAGAGTCTTTATTTTTAGAACGACAAAATTTTCCAGTTTTCTTTATGCTTCATTGAACTATCTTCTTAAATTTTCTTTTTTTAATTTCAATTTTATATTATTAACACAAAACTTCACCATAACATTAATACAAATTCCGCAATACAAAAGGTGAAGATCTTTATTCCCAGTACGCAAATTTTATTGATAAATGAATTTGTCGTATTGTTAGGAACTTAATGTAATTTCCTTAGAATATAAATGCAACCATCAAATCATGTAAGGTTAAGACGCTATGTTATTCTTGATTGTACAATTATATACCTCACTTCATCCAAAACAACCCCTACATTACCTCAGGTGATGCATACAGGTTTTTGTTTGAAGAAAACAAATATTTGTTTTAATAATTTCTCCAATGAGAATAATTGCATCTGTTATATTTGTTATTATCTCTTGATGTTAAAAATAGAGCTTGAACTATACTTCCATAAGAGGTCGTTCAAGAGAATCCAATTTCAATATACAGTAAATATGCAATTCAACAATACAAAAAAAAATGAATTGGTTCAGGTTGATCTTGAGCGTTTCTTGGTTGATAAGAAATGTTATCATATTCCAAAAAATGACAAAAGTTTCTAATTCCAAACCACCATCTATTTCCACCTTTTTTTCCTTTTTTTTTTATTTTTCTAGTTGAAGTCACAGCAATTATAGAAGGTAAAGCCCTCACTTTTAATTTAATCTTACCACCTGGCTTGATTAAGAATGAAAATGAATTAATTGATGGTTTTCAATCAGTTCTACCCACTCTTGGTTTCCAAATTTGTCTTAAACCAGGATTACGAGGGAAAACTTTCATAGTATACCCCTTTTTACCTTGATTATCATATCCTGTTGTTGCACAGCCAGGTATTTGTAATGCACTTCCAAAAGTAGAAAATTCCTGTGTTTTCCTTTTTTCAATAATCGTTCTCACCATGAGATGTTTCAAAATCAACCATGAATCTTTGCTTTTATTGCGTTAAAGCACAAGATAAGTAATACTGGTTATAAACATACTGTAATATAACATCTGTACTGCGATAGTCATTTAGCTTCCTTGTAGGATCTTCTATGATTTGATCTGATAGTTTTAACCTTCCCTTAGTAAGAGGTTTACTGTCGACTGGTTGTGCGTCTGACATCACTTACACTCAAATCTTCGTGTAAGCGAAATTTTCTTATGTTTTGAAAGGAAAAGGTGTTATGCTGGAAGATACGTAGTGGCTTGACTGATGTATAAATTTTTGGAGTAAGGTTATATTTGCTTGTGACTGAGTGCACCGTTCTTTTTCTCTGTTTTTTTTTATTCTCCAATTGCTCATAAAACGTACTTTTTAGATCTCCCTTCGCCCCTTTTTTTTCGAAGAGATGATCGAATGTGATTATATAAAAACGCCTCGAATTGGATGGGTTGTTGTCGTGTCGGAAGACAAATTTCAGTAACTAGTACTAATTTCGAGTGTGGTTATAAGATATAACCTTGAATATCGTAATTTCTGCCCTCCCCCTTTTTTTTCGATAGCAGATGATATTTGAAGTCCGAGTAGGGAGAAGGTTAAGGTGCGTTTCCAGAGGGACGCGTTGAGAATCGAAAAGGGGTGTTTGAAACTGAAGCCAAAAATGGTGACCCGCTTAATAATTAGTTGTTTTAGGTATGATAGGTCATAGATTAATTCATACACACAAAAATAATAAGACTAGTATCGGGAAAGATAAGAGAACGAAGTGTTCTTAAAGGGTTTCGCTGTGTAAGGGTCGAACTCATAGCGTACCTTAAAGCACTCGGTCCCTCACGCGAGAGGTGGGAACGAAATGAGTTTATAAAGTTCGAGTTTACGATGGCTGTTTCGTAACTCGGGCCTTGACTGGTCGTAATGATTGCGTGTGGTCGCGCGAATAGTTATTAAGGAAGGTATGGTGATTGCAGGAGTTTGGAGGTTGTTGGAAATTAAATGGGGTTACATACCTGTGCATATGCATAGGGTGCAAAGGAAAGCATTTTGAAGTTTTTTAAGGGTGAGGGGAGCCCCTTTCGCCTTCGCTCCCGTCTGTGAAGTGCAACCAAGGATTAATCGTTGGGGCTCACTGTGAAGTCGGACCATAAATGGTCAGAATTCAGAGGGCGCCTCCAACTCGTCCACTTCTCCGTTTACCCTTTTTAAATGCTTTCCTTTATTAAAATAAAATGTTTTTACAGGAGAATTACAAAAAGAATCTTACAACAATTAAACAGGTCGCAAACATGCATGCTTTAACTTATCTAAATGTACAATTTTGTGTTTTCCCCCGCCTAGATCGATTTTCGCGTTTCTTTCACCTAATAACTCTAGAATTTTATAGGTACCCGCGTATTGATTATCGAATTTGTGCAATTTAGGTTCCTTTAATAGAAAAACGTCCTCTCCTACTTCGAAAATTTTTACATTTAGTTTCTGATCATAATATTTTTTGGAGCGCTCTTTTGCCTCTATTAATTTTTCGTGCGCGGTTGATTGGGTAATCTTAATTTTGTCGATGATGTCGTCTAGATACATTTCATACGTTTTCTCGATAGTCTTAGTTTCAAATTCAGAGGGTAAGCGCGCTTTCCGACCGAAGATCAATTCATGCGGGGTAAATCCGTGTGCGGCGTGTACCGAGGTGTTGTAGGAGAAGATTGCGCATCTTACCCAGATATCCCAGTCGTCGCGATCGATATACATTTTTAGATACTCTATTAAACTGTGATGGCTACGTTCAATCGAGCCCATAGATTGCGGCCTAAAGGCTGTGGAGCGAAATTGTTTTATCTTAAATATTTTAGCTAATTTGGCAAGTAATTGACTTTGAAAGTTGGCCCCTTGGTCCATTTTTATGGCTTTAGGACATCCGAATCGGCAGATAAAATCGTGGGAAAAGACCGTAGCTATCATTTCTGCTGTCATGTCGCACAACGGAAGAGCGTCAGAGTATTTAGTAAAATTACATTGTAAGGTTAGTAGATATTTGTGTCCCGAGACGGTCGTGGGCAGAGGACCCACGATGTCCATTTCTAGGATTTCAAAAGCCTCAGTAGGCGTTGTCGTAATTGTCATAGGTAATCGCGTTTTTACTCTGGTTAGCTTCCTTCTCTGACACTCTTCGCACGTGCGTACATAATCAGAGATTTGTTCTTTTAATCCCGGCCAATAGTAACGTTCGCGGATGCGTTTGTACGTTTTATAAATACCCTTGTGCCCTCCTATCATTGAGTCATGGAATTCCTTTAATATGTTTGGCCTATCTTCTACCGAGGGAACGACAACTTCTCCCGAGCAAATAGTAATCTGCAAATCTCGGTCCTTCCAATCGTTTCGCAAGGAGTATTCTATTAGTAACCAATGAAGTTGGTCCAGGCCATCACCGTGTTTTGCAATACTAACTGATTTAACACCCTCCGCAATCATAGCGTCCCTTAAGGAATTTAAACACGATACGACTACTTCGGTGGTAGGGATGTCTTCGAGATTTTCTTTTATAAACAAGGAGTAAATTATTTTTCCGTTCTCTAGATCCGTGCGAGTAATTGCTCCTATACCGATGTTTTCTTCGCGTAATCTTTCAATATCAATCATTTCTAGGTCAACCAATTGCCGACACACTGGAGAACCCTGCTCGCAATCTACTGACATAAAGTGCGCGATATTATCTTTTTTCATAAGTAGTTGATCCCTAGAATAAAGGACATGATTGATCGCAAGAATTTGACATGAATCGATTTTATTGGTACGTTTTCTTTTCTTAGGTTTAGGTTCGCTAACGTCGGACGCATCATCGGGAGGTAGGTTACGTTCAAATTCCTCATACGTGTAATCATTCTCACATTCACTCGCAGATTCATCAGATTCAATCTCCAGCGCAGACTGACTATGGAGCTCCGCCTGGTTACACATAAACTCTTTATCATTCTTACATTTGATCACAGACCGGCTAACGGGCTCTGCATCATTAATCTCTTCATTCTCTTTACATGTGACTACAGACCGGCTAACGGGCTCTGTGTCATTAATCTTTTCATTCTCTTTACACGTGACTACAGACCGGCTAACGGGCTCCGTATCATTAATCCTTTCATTATCTTTACACATGACTACAGACCGGCTAACGGGCTCTGCATCATTAATCTTTTCATTACTCTCACGCACGATTACAGACCGGCTAACGGGCTCTGTAACCGGTATTAATTCATATCCGTCAACAGACTTATCATTCTTATATACATAGGATCGGAGAGGATCAGACATGGATTTTGGAAGAGGAGGTGGAGACGACACGGATCCAGAAACCATGAAGATTCTTCTAATTCCTGACTCCGGGTCGCCAGAGGAAGGGTTTGGAGTTAATGAGTTTGGGTGGTTTGTTATTAGTTCTGGGACTGGGTTACGAGATAATGCGTCCGCGTTCATATTGACCTTTCCGGCCTTATGAATTACATCATAGTCAAACTCTCCCAATTTAATCTTCCATCTAGCTAAACGAGACATAGGGTCCTTTAATTTATGTAACCATAATAGCGGTCTATGATCCGTGACTAAAATAAATTTCCTTCCGTATAAGTAAGGACGAAACTGCGCTACCGCGTATACAATGGCTAAAAGCTCCTTTTCGGTTGTGGAGTAGATTCTTTCCGCGTCGTTCAGGGTTCTCGAGGCATAGGCGATTGGCAGGTCCTTCCCTATTGGTCCTTGACTTAACACGGCCCCCAACGCGGCGTCAGATGCGTCGGTTGTCACGATAAATGGTTCGTTAAAATCAGGGTACCTTAACAAAGGTTCAGTACATAGGATATTTTTCAATGTCGTGAAAGCTCGTTCTTGAGAGATGTCCCAGGCAAACGGAATTTCTTTCTTTAGCAGTTTCGTAAGAGGCGCGGCGATTTTGGAAAAGTCCGGGATGAACCTTCGATAATATCCGGTTAAACCGAGAAACTGTTTGATATTCTTCGGGCAATTTGGTCTTGGAAAACCGGAAACGGCGCGCGTTTTCCCCGGGTCCGGCCTAACTCCCTTGTCCGATATAATATGGCCCAGATAGATAACCTCTCGGCGTAAAAAAAGGCATTTGTCGGGCTGAAGGGTTAGACCAGCAGTTTTCAATCTCCCAAATAGTTTGTTCATTTTTTCTTTATGCATTTTTAATGATTCTGCATATACGACTATGTCGTCCATATATACAAACAATTCTATTCCCTGAAGCCCACTTAAAACTCTATCCATGAGAGCTTGAAACGTTGCCGGCGCCCCCTTCAACCCCATAGCCATTCTTTTGTATTGCAAATGCCGAAAAGGGGTTGAGAAAGCCGTCTTTTCCGCATCGGCAGGGTCAAGCAAGACCTGATGAAAACCCTGGGCTAAATCTAACGTTGTAAAATATTTGCTTTTCCCTAGTTGGTCCAAGATATCTGTGATGTTAGGTAAGGGGTACGCGGAGGCTATGGTTTTCTCATTCAAAGCTCGGAAGTCGACTACGAGTCGCCATCTTTTATTTCCCTTGGAGTCTGGTTTTTTAGGAACTATCCACAGAGGTGAATTGTATGGCGACTCGGAGTCTTCCACGATATTATTTTCAAGGAGTCCTTTTATTTGATGATCAATTTCGCTACGTAAGTGAGGAGGATGGCGATACGGTCTTACGTTTACCGGGGCGTCGTTAGTAGTGGGTATTTTATGTTTCACGACCGAGGTATTATTTAATTTATCACCCGTTAGATAAAACTGAAAAGGAAATTTGCAAATAAGATCGATAATACTCTTTCTTTCCTCGTTATTTAAGTTTTCCAAATCTAAACATTTAATAATGGCTTCTACTCTTTTCGTATATCTCTCGCAAACCTCTTCCTCACTTAACCCTTTCACAGTCCTAATGGGGATTAAGGTTTTATCGAAATCCTCCAACGTGATCGGTGGCATGGTCAAGTTAACGTCTTCAGTCGTGGAATTTATGACAAATAATTGCGCGAAACCGTCGTTATTAGTTACTAGGCATTCTCCCGCGTAAATTCCGGGGCCCGTATTTATTCTGGGTACATATCCGCTGGGTTTTTTATTCGCGATTCTAATTTTACACAGGACCTTGGTGCGTGCGGTTAAATGAAAAGTTTGGTGGGCGTCAAATGGTATGGATTTTTGATCGTATCGTCCTAGTATAAGTTCGTTACTAGCGAAAGAGACTGTAGCTTCTTGTGCACGTAAGAAATCTACTCCTAAGATACCGTCGTAATTTATAGGGAAGTCTTGAGAAACTAAATTAAGTTTGCACGGAACGTTTCCGAGATTAAGGATGACTCAACCGATGGTTTGCGCAAGGCCTTCGGTAATTCCTGACAACAAGTAGAGTTTATCATGGTTTACTAAGGTGCCGTCTTTTAAAATGTTTATTTTCAAGAGGTTTATTTCCGAACCAGTGTCTACAAGGAAGCGTGGTTTCAAAGTGTTGAACGCGGAATTCGGCAGAATTACTGCGGGGGAAGAGCCCCTTCCGGCATGGCTAATCGCAATAACGGCTCGGTTTTGGAGGTTATTTCCGGTTGTGGTTGCGACGTCGTTTGAATATGCGAGTGGCTGGTGGACACCTGTTCTGTTTTTATTCGCGGATTCGTTATGGTGCCTAGGTAACGAACGCGGTTGGAGTTTAAAGGTCGATTCCTACAGAAATTAGCACTATGCCCTGATCTATTACAAATTTTGCAAAAGTATTGGTTGTATTTCTCTACCCGTTTATCTTTGCAGTTCCTCGAATAATGCCCCATTTTCCCGCAGTTGTAGCATTTAATCCGAGGGTGGATATCAGTCCTGGATTGATCGGGTTCGTTCATAACGGCGTAAACTCTTTTGCGAGGCAACTCAGAAGTCCTATCATCGTCATGTAATTCGCGTCTTTGTTTAACGTAGTGTTCGCAATCTATGGCCTCGCTTATAGCGGATTCCAAAGTAGGGGGCGTTTTCCCGATCATACGCTGCGCAACTTCTTGGTTTAATCCTAGTATGAAGCATTGTATCGCGACACTAGTCGTTCCCTCTATCATTCCGCGAATTACAGAACTATCATATTTCTCGTTTATAATCTCGATAGCTTTTTGCAAAATTTTCGTTACGCGAAGTCCGTATTCCGAAATTTTCTCGTCCCCTTTTTGCGTAACGCGCGCTAAGTCGGCCTGTATTTGAGGCAAGTTCTGGCTTGGTGCAAAGGCCCTTTTTAATTCTATCAAAAGTTGTTCTAGATTAGCAAAAGTTTTATACTGCAAATAGGCCTTTGCATCACCCACAACCTTTGCCTTTACAATTCTGATGTAGAAGTTTTTATCTATCGGGTCGACAAAGCCTTCCGCATCCTTTACTTCTTGTATGAATTGATTAATTGATATATTTTTTCCATTAAACTCCGGGAGGATACGCGCTATTTCGGTAGATTTCTTATAATATTTTCGCGTTCCTTGTTCGATTAGAGAGCCGTTATGTGAATTATTTATTAATCCCGAATCTAAAGAAGGTGCCGGATAAAAATTGTCGCTTGTCGAGTTGAGAGAATTGCAATTATTAGATTTTATCTGATTATTAAGAGAATTTATCGTTAAATCTAGTGCCCTAGTAGTGGGAACCGGACAGAGAGATAAGTCACCCGACGCCATCACCAGTGGTGTGTTTTGGGGTTCCGGATTTAAGGTTTCGACAGTCCAAATTCCCGAGGCTCGACCGCTATTAACTGAAGACATGGCGTCACTGTTTTCGTTACTTATATTTCTTAATAAATCACGATTTAAACGCATATTAAAACGCTGATTGTTCATATGAATTTAATTACGCAGGTAAATATAAAAATCGTTCGCGTATTTGAATTTACTTTATGCAATGCTCGCTCGAGTTACTTATCTTGTGGCGATGATTGTCGTGGAAGTCGTGCCGCAGACGATGTATCCTGAAGATCACCGTCGATGTCGCAGCGTAATCTAAATCCGTCGAAGGCACTTTCCTGACCTCAAGTGGCGTCTTGACCTCAAGAAATAGAAACGAGTTCTGGCAACTGTTAATCTCCTGGATGTCCTTTTCGTTTTTCTCTGGTTATAGCGTGACTTCCCGATTCGCATTTCTTTATTGTGCGAGGGGTCTGGCCACGATTGGTTGGGGAATACCTCTGACGTGCTGTGGGCCCAAGTCCAATCGTATAATGTCTCGATATTTATCCGTGGTCCAAGGAAAACCACAGCTTGAAAACCTTGGACGAAACACTGGCCTGTTGAATGAAATTTCCTCTGGGATTTCTTCAGACAATCCCACCGCTGTCACCAAAATTTGTTACGACCCAGGCTTGGATCGAGGAATGGAAAGGCAACACAGATGGTCTTCCTCGTGTTCCAATTCGTTCCGTTCTTGCAGATGGCATTGAACTCTCGTTCCTTGGTCCGGGTTCGGTGTCTGATAAAGAGCTAAAGGTCAAAGAATCCAAGGAATAAAACAATTAAACTCAATTATTAATTCAAACGGTTAATTTATTCAAGAAAATATATATTATTTATGTGGACAAGATGTTATTGCTTCGAGGTTCGGAGCAAGAATAATCTGTAGGGCCTCGTTGGTCCTCTCTTTTATAGCGGCTTCCAGCCGCGGGCCTGTAAGGGCGGGCCTTCCTTCGGATTCTTGCGCCTGATTTCGCATTATGGCGTAATAGTTGCAATTCTTGTCGAAATGTTGCACAATATAGGGTACCGCTCGAGCGAGACATGCAAAATGTTGCGTTGGATTGCGTCATATTAATTTTATTAACCCGTTTTCTATTTATTTATTATTGATTTATTATTATTATAATTATTATTATTATTACTATTATTAATATTATTATTATCATACTTTATTTTCTTGCCCGCCTTGCGCATTATTGCGCAATCGCGAATAATGGGTACGGAATTTGGTAATGGGTTGCCTATCTATCGATCTAGATGAGGCCATAACAAGGTAATGAAACGGGAGCCAGACTCAGACGACTGCCAGCATGAACTGCTGGCCTATCCCAACAACAACCGCCAAAGGTACGAAGCCAAGCTTGACCAATGTGCATATCGACGCTATGGGGCAGCGATAAAAACAAAAATCAACCCATCTACAGGGGGAGCAAACGGAAGAGGACCCCACTCCTCCTGTGAAGACGGTACGTCACCATCTTAAGACGCCAACAGAAGATAAAAAAAAAAGAGAAGGGAATTATCCTCTTCAAACGAACACTTAAAATACAATGTTTCAAATCTTGATCAAAAAAATTTTTTTTATTTCTAGTTCAATTTATAATCTTTTTCTTTGCGTAAAATTACCGTAAATTCATTTCCTTTTCTTTTAATTTTAAGGATGTTGCAAACTTTAAAGAAATTCTTAGTTTTACCATATTTACCTACTGTACATCGATTATATTTCTATTCAAATCAATAATTGTAAAGCGGAATCCTTATTCCTTCCTAAATGTTCAGATTATTACCAAGCCAACCCACCTTATGATATAAGCCGTCATCCACCATTCTTCCATCCGCTATTTGTTTTCTTATTCAATATAATTATTATGTACTACTTTCTGTAAGCAGGTTTTCCTGGTGGTTCTTACTTCGCTCGCTGCAACCACTGCAAACGACTGTCGGGGACGACAGAGTTTCTTAGTAAGGGGGGGTGTTAGGTGACAGAAATTTTACTTTTATTACACTTCAATTTTTATTCAAATGAATAATTAATATTTTAATGCTTCTCCATAGTGAAAAGAAAGAGGCCTTAAAAACGTCAAGGTTACTTTCTTTTCACTCTTTTGTCAGTTTTCTACGAAGCCAAGCTCGACCGTTGACGGGAGCCTTTGCTTCGTCTCCACTCTTTCTCTACTTCGTTGAGTTGAAGTGGGGACTTAGCGTCGGTTCCCATGCATAAGGCGGGTGAGAGCAAAGAGGAGAGAGGACTACCTTTCTCTGTCTCCGCGCTCTCCCCCACAACAATTAAAACGTTTGAAGCTGGCTCGAAGACAGATTGGTGAAGAGAAGAAAGTTGTTCTATAGAGAGACGCGCGGGATAGGCCCGATGGGCAAGTTCGAGAGGCGGAAAGCTCGCGCAGCTTTCTCCTCGTATATAAAATGTTAAGTGTTTTTCTTTTTTCTTTTTCTTTAGTCATTACCTAAGTTTCTTTTTATTTTTTTTCATCTTCTCTCGTGATTGTAAACTCAGTTAGTATTTTACGTTATCTAGAGGGTTTAGTGGTTCGTTAATTTACCCGGTTAAATTTTCCGGTTAAAACGTACGGGAGTGTTTTTACAAAAGAAGGCGAGCGAGGTAGCAGCAACCAGGAAAGCCGGCAATGCCGCCACGCCGGCCAACAGTTTGTCCACACAAGATAAGTATTTTAAACTGCTATATAATAATTCAATTTATAAATTAAATTAATATATTAAAGAAATTGAGAAAATAAGAGTTTTTTTTTATATAGTTTTGAAAAACGTTATCTTAATAGTTTATAATATAGCCGATTAATCTTAATATTTTATACTAAATAAAAACGTTAAAACATCAATGAATGATGAGTAAAAATATTCAGTCGAAAAATTAGTGGATGAATTTCTGAAAATGATTAAATCACATCGACTGATTATGGTAAATCTCAACGATTTTAATAAAATTATATAAATAATTGTATACCTTTCAAAACTAGATAAATATTATTTGTATAAACAACTTATCAACAACCTATGTTCTTATAAAAGTACATTTAATAAATTAGACTCTCGTTGTCGCTATCTCAAAGTTACAATAACAAAATTTCTTAAAAAGTTTTGGTAGAAATTTCACGTATCAAATTATTGCATTTTTTTTCACAAATTATAAGCATACAATATATGGTCAAATGTAATAATGTTTTTTTTACGCTTTTATTCATCTCTTAATTAAAATATATCTAATGTTCTTAATTTAATGATTATGATTTTAATATTGTTCGGAATCCTTGTTAATAATATTGAATGTTGTTCTTTGGAAAATAGTGCTATAAGCTACATCATTAATACTAGGTATCATAAAATGCACGATTAGCAATATTTGCGAAATATGATAAAAAAAGGAAGTAAAAGATAATAAAGTGAAATTTTCAAATAAAAGGATAAAATTTTGGTAGTAGTTAATTTTAAGATTTAAAAGATCAATAAAGATGTATCTATATTTAGTTAATATTAATTAATATAGTTAATATTACTTGACTTTGATATTCAATGTAAAATGATTCTTTTAAGCTTCATTCTATTTCATAAAAATATTTGACTTATAATTAATAGAATACTTATAATAAGGTAAAAGTTTGTTTATAACTTTTAATAAAATAATCACTAAATTTCAACTACTTCTTAAGTCATTTCTTCAACTGTTTTTTTTTTTCCTCACTTTTGTTGTATAAACTCATTTTAAACAAACATATTATAGTAAACTATATATGATATTTTAACAAGTTTTTAAACTAACACAGCTATGTAACTTATAACGAAAATTCTGACTTTTGTTTTGAAAACATTTTTACTTTAGCCTTGACAAGCCATTCGTCCGCAAAAATCTAAACTTGCTTGTGACGAAATTAGTTAATATTACTTCAATGTAAAAACTGTTCAGTTAATTATTTTGCGGTTTACAAAAGAAAGTTTATAATATTAAAATCACTTTTAATCGTATTAGTATTTCACAGCTCAAAGAGATTCATTAGTAACAAAAATCAAATTGACACCGTTGTGTTTTTCAATCGACCATTTTTCAGAAACAGTTAATTTGTTAATAACAACTATTGTGAACGAATTACGAATTCATTCATTAAATGCAGAACATTAATCGATCCATCAGATATTTTTTCAATAAAATCAGTAGGTTAAAACCTTTTTTATTATAAAAAAATAACAGAAATATAGAGACCCAACTGAAGCGTATAATGTAAAATTTAAATAAAAAATAAAACTAATTTACTTCTTCATTAATTTTAAAGTTAAGATCGTTGATTTTAATAACCAAAAAGAACAAAGTTTTTTTTTATAATTTTATTTTTAATCATTCTAATTTAGAAAACAATGATTTATTAAAAACTGTGGAATAAATCAATTATATGCGTCTATTCAGACACAAAGTAATCTGGAATGAAGATATTAAATTTAGAATAGATTGGGGTCGTCCCTTTTTCAGAGAGTAAAACCTTTTTAAAAGGGCCGCCCTAACAATTATAAATATAATAATAATTAATATATAAATATAAGAAATAATTGAAGAATTTTTAATAATAATAATATTAAAAAACATAGAATTCAATCAGATATTAAACTTTAAATTTAGAATAATTATAATAAAAAAAATTTCTGTTCTATATTATTGTAAGACATGTTACAATAATATTTAATTGAAAAATATCAAGTTATAATAATTATTCTAATAAACATACTTAAACAAAGAATTAAAAGAGATAAGTATTAATTGGAAAATTGTTATATAATAATAATATAATAACAAATTGTACAAATAATAAAATGACTTTTAAAACTTTGTTTAAATATGTAATACTGATGGTGGAGGATGGATTGTAAATAGAGTTTATGGTATAGGGAGGAAGGAATATAGACTCTCATGGTTGTGTAGGGCTACAAGCGAAGGAAACCATGGTTTTATTTTAAATAATTATATAAAAAAAGGAATAATTTTAATTAATTTTAACATGTCTTAAAATAACTAAAAATTATTATTATTGATTTTATATAATTATTTAAAATAAAACAAAAAAAATCAACGCGCCGTAATACCATACATTTTTTATTATTTAATTTATATTATAAATTATTAATTGTAAGGTATTACTGACAGTACCTCTTTGGGTGATGTAGAAATCTGTCTGAGCAAATATATAATTAATATTAATTTTATTAATAATTTTTGTCAGTACAAATTTCATTGCTGATTGATATTTTCATTAGTGTAAATATGCACGAGGGTTGGCGAACAGCGTGAGCAGGAAGGTACCCCCCCTAGTATATATATATATATATATATATATATATATATATTGTTTATATTGTTACCTTACTAAAATATAATTTATAAAAGTAAAAAGAATTAGAGAGAAAATAAGCTATAAAAAAGAATAAAATAAAAGAGAATCGGTAATGACCTTATTCTCTCTCTAATTCAAACCATTGTAGCATAAGTATAGACGATTCATGTAAAACACTGTCTCTTTCTATCTTGCACGTCATCGCGGTGTAGCACTTAGAAGCTTTACTGGCGTGCAAGATGGAAATTAATAAAAATATATGTACGCGCTTGGATGTGCGCCGATACACGCCTATAAAGTGACGTACGCTAGTACACATTCAAGTGCATCTGTAATAGTATCATGTAAAATATATAAATGTATCCCTTCTACTTAGCGGTAGGGGAGAACTGCGGCTCGATCGACGCTCAAGCAGATCGAAGCCGAATCATTGAACGGCACTCTTTGGCCATCTCTCTAATAATAAAGTCTAAATTAAAATGTATTTACTTGTCAAGAGTCGTTTCCTTTCGTGAATTTCTATAGGTCCGCAAGGACTTGGGTATAAAATCTCAACTGTGTACCGGTAGTAGATTAGCGAGTAATTCTATATTTAACATTTACTTGTATTTCCTTGTACTTAAACTTTCGAATCGTTCTCTGTTTATACTGTAGAAATAATAAATACATGCTTGTAATTGCAGATATTTTACATTTTTTTAAACTACTAACTATTTTAAAAAAGATAATTATGTTACTGTCATAATATGTATGGAATGATAAACTTATTTTGCTAAAATAATACAATATTTATAAATTATATACTTAATTTATTTTCATAATCAAATTTGTAGTAAATTATAAAGGTGCTTAGAAGCCTCTCGTCAAGTAAGTTATATAATCATAGCGTAGTTTTTTTTTGTGTTAATGAAAAGTTTATTGATATCGAAAAATTGTTAAAATATTTAGAAGTGGAAACACTAAGCATTAACATTAAATTTGTAATAATGATAATAAACATACGTTTGTCATAATTATTTTCAACAAAAACTAAATCAGAGGCCGATAAATTTGACTTATTCACACTATAGTCCAATAGAATTAGTCAAAATGCATAATGTAATTAGTAATAAGTGCACACCACCAAAAATGGCTTTGTTGGATGATTAGAAATGAAATTCTTGAGAGACCCTAAATATTTGTCAGGAATTTTAAAACAACGATTTAAAATTCGTAAAAATCACTGTTTTTTGAGGTAGCTTGAAATCGTTTGCAATTTAGTATATGAAAATTTTGTAGGTGTTTCAAAGACGATTAATTTGAGACGTCATTGATCAAAATTGGCTAATAACTTTTATAAATAATGATAAACAAAAATCGAAAATCGCGAAATTTTCAAATATTTTTCATTTTATAAAAAAAGGATGTACATCTTTGTAATTCAACAAAAATGTGCCTCTTATTATCCTTAAGTTACCATAAAAATTTCATCAAAAAATATTAATTATTTTATGAGATATTTTATTTGTTTATTAAAAAGAGGTCAAATGTACGTTAAAAATTTCACCCAATTTCGACTTTATGATAATTATATCATATTTAGATATTAAGAAGGGGCCGAACTATCTGTCTTTGTCTAATAGCGTTTTTCATCATTTATGTAAACACTATCCGGTATAACAAGAAAAAAATAGCAGCCCCCGCTAGATATTAGTATAATAAGTAAATTTTGTAATAACAACCAAATTTTTTCACTGCGTAGTTTCTGAATAATTAGAGACCTACCAAAAAAAGATAGGTTAAATTCTAGATTGCTAGTAGGTCTCTAATTAGTCAAAAACTATACGGTAAAAAATTTGGTTGTTATTACAAAATTTACTAATTATACTAATATCTAGCGGGGGCTGCTATTTTTTTCTTGTTATACCGGATAGTGTTTACATAAATGATGAAAAACGCTATTAGATAAAGACAGATAGTTCGGCCCCTTCTTAACGTAGATTTTATGAATTTGATGTGAAATCGTGTCCATTTCGTTATTTTCAACCTAAATATGACAAAAATAAAACAGTAAATTTTTTTCTTAATGGTTTTTTTAAATAGTTTTGCAACTAATAAAAATATCAATATAGGGTTTTGATATTCTTATTACTGGCAATTTTATGTAAATTTAAAAAAAACAAATGCTCTAGCTCAATTAGAATCCGAGATAATTTTTTTTTTAAATTCGCCAATTGTTTATTTATAAAGATTAAGGACTGATATTTTTATCACATCTAGTATAACACTTGAAGTTTATGATTCCATTATATCAGAGATGAAATAAACATTTTGCAATGTTAAAAATTAATATGAAAGTAATCAAGATTACTATTAGTTAAACAGAATCACCTTTCCTGTCTTGCAAGAAAATTGATCTGGCGAGTTATAATTCTGGTTCCGATTGAAAATTCATTGTATCTCGGTTGATTATTGTCCAATTTCGACTTTTTTTTTTAATTTGGGTTAGCACGTGAAAATAATAACTGTTGTATTAATTTTTAAAAAATTTTTCATTCAACAATAATTATTGCAAAAAAAATTTTTTTTCAACATATTTTTTAAATTATTCATTTTAGCAAAAAACTTTAAGAAGAATGTTTGCTCTTCTTAAAAAAATAAACAATATTTCATTTCACTGTTTTTATGATAAAATCAATATTAAGCCTGTTAATTTTGAAAACAAATGGGAAATTAAATATTTTTTACTTAACAGGCTAAATATTGATTTTATGATAAAAACAATAAAATAAAAAATTATCTAATTGTTAAGACAAACTTTTCTCTTAAAGTTTTTTGCTAAAATAAAAAATTGTTAAAATATGTTAAAAATAATTTTTTTTTGCAATAACAATTGTTTAATTAAAATTTTTAAGAAAACCAATACGACAGTTGTTATTTTTTTCACGAACTACCCCAATTAAAAAAAAACGTCCAAATTGGTCCGTAATTAACGGAGATACAATGAATTTTTAATGAGAACGTAAATTTACGTATTACATGTGTTGAAATTACAAACCAAAAATGTTTTCAAATTTGTATTCAAATTGCATGATTGGTTTCCAAAGTTCTTTTTCCAATCAGCATGCCATTTTACAAATTTTTGACGAAAGCCACATTCATGCGTTTCAAATAAGCAGTTTAACATATTGTCGTCAATATCACTAAATATTTCTTCATCTATACCAGCTTCTGAAAAGCATAATTATGGGCATAATAACGGTCGTAGTTTCTTATAATTTTAGAAGACTTGAACGAATTTTTCTAAAATTATTGATGCGGCTAAGATAAGTATTAGTTGCAAGTTTTCGATACATTTTTTATTAATGTTGCTGAAATTTAAAAATTTAACAAGGACTTATGTGGAAAGTTATATTTGATTCTACCATTTGTAATAAATTTATTTGAATGTTCATGATTTTAAAGAATTCCTTAAACACAATTTTTAAAATGATCTTATAAAAAATTGATGGATTTGTTGTTTGACGGACGACTAATCAAAATCAGAGAGAAAAAGTTAATCTGGAAGAAAAGCTCGAAAATGTAAAAAAATAATATGATTCGAGCATGAGACTATTTTTTGCCCATCGTCAGTAAGATATATTTAATCTAAGTTACATTATACTATTGAATTATTAAATTTTTTTTATAAAAATTATTTAAAATACCAAAGTATTTTGCTCTTTCATGCGGAACCTTGACTACGATTTGTCTTAGAAACTCAAGCTTATTTTAATAAAGGAATATTGTAAAGAATAATATTGCAATGCCTTCTAATTTATTTTAAGTGTTATTTAATTGTTATTTATTTATTGATTTCCGGAACAGTTTTTAATAATAATTTTAAATTATTTTGACTTGTCTTTTAGGCATTTTTAAGGTTATTTATTTATCTATGCGCATTTTTAATAGTGTTTCTGTATATTGTTAATTTTGATTATTATGGTTTAAAATGTATTGTTTGAGACAGGATGCATCCAATGCTGATAAAAATTTTTCAACCTTATTTGATTAATCGAACTTTTGAGCATTATATTCATCTTTTGATTCTAGATTTAAAACACTCATAGTTTTTAAATTTATTTTTATGAAATAAGGAAACCTCAAAAGACTTGTAAATAATATTAGAAAATAAGACTTACAAGTTATAATACTATATTAATAATTTGTATATTAAAAAATATTCTAATAAAACATTAAAATTTAATTAATAATAGAATAAAAATTAAAATATTCAAATAAGTTTGAAAAAAATTTTTTCTATTAAAAACCAGATTTTACTAAATTAAAAGATTAATACATAAATTATTATTAAACTTTTTTTAATTAATAAAATGCGCCACGGTAGATACAAAAAATAATATAATAGAATGTTACTTTCAATTTGTTATGACTAATGAGAACAAATTTTACAATTAATACATGTCTTGAAGTAATACTTACAAATTTGGGGTTAGAAAATATAATGAAATCATGTAAAACTCACTTTCAAATTTCTCAATGAATGAATTCAACTTCCATTCCTGTAATTTAATTTTTACAAAATTGTCCATTTTATGAATCTTTCCACACACAAAATTGCCATAAGTCCGCGAAAAAAATTCGCATACACAAGTGCTGAATATTTGCGCTGACTGATCGTAACTAGGTTACTATAGAACAACTAGTAAACCTCACGCCATCTACTTAAAGTAATTAATACTGGAGCATCTGGTAAACGGTTTTAGAAATTATGGTAATGACTACTAGTTGCCTATTGTACCAAATGCACCGAATCACTTCTAGTACGTTTTACCATAATTTTTTTTCAGTGTGGAACTGTAGAATATGATTTTTTGATGAAAAAAAATGAACCCGTGTTTTTTCTTTTCGTCCAATAGGCCCCCTAGACAAGGATATAGACATTTTTTTCGATAATATGGTGAATAAGAGCCTTTATAAGAGCTTGAATAGCCAAAGAACCAAGACTCTTACAAAAAAGTGCACAGAAAATAAAATAAAGCACGAATTGAATGCTTTTTTTTCTTTATTTAAGCATTTTTAATCTCTTTGTAGAGATTATTTAGCCACTACAGTAGTTTTTACATAGATATATAATTTAAAGTAGATTGATATAGTAAATTTTTTGAGTTGGTTATATGCGGATAGGTTACAATCTTTTAGAAACGAGCTTATAATTTTACATAGTTTGGTTGTTGGTTGTTTTAGAAGGAAATTACATGTATTAGGTAGGAAGACTTGTATTTTTTGTAATTGAGTTATGAACCTTACTCCCTGTTTATCAAATAGTTGGCATTGCCACAATGTATGATTCAGATCTTGTGATTCCTGACCACATTCGCAATTTGGGCAGTCTAAAAATCCTATTCTGGCTAAGAATGACACAGGATTATAATGTCCGGATCTACAGTGGTTAATGGTCATAATAGTTTCTCGCTTTAGATTTTTATTGTAAAACCAGAGTTTTTTCTCTTCCTCATAGAAATTTTTAAAATAGTTTGTGTCTTTTCTTAAGCTGTCTCGAATTATTTCCTTGCAAGTATTTTTTTTTAAATATGTAGGATTCTTTTAAATCTGAGTATGGAATTTTTAAGGTGCTTTCAATTTTTCTTAAATAATTAATCTCTGTGTAACTTAAATTTTAAAACTGTTTATGCAATTTTTGAAAAATTGAGATTTTTCGTAAAATTAATTAAAAAGAATTTTATCATGCCCCTATATAAGTTTAGCCCCTATTTAGCTTTTTAAGGGGGAGTACAGGTAAAATGTTATTTTTCAATAAAAAATGACGTTTTTAATTTTTAATTTTTGACTTATAGCACATACAACATAATCCATGCGTGATGTTGTTCAAGACCATCTAAAGAATCTATAAAAAAATTTTCAGCACAAAATATTGAAAACTGTGGAACTAGTAGTATTTTAACTGCTGCTTGATTTAGAGTTGAATGAGGCAGCAGTTAAAATACTAATAATCTCACAATTTTTAATATTTTGTGCTAAACATTTTTTTAGCATAAAAAAAATACACTGACACGTCAATTATGGCTTGTAAACAAACAATGATTAGACAGAGAGGAATAAAACTTAGGGTATGTTCATACGAAAGATGAAAAATTAAAATAGAAATTTTGGTTCTTCTACTGCTCTATGGATGTCGCTTTCAAAACTTTTTGAACAACCTAGTAATATTGATATAAGGTTCGACATTAGTAATTTTAAAACCAGCTAGTTCAATAGAATTCGCAGAGCATTGTAAATTTAGCAGTTCAGTATACGCTATATTATTACAAATTAATGCTAGTATACCGACTCCTCTGGAATGTAGTCGGTCCTTTCTGAATGTTTTGAAGCCGCTGAAGAGAAAGCTGGGTGTTTTTTTGGAGAGCCAGGATTCAACGCAGATAAATATATCCAACTCTTCAAAAATTTTCTGAAGTTCTTCTTGTTTGTTGACTATACTTCTTGGATTCCAAAATAATATTTTTAAATTTTTATTTTACATGTTGTTTTTTTGTGTGTTTTTATAACTATAAATTGTTTTTTATTCATCTTGTTCATCTTCTGAAGTGAGGGATTTCATTGAGTTAGAATTACTTTCAGTCTGGTTTTGTTTATTCAATTTGTTTTTAATTCTTGTGAGTGTTCCTTTAAGTGTTCGATTATTTATGTATTGATAACTATCATCGATCATTTTAATTATACCTTGTAACATCATTGGAATATTTTCGAGAAAGTTGTATTATGTTATTTTCGCCGTAGGATTTTCTAAGAAATCTTGAAACTCTTTGAATGTTAATATATAAGTGTTGTCAGCATTTTCTAAGGCATTTATAGCTGGGAGTAAGAGTTCGTTTATGTTTGTATTGATTTCTTATGATGAAGTTTCTGCATGATCTTTTTCCACTACTTTTTTTTTTCTTTAGAGGTTTTTTGAATTCAGAGATTTCTTTTGGTGTTGGCGAAGATGCTGTTTGGTCCGGTGTGGAGATTGAAATTGATATTTCTTTTATTGGCTTCGTGCACAACACGGCAGCACCGTTCCGATTACCTTACGAATATATCTATATTTATATAATATATAGATATACAATAGCACGGGTCAACTGAGAACTTACAGTTTTCGCCGCAGTTGTGCACGAAGCGAATAGGTTGGCTTGATGACGTTTCTAATGTGGTCGATGATGGTGGTGGTCTTTTTAGGGTTTTATTCAATTTTGAGTTCAATTCTTGATTTTTATTGATTTCTTGGTCTTCTGTTTCCATATAGGTCTCGTTTTCGATGTTTTTTTGAACGATTTTGCCTGGCGCTGGAGTGTTTTGAATACTTATTTCATTTGATGTATTTATAACATTGGAATTATCTACAGCACTTTACAGTTTTTTGCCAGATGACCCTCAATGTTGCATAGAAAACATTTTATTGCTTCAGTGTTTGCGTATATATAGTAACTTGTGTTGTCATATAGTATTTTAAATGTTTCAGAAATTTTTTGAATATCTTCTGGTTTAATGTAAACTTGACGACTGTATCTTGCTACGTGTTGATAACCTTGTTGTGCGATTGTTGCTTTTAAGGTGGTGACTGGGGATCCTTTTATTATGTTTGATTCTTCGAGAATGTCGTCAAAACAGTAGTTTGGAATGTTAGTAGGAACAGTGGAGAATATTATTCTTTCCAGTTTGTTTATTAGAGGTCTAACGATAACTTTCAATTCTTTGATTAGCAAGTACTGATATTTTTTTGTAATTTCTGTTACTAATTCTTTTCGTAATAAAAATAGGCATATGTGGTTGTTGTCGCTCTTGATAAGGAAATTATGTTTCTTGGTTGTACAATATCATCTACAGCACATGTTTAAGCCTTCTACACATTCTAGAATTATTCCTTGTTCTTTTTCGGTAATGTTTTTTTGCGCGATGCCTGAGTAACTTGAGTTGGGTTTCATTATGAAAAGTGGTACTGTTTTTTGAGATCGCTGGCTTCCCCCGGAGGGAGCCATTTTAATGGTAAAAAAACTCGCGATGAAAAGTTTTAATTTAAACTTAAGGGCAGGTCGTATATCTCTATCCTTTTCTAACCAAAAAATTCATTTTTCTGCAAAATCTAATAATTGTAGCAAAAAAATAAGAAGAAAGCCTCATCTCGTATAATAAGAAGCAAGATTTTCTTTTATGAGGAAAAATTTTTTTTATCGCTTCGTTTTTAAGAAAACTTTGAAAAACTTAATTGTCTATTCTAACCTCTGTTTTTTAAGTCTTTCAAGGTTTTCTTCAAAACGAATCGATAAAAATAATTTTTCATCATCAAAGAAAATATTGCTCTTTATAATACAAGATGGGGCTATCTCCTTATTTTTTGCTGCAATTATTAATTTTTGCAAAAAAATTAATTCTTTGATTAGAAAAGGCCAGAAATATACGACCTGCTCTTGAACGTTTAGTAAATCGGTTATAAACTGTACACTGTGTTCTTAGAAACCAACATATACCACACGGAGCGTTTGTAAACACGTCTGCTCACTATAAAAGCTCAAGCAAAACTCCAATTGAATGCTTCAATTCAAGCTTCATTGCGTTAAAAAAGCTTTTGTTGTTCGAAAGTTACAGGTAATTAAAATATGCTAATGAAATAGTGTAAAAAATGATCATGTTTTATATGATAAAAATATTAAGTAAATATGTAGTAATATTTAATTAAGAATAACTTTCGAACAACGAAAGCTTTCCTAACGCAATACAGCTTAAATTAAAGCATTCAATTCATGCTTTAGTTTATTTTCTATGCACTTTTTTGTAACAGTCTTAGTTCTTTGGTTATTCAAGCTCTTAAAAAGGCTCTTATTTACTATATTTCCAAAAAAATGTCTATATTCTTGTCTAGGGGGCCTATTGGACAAAAAGAAAAAACAGGGGTTCATTTTTTTATCAAAAAATCATATTCTACAGTTTGAGAAAAATCCGTTTTCCGGAGGCCAAATACTCTCCTTGTTAGACAATAATATGCAAAATTTGAAGCAAATCCATCAAGTAGTTTTCGAGATCTAATTGGCTAAATAAATACAATATTTGTTTTCGAAATTTCTCGTTCAAAATTTTCAGAACGCTCAAAAATTGAGGTATCAGGCCTGCGTTGAAGTCTGAAGAAAAATCAAATGTAAATATAGTCATAATTTTTTTTCTCATAATAATAATTAATGGAACTTCTTTTCACCTCAACTATATATTCAATACAAGACTTTGACCGAAAACTAATTTTAAACAACCTCATCCGAAGCTTAAAATTCTTTGGATTAGTCGAAGAATGGATTTTTTAAATTTTAGTACTTACCGTAAACTTTCTCAGCCAATTTTGAATCAATTGACCTCAAAATTTCCAGAGATTTTTGGTTTATATATCTTCACAAAATAACAGTTTTAATTAGAAAAACGCTGCTAAGTGCTTTGGCGCAATGCTTTCTCATAGAGCTCATTGAGTTAGAGTAATTAGATTTTATCTTTTTAAATGTGATTTAAATGTAAAAAATAATTTTTATTCAAGAAAAATTAGTGAGTGTGAGAGAGTGATTAGAAAATAGGAAGAGAGAGTCAGGGATGGATAAAAATAGGGTAAAAATGAGGATCGATCTAAGATTTGCTTATAACCCCCAAATCCTGAGATTCCCTAACCTACAAAAATAATAATAATAGAATGAGGGAATTGAATACTCTACCTTTAATATATCAACTAATTATAAGATCGATTCAAGAAATAAATTAATAAACGTTTAAATATATAGGTTAAAATCCACTAAGTAAACTTTAAATAAATTAATTAAAAGAATTTAAGTTTAAACCATATGCAAGTTTCTTTATAAAGCAAGTTCTTAGAGTAATTATGTTTTTTTTTTTTTTTTTTTTTTTTATTTAACGTCGCTGTATTTATGCTATCATTTTGATGCTAATTAGCGACGGAGATCGTCAGTGTGTTTGTGAACAAAGCACGTGTAATGTATAGCGATGCTTGTATCATTCGGTCACCGAGAGCTGGATTCGAACTCGGAACCTCGAGATTACGAATCCATCACTCTACCGACTGAGCCACTGACAACCTGTAATTATATGTTAAGAAGAGAAAAAACTATTGAATTTAATTATAATATGTTAAACTACAAAAGAAAACTATTAATTTTAAATTATTAAACAATAATAATAATTTAACTATAACTCGATAATGTGAAAATTGAGCAACGGGTGCAACACGTGCTCAATATACTTTAGGTTATGTAAGGGTGGGGACTCGAACAGCAGTGCGTATCTCAGATTACGCAATCTTCCTGTTGGTGGCGCTAGTGTCGAATATCCTCTTATTCTTTCTCTCTGATCTTCAGTAGGTGTTTCGAAGAGGTGAGGTTATACGCTTTGTGGTAATTTAATTTATTTTTTCTATTTATCAAAAATTCAGATACTATGATTCTTATAATCAGGTAATTAGATATTTTAAGCTACTTTATTTTTTAAATACTTAGTTTTAAATATTTTTTATCTTCACAATTCTAATTAAAAGCAAGTAGACCAAATGAAAGTTATTCGAGAAAAACAGTTTCAAAGAATATTTCAACTAAGCTATTAGTTATTAATTCTTTAATAGGTTAGAATTCGTAATAACAAAGTTTTTAATAATTCTAAATCAATAATGAATTATGTAATTAACGCTAATTTTCTGATAACAATTTATAAATTATGTTGGGCCAGAGCCTAGTTGGTGGCGCTAGTATCGGGTTCCCTCGCATAAGCTCATTGAATCTCACCAATTATCTCACCTCTGAATTGTTATATGTATTTTTGCATAAAGGAAGTTATGTAATTTTTTATTCTTGATAAAAAAAAAATTTTACTTAAACATTTCAATAGAAGAAAATTCTATAACTAACTTTGAAATGTAATCCTAGATTTAGTTTTAGATTGGGTAATAAAGAACAACAAAAGAAAACAAATCACTATTAACTTTTCACTTTTTGTCTTTTCACTTTAAGAAAAATAAAGAAAAATTTAACACTTCTCATAGATATAAAATATGTTTTAAACCTTAGAGCATATACTACTGGAGGCAGCTCTGAATGCACCGTGTGCGTGGTTAGGTTGGGAGAGAGAAAGATATACTAAGGTTGATAGCTATCTCTATCTCTCCGTCATGTAATAAAGGAGTAGGAAACAAAACAAACCAATCACGTGCCGGAGAAAAAGAGATATCTGTCATCCTCAATATACCTTTCTCTTTCTCAACTTAACCACGCGCACGACGCATTCAAAGCTGCCTCCAGTAGTATATGCTCTAAGTTTTAAACTAACACAAATTTCTTTTAATTTGGAGGTTAAGTAACCACGTGGCTATTATTATAGCCAGCCGTGGTTCTTCGCTATACTCTCCTATTTTCACTTTTCACAAAAAAAATTCTATTTATTACTTTTCCACTAGTTTTCCTTTTTTCTTTAAATTAATAACAAATCACTATATCTTTCTTCGCAAGAGAGAGATGTTACAAGCTAATTTCGCTAATTTGTTTCTCACCAAAAAGAAAAATTATTTGATTAGATTGTACCTTTTTCTGTACTCGTTGAGTTGCATCTGCCATCTCAATTCGAAAAACTTGTAGATTAAAAAAGAGAGAAGTGTACAACTCTAAGAACGACACTACGCGGTTTCTCAAAATGGCCAGCAATCCCTCTGGTACAGTGAAGGCACCCGCGATAAAAAGAAATAAAGTTTTCGCGAAAAAAAAATTCAATAATAATAACAACAAAAAAACTATTTAACACCGTTAATATCTCACTTAAAATCAACAACAAAAGAAAAGTAATAATTCAACAATTTTAACAATATTAGGAACTTTAATAATAAATCTGATCTTTAAATGCGGTATAAAACAAAATGACTCTATAGCACGGTGACTGGAACGATAATGAGACATGAAGAAGAAGGAAACGAACGATGAGCGTCGATTGCTTCTCCTTCCTTATTGCTCTCTTTGTTACTCTCGTTACATCCTATTATCTTTTTTTATCTCGCGACTCTCTAATCAAATCAAGTTCTTTTCATCATTTTATCCTATCTACACTAGTGTAGTTTTACTACTCGCTAGTCAAATTTACATTTTACTTCCTTTACTAGTGTAGCATTTTCAAGTTTCGCTTATTACGCCCTCTGCGCGCGTGATTTAATTTAATAAAAATGAAGTATTGAGTATTTATTAATTTTCCATCTAAGTATTAAAAATATTATTTCTAATTGACTTTAATTTTTAATCAATTATTTTATAAGATTATTTAAATTATCAACTCATTATTAGTTAATTAATTCACGCTATTACTGATCTTTAATAAGAAAATTTCTTTACAGTACAGCAGCGCCACTTGTAAAATTAAAAGAAAACAATGTAAAAAGAAATTTATTCAACTTTATGTTTGAATCTTATTAGTACGCGAGCGCCCTCTACATATATGTACGCCTACACTATTATATACGTAATTAATCCCCCCCTTTTTATAATATAATACAGTGCTTTATCTAATTACTACCTTTTTACCATATGCGTTTCTATCCTACTTTATCGACTTTACTTCGCTTATTACATCATTCTGTTTCTCTCTCTCTCTCTTACCGTAAGTAGCGCCATACGTATTTTTTTTTCGCTCCTCTTGAAACTTATTTAAACAGCATTTTTTCACTTTGCGGAGTGGAATTTTTTGCAGGGAATCGTCCTACTTGGAGTCCGAGAGTGTTGGCCTCATTCATTTGCATTTTTGCAATTGCATATTGGACTCTGGACGGTTTCTTACTGTGAAAGTGCAGTCTCTCAACATCAACCTGCTTTTATCTCTGACACTGCTGTGGACTCTGCTGCTGCCTGAGAAAGTTGCTGTGGGCCTGCTTGTGTTATTGAGTGTTGTTTTGAGTGCACTATATTGTGCACAATTGCATTGCAATTGGTTTTATTTTTAATTGCAACATAACCTCATTCTTTTTTGGCGCAATTACATACTGCAAGAGGGATCATATTTTTTTTTAACGCTGATAGCGCCATCTCTTGGATAACGTATACACTAACTTCACTGTTCTTTTGATAAAATCCGCAGTCTCTCAACATCAACCTGCTCTTATCTCTGATACTGCTGTGGACTCTGCTGCTGCCTGAGAAAGTTGCTGTGGGCCTGCTTGTGTTGTTGAGTGTTGTTTTAAGTGCATTATATTGTGCACAATTGCATTGCAATTAGTTTTATTTTTAATTGTAACATAACCTCATTCTTTTTTGGCGCAATTACATACTGCAAGAGGGATCATATTTTTTAACGCTGATGGCGCCATCTCTTGGATAACGTATACACTAACTTCACTGTTCTTTTGATAGAATCTAGTGGTAACAACGTGGAATTTGCTGCATGTTTGATTTAATTGCTGTATATTACAATAGTGCAGTATATTGTATGCAGTTGTACTGCAACTGGTTTTAAGTATTGTCTACAACATAACCTCAATCTTTTTGGTGCAATCATCTACCACAAGAGGATTCTTATTTGCTTAGTGCTGGTGGCTCCATCCCTTGGATGACCTGTATATTGGCATCTTTGCCCGTCTATGTGATACCTGATGGTAATTTCTCCAGTTAAGGCGCTTTTCCACTATTATCTTGTGCTCTCTCTAATCACAGTCAAACGAATCTTACTCTGTACAAATTAAGCCGCTTTTCCACTTACAATAACTGAAACTTGGAAGCAACTCAGAGTGCATTTGTTAAGCTGCTTTTCCACTTCCAATAACTGAAACTTAGAAACAACTCAGAGTGCATTTATTAAGCTGCTTTTCCACTTACAGCAACTGAAACTTAGAAGCAACTCAGAGTGCATTTATTAAGCTGCTTATCTACTTTTAAATATACAACTGGCACCAAATTTAAAATTAAAATTTAAGATTCGTTTGATTAAGCTATTTCTATCTTGGAGGTCACTATGTCTAATCAGTGTGGTCTCTGTTTTAAAAACTTTAGTGCTGCATCTAAGCCTCAGCTTTGTGGTCGCTGTGGCAAGACCTATCACAGCTCTTGTACCAAATTGCTCTTAGTTAGAGATAATAATGATCAACAAGTAAAGGTATGTAACTTTTGCATAGCAGCTGCAAATCCTGATTGCAGTCGATCACGTTCTAGTTCTGTGGGTTCTATGAGTGATGTCTCAGCTTCTCTGTCTCTGCCGCGTACTCCAACTCCGACACTACCAGCGCTACAAACAAATGAACTTTTGTCTTCTATATTGAAAAAGATGGAGAAATTAGATAAGCTGGATGATATGGATACCAAGATCAACAATATCGGCACTCAACTATTGACACTGGATGGGAGATTTACAAGTTTGGAGACGCGAGTGGATGGTATTGCTGTGGCATGTGAGGAACGTTGTGGAGCAGCTGAGGCAAGGCTTGACAAGGTTTGTCAGGATTATCGGGAGCTTAAGGCGAAGCTGGAGGAATCTCTCTCTGTTGTGCCTGATCGGGCATTATCTGACCCTATGGCTGCTAAACTACAGGAATTGGACAAGCTCAATAAATCTTTACGGCAACAGTGTGATGTTTTGGCGGCTGGCCAGCAGCGTCTTGAGCGTGCATCAGACTTGGTGTTTGGAGGCCTGGTTCCTAATGAATTTAACGATCTGAAGAACGGTGTCTTTGCTGTATTGGCTTCTCTTAATTCTGGTTTTGCTCTCAGTGACATTGTTTCGGTTCGACCTTTGTCGCGACCTGCTACAGCTCGTAGTACTGATGATAGTACTGCTCCTTCTGCAACAACATCTCAAGGTGGTCCTCCGCTGCTTACGACGCCATTGCTCGTCACTATGAAGAGTGCCTCGTTGGCGCGATCTGTCATCGGAGCAAAGATCAGGATGGGTAGCCTTCATACCTCAAAGATCAGGAGTGACCTTTTGCAGGGAACTTTATCAGTGGAAACACTTACTCCTTCCTTGATCAACATCAATGAATATCTACCACACTCATTGCACCAACTGAAGTTGAGAGTGCTCAGGAAGGCCAAAGATAAGAGGTACAACTTCCTTACATTTGTGCGTGATGGTAAGATCTTCGTCAGAAGGAAGAAGGAGGATGCAGCCATTCGAGTTGCATCGGATGACGACTTGGATGCTTTTTTAGCAAAGCTCTCATTGATATCAGCCAACGACGATGTAACCACTTAACATCTGACACTGGGGTAAGCTCATTCTCTCTTCCTTCTCACTCTAACACACTTCTTCCTTCTAACAATACTATTTCATCGGTCATTCATGATCATTTCACTACTAAGGATGGTCTCAGAGTTTGTCATTTCAATGCCAACTCTATTAGAGCGCACATTGAGATAATTAGACTCTTTTTGGCTTCTCGCCCTTATTTCCACGTAATAGCTGTTACTGAGACCAAACTGGGCCAGATAGTTTGTGATTCTTTGATTGCTCTTGATGGGTATGTGCTTTATAGACAGGATCGTAACACCAGGGGAGGTGGTGTTGCTTTATTTGTACACTGCTCTCTCACTTCTGTGCGTCTCTGTTCATCCTCTGGAAGCTGGAGTGGTAAGCCTGGTTTACCTGAGTATCTCTTCTGTGAGGTCAACTCATCTGACTTGGCTTCACCCATTTTCGTTGGTGTTGTTTATAGACCACCTCACGCTCCATTTTTGGCCAACACGGACTTTATTCCTGATTTGACCACTCATACGCACAATTATAGTACTAAGGTAGTTTTAGGAGATTTCAACACTAATTTGTGTTCTGAATCTGATGATTCTGTGTTCCTGAAGAGCCTTATTAAGGAAAATGCACTTTTTTCAGTGCCTTATGGACCTACGCATCATACTTATTCCTCTGATACGTGGCTCGACTTGTGCCTTGTCGATGCTAATGACTTACTGCTTGATTATTGGAAGACTGATGTACCATTTATTGACGGACATGATTTTATTGCTGCGACTGTGAAGTCGTCTCTCTCTAGGCCTACACTTAATAATTTTACTTATCATGATTATAAAGCGGTTGATGAGGCTGCTATTCTTGATTATTTTCGATCGCTGAATTGTGCTGTGTGTAACGGTGACTCTTCTCTTTTGGCTCGCCTTGAATGTCTTTACACTCATCTTAATGAAGCTATCTCACGGTTTGTGCCTGTTAGGCGTGTTCGACAGAGCAAGAGTCATCGTCCGTGGTTTACCTCTGAGCATCACCGCTTAATCTCTGAGAGGGATAGGCATTACAGACGCTTCAAACGTACTAGGCTGCGTGCTGATCTTATATGTTATAGAGATGCTCGAGATCGGGCCCATTCATGCATCGAATCAGCTAAATTACTGTATTACCACGACAGACTATCTAAGATTACTGACGCAAGACAGATCTGGAAAGAACTCAAGAACCTGGGCGTATGTTCCAGCAGTAGTGACTCTCGACATTCTTTTTCAATTAATGATTTGAATCGGTATTTTGGTGGTGTTGCGTTTGATCCTCTGGTCCCCTCCATTTCTGATTACATGAATACACTTGCTCTAGATGAACCACTTAAACCCATGTTTAAGTTTAATCCAGTTACTTTGGAGGAGGTATGGATGGCTGTTTGTCATTCAACTTCACAGGCCAGAGGGTTTGATGCTGTTCCTCAATCTTTTGTCCGTGCGGCATTTCCGGTCATTGGGCCTTTGTTATGTCGTATTTATAACGACTCATTGCGTGAATCCTTATTTCCTTCATGCTGGAAGATCTCACTGGTCACTACAATAAACAAAATCTCCTCTCCTCAAGCTTTTGGTGACATTAGGCCAATTTCTTTATTATCTTTTATGTCCAAGGTTCTTGAACGTCTAGTCCATGATCAACTCTACAATTACCTGACTATACGACAGCTACTGGACCCTTATCAGACTGGATTTCGAACTGGACATAGTACTCAGACCGCACTACTGAAACTAACTGAGGACATTAGACGCAATATGGACAGACGCTATGTGACGTTGCTGTTGCTATTTGATTTCAGCAAGGCATTTGATACGGTATGCCATGTCTCTCTGCTCAGAAAAATGTCTTCTCTTGACATCTCGCATTCAGTTGTGCGTTGGTTTGCGTCTTATCTCTCTGAGAGACAGCAGGCTGTTATTGATGCAGATGGTAATGCATCTGACTATGTAACATTAAATACTGGTGTTCCCCAGGGCTCTGTCCTTGGTCCACTGTTGTTTTCTATATACATCAATGATGTGGCTGCTGACTTCCATGCCGATGTGCAGCATCTTATCTATGCTGATGATCTTCAGGTGTACATTCACTTCCCAATTGCTAAGTTGGCTTCTGTTACTGCTCTCATGAGTGATCAAGCTGTCAGTATTGTTAACTGGGCGACAAAAAATCATCTGAAATTAAATGTGAGCAAAACAAAGGCTATTATTATTGGATCTTATTTCTATGTCAATATGCTGCCCTCATTACACATCACTGGTGTTCCAATAAACGGTGATCTTATTAAGTTTGAATCTTCTGTTCGTAGTCTTGGTGTATGGCTTGATAGTAAGTTGAACTGGAAGGACCAAATTGCGCATGTGTGTAACAGGAGTCACTCATTGCTCTATAGATTAAATTTCTTTCGAAAAAGTACCACCATTGCACTACGTAAGCATCTTATCCGTTCTTTGCTGTTTCCTTTACTTGATTACTGTTGTTTGGTCTATATTGACCTTTCTGCTGAACTCGATCTGAGGCTTCAAAGGGTTGTAAACTCTGGTATTCGTTACATCTATGGTGTAAGTAGGCGCGAGCACATCTCTGTTTATAGGTCCTCTCTAGGCTGGTTATCCACTTTGGGTAGAAGAAACTACTTCGCTACTACTTTCTTATACAAAATGTTTTTGTCATGCTCACCTTCATATCTTTATTCTAGATATTTGTGGAGCCGGCCTGTGAGGACACTGAGGGGTGATATGAGACCGTTAACCATTCCTTTTTCATCTACCGAGTATCACCAAAGATCGTTCCTGGTTGTGTCATCGCAACTATGGAACGGTCTACCATCATCTTTAAGAGATTCTTCATCGTTGGCATTATTCAAGGCATCAACATATTCGCACTACCTTTCCCTTGAGAATGAGCCTCTGCTCCGAGCTAGGCTTTAATTATTTTAATTACTGTATCATTATTTTAATTATATTTTTACTTAGTATCTCATTTTATATATATATATACTTACGAATTTGTATTATTTTTGTTGTACAACATAATGTACAGTTAATAAATTTAAATATCTATCTATCTATCTATCTTTTGCCTATACTACGCGAGCGCCACAATAATATATTCGCTCGAGCACGTGTTCATTTTTCTACGCCGTTGAAACCACTCTGCTACTTCCTAGACGTGGTATAACCGTCTTCTGCTAGCAGGTATCGGTTGTGCTACTTGCTGATTGTGTGTTCATAGTGAGTGTGTGTGTGCATCAGCCGGTAGTTCAACTTTCATGGCTATTTGGCAATAGGCCATGTGATCAGCTGTGTACATCCAGGGCTCAGCACCGAAAACAAGAACACAACAGAATTATTTCTCTGTTAGTTTCTTACGGTGGCCTTGGCTGCTGTCACGAGTGTGGTGATTATGATTTTATGAATTCACTCGGGGAATTATGTATGATTTTTCTTTTAATAGGTTGTTAATAGAAAATTATTTTAAATGAATAAAACAAAAAAAAATTATTGTGGCGTGAAAATGCCACGACACAAGTTTTTGAATAATATGAGACCTACTAACAAACTAGAATATAACCTATCTTTTTTGGTAGGTCACATATTATTCAAAAACTACACAATAAAATAATTTGATTGTTATTACAAAATTTACTTATTATACTAATATCTAGTGGGAGCTACTATTTTTTTCTTGATACAACGGCTGGCGTTTCTACAAATGATAAAAAACTCTATTATACAAAGACAGATAGTTTGGTCTGCTCTTAAAGAACACCAGAATTTTGAAAATAAATGTAATGTGAAAGATTATATAAAATTTCATTCTAATGAATTTGATTACTTAAAGACTGCAGGATCAAATAAAGAACATGATTTTCTGCGCGCTAACAAGAAGAGTCTTCCACTTTCGGATCACCGATTTGGCTAAAATTTTGGGAATGTTTTCTGGATGCAGAGACATGAAGAAAGCTAAAATTTCAGAGGTCAACGCTCAATATTTCTCTAGTGACAGACAATGAAAGAGAATCACTGAAAAAGTTACTAGATTTTCAAACGTTTATAGTACCTCAGCATTGTTAGCACATATAGCATCTCAAAATATTATTTTTCCTAAAGTTAGAGCGTAATAAAAATTGGACCCAATTTAAGCTTTTATTATTAATTAATGGTTTAAAGAGAAAATTTAGGTCCAATCTTTATTAAGCTCTAGATTTGGAAAAAAAAAATATTTTGAGACTCTTATAGTTGCTATTTTGAAAGAATTCAAGCTCAACTTTCATTTAAAAAAGGTATACGCTTCTAGCTAACAATGCTGAGGAACTATAAGTGTTTGAAAATCTAGTAAGTTTTTTAGTAATTTTCTTTGATTGCCTGTAACTAGGTAAATATTGAGCGTTGGCCTCTAAAATTTTGGCTTTCTTCATATTTCTACATCCAAAAAACATTCCCAATATTTGAACGAAATCGGTGTGCCAAAAGTGAAATACTCTCCTTGTAAGACTGGAAGAAACTTCTTTTAAGTTCATGATGCGCATCTCTGGAGCTCTTTATTTGCTGAGATTAAGAATTTTTTATCCCTTAGCGGGCGCAAGGTAACAATGAGAAAGTGCTTGCTTGACCTTAACTAATATTTTAGAAATTTAGTTTTGTATTATGTATATACTTGGATTTACCTACCTACAGCCTTTTGGCCTAGTAAGAGCATTAAACCTTTTTTTTATATCTTTTGATCCAACCTTATTCAATGACGCTAACCTCTCTAGCTGACCTTTTTAACCAGATCTCTACCTTAGACCGAGAATCTAAAGCTGCGACAGGCTCTAGCATAACCCGGCAATCGAAATTGTCTTTGGTGTTTGTGTTACATTCCGTCACATTCAACACCGAGAACATTTTTCTCTTACCTACCGCACACATTGTTGATAACAAAAAATCACTAAATCGATCGTCGAATTTGCATAGGCATTAGCGGCCATCCATCCAAGTTATTACCGTGCCCAGCACTGCTTAACTTCGTCGATCGACCAAGGTGCAGTTCCGTGACCCCACCAAAGTGCCGGTTCATTTTTGTATTATTCCATATACAGATTTAAGACAAGACTGTACTTATTGTATGAATGATGGTTGTACGGTTAGAGAGAGTGCGTTTTATTTTATTGAAATAACTGCATTTTCATACTAATGGAATAGTATAAAATCTTTTTGTATTCATAGATTTATTGCATGAATTTTATTCTTTTATTTATCTGTGTTATGACTTTGAGTTGGTAACTTACTTATTTCAGTATTATCAGTAATATCAAATTTATTTTATGTGCAATATTTGTATTATCATGTAACGATTTATTTATTGTATTACACGCATTTTCGTACTTTCTTATAAAATAAATATGTATCTATCGATTTTAAAAAATGTAAGATTTTTGCAATGATCTACATAAATATTCATAATAATTGTATTAATTTAAAAACCAACATGATGGTTTTATCTTTTATTCACAAGCATATTACAAGCTGTTCGAGATATAAATAGAGTTGTATCATTGATTCTAAACGCTGACCAATGAATATTCTCATAACTAAAATAATTTCATACTTTTTGTCATTTGTTTTCATCTTAAAGAGGTCAACAAAATAATAGTTGAAACATAATTAATCAATAAATTTGTTGTATTGATCTACTAGGCTTTTCGTTTAGCGTTTGATTTTTTTAACGTATACCAGAATTTAAAATATACTAAATTGATTAAATATAAATATTTGATATTTAAAATTCTTTATTGTGAAAGTAACGGTTCACTTCCAGCTCTAACAAAATTTTTTGTAAGTATAATATATTTATCTGATTGTTGAAAATTTTTCAATTCTAAATATTCAACTCTATTTTTTTGTTTTGTTTTGTTTAAATTGAGTAGGTTTTCATTAAAATATGTGCTATCTAGATTGACAGAACTGTTCGACAAAATGGCTGGCGTGAGACTCTGTCCGTCCGTAAAAAATTTATTTGTATCACTAATGTTTCTAGAAGTAGTTCTGCTATCAACTGTCTTTTCTTGTTTAATCATATTTAATTGGGAATGCATATTTATAAGATTACATGCATGACCTAAGATCAATAAACTAATTAACACTCGCAACAAGACAAGAATCAAGTATGCAAGAATCAAAAGTAAAATATTTGCTGGTTTTAATGATGAACTCAAAGTTGTGCACAATACTCTGCCGATTGCTACTCCTAGGGGAAGAGGTATAAAACCCATTCTTCTAGCAATCAAGTCAGAAGGATCAGAGAAAGCTGTCTCTTGTCTTGTTCGTGCCATGTCGTATGCTAAACTTATAGTGTACTCTCTGTAAACAGTAGAACGCAACTCATTGAAACGGGTGATGAAAGCATGTTTAACCTGCAAATATTTTTTTATGTTAATCTTTAATTCCATTATAAAAAAAAAAATTCTTACCCAATCAACCAAAACTTCTGCTAATAAAAGAAATATACAATCTGGAAGAAGAACAGTCAAACGATCTATTTTCCAAGCATACTCTTTCATAGTTTGCAAAGTTACTGCAAGTAGCAACATAGTCAAATGAAAACGTTCCCGTACATCGCTGCAGGATAATTGAAAAAGATTATTTTTATCAAACTTCTTAAACACAGAACCTTTTAATTCAACGAACTGTAAAAGTCATAAAGTATTTGTGATTTATAATTTTTCCATGCTATTTCTAAATTTCTACAATTACTTACATTATTAGACATCATTATTGTTAAGAGAGCTTTATTGCTACTATTTATTGCAACATTTAAAGTCGTAGCTTGAAAAAGTACTAAAATACTATGTAATACTATGATATATTTATTTAAGGAAAATAATAACAACCAATCTAATTTAAAAGCAAATATTATTAGAATAAAATGAGTAAAAATTATTTATCAAATTATGAACTATTATTAACTTTTATTTTAAAAGTGGTTACAGTGAACTGTTTATTTCACATTGCTCAATATACTGCAAATTCTACAGAGCACTAAGTACAGGTTCTACAAAAATTGTGTTTTGTTTTTATTCAGAATGAAATAAAATGCAGAGCTAGTTTCAAATTGGTTTCAACGAATTTAACTAAATTACAAAATGTTTTTTAACTTATTCTATTTTTTATTTTTAGCAATAATTTCATAATTATTGATATTTAATTTTTTTATTTAAACTATTACAAACTATTATTGTATCTAATAGCCAGAATATCTTGTAATAATGTATGATTACATTACGAAGCGACCGTTTTTTTGTAAAAGTAACTATCTGAATGAGATAAAATTAGGTTATTTTATCACAGCTTATGAAGTTACAAATATTTAAATAATTATTATAAACAAAATCGTTAAATATACAAAATATATGAATTTCATCAGAAAAAAATTTTAAATAGTCAAAATGTTATAATTGTTAGCTTTTTACTGTCCCACTTTAAGGTTATGTAATATACTTCATCTGTGCTCAAAAATATTTATTATTTTTTAATTTTATAGCAAAAATTCAGAAAAAGGAATGATCTACTTTGTAGCATGTAAAATGAAGATTATTTGCTTGAATTTTTAAATAAATTCGTTTATTAGTTTGTAAGCGCCCGAGTAAGGTTCGGCCCTGGGACTGTACTATTACTTGAGGATGCGCGCGCAAACACCCAAAAAGACCAAAGTGGTTGAACATGCAAGCGCGCGTATGTATGTACACGCGCTTGCATGTGTAAGTACCGCTGAAAGTACACGGCGGCTCTCCCTCTCTTCTACTAAGTGAGAAGAGTGGGAGAGAGACCAGAGAGAGTTGATGCAAGCAGTACGAGGAGCTTGTGACTCGTCACTCTTGGATCAGTTCTTTCAGTAGAAGCACCATACCTTGCTAGGAGCAACAACTGGCGATTGGCCATCTCATTGCTCATAGCAAGGCGTATATAACATCCGCGGTAACACGCTTTGTATTAGCATTATAAATTACTACTTATAAATAAAGAGTTCATCCAAGCCCACAATCCTTATTCTATTAATCCTTTGTTGAGTCCTGAATGTTAAGACATCTGATTCTTAACAACAACTCTTCACCTAATATTCAAAAATTACTAACCCTTTATTAAATAACAAGTCCGCTATAGCTAAGCAAGGCACGTTGGCTATAAAGGACTTGTAATAAAAATAGCTAACAAAAATACACACAAAAGAGTCCGCATAAGCTAGGCAAGGCGCACTAGCTTATTAACGTCTCTATTTCATGAATGTATTTTACAGGTTGATCTCCAGAAGAAATACCTTAACAACGAGGACGTTTAAGAGTTTGCAATAGCTAGGCAAGGCGCACTAGCTATTAACAATTTGTTCACGTTGTGGCTTTGGTAAAATATCTAATGAAATAGGTAGAATAAAAGGGTTTTTAATCATTTTAACTTGAATATTAAGAAGGGAAGTAAAGGGAAAGGTAACATTGGCGCCCAAGGTAAAAGTAACGTATCAACGCGTATTTCTTAAAATAATTGTAACTTGGAAATTATTATTAATTATAAAATTTTTTTAGTTTCATTTAAATTAATTAAACAACATATAAAAATGATTCCGATTTATCCAAACGGTTTGTTCACAGGAACAGATTACGATAGAATAGAATTTCTAGAAAATAGAATCAACAAATTAGTAAGATTAGATAACGTGCGTAATAAAATAATAATAGAATGTTTGGAATCGATGGAAGAGCACATTGAGAAAGTAGAAAATACAGTAGAAAAATTAGAAAAAACAATGCATCTACAATACCGAGAAGTAAAAGGCGATATATTAAAATTAAAACCAAACATTTGCTTATTCACTAAGAAGATGGAAAATTTAAAAATTTAATAGTAAAAGAGAAACATATACAGAAAATTAAAAAATCCAAAAATATCTATAAAAAATCAAAAAAACTCATCAAAAAACAAAAAAAATATATAAAAAATTTTTTAAAATGAAAAAAAAAATAAAAAGAAAGCGAAGAAAAATGGTATATAAAACACCATTGGTATAAAATATAATAAAATAATAATGTAAAAGAATTTCCTTTGTCTAAAAACAAAGCCAAAAAATCGACTAAAATTTTAACTAATATTAAATTATATAGTCTAGTATTCGTCAATGATAAAAGAAAGAGAGTTGAAGGTCGCGCAGAAAAGCAAGAAGATTAGTGTTACAATGTACACAATTGAAATTCTTTAAGAATCTTTTGCTACATATGCGCAAAACTTAAGTCTCAACGTGAATATTATAAAAGAAGATATACAGTAAAGTCAAAAGGTCGAAAGCTAATTAAAGACAAAGGGAAATTTAAAAAAAAATAAATAAACCAAAATAAATTAATAAAATAAAATTAATTAATAAATGAGAATATCATAATGATTAAAAATTGTGAACGAAATTAAAAATTAAAATATTTCGTTTTAAATAATTTATACTAATATATAATAAAGGAAAAATTCATTAATGACTATTGTTAAGCAGAAATTATAAGAAATTAGAAATATTTTACAGTTTAATTTCGTAAATAAATAATAATCTATTGTAATTGCAAAAAATACATTAGAATAAAATTAAAAATCAAGATAGCGAAAAGATCAGAGATACTGATGCAAGAATTAGATAATCTTGATAAGACCATAGATGAAGACGTTAATACAAAGCAAAACGAATGGATGAAAACTGTGTCATATGAGCTGACAATGTTGTTTAATGTCAACAGTAGTTAGATGAAAAAATCAACTCAGCTTATCCAGACAAATCTATAGTCTTCAATTTAGAAAAAACCGCAGATGTGGAAACAATAAATTTAAAAGAACAAATAAATGAATTGTCAAATAAGATAAAAAACTTATTAGAAGACAACATTATAATTAAAAATCTTTTAAATAAATATAAAAAAGAAAATGAAGACTAACTAAAAATGAATCTTTAAATGAAGAACTTATTAAATTAAAAAAGACAATAAATGATGACGAAGCCATTAAAATGGTTCGAGACAATTTAACTCAAAAAATAGATGATACTCAAGAGCAAGAAGAAAAAATTAATGAGTTAAAAGAAGAACTAAAAAATAATAGGATTCGAACGCAAGGTTTCGAACCTTATAATAATTAGATTAAAATTCCTTTGCCAAAATATGAAGGCACGGAGGTCGAAAGACCAATGAAATTCTTAAATGAATTAGAGAAATATTGCATACTATACTGCAAAAAGATGCAAATGAATGGTGGTACATCTATCAAGACGATGTACTCACCTATGAAGGCTTTAAAAATTTATTCTTTGATAGATATTGGAATGCAGATGTCCAAAGAACAACTATAAGAAAAGTTGAATTTGGACAATTCTATGAGAATGGCAAACTAAGTCGTATGGCTTATGCCACCCAAGTATATGGTTTCGCCAAAGAACTAAATCTTCAATATTCTGAAGTAGAACTAGCTGAGAAAATCAGCAAACCTTTCAGCAGAAATGTGAGGCGAGCCGTGCAGTTCGCTCAAAAGAAAGATAAAAACACGTTATTTAAAATCTTGTCAGATTTTGACAATGATGACAAACTGCAGGAAAAAAGAGCAGCAAATAAAAACGATTATAAAAATAATAATCAACAAAAAACATTCAATAAAAATGAGAATATGAATAAAGCTTATTATAATCAAAATAATAATACTCAAAATCAAAATACTTATAAACAAGAATATAAAAAATCTCAACATGATCCTAGTGTAAATGTCACTAAAATTGAAGAAAATAAAAATAAACAAAAAACCAACCAGCGTGAAAAATTAAAATCACCTGCAAATAAAAAATTAATACAAGAAAGCAACAAGGAATTAGACATTTTAAATATAGACTTAAGCGACAAAAATAATGATAAAAATCAGGAAAACTAAATAAAGTTGCACCTGAGGTGAATAATACAAGGGGTAAGGTTGCAACTGATGAAAAAACCCCAAAAATACTATCTTCTATACAAGAAAGCATAAAACATGATTCAATTCATGATATTGACCAAAAAGAGTCAAAAGAAAATAATATTATATGTTGCCCAGAAATTGAAATAAGATTAGAAAACATAAATGTCAAAGCTCTAATCGATTCAGGTAGTGAAGTTACCTGCACATTGGAGCAATTTTATTTTCAGAATTACGAAGCATTTAAAAAAATGCCCTTTATTGCCAATAACTGGGAAGTTTATAAAAACAGTCACAGGCACAAAAACTACAAGAATAAAAAAACAATTATTAGTAAAAATAAAGTTTAAAAATGTAGAAATAAAAATAATCTACTTAATAATTCCGAAATTAGTCAAGGATGTTATCATCGGATATGATACTCAAAAGGCTTTGAGTATGATTATAAACACGATGCTAGAAGAAATATTAATAATGGTTAATGGTAAAGATATAAATTTATCTTATACCGAAAAACGAATAAATTCTTTAGCATACTCAGCTATGCAAATAACCAAAATGTATGAAAATGACAATGATTATAACTCATACGACTTAACAATGGAAAAGGAGAATCATCGAATTCTTAATTCCGAAAATTATTTTAATATAACCGAACTCACCAATGATGAGATTCAGGAAAAAATATATGAATGTGATAATATCACAAACAAACAAAAACAAGAATTAACATTATTAATAAAAAAGTATAGTAGAGTGTTTAGAAAGGCTCCAGGTTTATTGAAATCATATCAGCATGATATCAAACTTAAAGACGATCATATATTTTATTCTAGACTTCATCCGATTCCTATAAATCATAGAGAAAAGGTACTAAGGGAAATAGAAAAAATGGAAGAATTAGGAATTATAAGGAGATCAAAAAGCCCTTATATAAATTCTATACTGCCGTGTCAAGTAAAAACTTAAATAAGTGACATTTCGATGAAAAATAAATTTTTTCTATCAATAGATCCGATAAAAAAAATGGCCTATTAAATGAATAAAAATAAAAGTTGTTTTAAATTTTTCGCTAAAAAATGAAGAAATAAAGATTACTTAAGTATTGAAAAATTAAAAATTAGATCGGAAAAAATTGATATTATTTCACTTTATCACTTTTATTTATTTTACACTTATATAAACTTTTACTTAATACGGCAGTATAGTTACAGTAATTAAAAAAGATGGCACCGTAAGGCTTTGTTTAGATGCTCGTAAACTGAATGAGAAGATAATTGACGATTACGAAGCACCACTTTCAATACAAGAAATTTTTCTCAGATGTAGAGAGAAAAATTTCATGTCGAGCTTAGATTTAACAAGCTCGTATTGGCAAATCGAATTAACCGAGCCAAGTAAAAAATATACTGCGTTTAAAATTGATAACAAAGTATATGAATTCAATGTAGCTGCTTTTGGCATAAAAACCAGCAGCGCTGCATTGTTAAGAGGGCTGGACAACGTAATAAAAGATATGCAGGAATTTGTGCTAGCTTTTGTAGATGATCTGCATATAAGGTCATCGACATTCGAAGAGCACATGGATCATTTAGAGCAATTATTTAATAAAGCAATTAAATATAATTTGACATTCAATTTAAAAAAATCAAATTTCTTGAAGCAAAAAATTGAATTTTTTTTGATACTTTATAACGTCAAAAGAAATAACACCAGATCCAGAAAAAATTAAATCAATCAAACATTTTAAAACACCAAGAAATGTTAAAGAATTACAAGCATTCTTGGGGTTTGTAAATCAAAACACAATCGAACACAATCGTGAAAATATTGTCTGTTTTATTAGCAGAACATTAAAAGGTAGCAAATTAAATTATTTCACTACCGAAAAAGAATTATTAACTGTCGTATGGTCCTTACATAAGCTTGACACATACCTGAGAGGCGCTAAAGAAATAATTGTAAGAGCAGACCATGAAGCTATTACATTTTTAAATAAATGTAAATTCAACAATTATAGATTGAGAAGATGGGCCTTGTCAATCCAAGATTTTAATATTAAACCAGAACATATACCTGGAAAAATAAATGCTGCTGCAGATTTTTTAAGCAGACAAGCATCTGATAACGCAAAATACGACGAAACGAAGTATTAATTGCAAATATCAGGAATAAATTAAAAATAAATAAACAATTGGAAAAATTGTTAAAAAGCTTTAAAAAAGCTCAAAATAATGATGCATATTGCATCAAAATAAGAAAAAAATTAAATGAGTTAAAAATGATAAAATAAAAAATCATTATAAATTCGAAAATGATTTTTTATGTAAAATAGATGAATCAGGATTAAAAATAATAATACCTGAATCATTATTAAAAAAATTCATAATAGAAATACACGTTTTTTACGGGCACATTGGTCCCGAAAAAACGTACAAATTATTAATAGAAAGCTTAACAGCTCCTAAATTAAAAAAGCATGTACATAAAATTTTAAAATCATGCATTACTTGTCAGAAGACAAAAGACTTGACCGTAAAATATAATGCAGAAATGCAACCAATCGTAGTAAACGAAAAAAATGAAATACTATCGATGGATTTTTATGGTCCATTGCCAACAGGCGAGGAGGCGTTAGATATATTTTAACAACTATAGACGTATTTTCTAAATACGTTGTAATGTATCCCATTAAAGAGGCAAATACATTAACAACAATTAGAAAAATATTTAACGATTATGTACCAAATTATGGTAAACCACAGTCAATAATGACTGACCTTGGTACGCAATTTACGTCTAAAAAATGGATAGAAAAATTAAAAAACAAAAATATTAAAATAATTTATTCATCCATTAGACATCCACCAAGCAATATTGTGGAAAGAATTAGGTCGATTCTTGAAAACTTATGTGAAAAATTCACATAAATCATGGGCGTCATATATGCGAAAAATTCAAAGCATAATGAACGAAACTACCCATGAAACAACAGGTTTTACGCCAACTGAATTACACATGGGCGAAAAACCAACTAGAATATGGGAAAAGTATTTTAAATTAGAAAATACTGACGTACCATATGGAAGAAAAATTTTCTATGCGAAAAATAAAATGCATAAGAAAATAAAAGATAGAGCGAATGCAAAAAACGCTAAAAGTACTCATTATCATTTCAATTTAAATGATAAAGTACTGCTCAAAGCATTTAACTTATCAAGCGCAAATAATGATAAAATTGCAAAATTTTTTGAGATATATGAAGGTCCATATATTATCAAAAACCTCATTGCACCAGATACATATCTATTAAGAAGGAGCTGAACTATCTATCTTTGTCTAATAGCGTTTTTCATCATTTATGTAAACACTATCCGGTATAACAAGAAAAAAATAGCAGCCCCCGCTAGATATTAGTATAATAAGTAAATTTTGTAATAACAAATTTTTTTACTGCGTAGTTTTTGAATAATTAGAGACCTACCAAAAAAAGATAGGTTATATTCTAGATGGCTAGTAGGTCTCTAATTAGTCAAAAACTATGCGGTAAAAAATTTGATTGTTATTACAAAATTTACTAATTATACTAATATCTAGCGGGGCTGCTATTTTTTTCTTGTTATAAAGGATAGTATTTATATAAATAATGAAAAACGCTATTAGACAGAGACAGATAGTTCGGCCCCTTTTTAACTGATAAAAAAGGCGTAGAAAGTTGAAAGTTCCATATAGAACACCTTAAACCGTTCTACGGTCCTTCGAGTTAAGAAAAATATAGTAAAATATTATTTTAAAAGAAAAAATAGTTTAAAAAGTTTAGAAAAAACTTGACGCCGCAGCTCATTGTTAGTCGCATCGTCAAATTTAAAAATTATTTTTCCACATTCCTCATAAAAAAGTTACTTTAAAAGAAAAAAAGAAAACCGCTACACGCCTACGTAACAGAAGTGCGCAAACAATGCGCTATTTTAATGAACGCCATATGACAACGTCAGTAATCGAAGACAAAATAAAAAATAAACAATTAGATTGCGAGTGCGATGAAGACCCCGAGATGAGGAGTGGCAACCTAGGGACAGTCATCCGCCCCAACACCTCTACATTTATCCAGCCTAACTCAATGGATTTCTCGGAGCCGAGATACTATTATTATACGAATAACTTTAACGTAGATAAAACTACTCATACCCCGGCCCCTGGAAATTGGAAGAGAAATTAAAAAAAAAAAAAAAAAAAAAAAAAGAAAAATTAAAAACAAAAATTAGGAGGAAGAAATATTAATAGAAGAGTTCGAATCCAAAAGAGGTATGGAAAAAATAAAAGTATTTTATTCAAGGTGAAAATTAGAAGAAATGAAAAGATTAGAAAGAGGAATAAATACAAATAGAGAAGATACAGAAGACAGTGACGAAGATATAAAAAAATGGACAGAGGAAAAAGGAAGAAAGAACAAAAAACAGAAGAAAATATAAGAACAAAATGAAGTGTTTTAAGAAAATAGAAAAGTGATTTTGTTAGTTTTGATTTTTAAAAAATTTAAAAAAAAATGTTTTATAAGTTAGTTTAAGAAAAGAAAAAAAAAAAAATTTTGTTAATTAAGTTAATTTTTAGTTTAGTAAAAATGAAATATTAAAGACAAAATTTTTAAGTTTAAATTATACAAATAAAGAAGAAAGTGTTTTATGTTTTTTTTTAAAAGAAAAATGGAAAGAGAACGAAATATAAATTTTAAGTTATAAAAAAGGAAAAATTGTTAAAGTTAAGTTGTTCTTTTTTTGTTGTTCTCTTTGTAAAAATAGAATATCGAGAATATAATTTAGTTTATTGTCACGCGTAAAAAATCGTATTTTATTTTGGGGGACATACCTCCACACCACCAGGGTAGTATTAAGTGCAAAGATTGGTGTTTGTACGCGCATCTTCGTAATGGTCGCGTTTATAAAAATACAATCGATTTTTCCCGTTGATTCATCTAAGTAATATACAAAATCAATTTTGATTTTGAGAGGCAATGTGAGCCCCCGAGTATGTACGGCCCTGAAACCGTACGATACTGGAAGATGCGCGCGCAAACACCCAAAAAGACCAAAGTGGTTAAACATGCAAGCGCGCATATGTACGTACACGCGCTTGCATGTGTAAGTACCGCTGAAAGTACTCGGCGACTCTCCCTCTCTTCTACTAAGTGAGAAGAGTGGGAGAGAGAGAGTTGATACAAGCAGTAGGAGGAGCTTGTGACTCTCGTCACTCTTGGATCAGCTCTTTCAGTAGAAGCATCATACCGTGTCTACACCGAGAAACTTTTTGGGGCGAGAGACCTTGGTAAATAGTGAGGCGTAAGCTCCTAGTTAAATAATAATATTCTGAAGGTATTATACCTCCTAAATGAAGGTGGAGTGACTTGATGTTTAAGGTCTAATGTCTGGATAACAATCCGAGGTGTCGTGTCTCAGTACAAAGGCCTGAGACCTTTATATCTTAAGCACGAAGAACTGAAGACGCTACTAGCGCCTCAGTGCGAAGGTAAGCCGTATATAGGAGTGTTGCTTATAAGCAATTCGTATACGAACGTTCCGAACTTAAGATACATCTTATTACATAGGCCCGTCGCCTTGGTCATAAGGGTCTCAGACCTTTATGTTTAAAACGAGACGACTCGCTTATTCTATCGAGGCTTATACCGTTGCGCCGTCTTGGTCATGAGGGTTTCAAGCCTTTATACTCAAGGCGGGATGACACACTTACTTTACTGAGACGTCAGGTCTTAGACTACCAGAGGTCTCTCGTTTCAAAAAATTTTCTCCGTGTAGGAAGCAGCAGAGCGGTTTCGACAGCGTAAAAAGAATGAACACGTGCTCGCGCGAACATATTACTGTGGCGCTCGCGTAGTATAGTCAAAAGAAAGAAAGAAAGAGAGAGAAACAGAAAGATGAAGATGTAAAAGGCGAAGTCGGTAAAGTAGGATATAGAAGCGTATGGTAAAAAGAGATTAGATAGATAAAAAACTTAATTATATTATAAAAAGAGGGAAATTAATAATTCGTAGCATAGTGTGGGCGTAGATATAATTTAGAGAGCGTTCGCATACTAACCAGGAGAGTGTCTGAGTTGCGGGTCACAAATCTTGATGAAACTTTGGGATAAGCATTTAGGTACCAAAATATGAGTAAAGCCACAGCGGTACAGTCTAACGCTTCGAAAAACTGAAGTCATGGACGATTATAGTCTCATTTTCAGGAAAATATGAAAGAAGAACTCCTAATTGAAGTGTAAATAATTCTGTCTAAAAATGTCTTTAATAAATCCACAATAACTAAAATGAAAGCAGAGAAAGCAAGCTTTAATTTGATAGTTTCTGAATTGAAAAATAATAATTAGAACTAAAGTTATACTTGTTTGAAGTTGAGCTGTAAGAGAGTACCAAAAATAATCTAAATTTTGAAGGATGATGATTTTTAGTACTCTTTTGCTGTTTAACTTCAAACAAGCATAATTTTAGTTCTAATTATTATTTTTCAATTTGGAAACTATCAAATTAAAGCTTGCTTTCTCTGCTTTCATTTTAATATTCAAAAATTACTAACCCTTTATTAAATAACAAGTCCGCATAAGCTAGGCAAGGCGCGCTAGCTTATTAACGTCTCTATTTCATGAATGTATTTTACAGATTGATCTCCAGAAGAAATACCTTAAGGGGTGTCCTCATACCGGCACAAATATCTACCTTATGTACATTTAAATTATGAATTTTAATAAAAATTTAACTATTTTTTACTAAAATTCATAGAAGAGGCATATTCTTAATATTATAAAAGATTTATTGCAACGTTAAAAGACAGAATAACAGTGAAAATGAAGACAAAAACTGCATAATACGATTATTCATAACTACAATGAAAAGTTAATCGTATTAAGGAGTTTTTGGCTTTATTTTTACCCTTATATTGTCTTTTAACGTTGCAGTAAATTCTTCGGCATGTTAAGAATGTGCCTCTCCTACGAATTTTAGTCATGAATAGTTAAATTTCTATTAAAATTCATAATTTAAATGTAGATAAGGTAGAACTCTATGTCGGTGTTAAGATTCCCCTTAACGGCAGGCCGGAGTAGAACCTGATACCGACCGAGTAACAATTGAGTTGTTTGTTATTAACTCAAGTATTAAACGGTGTATCTTCAAAATAAAGGTTGATCGCAACAGATATTATTATTATGAATATCTATGCACAAGAAAAAAAAAATCTACCGATTTGTTTTTGAGATAAGTAAGGAACGCCGAAGTAAAAGATTATGTTTATAATATTTTCGCGTTCCTTACTTTTCTCAAAAACAAAGCGATAGATTTTTTTTTTCTTGTGCATAAATATTTGTAATAATAATATCTATTGCGCTTAACCTTCAATTTTCAGATACACCGATTAATACTTGAGTAAATAACAAAAATGCCAATTAGACAAGGACAGTGAATCCGGCCGGCTCTTAACAACGTGGACGTTAAAGAGACTTATGCGGACTTGTTATTTAATAAAGGGTTAGTAATTTTTGAATATTAAAATGAAAGCAGAGAAAGCAAGCTTTAATTTGATAGTTTCCAAATTGAAAAATAATAATTAGAACTAAAATTATGCTTGTTTGAAGTTAAACAGCAAAAGAGTACTAAAAATCATCATCCTTCAAAATTTAGATTATTTTTGGTACTCTCTTACAGCTCAACTTCAAACAAGCATAACTTTAGTTCTAATTATTATTTTTCAATTCAGAAACTATCAAATTAAAGCTTGCTTTCTCTGCTTTCATTTTAGTTATTGTGGATTTATTAAAGACATTTTTAGACAGAATTATTTACACTTCAATTAGGAGTTCTTCTTTCATATTTTCCTGAAAATAAGACTATAATCGTCCATAACTTCAGTTTTTCGAAGCGTTAGACTGTACCGCTGTGGCTTTACTCATATTTTGGTACCTAAATGCTTATCCCAAAGTTTCATCAAGATTTGTGACCCGCAACTCAGACACTCTCCTGGTTAGTATGCGAACGCTCTCTAAATTATATCTACGCCCACACTATGCTACGCATTATTAATTTCCCCCTTTTTATAATATAATTAAGTTTTTTATCTATCTAATCTCTTTTTACCATACGCTTCTATATCCTACTTTACCGACTTCACCTTTTACATCTTCATCTTTCTGTTTCTCTCTCTTTCTTTCTTTCTTTTGACTATACTACGCGAGCGCCACAGTAATATGTTCGCGCGAGCACGTGTTCATTCTTTTTACGTTGTCGAAACCGCTCTGCTGCTTCCTACACGGAGAAACTTTTTGAAACGAGAGACCTCTGGTAGTCTAAGACCTGACGTCTCAGTAAAGTAAGTGTGTCATCCCGCCTTGAGTATAAAGGCTTGAAACCCTCATGACTGAGACGGCGCAACGGTATAAGCCTCTATAGAATAAGCGAGTCGTCTCGTCTTAAACATAAAGGTCTGAGACTCTCATGACCAAGGCGACGGGCCTATATAATAAGATGTATCTTAAGTTCGGAACGTTCGTATACGAATTGCTTATAAGCAACACTCCTATATACGGCTTACCTCCAAACTGAGGCGCTAGTAGCGTCTTCAGTTCTTCGTGCTCAAGATATAAAGGTCTCAGGCCTTTGTACTGAGACATGACACCTCGGATTGTTATCCAGACATTAGACCTTAAACATTAAGTCACCCTACCTTCATTTAGGAGGTATAATACCTTCAGAATATTATTATGTAACTAGGAGCTTACGTCTTACTATTTACCAAGGTCTCTCGACCCAAAAAGTTTCTCGGTGTAGACATGGTATGACCGACTTCTGCTGGCAGGTATAGGTCGCGCTACTTGCTGATTGTGTGAGTATAACGGTGAATGTGTGTGTGCATAGTTGTCTTTCAGTCAGTGCCGTTAGCCGGTAGTCCAACATACATGGCTACTTGGCAATGGCCCATATGATTAGCTGTGTACATCCAGGGCTTAGCACCGAAAACAAGAACACAACAGAATTATTTCTCTGTTGGTTTCTCACGGTGGCCCTGGCTGCTGTCAAGAGTGTGGTGATTATGATTTTAGGAATGCACATGCTCGGGGAATTATGTTTGCTTTTTATTTACTAAGTTTTTAATAAAAAATCATTTTAAATTAATAAAAACAAAAAAATTATGGTGGCGTAGAAATATCACGTCACAAACTTCATTAAGAGCAGGTCGTATATCTCTGTCCTTTTGTAATCAAAGAATTAATTTTTTTGCAAAAACTAATAATTGTAGCAAAAAATAAGGAGATAGCCCCATCTCGTATAATAAAAAGCAAGATTTTCTTTAATGAGAAAAAATTATTTTTATCGCTTTGTTTTTAAGAAAACCTTGAAAAACTTAAAAAATAGAGGTTAGGATGGACAATTCAGTTTTTCAAGGTTTTCTTAAAAACAAAGCGATAAAAATAATTTTTCCTCATAAAAGAAAATCTTGCTTTTTATTATACGAGATGGGGCTTTCTTCTTATTTTTTGCTACAATTATTAATTTTTGTGAAAAAATCAATTCTTTGATTAGAAAAGGACAGATATACTCCACCTCCTCTTAAAGCGCATTTTAAATGAAAATTACATTGAATATCATTAATATTCTTAAAAATTGGACTTTTTCTTTCTTTTATTAAATGTATTATTATAGTATTATCAATTATTATTTTCAAAACAAAAAAATTGATTTGACAAACATAATAATTTAAGTTCTTACAAGACATATTAAATAAAATTTTCACTACATTTTAAATAGCTTAATTCTTATGGTATCTCAAAAACTGGCATTTTCTAAACTTATATAGGAGCATGATAACATTATTTTTAATACATTTAATAAAAATTCAATATAAAATGTTTATAAACATCATTTTATTTTAGACACATAAAAGAATGAAGAAATGCTTTTATTAAAAGTATATCCTTTAATATCAGTAATATAGCAGTATAGTAGCAAATATCTTGATATTAGGTTTTAAATATCTTTTTATTGAATTTACTTAATATAAATGTATAATTTCGATAATTTGATTCAGGAAAAATGAAACTTTACGAAGCCTTGCAAATTTTACGAAAGCATGTTTTAAATGAAAATGACTTTAAATTCTATTCTATTTTTAAAAAATTTACATAGAATTTTAAAATTTCCAAAAATTAAAAAAAAAAAAATAGATTTCGATGTTTTTTTGTAATTATTACAATACTTTGAACCATGATATGAAAAGCACTTAAAATTCTTTTCAGTTTGACAATTAATTAGGAAAAAAATTGATCTATGTTGTTAATTTTAAAAAATAGCAGTTTATTTATTGAGTATATATTTTTTTATGTTTTGACGTTTATTATATCTTTTTAAAGTATATTCTTTACTGTCATTCTTTTTTTTTTATCAGCATTTGAAGACTTTTATAAGTCTTATTTCTGCTTGAATTTATTGTGCATTTTTCGGGTTTACTCCCGAGAAAAAACTCGAAAATTATTTTTGCATATTTTTCCTAAGGAATCAAACTCCGGTCCACTAGGACGCAAGGTCATCTGCCCTTAGCAACTGCACTTTTTCATCTCTTAGCGACGGAGCTCGTAAATGTATTCTGTAAACAAAGCATATGAAACACAGGTGCTCGTTGAAAAACAGCCGAGAGCGGGATTCGATCTCGGTCCCCCGAGAATACGAATCTAATCATGCTAGCGACTGTGCCACAGACTGGCTCTTTTACTGTTATTTGGGATGAATGTAATAAAATGCGTAAATACTTTATTATATCATAAAAATGTATTTAAATACAATATTTCAAAAAACAATGAAGAAATTAATTATTTAAATTAAAAAAATTAATCATAAAAATGATGTGCAGCATGCAACGTGTTTGTCCTTAAAATAATCATTTAATTAATTTTGTCCTGTACAAAATCGAAAACTTTTCATAAATAATTTTGGGACCCAAAATTCTTAATAACTAATGAATGAATTTATTTGAAAATTTAACTAAATAATCATCACGGTACATACTACAAGCTAATGCATTTCTTTTCTGGAAATTCAGCAATAAAATGGAAAGGAAGTTAATATCTATAAGTACAGGTGTAGTGTTCGTTTTACATCTCCTTAAATTCCTAAACGCAGTTAAGAGGAGGTCACGTATCTCTGTCCTTTTCTAATCAAAGAAATGATTTTTTACAAAAACTAATAACTTCATTAAAAAATGAAGAGAAAGCCGCATCTTGCATCAAAAAAAGCAATATTTTCTTTGATAAGAAAAAATTAATTTTATCGCTTCGTTTTCAAGAAAACCTTGAAAAACTAAATTGTCCACCCTAACCTTTATGATTTGAGTTTTTCAAGGTTTTCTTGAAAATGAAGCAATTAAATTAATTCTTTCTTATCAAAGAAAATATTGCTTTTTTTATTACGAGATGCGGCTTTCTCTTCATTTTTTGATAAAGTTATTAGTTTCTGTAAAAAACTCAATTCTTTGATTAGAAAAGGACAGAGGTACGTGACCTCCTCTTAAATGCAGAATTTTGAACAAAAAAATTCGAAATAAAAAAATTTTCTCAATTAGAATTACAAGCAATAAAAATTTTAAAAATGTTTTTATTTTAAATATAGATTATTTTCTTAATTTTAATATAATCGAAATTTTTATTTGATATTTATTTAATCATCTCTTTTTAAATTCTTCTTTATTTTATAGATCCATTTTATATAAGTAATTTGTGGAATTAATTATTCTGACAGATTTTTTTTAAAATAATTGTAGCCAAAGCTCATTTATTTAATTTTTATGAAGTGATGATAACATTATTCTATTTTATATATTTTAAAGATAATGCGTTCATAAATATAATATATTCATATAAAGTTTATAAATATAATATATTTATATAAAGTTTATAAATATAATTTATAAATAGATCAAATAAATTTATGCGTAACATTTAAAAAGAATTGATAAAATATTAATTAAACTCTAAACATAAATAAATTAATAATGCATTTAAAAAGATCAATCATTTGAAAATTATTTAAAACCTTATGAGAAACATTTTTAATAACCCTGGTAGAAATTTTATCTAGGCGCCCGTATAAGCTCTTTAGGCCTTTATAGTAAAACTAGATTATTCTAGATAAAAAAACTAGATGGATGTAGACTAATATAACCCTTGAATGCGCGCGCTACCAACCTACAAATCATGCAGCAGTGACGAAGTAAAGCCAAACCTAAGCTAATAATGTTCTTTCATTGCACCTCTTCTTCAAATATCGTGAGCGAAAACATTGATGAATAAAAATTTTAAAAATTTATCAACTGAACAACGGAAAGTACAACAAAACTATCACTAGAAAGTCATATTGAAAGTAAAAGTGCTAGTATCATGAATAGGCTGGGATTTATAGTCGCGTCTCTATCTCTATCTTTCTTTCTTATCATGCGAGAGACAAGGACAGAATGTTTACATGCACGCGACTATACATTTCAGCATAGTACATATTCGTGCAAGTGACGCCATGAAATATAATGACGAACTAAAGCGTCTGTATGAAATTATGTTGCGCCTAACTCTTAATATACGTTAACGCCTCGATAGAACTGTATAGTTCTATAAGGGAAAACTATACGGGCATCTAGAAGGGAAAGGCGTTACACGCCAGTACAGGTCTGCCTAGTTCATCTGTACAGATCTGTCTAGAACTTGATTATTCTAGCTAAAACTGTCTAGTAGCCCGGACTAATTTCTACCAGGGAATAGAAAATGTTAAATGGAAATTAAAACATAATAATGAAATAAAAATGTTTAAAAGGCGGTCGGGAAAAATAACAATTTTCCTAATGAACAAGGAGAAGAAAGGTCCCTATTTTCGGAAAACGAATTTGATTGAAACTACAGAATCTGATTTTTTATGAAAAAAATGAAAAAAGGTTCCGGATATAAAAATACCAGAGATAAAAATACCTATATTTCATCAAAAATATAGTGAAAAGAAACGCTCATCGGAACTTGAATAACCAAACAGCTAAAATTCTTACTAGAAAATGTGTGATAGGTCAAAGAAAGTACTTAAATATAATAATTTAAGCAGTATTGCACCAAAAAAGTTTATGTAGTTCAAAAGTTACAAACGATCAAAACATTCAAGTGAAATAGAGTAAAAAATTTATCATATAAATCATTAACAAATATGTAATAATTTTCAATTAAACATAACTTTTTAACCGTATTGAGCTTTCTTGAGCTAATAAGGCTTAAATTAAGTATTTAACTTGTATTTTATAATATTTAATATATTTTTCGGTAAGATTTTTAGTTGTTTGATCATTCAAGTTCTTACAACAACTTTTTATTATATTATTGAAAAATGTGTATAACATTGTCTCTGAAATCTAATCAAACAAAAGAAAAAACACGGGTTAATTTTTTTCATCACCAAATCATATCTTGTAATTTTAACCGAATTTGTTTCTCGAAGGTGGAGATGATCTTTTCTTATAAGTAAGCTTTGATCATTAATTATTTAAGTATGAAAAAAATATTTATACTCAAGATATAATTGCCTAATTAATTATTACAAGTATTTCAAATGAATTTTAAGTTTAAATTTTCAAAAGTTTCTTTTGGTATTATATTTGTTAGCGAAAATTTATAGTTTTTTACATACATCTAAATTGTTTTAATAATAAAATTATCAATAAATTATTTTTTTTACATATCGTCGACTTGGGTTAAAATTCGACTACTTGAAAAAAGTGTTTGAGTAAATTTTAAAATGAAAATTTCAATAAAAAAATTTATAAAGAATATAAATTGTTTGAATAATGGAATGTATAATTCTATGTAATGAGACAATTTGAATTATAAAGTACATATATTTGATGTAAATTTGACAGAAATTTTTTTTGTTTCAAAGCATACAAAAATGTTACGTTAATTTTCCGTACTTATGTGTAAAATTTTGATACGATTTCTTATGAAAATAATTTTCACAAATCACACAAAACAGTGTAATACAATCAAATATATATCATTTTCAAATTTTATTGAATCATACTTGAAAAGTAACTAAACAAATCCATCTTTGAAAAATTAAACGAATATATTTTATTTTTCAGTAACTTTATAATACGATAAATTGAAAAAATGTAATGCATTCTTTCTAGTGAATACTTTAAAATACCTACTATTTTGGATTTTTTTACGATATTTTTTAAAGATAATACATTTATAATAATATCATCGATATTTTTTTCTAAATATACGATAATTTTTTTTTAATTTTTATTTAGTTTGATAATACATAGCGACTTTATAAGCAGTATTATAATTAAATTTTTTTTGTAATTATAAAAATAAAATTATTTTTTAAATAAATGTTTTTTATTTAATGCACTTTGATGAAGTTGACAACACTTTTTAAAAAATAGGCCTTATCAAAGCACATTCCTTAATTCTTTTATTTATTCTTTTATTTATTTTAAGTTAAATTTTTGTTGAATCAATAAAAAATATAATTATTAATAAAAATATTTAATTTACATAACCATAATAAACCATTTAAACATATGATAAACAATTTGAAATTGATTTTTTAAGATACATTTCATGATTCTTTAATATTTTTTTATAGGAAGAGATATTTTCCCTTTATCTGTCATTCTCAATATTTTTCTCATAAAGTTTCAAAGATTTAAAAATCATATACATTTTGTTAATAGTCAGTTAGCTCCTCCATCATTATTTCATATGTTATTACTGTAAATTTTAAAATAGCCTCGCCGATCATTTCTTTAAGATAATCTCATTTAAAGTATGGTATTTTTGGGTCTCAATAAACTGTTAATTAATAAAATTAATATTGTGTGTTTATTCAAAATTCATATAATTTCAGCTTGTTATTCCGTTCAGCTCTTTATTATTAAAATACTATATTTGCATGACATCTTAAATTTTTTAAAGTAATTTTATTGTAAAGAAAGTAATTAACAGAACGAGCAGTCAGATAAGATGCAATATAGTTATTTTTCTGAAAAAATTTTCAATTTTTCTTAAATAATTAATCTCTGTGTAACTTAAATTTTAAAACTGTTTATGCAATTTTTGAAAAATTGAGATTTTTCGTAAAATTAATTAAAAAGAATTTTATCATGCCCCTATATAAGTTTAGCCCCTATTTAGCTTTTTAAGGGGGAGTACAGGTGAAATCTTATTTTTCAATAAAAAAAATGACGTTTTTCATTTTTAATTTTTGACTTATAGCACCTACAACATAATCGATGCGTGATATTGTTCAAAACCATCTACACGAAGAGAAATGTATGATTAAATATCAGCACAAACTTAATGAAAAAATTACTATACTGTATACCAACGGAGAGACAAACTCGATATGTGTTAAATTTTAGTATATGTATATAGTAAAATTTCAAAGCATTAAATTTTACTATACTATATATCAAATTTTTCTATACCTTTTAGCAAATTTTTCTATACCTTTTAGCAAATTTTACTATACTGCAAATTAGATTTTATAAATATCATGTATTAAATATTATGGGTATGAATTTTTTTTTAAATTCTAAAAATATTATTTTTTAATGTTCGTTGACGTTCTGAGAATTTTGCTTGTGTTTTCAAATACAGTTAGGAGGAATTATTTTGTTTGTGTGTTATTGTTAGAAAGACTCTTTTTCACAAATTATGAAAACGCTCTTTTCGAAGTTGTATATATATAATACATTTATCCTAAATTACACACATTACAACAAGTTTATCGCACTCACACGCTACACCTAACGCATATTCTACCCAACGCGTATTATCACGAACGCGAAAATATTTAAAAGCCTCTGTTTCAAATTCTCTTATATACCAACTAACTAGGAGAGTATCACAACTCCGGATCACGGATTTTGCTCAAACTTTATGATAAGTTTCCAAATGTCAAAATATGAAAGGAAACAGAATTTTAGACACCAACGCTCAATATTTCCCTAGTTATAGGCAATTAAAGAAAATCACTAAAAAAGTTACTAGATTTTTAAACGCATATAGTTCCTTAGCATTGATAGCTAGAAGCTTAAAAATTTTTTTAAATGAAAGTTGAGCTCCAATCCTTTCGAAATAGTAGTTATAACATGTCAAAATATTATTTTTTTCCAACGTTATAGCGTAATAAACATTAGACCTGATTTTTCTTTTTAAAACATTAATTAATATCAAAAGCTGAAATTGGGTCTAATGTTTATTACGCTATAACGTTGGGAAAAAATAATATTTTGACATGCAATAACAACTATTTCGAAAGGATTTGAGCTCAGCTTTCATTTAAAAAAAGTTTCAAGCTTCTAGCTATCAATGCTAAGGAATTATATGCATTTAAAAATCTAGTAACTTTTTAGTGATTTTCTTTAATTGCCTATAACTAGAGAAATATTGTGCGATGGTGTCTAAAATTTTGTTTCCTTTCATATTTTGATCTTTGGAAACTTATCCCCAAGTTTGAGCAAAATCCATGATCCGGAGTTGTGATACTCTCCTAGTAAGTACTTCTCTTACCGCTCGCAGGTTGAAAAAATGAATCGCCACCTAGTGATTAAGCGCGGCAACAGCAGTCTCGTTGTTTGAGCAAAATCCATGATCCGGAGTTGTGATACTCTCCTAGTAAGTACTTCTCTTACCGCTCGCAGGTTGAAAAAATGAATCGCCACCTAGTGATTAAGCGCGGCAACAGCAGTCTCGTTATGTTATTCTCTGTATTCATAATTTTTACGTTACTGAATAGCGATTTTTGTGAGCGCGTATATCATAAACTCGTAGAAGTATAGTAAATTTTCATAAAAGTATGTTAAATTTCCTGCATATGTCGAGTTTGTCTCCTCATTAGTCAAAAATATAGTAATTTTCAATTATATTTTTTTCTCCGTGTAATGAATCTATAAAAAAATTTTCAGCAGAAAATATTAAAAACTCTGGGACTAGTAATATTTTAACTGCTGCCTCATTAACTTCTAAATCAAGCAGCAGTTAACATACTACTAGTCGCACAGTTTTTAATATTTTGTGCTGAAATTTTTTTTATAGATTCTTTAGATGGTTTTGAACAACATCATGCATAGATTATATTGTAGGTGCTATGAGTCAAAAATGAAAAACGTCATTTTTTTATTGAAAAACAAGATTTCACCTGTACCCTCAACGAGTTAAAAAAGTCATACATTTATATAAATTTAGAAAATGTGCTTTTTTATAGAAGAAAAAAGGTTTTATTATTCGCAATTGAGTGAGAATGAAAAAACATGGCCTATGGTGATAAATCGAAAGGCCAATTAAAGAGGAAGAAGAAGAAGAAGAAGAAGAAGAAGAAGAAGAAGAAGAATGAAAAAACAATTATAATTTATAATAATTTTTTTTCAATCTTTGATATGTTTTATTTAGCAGGAAAAAATTATAGAACTACCCTAGTAGAAATTTGAACATTAAAAATGGTGTTTAATACAATGTATGGGTATTACAGTCGACGATCTGAGTCCCGCCGCCTTCTCCGATATCGACTAGCTCATGCGTTACCCCCACTCGCTGACTAAAAGAATTTGTTTCCAAACATTCTGAGTCCCGCCGGTGCTCTATGCGACTTTTTCACTTGTAAAAATGGATTTATTAGTTTAATTTTTTTGTTTAAAATACAATAAACGTTTATTGAAATAAAAGGTAACAAAAAATATTGTAATATTGCATAATTCTCATTTATATTTACTATAAAAAATATAAAAATTAAATTTTTTTATTTATAGGTAACATAAATTTAAAAATTGAAGAATATATTGTTTATTGATGAACTAAATACTCATTGTTATTATGAAAATGAAACGAAATAAGATTCATTTTATCTTTTATTTATAAAGCAATCACTTAAATTTTCAAATAAATAAAATTTTATTTATTGATTAAATATATCTAGTTTAATTTTTATATTTTTTTCAATAGATATAAATGAGAATTATGCAATATTGTATTATTTCTTTGTTACTTTTTATTTCAATAAACGTGATATTTTGTCATATCAATATTGGCTAATAGTCAATTTTTGTAGAGTCTTCATTTATTGTATGGACAAAAAATGCTAATAGAAATATGTTGTCCACAAAGTGGGCATTTTAAGTACCTAGAAATATTTTAACCTACAAATCCAATACATCGTTTCATTCGCGTTTAAGAGCAGGTCGTATATCTCTATCCTTTTCTAATCAAAGAATTTATTTTTTTGCAGAAACTAATAATTGTAGCAAAAAATAAGGAGATAGCCCCATCTCGTATAATAAAAAGGAAGATTTTCTTTGATGAGGAAAAATTATTTTTATCGATTCGTTTTGAAGAAAACCTTGAAAAACTTAAAAAATAAAGGTTAGGATGGACGATTCAGTTTTTCAAGGTTTTCTTAAAAACGAAGCGATAAAAATAATTTTTCCTCATAAAAGAAAATCTTCCTTTTTATTATACGAGATGGGGCTTTCTTCTTATTTTTTGCTACAATTATTAATTTTTGTGAAAAAATCAATTCTTTGATTAGAAAAGGACAGATATACTCGACCTCCTCTTAAATTATAAAATATATGTTTAATGAATACAAAAAAATGAAAAAATAAATTGTCTTAAACAGAAATAATGAAAGAGATTTAATTATGAGTATTTTTCTGTTTCTAAGATTCATATTTCAATCTTCGAAAATGCGTGTAACATGTTAGTGGTATGTACGTAAAAAAAACGTTTCATATTGGTTAAAATAATGGCCATAGAAAATGCCCATTTTCAACTCTTTATTTCAAAGCAATGGCTATAAAATGGTAAAAAAAGCGTTTTTTTTTCTACCAGGGTAGCAACGTTTTTATTTCATATTAATATATAAGTTATATAGCCATGTAATATTGACATTAAGAGGCGGCCGTATCATTCTGTCCTTGTCTAATCTAAATTTTCGTTATTATAAATAAATAAAATATTTTCATAGAAAAGTAAGACAACCGCCCAATAGAGCAAAAGACAAGCAAACGATTCTTTTCTATAAAAAAATATGAAATTCTTATTATTTTTCAAGTGAAGTCTGAAACGGAAAAACAATCGAACTTGATTGAGTTGATTAAACTGTTTTTTCGTTTCAGACTTCACTCGAAAAATAATAAAAATTTCATATTTTTTTATAGAAAAGAATCATTTGCTTGTCTTTTGCTCTATTGGGCGATTGTCTTACTTTTCTATGAAAATATTTTATTTATTTATAATAACGAAAATTCAGATTAGACAAGGACAGAATGATACGGCCTCCTCTTAAAACTTTTTTCCATCCCTATCTGTAAATATATTTTTATATTATTTTGAAATAAAATAGAATTTAAGGCGACTACGAAAGTTCGGTTGAATTTTATTTTGTAGTTTACAAATTACTCTTTCAGTTTCAAAAATTTTTTGGATTTTTTAATTTTCCACCATTTATTATAATCCGTAGAATAGTGGAAAATTAAAAAATCTGAAAAATTCTACATATTGAAAGAGTAATTTGTAAAATCAAAAATAAAACCTAACCTAAAATCCGAAGTCGCCTTAAAGTGTTGAATAAATTTTTAATTTAATTTTTTCCGCTATAAAAATTGATTATAAAAATATATAATATTTAAAAATAAAACAAAAAAAAAGATGGGACATTGGGTTTGAACTTGGTAAAATTAGTATCAGAGCAAAGTGCGCAAAAACTTAGCGACAACAGCCACCGCATATGTTGAATAGGGTAGAAAGTTACATGCGTTCATCGCCCCCTAAAAGATTTTATTTATTATTATTTGTTTTATTACCTTAAGAGCAGGCCGGATTCGCTGTCCTTGTCTAATTGGCATTTTTGTTATTTACTCAAGTATTAATCCGTGTATCTGCAAATTGAAGGTTAAGCGCAATAGATATTATTATTACAAATATTTATGCACAAGAAAAAAAAAATCTATCGCTTTGTTTTTGAGAAAAGTAAGGAACGCGAAAATATTATAAACATAATCTTTTACTTCGGCGTTCCTTACTTTTCTCAAAAACAAATCGGTAGATTTTTTTTTTCTTGTGCATAGATATTCATAATAATAATATCTATTGCGATCAACCTTTATTTTGAAGATACACCGATTAATACTTGAGTAAATAACAAACAACTCAATTGTTACTCGGTCGGTATCAGGTTCTACTCCGGCCTGCCGTTAAGCAGTTTTCGCCTTTATTTTAACCTTTATATTGTCTTTTAACGTTGCAATAAATTCTTTAGCATGTTAAGAATGTGCCTCTCCTACGAATTTCAGTCATGAATAGTTAAATTTTTATTAAAATTCATAATTTAAATGTAGATAAGGTAGAACTCTATGTCGGTATGAGAATTCCCCTTAACGGTAAGCTGGAGTGGAACCTGATACCGACCGAGTAAAAATTGAGTTGTTTGTTATTTACTCAAGTTTTAATCGGTGTATCTTCAAATCAAAGGTCGAGCGCAATAGATATTATTATTATAAACATCTATGCACAAGAAAAAAAATATCTACCGGTTTGTTTTTGAGAAAAGTAAGTAACGCGAAAATATTATAAACATAAACTTTTACTTTGGCGTTACTTACTTTTCTCAAAAACAAACCGGTAGATATTTTTTTTCTTGTGCATAGATGTTCATAATAATAATATCTATTGCGCTCGAGCTTTAATTTGAAGATACATCGATTAAAACTTGAGTAAATAACAAAAATGCCAATTAGACAAGGACAGCGAATCCGACCTGCTCTTAACGATTTTTATGATTAAAAAATATATTCATGTTTCAAATAAAAATATGTAAGTAATCAACAAATTTTCGGGAAGGTTAATCACATTGAAATAAAGGTATAACTTATCGCGGCGAAAACGAGCTAAAGCGGGTTATCTATAAGTTCACCTACACCACTGGAAGTCGCGTGTTTCGTGTGTTTGTCTCCTCCCCTCTCGCTTGCTTCTTTACGCACGTGTAAATGTGGAGGGGCTTTGCGCGTATAGTTCCAAAAACGCCGCAAGGATCGTCATGATCGAATACAGCTCGTTTCATAAACACGGCGTTGGCAATCTCTACTAATCTCTAGTACAACGTGGACCTCAGAAAAGCACTTCCAGCTGAACATGATGATTTGAAATTTGAAATTAGTTTTACTTACGATCGAGTGAACGGATTTTAATGATTTTTTTTCAATCAAAGGGAGTAAAAATCCTGACATTTTCAATATATATTTTTTTATTATTTCTATTGCAAATTTTTGCAGAAGTGGTTTAAAATTTTCAATGCTTTATTTCAAAGTATAAGAGGAACGCACTTAACAGGCTTCAGCACCACAAGATGCCGTTGAGGCGCGACCAAGCCTCTTAATTTTAATTTTTAAATTGAAAAACTATGCATACAAAGATAAATAATATAGTATATTTCGGTACTAGTGGGATAAAGTGATTTTTTACTCGTGTGGCGGTTTGCGCCCGAGCGAAGCGAGGGTGAAAAGGTCACACGAGTAAGAAATCACTTTCTCGCACGAGTATCGAACACTATTTTTTGACACGACGTGTGAGAAGCTCCATTTTCGCACGTGTCACTTTGTACAGCGTGCGTGAAATCGAGCTTCTCGCACGGAGTGTCAAAAAAGTTTATTTTTTTCAAACCCGCTTTTAATATAAATTAATATTTATACATATTATAAAACGCTGCCAAGTGCTTTGGCGCAATGCTTTCTCATAGAGCTCATTGAGTTAGGGTAATTTGATTTTATTTTTTAAAATATGATTTCAATGTAAAAAACATAATTTCTATTTAAGAAAAATTGAAAATGTAAATAATGTGAGTGTGTGTAAGAGTAAAAGATTATTATAAAAGAATTGATATTTTTACAAAAACTAATGATTTTAGTGAAAAATAAAGAAACCACATCTCGTATAAAAAAAGTAATATTTTCATAGATAAGAAAAAATTGATTTTATAGCTTCGTTTTCAAAGAAACCTTGAAAAAATTAAAATAGAAAGGTTAGCTTAAACAATTTGGTTTTTCGAGGTTTTCTTGAAAAGAAACTATAAAATTAATCTTTTTTTATTAAAGAAAATTTTCATTTTTTTTTTGATACGAGATGCAGCTTTCTCTTTATTTTGCTAAAGTTATTAGTTCTTTCAAAATATTAATTCTTTGATTGGGAAGGGACAGAGATACGTGAAATCCTCCTTAAAATTAGATTATATTGTATGTATGTTCGACTAACGATTATATTAAAAGTTCTACAAAGATACGATCTTGATACATAGAGGTTTAAGTTACAATTATGTCGAGTCCACTATAATTATACGATCATCTTACTCTAAAAGTTTAGTTACGATTGTCTATAATTATTCATAAGATACGACTTTGTTACATAGGTTCTTCGAGATAAGATTTAATAAATCAAAAGCATAAGCATTCTAATTTTTATATCTTAGAGTGCGTTTTTTTGACATATTGAATTTTTACACACACACACGCACGCACGCACACACACACACACCCAAGTTTTACACTTACAAGGAGAGTGTTTCACCTTCGGGTCACCGTTTTTGCTCAAATTTTGGGAATGTTTTCTGGATGCAGAAACATGAAGGAAGCCAAAATTTTAGAGGCCAAAGCTCAATATTTCCCTAGTTACAGGTCATTGAAGAAAATTACTAAAAAATTTACTAGATTTTCAAACGCTAAAAGTACCTTAGCATTATTAGTTAGAAGCTTAAACCTTTTTTTAAATGAAAGCTGAGCTGAAATCCTTTCGAAATAGTAGTTATGGCATATCGAAATATGATTTTTTCCTAAAGTTAAAGCGCAATAAAGATTAGATCTGAATTTTTTTTTAACAGTAATTAATAATAAGAGCGAAAATTGGGTTCAATTTTTATTATGCTATAACTTTGGAAAAAACAATATTGCGATATGCTATAACTGCTATTTGGAGAGAATTTCAGCTCAGCTTTCAATTAAAAAAAGGTTTAAGCTTCTAGCTAATAATGCTAAGATACTTTTAGCGTTTGAAAATTTAGTAACTTTTCTAGTAATTTTCTTCAATGGCCTGTAACTACACGGAAAGAAATTTTCGCTTTAGGGATTCCCATACTATATATTTACCGACTTTAAATAAAAATTAAACTTATGCAACACGAGATTTTGAATTGATTTGATTCTAAATAGAAGTTAGTAACGTTAATAAATATCAGAATAATTACAATGCATAACTTGAACTTAATTAATTTCAGAATAGAATTGACTAAATTAAAAGACTCATGGAAGTAGGATAACTCAACGCTTAACGTCACTTACTTCAACGTTGGGAGTCTAAGAAGCCCAACGTCGTGGTCTCTGACTTCGATGTACTATTTAACTAAACGAATTCTATGTTTGAATTTCATGACATAACGAAGAATTTTAAATATAAGTTAAGACAATTTTTGAAAATATAATCAATAAAAAAGACTAATAATGTATTCAATCGTTTATCTTTATTTTCTTCCTTTTATATTTTGCAAAAATTATTATCACAACTTTGATTAGATTTAATTTTAGGTAATAAAAGTTATTTATATTTAATTTAAGAAATATTTTAAGACACACATAAGATCTTTAGAGTATCTTTTTTGTGCATCTATAAAATCTTGATCAAATATAATTAAATAAATATTTTGCAAATAATTCAATTGGGATGTTGCATGAAAATCTTTTTTAAAATCCATTACATCCATTATTTAGAAAATGAAAAAATATAGGACACGTATTTTTTCTTTTTTCATCAAAATGAAAACTCAAAGAGATAGAGGCAGTTGAAATAGGTGTGACGTCACGATTGTCATTTTAGCAATGGCAATCGTGACGTCATTTATCATAGCGCTATATCTATATATATCAAAATCGTACTAACTTATATCGGCTACAACTTTTGCAATTCATCATATTTTGAAAAACAAAAAAATACGGGTCTTTTATTTTTTCGTATTCTACTTGACGGATATAATACAGTTTTTTATTGCAAAATGCTAATTATTATGTTTAAAGTTAAATTTTCAAGCATATAGAAATTTTTATTTTGTTATTTAGATAAAGAAATGATCAAATATTAAAAATAAAATAATACATAAATTTTATTTATTTATTCTTTTTAACTTTAAAAACCATGCAAATTAATTTGATTAATTTTATTTTATAATTTTTTTTCGTTTTTATGAACGCATTGATATTGATTCACATACTCTCATTATCAGTACCCACATGCTATAAAATTATAGATCATTTCTATAAGAAATAGATCACGAGAGAATCGCCAGGAAAAGAATGAATCGAAATGTATCACAAATAATTAAAAAAAAAATCATTTTTAAAACACGCTTTTATAACGGAGAAAATACACTAAAAAGTATTATATAAATTAATTTACTTCCTTGAAATTACTTTTATACAGTTCATTGCGATAGTTAAAAGAAAATTTTACAACAAAAATTTAAAAAGAAAAGTGTGGGCGCTAATTTTAGTAAATCTAATTTAGCGCCCACACTTTTATTTTTGAATTTTCGTTGTAAAATTTTCTTTTAATTATCGCAATGAACTGTATAAAAGTAATTTCAAGGAAGTAAATTAATTTATTTAATACTTTTTAGTGTATTTTCTCCGTTATAAAAGCGTGTTTTAAAAATGTTTTTTTTTTAAATTTTTTATTATCTACTTTTTAGTTAAAATTGAATTTTCTATGCGTAATTTTTTTTCAAAAGTTTGTACTTAGTAAATAGTATCTTCTATACATTACCATATCCCCTATATATTCCCCTACCCCTATATATTCCCCTATCCCTTTTGATCCTCCTATCCTCTATATTTCCAGCTGTACATTCGCCTATCCTCTATGCAAGCCCCTATCCCCTATGCATTTTCTACAACTATCAACTGAACAACATTCCATCAACTCGCCTCCACCCAAAGATAGCCTTTCCACTTAAACTTCCTTGGAGATGACTTTGCACATCCGTCATCGCCGATCTGACAACGGATTATTACATTGTCATCGGAGACCGAGGTCTGTGTAAAATTTCCATCGACAAAAAGTGCCTTAAATCGAGCGTGCAAGATTTGATTATAGACAGACAGACAGACGTGAAAGCAAGCTTAATAAAAGCGAGTAATAAGCAATAGAAGAAAAATCTAGAGATATTTATTTAAGTGATCATTCTATTATTCTGATGATTTGGAAAGTAAGAATGAGAGTGTGTGAATCAATATCAATACATTCATATAAATGTACAAAAATTAATCAAATGTTTTTTTTATTTCTATAGTTTTTAATGTTACAAAGATGAAATTAATAAAATTTATGTATCATTTTATTTTTAGTAAAAATTTCTTAATGCTTAAAAATTTAACTTTAAATATAATAATTAAATTATTTACAAAATAATGCACAAAAAAAGATCTCTTAGTGATAGTACATTTATCTTAAAATATTTCCATTTTGAATAATTGCAAAGATCTTTTTAAGATTTAAAGATTTTTTCAAGATGTCAAAAGCAATAAATCGTTTTTACTTTGAAAAATCTTACTAAAAATTAAAAAACACGTAAAATAAAAATTTCAAAAAAATCTTATAAAGATGTTATCTGAACAATTTTCAACTTTATATCTATTATTTTTTTAATAGTGCATTACCCTGGTGGAAATTTTCATCTCAGAACCGTCAAATGATGGTGAATTTTTTTTAAATTGACCATAAATTAAAGTTTTTTTAAAACGTAAATGGCTATTTTATACACCGGCAGGCGACGGTATATCTTCATTAAATGGTTGAATCTTGGTGAATAATTAAAAATTTATTTAGTTAATACTTTTTTCACTTTAATGTAATCCTTTAGAAAATTAATCGAGTGTAAAGTACTTTCCTACCTCAAATTTGATGCTTGAAAAAATTCAGTGGGCAAAAAGTACTTTTCTCCCTCAAATTTAATTTTTTTTAGAGCTGAGAGGGTGTAAAATACGCTTTTTCCACGAATTTGATTCCTTAGAAAATTGAGCGGAAGTTAAGTACTTTTCTCCCTTAAATTTGATGCTTGAGAAAATTGAGCGGGTGTAAACTACATTTCTCCCTCGAATATCATTTTTTTTAAATTAAGCGGGTTTAAAGTACTTTACGTTAGCTCAATCTTCTCAAGCATCAAATTTGAGGGAGAAAAGTTCTTTACACCCGCTTAATGTCTAAAGAATGAAATTTGCGGGAGAAAAGTACTTTACGCCCGCTCTATCTTTTCAAGCATCAAATTTGAGGGAGAAAAGTACTTGACGCCCGCTCAATCTTCTCAAGCATCAAATTTGTGGGAGAAAAGTACTTTACGTCTGCTTAATTTTTCAAAGTATGAAATTTGGGGGGAAAAGTACTTTACGCCCGCTTAGTATCTGAAGAATGAAATTGGTGAAAGAAAAGTACTTTACGCCCGCTCAATTTCATTAAATATATAATTTAAGAGGAGGTCGCGTATCTCTGTCCTTTTCTAATCAAAGAAATGATTTTTTTACAAAAACTAATAACTTTAGTAAAAAATGAAGAGAAAGCCGCAACTTGTATGGAAAAAAGCAATGTTTTCTTTGATAAGAAAAAATTAATTTTATTTCTTCGTTCTCAAGAAAACCTTGAAAAACCAAATTGTCCATCCTAACCTCTATGATTTAAGTTTTTCAAGGTTTTCTTGAAAACAAAGCAATAAAATTAATTCTTTCTTATCAAAGAAAATATTGCTTTTTTGATACGAGATGCGGCTTTCTCTTCATTTTTTGCTAAAATTATTAGTTTCTGTAAAAAACTCAATTTTTTTATTAGAGAAGGGCAGAGATACGTGACCTCCTCTTAAGGGAGAAAAGTACTTCACTCTCGCTCAATTTTCTAAAGAATAAAATTTGTAGGAAAAAAGTACTTTACACCCTCTTAATTTAAAAAAAATTAAATTTGTGGGAGAAAAGTACATTACTCCCGCTGAATTTTCTAAGGAATAAAATTTGCGGGAGAAAAGTACTTTATGCCCAGTAAATTTTCTCAAGTATTAAATTTGAGGGAGACAAGTACTTTACGCCCGCTCAATCTTATTAAGCATTCAATTTGAGAGAGAAAAGAACTTTACGCCCGCTCAATCTTATTAAGCATTCAATTTGAGAGAGAAAAGAACTTTACGCCCGCTTAATTTTCTCAAACATTCAATTTGAGGGAGGAAAGTACTTTACGTCCGCTCAATTTTCTCAAACATTCAATTTGAGAGAGAAAAGTACTTTACGCCCGCTTTATTTTCTAAAGAATGAAATTCGATGTAGAAAAGTACTTTACGCCCGCTTAATTTTGTCAATAATGAAATTTAAAGGAGAAAAGTTTTTTACTCCCGCTCAATGTAAATACATTAATTAATATTTTCATATATTTATTTAAAAAATAAAATTTATAAGAATTATTATACAGATTATTATTATTCTAATCTTACTGAATACAAACCTAGAAATACGGAAAGCGGGATTTAGAATTAAACTAAGTTAATTAAATTTGAAGAACGGTCATTCGAATTTGGGAGTCTGGCAAGCCCAACGTAGAGTCTGTTGGTGCCCAGTATCGAATGCAGCCAATTCAAATATTTTTCAAAGTTGAAGAATTCAAAATATGATTATATTTAGTGAACTTTGGAGTTCTGTCATTTCAATAGTTTTTGAATTAAAGTATCTCAAATTTTAATGTCTAGTTATTCAAAGCTGGAATCCATTTCATCAAATTCATAGAAGTTTTTTATTCAAATTTAATTGTAGTCTCCAAAGCGAAAATTTCGTTCAGTGTAGGGAAATATTGAGCGTTGGCCTCTAAAATTTTCGCTTTCTTCATATTTCTACATCCAGAAAACATTCCCAAAATTTGAGTAAAAACGGTGACCCGAAGGTGAAACACTCTCTTTGTTAATAATTTTAATATAAGGACATAATTGTGGTTAGTAATAACCCGTTAATACCGAGACAATGAGAAAAGTGAAAAATTTCATTTGAATTACTTCGGAAATATGTTTTGACCTTCAAATAAGGGTCTTCTGCAATTTATACTTTTCTTTTTTATTTTTATTTTTCTCAGAATTTAATGCATCAAAACTATTTTTGGTCGATAGGATGAGATAAAAAAAGTCGCCTTTGGTCTAAAATATTTATTGTGTTATATTTTGCTTACATCATATAAAAAATCTAAAAAAAAAAACAAAAAATTGATATGTGACGTACACATTATATGCGTGATTAACGGGTTAAAAATTATACAATATAAAATCAGCTTTAAAATTATACATAGATGAATGATAGTTTTTCAAACGTTTCTTATTCGAAAAATTATAATCGATGATCGATAGTTTCTCAAACGTTTCTTATTCGAGTTTTCCTAAACGTTTTTATGGAAACGTAACTTTGAAAAATGCGAAACCTTTCAAAATAATTTTAGAAATAAGAAAGTATCTTTGCCAACGTTTGTAGAATGTATCTTATAAAACGTTTTAAAAAAACGTAGCAGCGACCAGTACGAACCGATTCTATCAATTTCATAAAATAAAACAGTATTAATACATACGTTTTCTATTCGTATTCTAACAAACGTTTCCACAAAATCGTTAATCATATGAATATGATACTTACTGAAGGTAGCTTACTAAATGAAAGTGGGTTCTTAACAACGTCATGAAAAGGTTTGTCCAGGAACGTTTCAATAGAAATATTACAGCAACCTCTGTCAAACACTACAATTTTTATTAAAAATATATGGTATTTTTAGGAACATTTCTTTTTTGAATGGCGGAAAACGTTTCCACAAATGCGGCAATAAAAGGAATGTGTTAGGTCATATATAAACGTTGCTATATTTAATTCATAATTTTTAAACGTTTCTAAAAAGTTTTCAGAGAATCGTTAATATGAAAATATTACAACGAATCATAATCGTTTCTAATGAAACTTTACCTGAAGTTTTTGAGATCTATAACGTTTTTCATGCGTTACTGAAACGTTTCTGAACAAATTTTTGGTCGACATTTCAACGATTCTTAAATGTTTCTGCGAGGTTGCATCAACTGCAAGGAACGCAAAAATATTATGAACATAACCTTTTACTTCAGCGTTCCTTACTTTTCTCAAAAATTAATAAGTAGAATTTTTTGTTCTTGTACATAAATATTCATAATAATAATATCTATTGCGCTCAACCTTCGATTTGCAGATACATCGATTAATACTTGAGGAAATAACAAAAAACTCAATTAGACAAGGACAGCGAATCTTAAATAATATTTTTATGAAAATTTAAGGCGACTTCGGATTTTAGGTTAGGTTTTATTTTTGAGTTTACAAATTACTCTTTTAATATGTAAAATTTTTCAGATTTTTTAATTTTCCACCATTTTACGAATTATAATAAATGGTGGAAAATCAAAAAATTCAAAAAATTTTAGATACTGAAAGAGTAATTTGTAAACTACAAAATGAAATTGAACCGAACTTCCGTAGTCGCCTAAAGGGACTCTGATAAAAAATTAACCAGCTCGGCTAGTTAGTTTATTAACAGTTAGCTAGATTCATTAACTAAAAAAATAAGTAGTTCATCGTTAAGGCGACTTCGGAATTCAGGTTAGGTTTTATTTTTTAGTTTACAAATCATGCTTTCAATACATGAAATTTTTTGGATTTTTGAATTTTCTACCATTTTTTGATTCCCTCAAAATGGTAGAAAACTTACAAATCCAAAAAATTTTACAAACTTAAAGCGTAATTTGTAAACTACGAAATGAAAATTCAGCGTTACCTCCGCAGTCGCCTTAACTTACAGCTGAAAACCCGTTAACTAAAAGTAAAATGTTATGGTAGTATACGAAACTTTGCGCATGCGCATAAACGATTATGGTAACTATTATGCCGTCTCTCTCCTTTTCCTACATAATCGTTAAGAGAAAAAGAGATAGTAAAAGCAAGCAATTCTTTAATATAGTAAAACTTGCATCTCTTCCTCTTTTTCTTTTTTTTATGTAGTCTCAAGTAGAAAGAGAGAGATAGTCAAAATGACTTTAATACGTTGTAAATGCGTTCCGATTGAGATTGGATTTTATTCTTGTGTTTAACACTTATTTAATTATTGTTTATTTTATTTATATGAATTATAATCACGGGAATATATTGTGTTGTGTATATAAAAGAACAGTGCGTAGATTTTTTTATTTATGAATTATCATCACAAGAATCTAGTGTCATATACGTAGCAGAACAAAAGTGTCACTCGCGCACGTACACAATCTAAAAAAAAAGATGCACGCGGTCCTACACGAGAGCGAACTAGTATCACTTTTTAAATTATTATTAATTAAACGATTTATTATTTGTTTTTCATAGTGAACTTTCTGCCCGGTATGAGAAAAAGTCGTATATTCTCCTCGGGAGGAAATCGGACTATCGCTGCCCGCGTATTTTCCGCTCTCGTTATATTTCACTTTCTACAATTTTTATTTTATATATATAAATATATCTTATGAGTTAATTTCTAGATAGAAGATAGCTAAGAGCTATCTTCTATCTAGAAATTCTTGAAACCAACAAATAACATTGAAATTAAGTTTATAATTGATAGACTCAAGAATAAATTGGGTGATGTCGACAGAATTAATGCCAAAACTAATTATTATGATCTCTGATGTTAATTGTTACGACATAAACGTATCTTTTTTATTAACATTGGTAAATCAAAATTCCTCGGTTATTGAATAGTTGCATTATTTCATTATTAAGCGAAATTAAGTAGATCATCAAACTTTAAGAAAATTTATAAATAAAAATTGATGTAAAAGATAATAAATCTTATAAACAAATATGAGTATAAAAGCCAAATGAAACAAATGACATTCGGGACATTACCCCGGGTTTCTTATTGGTAACAAGTTTACACTGCCCGTCAAGTTCTATATTTCAAAAGCAGTTGCTAATACTAAATATACATATATCGTTTATAGAAATATATACGCGTATAAAAATCTATTATATTAAAAGTGTTAAGAGGTGGTCGGGTCTATTTCGCCGCTACATATGGGGTGGCGCCGCGGTCAGGTGAGAGAAATCTATTAAATATTTTTTATACAGCTATTTACAATTTTCTGAGACGACCATATACTTTTAATGTTGTCATTTCTTCTAGCCATACACTGAAAAGGGGTTAGAACAGTGGTTGTACTCTATGGCGGCGAGTGGCGCTAGTATCGATAGCGAACATTCATTGAAGTACGAGAGAGATGCTAGTGTTTTCTAGAGGATAATGAGTGCTCTCTGCGAGGTTTTGAGTGTTCTCCGCGATGTTTTTTGTTCGAAGAAATGAACAGGTCTTCGCTCAGAGAATAATGAGTCTTCTCTAGAGACTACTAGTTCGCATTTTGACGCGTAGGCTGACTGTATTCTAAAAATGACACCGATTGTACCGTAGAGTACAGTCACAGTTCGCTTCCCTTTTCAGTGTATATATGTAGAATAATTATTAATATTAATCTTGTTTGAAAAGTCTAAAATATTGTTATAAAGCGAAAAATGCGGCGCGAGGCAGAGCCGACGTAAACATTAGTGTACATCATTCTTTAGTATTGCTCTCTCTGTCGCACTAAAGGAAGGTGCACGCATGTTTACATCGGTCCTACGTTGCATCGCATTTTTCGCTTCATAACAATATTTTAGATTTTTCAAACAAGATAAGTATTAATAATTATTCTACATATATATGGCTAGAGGAAATGACAACATTAAAAGTATATTGTCGTCTCAGAAAATTGTAAATAACTGTATAAAAAATATTTAATAGATTTCTCTCACCTGACCGCAGCGCCACCCTATGTGTAGCGGCGAAATAGACCCGACCGCCTCTTAAAAGATAATAATAAACCTCGAGGATCTATATATTTACATATCGTGCCTATTCATTTGTCTGCCCATACCCAGCACCAATCTACTTAAGAAGTACTACAAGGTAAGAATATATAATTATTTAATAAACTGTTTATTTCAAAGTATTGAATTTATCCTTTAATAATTTTCAATTGCGAGAGCGATTTCGTTCAATTAAATATTGGTGGAGGTTTTCCACCACTAGATTTTATACACTCTTTAAAAATATATCTAACTATTGAAAGCTTAATAAAATTGAATATATATATATATATTCACATACATTTCCAATATACATACTTTCAAATTATTCACTTTTATTTAGTTCTGGTGCAAGCCAGGACTTAACATTTTGGTTCCGGTACGAATTTTTGATTAAAGGATCGTATTGGATATATTAAAGGATAATCAGAGAAAATTTATAATTCTTCACCTATTTATATATAAAGTGCATAAAAATATATTCAAAGGTCTTATAATAAATACAGTGTTCAAAAGTGTGTTAATAAACCGCCAAGTGCGTCAAATAAAATATTTTATAAAAGGCACAAATCAAATAAATTGCATAAAAATATTATACGCGAAGTGTATTATCAAATACGAATAGCGTCATTGAAAATAAAAATATTAAAAGCGAAGTGTATTATTAAATACGAATAGTGTTATTAAAAATAAAAATATTATTCAAATAAAATTAACATGCGCAAAGTGCGTATTTGAAATAATTTCTATATACGCGAAAATGCGCGATTAAATATCATTTATCAAATAAATAATACAATTTACATAAAAATTGTCAATAAAAATAAGTGTAAAATCATTAAATCAATTTATAAATAAATAAATCTATGCATCTATTATTTTAGCAAGAATAATTATAAATAAGAAATCAAGTAAAAATTACAAATTCTTTTATAAACCGATTTCAAATAATATCATTTATTTAGTGCATTGAGAAATTGCAACACATCAATAATTTTCGCATAATAATTTAATTTGAAAAGTGAAATAAGTTTCGAGTTCACGGTCAATAAAAGAAATAAAAAGAAAAGCTGACTAAACAGTAAACATTCAATATCATTTAAAATATTGAGTTTTAATAATAATATTTAATAATACTAAAAACATATTAATTTTCTTTTTATGAAAAGAATATAAAATTATATAATAATATATAATAAAGAAAAATTTAAAGATACCAAAATAAAGTAAACAGACTGCATTTAAAAAATAGACAGTTGTCATCAAAACATTGCAAGTGTATTAAACTTACAAAAATACAAGCTCAGCAAAATTTTTTTTGCGGTACACTTTTGTGTATTTCTAATAGCAGTGAGTTAATATAAAATTTCAAAATATAGATCAGCAATATTCTTAATTCTTATGCAAGAACAGTAGGACAGTGTCAAAAAAGTTTAATAAACAACACTTGCAGTATTTTCTGTTTACAAACACAATTGTAAACGGTGTAAAAGAAAAGGAAAAATAAAATGATATTAATAAAACCATTTAAACATTATTGATGCAACATGAATTACATGTATCTTGATAAATAAGAATAGTATATATTCTGCTACAGAATTACAAAGTTGAAATTTAGAGGTAGCATCTTTTCTATTATACATCGAGCAAAAATCAACAACATAGATGATTTTATGATAGCATTAAATATTCTGTATCTAAATTATAAACTTACTTACTATGAACAAAAAAATTATTGTATATATTGCGAAACTACAGGTCACTCACGTGAAAATTGCAAGAAAATAGGTGATTTACGACTTTTTGATCCGTCGTATGATAAAAATCAAGAATACTATGATAATACATCTGTTAATGAACCAGAAACGTCAACACATAAAACTGCAGAATTTAAAACATATAATATGGACAATCTAATTATAGATGATAAAACATCTACACGTTTTGATATAACAAATATCAAAATTAACGAAAAAGAAAATTATAAAAAAACAAACATAGAACATAAAGAAAATGTTCAAGCTAATACTATTTTATTAGCCAAGAAAACTACTAGAGAAGTTAAATACAATGAACCTCATATAAATTATATAAAAACAAAAGAATTTAAATGTATTCCAATTGAATCTGAAAAAACTGAAAAATTGTTAAGTAATCAAGTTATAATACATCAAGTTCCAATTTTAGAAGATTTCGAAACAGTGCATTCATATGATCTGACCGTAAGAAATGACACAAAAACAATAAATTGTGTAGAAAAACAAAAATCGTATGCAAATGATCTCAAACAAAATAAAGAATGCGAAAATAATTCAAAAAATGCAAAAGAAGAATCAATGATTTTCGACAATATTGGCCCATTAATAAATGACTTTATAGAATACGAAAACATAATTGAAAATTTCTTACCAGAACTGAACAATTCTGAAATAATCCAAGAGGCTAATTTTGCACAAGAAGCACAAATTATTTACAGCGATAATTATGTATTACAATCCAATGATGGACCAGACCTTGATAAATTGATTCAATTATGTTTAAATAAAACAAATCTTGCCAGCAAAAATAATATATTCAAACTCATTAAAAACGATACAGCTAATAACAAAGATGATTCTCTACAAGAAAATAATAAATTTTTGAAAATACAAAAATGCTTTGTACAAATAGCTCTAACAATTCAAATAAAAATCAAAATAAAATCGTATTTGATAAATATATCAAATACACTAATATTATCAAAATAAAACCAAAACAATTAAATAATAAAACGTCTCTAAAAAACAAAATTATTCCTAAAAATAACTCATAATCAGCAAGGTTCAAATAAAAAAATAATTAATAATAATATATTTAAATATTTTGATTTATCATTAAAAATTTTAAATAACATCAAACAAATCAAAAACACATTTTATTTCTACTATTATATCACGAACAAAAATTATAAATATTTTAGAAAAAAATCTAATCGCTTTTTCTCTTTTTCAGGAATTTTCGCATATTTCATAAATTTTTGAATCTCTATAATTTCATTTTTTTTATATTCTAGTTCATTTATATTATTTATGTTTTATTGATAAACAATTTTTATAAAATAAAAAAAATCTGTAAGTTTTCAAAATGTGGCTTGTAAATTTACAGATTGTCGATTTAAGGGTTTTATCATCTTAAATCGATCAATCTAAATAGTAAGAAATAATTACATAAACCAATTGATTTAATCAACTATGAATGGTTTTTAAATGAAAAATTAAGAAATTTAAATCAATTTATTTTTATCAATATTAGTTAATAATTAAATAAAATATGTAAAATTATTATATACAGTATCTATAATAAGATTTAAAGCTTTAAAATTTTATTTATATCCATGTATCTTACACTTATACTTTTACTTTTTTACTAGCAAAAAATACCTCACTCCTAACGTCGCTCGGTTGAATTTTCATATATTATATTATTATGTATAAATTAGCCAATTTTAAAATGAAATAGAATTGCCGCAACTTATGAATTTTGATATTCTAGTTTTGTACTAAATTAAATTTTTATATTTTCATAAAAAAGATTAATTAAAGTTACAATGTGCACAAAAATTGTTTGAATAAAAATTATATCATGATGAATTAAGAATTTGTTCTATTAAATTGAATTAGAATCAATGAAAAAATAAAATAGGAATTGATTCTTTTCAATCACGTGTTTCAATCACGAACCATGAAATAATCGAAAACGATATTTGACGTTTACTAGAACTAACAACTGCAAGGAGAAAGGAAAGTATTGTTAAAATAGGTTCTAAATCAAGTATATCTGTTTTATGTACTAAGGTACTTAAAAAAAGAGTGGCGATATTATTTCAAGTACTTCCTCTAGGGGTTGTAGGACCTTGTAGGGTGCCTCGTAAGAGGACGGTGGGGAAGCTTAGCCTTGGAGGCTTGGGAGCCTAAGATCTTCTCGTGCGGGGGATGTTGGGTCGGTGCCTCCCTGCTTCCGTCTCATCCTGCTAGGCAGGCTCTGGGGACGTGGGGTGGGGGGCGCTCGTGCTGCTGGTGCTGACGGCTTCTGGGGGTCCTGGCGGTTTAGAGCCGCGGGGCGCCTGGGGTACGGGCGTCGGGGGCGCGGGAATTCCGGCTTGGCATCGTCAGCCCGAGGGTTCGCCTAGCTGAATCTAGGATGGCTCAGCAGCCCGAGGTGACTAAGAAACAACCCCCCGACTCTCTCTGGTGGTGGAGAGATATCGGGCGCTGATAAAATATATCACCCCCTGACTGAAGGTGTAATGCGAACCGTGCCGATGTTGTTCGTGGCCCAGGGGTTACAGTGGGTCTCAAACGGTGCCTCGTAGATACTGGGCGACCTCTACGAGTATTAATGCCTTACCTCTGCATGCGGGGCTCTGTGGAGGTGGACCAACCTTTCCCTAGCTACTCGTGGGACTCAAAATGAATGTTCAGAAAAATAATAACCTTACGCAACCTGGTAGTGTGGAAGGAAGGAGAACCGCTCCACAAGAGCTGGTGACCCAAACAGAAGCACAACCAGTGCCTGCTAATACGTCGGTGAACCTGGAAGGGGGAACCCATAACACGCCGGTGAACCTAGAAGGGGGAACTGGAACTACGCCGGTGAACCTGGAAAGAGGAACCGGAACTATGTCGGTGAACCTGGAGAGGGGAACTGTCAATAAAACAAAGAGAATGGGGAACAAGCAGAGGAGGAAGAAAAAACGTCAAGAAGGCACGCCCTCCTCCTCTTTGCCCTTGACCCCCTCTCATACCAAAGGAGTCAAGAGACCCAAAACATCAAGCGATACTCCACCGGAGGGGCAAAGACCCCCTAAAAGAAACAACTTCGAACCGGGAGAAGGCTCCCTGTCAATCGCACAAAGAACTAACCCACTCACGGTAGTGGTGGTTCCGGTGGAGTATCCAGATGAATGCTTCTCATCAAGTGATCTGATGAATCTTCGTAAGGAGATTGAGGAGCGCGTCGACCAAATAGAGGACGGAGAACTGCCAAGGTTCGAAGACTCTATGGTAAAGAACGGTGCAATGGTCGTCGTGCCAGCGGACCGATTCAGTAGGGAGTGGTTTGTGCGGCAGATGGGTAAGAAGAGTCCGCCAGGTGCTCCCATCCTCAGAGTAGGGGGGATTAAGCTCCTCCAGCGTCTGATTAGAGCCACGATCCTTCTACCTACAAAGGTGGAAGCGGGAGTGGCGCTGAAGAGGCTGGGGAGGCTCAATCCGTCACTCAAGGTGGATGGCTGGAGGCTGTACGCGGTCTCAGAAACCCGGAAGCCAAGCAAACTGCAGCAACAACAGGGTCCAGCAGAACCAAAGGACCAGCTAAAGACGCAACCGGACCAAGGGTCAAAGGAGCAGTCAAAAGGTAAGTCAGACGAGGAGGGAATGATGCTTATTGTCGGCATTCCCGAATCGTCCATCAAAAGTCTAAGTTCATTAGACAACAAGGCTTACTACGGTATGGGCAGAGTTGAAGTTAGATACTCTGTCAAGACCGTGGAAGCATCAAGTAATCAATAGGGGAACTTCCAAATGGAGGGGATCCTTAAAATTACTCAGATTAACTTGCACCACAGTAAAGACTCCTCAGCTCTTCTTGCGAGGAGTCAGTCTGCGGCGCACACATATGTATCATTGATACAAGAACCATGGACCGTCAAAGGCTCTATTAAAGGACTTGGAAGAGGTGGCAAAATTGTCAAAGATCCAACAGCAGTCAAACCCAGAGCGTGTATCTGATTCAAAGGTCTAGAAAACACGCCACTTATGGCAGTCATTACTCGAGATGTAGTGGCTACTAAGGTAAAACTCTCCATAAGAGGTGTTTCAAAGGAGGTAGTACTAGCTTCAGTCTATCTCCCCTATGAGGAAGAGATTCCTACAAAAGAGGTAATTAAGTTGGTGGACTATTGTGGCGAGAGGGGTCTCCCTCTGGTTTTGGGATGTGATGCCAATGCGCACCATACGGTGTGGGGCAGCACGGACACGAATGCTAGAGGATCGGCCCTACTCGAGTACTTAGCCACCACTGAACTAGATATTCTTAATAGGGGGTCGGAACCTACCTTCTTTAATATAAAGAGAAGAGAGGTGATCGACCTAACACTGTGTTCACAAAACTTTATTCATGCTGTGCGGGATTGGAGAGTGTCGGAAGAACCGACGCTCTCTGATCATGCACAGATCACGTTTAATATTTGTTTTCTGTTTCAGGAGGTCAAATGGATTAGGAACCCAAGGAATACGGACTGGGGTACATACAAAAAGGAACTCTCACTAGCAATGAGAGAATTCCCTAAAAATATTGGGAACAGGGAAGAGATAGAAGGGGCGGCAAAAATGCTCCAACAGTCTATCATCTCGGCATTCTCTAAGAGCTGTCCTCTCAAGAAAGCGAGGACAGAATATGAGTCTCCATGGTGGAATCACAAACTGGAAACTCTTAAGGAGACAGTCAAAAGATTGTTCAAAAAGGCAAAGAAATCCAAAGAGGAGTTACCTTGGCAGAAGTGGAGAGACAAACAGAAAGAATACAGAAGGGAGGTCAGAAGGGCCCACACGGAAGGATGGAGGAAGTTCTGTTCGGAAGTGGAACAAGGTCCGGAGGCATCCCGACTTGACAAACTGTTTGCACGGAATCCGGAGGCATGGTTGGGTGCCATTAGACTTCCAGAGGGTGGTTACTCAGTGACGGACAGGGAGACCTTGGGCTGCCTGATGAGGACGCACTTTCCGGGTTTTATTAACTTGGAGGGTGGGGAGAGTGATCAACCTGATAACCCTTCACGGGTGAATTGGGGTCCTGGTTGCGGTGGACCCGCTGACAAGCCAGCTAGGGTGAAGCTTGCAGCCGGGATTGTCTCCCCAGACCGTGTCAGGTGGTCCTGGTTCTCCTTTGGGCCGTTTAAGTCTCCCAGGATGGACGGGGTGTACCCGGTCCTGCTTCAGCAGGGCACGGAGGTTATCCTCGGCCCTTTCGTGAGACTGGCGAGAGCCTGTTTGTTGCTGGGCTATACACCCGAAAACTGGAGGAATTCAAGAGTAGTTTTCATTCCTAAACCAGGAAGAAGCAGCTACTCCACGGCAAAGGACTTCAGACCTATTTGCCTGATGTCCTTTTTGCTTAAGTCGATAGAGAGGCTCATCGACAGATACATCAAGGAGACGGTTCTCACACAGAATCCGCTATCACCAGAACAACACGCCTACACAGAAGGCAAATCTACCGAAACAGCACTGCACAAAGCAGTGTCATTAATCGAGGAAGAAATAGAAACAGGAGGATTCGCCATAGGAGCCCTCCTGGATGTAGAGGGGGCTTTCAACAATACCCCAACAGAGGCTATTTGCAAAGCAGCCAAGAATAAAGGAGTGCCGGACATGATCACGAACTGGATCCGTGACATGCTGAGTCACCGATTATTGGAAGTAACCAGGGTGACACCACGGTTAGGGGTACAGTCGCAAATGGCTGTCCTCAGGGTGGTGTGATCTCCCCGTTAGAATGGAACTTGGTGGCAGAAGGTGCCTTAACCTGTGTTAAAGAAACCGGATGCCATGTCATTGGATATGCCGACGATATAATGATAGTGGTGAGGGGGCGTTTCCTTGAACCGCTAGCAGATGTATTACAGGCAGCACTGGACAGACTTTGGAACTGGTGCAAAACCAACAAACTGTCTATCAACCCTAGCAAAACAGAGGTGGTGGTCTTCACGAGGAGGTATAAGTGGAAACTGCATAAAACCTTAAAGCTAGGAGGCCAAGTATTAACACCAAAATTCGAGGCCAAATACTTGGGGGTGATACTGGACAGCAAGCTACACTGGAAACCCCAGGTAGAAGAGTGCTGCAGGAAGCTTACCAATATGTTTTGGCTTAGCAGAAGAACTATTGGAAGGAATTGGGGACTTAAACCCTCAACCATCCTGTGGATGTTTAGGACAATTCTCATTCCTAGACTAACTTACGCAGCAGTGGTATGGTGGAAACGCACCAGCCAAACAACAACTGCGAAGCTCCTGGATAGGCTAAGGGGACTTGTCCTGAGAGCCATGACAGGGGGAATGAGGACTACTCCCATAGAAGCCCTGGGATTCTTGATGGGAGTGGCACCCTTACAACTGTATGTACAAGAGGCTGCTACAAGGTCTGCATGCAGACTGATTGCTCTCAACATATGGACAGGGAGAGGTGAACACACTAACCCTCCTTGCCTTAAACAAGATGTACTATTAAAGATGAGGTCAGATCTGATGGTGACGAAATATCACTTCGACAATAAATTCGAGGTGATTTTCCCAACCAAAGAAGACTGGCTGTCAGGAAAAGGTAATGATAGAATACCGAACTCAGGCGACATCTGGTACACGGATGGATCAAAATCCGCAACGGGTACTGGAGCAGGCATCTATCGAAGGAGGCTTGGGAAGGGGACTATGGTCCCGCTAGGCAAGCAGGCTTCAATTTTCCAGGCAGAACTGGTGGCTATACTGATTTCTGCTCAGATGGCACTAGATGCGAACAACCAAGACATAGTGAACATCTGTTCGGATAGCAAAGGAGCACTCATGGCCTTAAAAAGCTACAAAACTAAGTCTAGTCTAGTGGAGGAATGCATCAACTCACTAAATACTTTAGGAGAAAGATGCAGGAAACTCAAACTTTACTGGGTTCCCAGTCACGTGGGAATCAAAGGCAACAGGGTAGCAGACGACCTAGCAAAATTGTCTGCAAAAACACCACTAATTGGCCCTGAGCCTGCTTTGGGAATTCAGATGAGCCAAATTAAAGGAAAAATGTGTCAATGGCGAGAGACACAACATAGAACAACCTGGAGGGATACACCAGGTTGCAAGCAAAGCAAAGCTCTGCTTGGTGATGACCCTAATCATGCGTGGCTGGCACGGGGTCTGAACCTAAGCAGAGAAGATATAAACATAGTCGCACAAATAGCGACAGGGCATGGTAAATTAAATTACCACATGTACAATATGAAAGTAGCTGGTTCTCCTGCATGCAGATGGCGCGGGGCCGCCTTGGAGACGGTTCAGCACATCCTCTGTGAGTGTGAGGAACTAGCGACAACTAGAATGAAACACATAGGAATGGAGTGCCCTGACATTAACAAAATCAGGACACTTCCTCTAAATAATGTGATTTCCCTATATAAAGAGATCACGATACATTGCGTATCTAACTATGTCTAACCGCACATGCCCGGAACCCATCCATAAGGTTGTGGTGAAGGGTTGCTGGTGGGACTAAACTATGGGGCTGCAAAGGGCATTTGGCCAAGGCAGCATTGGTGGTTCTATTCCCATAGAACTGCCTACCCGATATCCTTAATAATAATAATTTCAAGTAGTACTATAGCTTGAATTTTAGGGACAAATGTTGGTACTATTATATTATGAAGTAAGAGCGTAAATTAGCGATGCTTAATGTCTTTTTTTGGAACTAAGACTGATATTTCACCTACTCGATTCAAGGGCAATATTTCGCAGGAAATGTAATTATTAATCTCATTTCGGGCCTTCGAGCATATACTACTGGAGGAAGCCTCCCAGCTATTAACTGCGTTACAAGGCGAAGAAAGAAAAAGCCTCTATTTTGGTACGTGCTATCTCTCTCTCACTTTCTTAGTGGGGAACAGAAGCAGCCAATCAAATCAGGCTAGATAGAGACAGCACGTACGAAAATAGAGGCTTTCTCTCTCTTTGCCTTGTAACGCTTGCTGCCATTCAGAGGCTTCCTCCAGTAGTATATGCTCGAAGTTTCGGGCGGCTTTTCCTGTTACTAAAATTAAAAATTATTAAATATAGAATTATTTACATAATATATAACACTTTAAAATTACTAATGATTAATATTTTAATTCGTGATATTTAAGGAATAAGACAATACATGTTTATCTTCCATATAATGTTTTAAAATAGTTACTTTTGAGTTTTAAATTAATTATTAGTAATTTAAAATTGATATATATATATATATATATATATATATATATATATATATCATATGCTTTACATTATATTTATCAATTGTTGAAAATTATTACACAATTTAATGGGTTTTACGTTGATAGGTATTAATTATATTGAAGTTTTTCGCTCCTAACGTCGCTCGGTTGAATTTTCTTTTATGATATTATTATGTATAAATAACTAATTTTAAGTAAATAAGAATTAATTAATTTAAGTTAATTTTGAATATTGAACAAAATTAAAAATAATTTGATGAAACATAATATAAAAATATATGTACACATGTGCTTAAAGTAAAAAAGCGTATAATTTATTTCATCAAGTGACTATTTCTCAATCTACTTTCGTAAGAAAAACAAAGATAGTACGATATTTGATATAAGTCAACTGAGAACTGGGAACTGAGTAACAACTGTAATTTCTACACCTTAATATATGACCATGAATTTGAATTATAAAATTAATTTTTACGTGAAACATGCTTAAAAAAAATTTTGAGTTTATTTCTAATAAAAATATCTTCACAAATGTATTTTATATATATGAAATACGAAATTTAAATTAAAAAACCATAAGATTAAAATACATATTTTTGGTTAATTTTAAATTTGAATATTTCAGAATAATAAAATAAATATTTGCAATTACTTAACAATCCTTTTTGCATCTAATATAAAATTTTAATGAGATACAAATATTACAAAGTGTAAGTATTACAAGTAAGGTTTGCATATCGTAAATATTATAATTTTTATAAAATTCTTGATATTAATAAATTATTAATTAAAATAATTAAATATTTTTTCATTGATGACAAGTAACCTTTCAAATATAGTTAAAATAATACTGTAAATGTCAATCAAATAACATTTTCATCAAAGTGAATTTCAACGCTATAATTATTAAAATAAACATTTTTATTCTACAATCTATTGTAATAATTATTTTTTTAATATATATATTAAAAAAATAATAATTTCATTTGATGAACAATTATATAAATATTATATATTTATAATTGTATGACTAAATTTATTAAATTAAAATTTTATTCAGTTATCATTCAGAGAATAAAGTATTCAAATTAGTTTTCATGAAAATATATTATTCAAAAAGTTACTTGTTAACAATTTTTTATAAATAACATACGTTTAACCTTAATTACATTTTCATTTGTACACGTGTTAGTATTTAAATAATTTGTCTTTTATATAAAAATTGTTAACAAATAAATATATTAAAATTACATTTTAATATATTAAAATTATATTTACCTTAATTACATTTTCATTTGTACACGTGTTTGTATTTTAATGAATTGTCATTTATATGAAAATTGTTAACAATTAAATATATTGAAATTCATTTCATTAAAGCAATAATATTTTTAATAAGAGAAACATATTAATTTTTAAAATACATCTAATTACCTCATTTGAAAAATTATCATTACGTGATATAAAAATATTTTCTTTAATATCGTTTGAACATAATTTTTATGAAATACACTTTAAAAAAATTATTTATTTGATATTAAACTTTTTTTAATAGTCGATTATAAAGATAGGAAAATATATGAAATATGAATAATTTTTTCTTATTATGTCTATAATTATGAATTTATATTTATGAACTGTCTAGATAGAAGTGAAATTTCCCCTAAAAAAGTAAACATTTCAAAAGAAAATTTACTTATTATTTGCGAAACACTTATTATAAATGGTGAAAAAAATAATATTCTGCAATATCACTCTAAAATTTGTATTAAATATGATCATTGAAAGTACAAATATTTTATTATGTTGAATTTGTTGCCAAAGTTTGATTATATTTCACTATGAGAAGATATAAAAATTAATTGTCATATTTACCTGATGTCTTTTCATTCTATTTCTGAATTTCCATAAAAAGAATGTATTAACTCGTACACAGTAAAAAATTTTTCGGAACTTTACATCGCTGAGCATGGTAAGTATCGGGACCCTTGCTGAGCGTGTTAAATACACATGAAAACCGTTAAAATTACATAATCCATCGTTTCTAACCTACATTCGATATAATTTAATAAAAAGTATACGTTGAACGTTCATTACTCATGACACTATGAAATTTGAAAAGATTATTTAATAACTTTATGTTAAACATTAAATAATAAGGATGAAATATTTCTTATTATGTTTAAAATGTGTTTCTATTGTCGCGAAAGTTCACGTATGTCATGTATTTTTACCGGACAGCCATGTTGAAATTGACTGTAACATTACACTGCTAAGCACGGGGAAAACACCGCGATCATAGTAGGACCTACGTTCAGCGATGTAAAGTTACATAAAAATGTAACTTCACATCGCTAAAACATGTAATTATTTACAGGAAACTGGTATGGTTACCAGAAAATTTTTTAAAGTGTAGTATATACCATGATGATTATTTATTTAAATTTTCAAATTATTCTAATCATTCGTTTTCAAGATATTTAGATTTCTGATTCCAAATAGAAAAATATCAGTAAGTAATATTGGAACCTAAACTCCTCAATAACTAATGAACTGATTTATTTAAAAATTTAACTGAATAATCTTCGTGATACATATTATATGTTAATGCATCTCTTTATTTAAAATTTTGAAATACAATGGAAATATGGTCAATATTTATCGGCGCAAGTGTACTGTCTATTTTACATCTCCTCAAATAATATATACTTATAAAATTTACATAATATTTTATAAAAACTATTAAAATGATAATTATATATTTAATATTATTTTAAACTATGAATAAAAAGTTTAAAAAATTATTATTAAGGAGGTACCTTCGCTTTGGTATGACAAAACAGATTTGGTCGAAACTATGCAAAATTGTTTGTTTTTATGTCTAGAATGCACATATAAAATTTCATGAAGATTCGTTATCTCGCTAATGAGAAATTAGAATAATTATATAACATTGGTTCTTATGGGGAAACGTTAATATTGTAGTTGATCTTAAAATAAAAAAACAGAATAAAGTGAAATTTTTTGAGGATAAACATAATATCACTGGCAACGTATAAAATAATTTTCAGAAACTTTCATTACTTTTACACGTAAATATAAATAAATAAATTATTCATTCATGTACGAATCTAGTTACTTTTATCGTACATAGAGGATGGTGGCAAAAACACACCGTGACCTCAAATTTTCAAATTTCGTAAAAAGATCATGTAAATGATTTGGGCAGTGAAGATGATGATCTTAGCTCTTTAATTAATTTTAATTTTTTAGTTATAATTAAAAATTATTTCTTTTTTTTTGTATTGATGCTAATTCTATCGAGTATGTGAAAATCACCATACAAAACATATATTCTTAGGGAGGGGAGATATCTAGTAACTTTTGATCAAATAAGCATTTTGAAAATTTGACTCAAGTGGTGGACGAAGGTACCTCCTGAAGTGATAACTTATAAATAGTTATATTATTTCATTAAATACATTTCCAACTTGAATAATTATCTTCATGTTAAAACTAATATAATTAGCATTCAATACCACAAGTTATTTGAAAAATTTATCACTTTTCAAAGTTATTAAAAAGTTATTTATAAAAAGTTTTCCCATATCAAAATTTCAAAATTCTATTAATTTAATTTTTTATTCTTTACATTAGAGAATTAGTTTTGATGTGTAAATTTTCTTGTGATATGCAACATATATATGTATTATCTTATGGTTAAACATTTCATCACCTTGTATAAAAATTATTTTTTTTAAGTAGAATAATATTGTTAGTAAACAAATAATTATAAGAAAATATTGAAAACTAAATAATAATGAAAAAGCGTTAGACTGGAGATAAATAATAATTGTTTATTATCATTTATACATTTTTTAAAAATAGATACTGCAAATACCCGTAAATAACTGTAAATAAATCGAAGAATACAATTATTAGAAATAACTCAAAATAATTTTAATTTGAGTTCTTTTTATAACAAACTTTTTTTAATGAATAAATATATGTGTATACATATATATATGGGACATTTCACACCAACTGGAAGAGCAGAAAAATAAAAATCTCTGAAACTCTAAGAATATATTCTTTTTGTTATCGAACAGATTTAAATAAATTTTCAAGGATTTAGATTAAAAGGATCAAGAGATATAGATCCTTGAAATTTGAAAATTTTTCAAAATTTTTAGAAAAGTCCCAACTTTATGATTTTTTTTCTGAAAATACTGATGTTTTACAGAGAAATTCATAAGAATACTTCTTGTTGTAAATGAAAAGGAGAGTAAGCATGATTCTTTACAGAACCTGAATTTTGAAGTTTTCTATTAGTTCTTATATGTATTACATGGTATTTGAAATTACTCATGGTTCGCCACTTCAGAAATTTCTTCTCGCGAGCTTATTTTTTTCTATATTACATGAACTTTGAAGTGAATTTTTTATCATGTAAGTCAGAGCCAACAATAAGGAGTTATGACAGTTTAAAATATGGCTGATTCCATTCAGATTCATGCAGGCCGTCACTGATCGAATTTTTTTTTTCTTCTAAGTAATAAAAATACCTTCTATTATGTATATGAAGATAAAATTTACCTCGTAGAACGCTCAAAATTTTTTTTTTTTTACTACAGCAATTTTAGTGTTGGATGTAAAAACGAAAATTCAAAAATTGAAAATAAACCTCTACTTTTAAATGACTATAGCTCCGTCAATTTTTAACCTTTTTGGGCGTTCTTTTGACAAAAGTGTGCGGAATCCTGTCTAGTTTTAAATGAAATCTCGATTTTTGTAATACAATTTGATCTCACTGAGTTGTTTACGAAAAACCGAAAAAAGCGATTTTTTTCAAACACGATTTTCTCAAAAACTATATATTTTTTTTTTTTTTAAATTTTCATATGATTTTATACATAAAAAATACTAACTTTTAGGGTAGGTGAGGATATGCGATTTTGCCTTATTTTTTTTTAACAGATTTTTAAACGTTTTTTTTATATTTTCGATTTTAAAACATTGATACCATGGCGCATCGTACTATTTTTCCAACTTTACGTGTTATTACAACTATTTTTATGCTTTTATTTATTAATATATCAAAAATATCAACAATAATCTTTAAAATAAACCCCGAATTGAATATTTTGATCAATTAGAACCAAAGTTATGACGATTTCAAGTTTAAAAAAAAAATGCTGAAACTTTAAATAAATATGATATTTACATTGAGGAAACGCAATGTTCGTTAAAGATTAAAATCTGAAGATATAAATTTTTATTTAAAAAAAGTTATTTTGATGAAAGAATACATAACCATTTATCCTCTTTTTATGGTACATTATTAAAATAAAAATTTTTTTTGTTGAAGAATATAATTTTTTTATCAGTTTGAATTTCGCGCCTAGAATTTGAATTTATTTTGTAGGGAGTTGACGCATATCACTACTAGGTGGCGATGATTCGTTCTTTGCATTCTCATCAACAACTTGACGCGTTTAAAAATATAAGAATAGGAAGATAAAAAATAAAGTTGTTTAAGAAAAATTATTAAAGTAAAATGATGAAAGTCTACGATATAACGGATTTGCCCGCATTGAATGAAAATAATGAATGTAAAACAAATGATAAATGGCTTGAGAATATTAAAATTGCATTAGATGATTGTTCAAATTTTCTTGAAAAAGTGCAATTGTTGAGTATTATACCAAGTGATATTTCCAAAGATTATTTATTATCGGTTTTACCAAATGTAACTATTTATATGATTGATCAAGCACGATCATTGGTAAATAATAAAAAAATTTACAAGCAGTCTGAGAACTATTGTGGCCATTCTTTGGATAGTGAAATTGTAATGAAAGTAAAGGATTATTATCTGAACGATGATTTTAATTGTTCTCGTCAAAGTGCAAATAAAAGCGACACAGTATCTATCAAAGAAAATGGTATAAAAACTAAAAAAGTCAAACGCTTTATATCAATTATTTAAAGACGAAAATCCTGAAATGAAAACAAAAATTGGTAAATCAACATTCTACGCTTTAAGACCGAAGTGGGTTATACCACATCCACCCACCGATTCGTGTCTTTGCGTTTACTGCGAGAATCTTAAACCTATGTTAGATGCTTTGAATAATTATAAAAAAGAGAATAAACAAGACATTGCAGATTTGGAATTGAAAATATGTTCTTCACTTTTTTGTTCAAAAGATGATATGAAATGTGTACTAAGAGAATGTAAAGAATGTTCCATTGAAGATTCTATTGATTTACAAGTAATTTCTTTGACAGAAGAAGATTTATATGAAGAAATAATTTATGGTGTTTGGGAAAAATCAAATTTACTGAATAAAACTAGCACAATTGAAAATTTCTTAATAGAGTTAAGAGAGCGCGCTCTCACTGTAAGAGCTCATAAATTGGTCAAAGAAATTCAACGTATAGCAATTAAAGAGGTTAAACTTTTAGCGAAAAATAATAACTTCCAATTAGTTATTCATGTCGATTTTGCAGAAAATTGGACAGTTCTGCTTCAAAATGAAATTCAAAGCTATCATTGGAGTAAAAACCAAATATCAATATTTACGTCAGTATGCTATTTTGGAAATGATAAAACAGTCAGTTATGTCACCGTCTCTGACGATATTAAACATGTGTAACCTCTCACTATCCTAAATTTAAAAATGATAGCACAAAGTGCTCATATACAAGGAAAAGGATAAGGAAGAAAGGTTATTTTAAGCTAGACCCGTTCTTAGTGCAGACGTCATGCTGCAACTAGTCCGGGGTCTCTTTGCTTGTATGTTAGTTGTTAGTATATTTAAGGACCTCTTATAAGCCAAAAACTCCAAAGACTCACAGTCTTGTAAGAGCATTTTCTCCAATTCAATTTAACTAACACGTAAAGTTATCATTTATAGCTAACACTATGCACAAACTAATTTCAAATAGAGAATAATTATTTAGGATTTAAACACTTTAAATACATTCACTAAAAGAAATATAAGTGAATGTGTAATTAATTTAATTTACCAAAATAAAACTTTGATTTTAATAAAAGTATTTATCCCGTTATTACTGCTACCGGTACGGAGCTGTTGGTTATCCAGCTCCTCGCGGACCTGCAGAATAATCGGAAATAAAGACACTACATTACAACTTAATAATTTTTAGTTAAACTTTATTAGATGAGAGCTGGCCAAAGAGTGCCGTACAAAGATTCGGCTTCGATCTGCTTAAGCGTCGATCAAGCCGCCGCGGCCGCAATCCTCTCCTACTACTAAGTAGAAGGGATACATTTACATATCTTACATTATACTATTACAGGTGCGCTTAGATGTGTGCTAGCGTACGTCACTTTATAGGCGTCGATCGGCGCACATCTAAGCGCGTACATATATTGTTATTAATATCCATCTCGCGCGCTGATATACTTTCTAATTACTACGTCGCGCCGACGCACAAGCTAGAGATAGACTTTTAACGCGATGATTCGAATTCAAGAGAGAATAAGATTATTGCTACTTATTTTTTATTCTATTTTTTTTTCTTACTTATTCTCTCTCAAATTCTCTTTCAATTCTTTATATTATGAATACAATATAAGTGAGGTCACACATGATTCGTCTCATGCCATAATGGCTATAAATATAATTATCGATAACTTAAAACAAAAACATATTGCGCAAGATCTTAATGAAATCATAACCATTTCCGATGGAGCTGCCAGTCATTTTAAAAATAGATATCAATTCTATCAGCTTCAAAACTCAAAAGTAAACAGAAAATGGCTTTTTTCTGCAACAGGTCATGGTAAAGGCGCTTGTGACGGTATTGGTGGTTTAGTTAAACATTATGCTACCACGCATAATCTGTCCAAGAAGAGTGCAGATTTTATTAGAAACGCTGAAAATTTCGCCACTCACGTATCAAAATATACTCCGTCGATTAACATTCTTGTTATCCGCAAGGATGAGTTAGAAGTTTTTCGACTGACAAAAAAATGAAATGGTTAGGAAATGCAAAAGAACGAAACCAAATCTACACTGCCAAAACTTCGAGACATGAGTGGCGAGAAGTAAATTAAAAGGTTTTATTCAAATTCGGATTTTTTTATTCACATTAGTTTTCAATTCATTAGTGTTCTTTCTTAATTGTATCGCATATTATTTGTTCATTGAAAATGACCAAATAATATATTTTAGTATTTAAAAAACTCACCTTTTCTAAATTCCAATTCAAAATTCAAAGTAAATATATTTATTTAAAGTTTTAGCATTTTTTTTAACTTGAAATCGTCATAATTTGGTTCTAATTAATCAAAATATTCGATCCGGGGTTTATTTTAAAGATTATTGTTGATATTTTTGATATATTAATAAATAAAAGCATAAAAATAGTTGTAATAACACGTAAAGTTGGAAAAATAGTACGATGCGCCATGGTATCAATGTTTCAAAATCGAAAATATAAAAAAAACGTTTAAAAATCTGTTAAAAAAAATAAGGCAAAATCGCATATTCTCACCTACCCTAAAAGTTAGTATTTTTTATGTATAAAATCATATGAAAATTTAAAAAAAAAAAAAAATATAGTTTTTGAGAAAATCGTGTTTGAAAAAAATCGCTTTTTTCGGTTTTTCGTAAACAACTCAGTGAGATCAAATTGTATTACAAAAATCGAGATTGCATTTAAAACTAGACAGGATTCCGCACACTTTTGTCAAAAGAACGCCCAAAAAGGTTAAAAATTGACGGAGCTATAGTCATTTAAAAGTAGAGGTTCATTTTCAATTTTTGAATTTTCGTTTTTACATCCAACACTAAAATTGCTGTAGTAAAAAAAAAAAATTTTTGAGCGTTCTACGAGGTAATTTTTATCTTCATATACATAATAGAACGTATTTTTATTACTTAGAAGAAAAAAAAATCGATCAGTGTCGGCCTGCATGAATCTAAATGGAATCAGCCATATATATTTTCATGTATAATTCATTTTCAATATAAAAATTAATCATAGATGAAAATATACATTTATATTCAATATAAAAAAAAATGATACATTAAAATATATATTTCAAACTGTCATAACTCCTTATTCGTGGCTCTTTCTTACACAATCGAGAATTTATTCTGAAGTTAATAAAAAATAGAAGAAAGTAAGTCCTCGAAAAGCAATTTCTGAAGTGGCAAACAATGAGTAATTCCAATTACCATGTAATACATGGAAGAACCGATAGAAAACTTCAAAATTCAGGTTCTGTAAAGAATCATACTTACTCTCCTCTTCATTTACAACAAGAAGTATTCTTATGAATTTCTCTGTAAAACATCAGGATTTTCAGAAAAAAATCATAAAGTTTGTACTTTTCCAAAAATTTTGAAAAATTTCCAAATTTCAAGGATTTATGGCTCTTGATTCTTCCAATCTAAATCCTTGAAAATTTTTTTACACATTTTGGGTAGCAAACAGAATATATTCTCAGAGTTTCAGCGATTTTTATTTTTTTGCTCTTCCAGTTTGTGTGAAATGTCCCACATATATATATATATATATATATATATATATATATATATATATATAAATGTATAATTGCTGAAAACAACCATTTTTTATTGTTGTATTATTTTTACAAATTTTATTATTATTTATCATATAACAATTAATTAATAGCATTTTTCATCATTTCTTTTATTTTTCAGCTTTTAAAGTAAAAAAGCAGTAAATTAAATTAGTTAATATAAAAGCAATTATTTTGTGAATATCTTTGAAAAAAGTTCATTGAAAATGAATTAAAATTCTTAAAAGAATTTTAATTTTCAATAATAGTTCTGACTGAGAAAGATAAATTAATTGTTAAAGCACAGGGATTGTATAGTGGAATCGCTTTAATGTTAACTGATATTCATATATTAGAATTCAATAATATTTCAAACTGGTACACCTCATTCAACATGCAATTAACTCTAATAATTCAAAGACCACAACATATTAAATCAGTACCGATTGATGGAGAATTTATACAGTTATTACTTTCCGAAAATTTGGAAAAGTGTCACTGGATTTGTGTGTATTATAATAATAAGGTAATTCATGTATATGACAGTTTAAATCTTAAATATCTATCAGATAAGCATAAGATTTATATAAGCAGAATATTTCCAAACAAATCAGAATTGAGCATAGTATTCGAAACAGTACAATCACAAACAGATAATTATGATTGCGGCATTTTTGCAATTGTTTTTGCTATTGCAATACTTGATAATTTAGGTCCATGTTGTTTAAAATATGATGTTTCTCCAATGAGATTACATTTATCAAGAATTTTTAGAACGCAACAAATAAGAATGTTTGTTAACAAGTAAGAATGTTTTGCAGAATTATAATAATGCAAATATTAATTACGATAATCCACCGGACATGATAAGGAGGAGTTTTGGTCATGAGCAACGTCTAAATTAAATAGCATTAAATTTAGATTTCACCGAGCTTGAACTATTAGAAAAAAACTCACAAATGCATTTATTGGCAGAACAAAAAAAAATCATGGAAATGTATCATAAACAAAAGAATTCGAATAATGTAACAATTTTGATGGAAATTGACGATGACATTTCGTATACAAATTTTTAAACACCAAATACTGATATAATGGGAATCGATGAAATCCACTTAAATTATAACGATAATAAAATTTGCACAGTTGAGATTAAATTAAATAAAGAAAAAAAAATCAAAAGAAATAGATGAAAAATAAGCTTTATTTGTAACAGGAATCGAGAGCATGACGAAGCTGCCCGCCTTTGAGTTTTTTCGCTACAAAGTAAAAATTTGCAAGATTAAACTCTAGTGCGGACAACTCAAGAAATCCACCAAAATATCATACATACAAAGTTATAATAAAAACTTCCAATGTATCGTATTTTATGTAATTTCCAATCCAAGATCATAAAAAAATAACAAGTCTAAATGATTTTTTATATTTACAAAAATGATTGTATCAATATAGCTTTAGTGCGGACAAGTCATTATATTTGTTTAATTTATGAATAAAAAAAGATATTGATAAAATAAAAAAAGCAAAACTCAATTGGTGCAGCTCCGACATCCCGTTAATGGTAACAGAACAATCACATAAATATAAAAAAATTTCAGAAAAAGACATTATTATGAAAATGCAAGAAAAAAAAGTAATGATAAATTAGAACCAAGACGTATTCAAGAAATTTTACGTAAGAAAAAAGCTTATATACAAATGAAAAAAAGACAACCAAATAAATATAAACAGAAATTATAAAATACTAAGATAACAAAATGGCGATTCAAGGAAACAATGAGTACTGATAAATTGGAACAAATACGTGCGGATGAGGCTTCACATAAGAAAGAAGCTTATGTAAAAATCAAAGAAAAAATTCTGAATAAATATGAAGAGAAATAAAAAAATACTAAGATAAAAAAATTAAAATTCAAGGGAAAGATGAGTACTGATAAATTGGAACAAATACGTTCAAATGAGGCTTTACGTAAGAAAGAAGCTTATATAAAAATTGAAGAAAAAAACCAAAATGATATGAAGAAAAATTAGAAAATACTAAGATAACAAAATTGAAATTCAAGGAAAAAATGAGTATTAATTAATTGGTACAAATACGTGCGAATAAAGCTTTACGTAAAAAAGAAGATTATATAAAAATTAAAGAAAAACAACCCAATAAATATAAAGAAAAATTAAAAAATACTAAAAAAACAAAAATAAAATCAAAGATAAAAAAGGGTACTGATAAAATGAAACAAATACGTACAAATAAAGCTACACGTAAGAAAAAGCTTGCATAAAAATGAAAGAAGAACAACTAAATAAATATAAAAAAAATTGAAAATATTAAGATATAAAAAATAAAATCAATGGAAAATAGAGATTCTAATAAATTGAAAAAATTGCATGAAAAAGAAAAATTACGCAAAACAGATACTTATAAAAAAGTTATTAGTGAACAATATAATGAATATGAGAGAATAGTACAAATTAAAAATCAAAAATTGGAAAATGCCGATATTATTAAGAAAACATGAGTAAAAATGATTGCTGCCAATTAAAAGCGAAAACATAAATATGATTCTTATCAATTAAAGATATTATTTATTAAGTGTAAACGATTAAAAATTGAAGACAATAATTATAATAAAAATTACAATAATAATAATTATAATAACAATCAGAATATTGTATTAAACTAAGTTATTGATAAAACAATAAAGGACAAAGTAGAAAATTAATTGAAAAAATTAAATGAAAAAATTAATTCGAAACTGATTGGTTGTATAGCAAATATATATTTCGATGAAAATCTCATATCTGAAAATATCATTGGTTCCATGACAAATACATGTGTTTATTGTGATGCGAAACATTTTGCTTTCGAATATACTAAAAGTAACGATTTCTCCAATTGTTGTCATAAAGGTGAAGTAGAATTGTTAGAAAATCCTCCTTACCCATAACAATTAAAGTTTTTAGCAACTGAATTAACGGAAGAAATTATTGATTTTCGACGAGATGTTAGGTTGTACGATGATGCTTCGGCATTCGCAAATTTTGGTGGTAATTTTGATACATTGCCGGGTAAAGGACCACAAGTTATTAGAATATGTGGACAAATTCACCATAATGTATATGCGTTACATCCTAATAAAGATGAAGCACGTAAATATGGACAATTATATATCTAAGATAATGAAATGGCAACGATTGAACGGAATAAGTTTAATATAAATTTAACATTATTAAAAAATTTAGATATTTTGATAAGAGACATTAACCCTCATGCTGAAGCCTATAAAATGATGCTTTAAGTTGGAGAAAAAGAACTACAATGATGTGCAAAAATCAATTGTCCTCCAAGAACTGTTACAATGTCTATTGTCCGCAATAATAATTTGAATAAAAATAGATATAATCTACCTACCTGTAATGGAGTTGCAATAGTATACGTTGGAGAAGACGATCTTCCTCCTATTGAACGTGATATTGTCATTTACTCTAAGTATGATAAACCAATTAGTATACCGACCATCAGCAAACATACAGATCCTACACTGTAAAAAGAAATTTCGGAAAATCACGTCGTTGGTCGACGATTTCAATGCGACAATGCACCATCGAGGTTATTTAATATCGTTGAAGCGCGCCATGTAACTGATTTAACCTAAAAATCTCGTGTTCAGTTTACGTGAAATCACGCAAAGCACGTTAAAGTGTCGCTGTTGAACGAAGTTAAATAACCTCGACGGTGCATGGTCGCATTGAAATCGTCGACCAACGACGTGATTTTTCAAAATTTTTTCTTACAGTGTATGACATCCGCTTATTCATCCTAATGGTGGTTTTGGATGGATGCCAAATATGAAAAGTAAATTTGGAAAATCTAATATTTCAAATTTGAAATTTAATAATTATAGATTTAGTGTTAGAAATGAATTTAATCCATTCCTTAGTTTGGGAAAATTATCTCAACAGTTCATTGTTGATGCGTTTAAAAAAGTTGAAACTTCCAGATTATATTTCATACGAAAAAAACCAAAACGTATTAAGAAGTGATTGTTACAAAGGTGTTATGGACTATTTACATAACAAAAAAAACATTAGATTCTTCAAAAATTGGAAAAATGGTAATATTACCATCAAGCTTTACAGGAAGTCCACGATTTTTAAAACAAAATTACATTGACTCAATGACACTTGTAAATTATTGTGGTAAACCTGACCTTTTTGTAACTATGACCTGTAACCAACATTAAAAAGAAATAACTGGAAACTTGAAAATTTATGAAAATGCAATAAATAGACCAGAGATTATAACAAAAGTGTTTTATCAAGAAGAAGAAGAACTCAAAAATTTAGTAATAAAAATATGAATATTGGGAAAATGTATTGCATATAGTTATGAGATTAAATTTCAAAAACGAGGATTACCCCATATGCTTATGTTAGTAACAAATTACTCTTGGATAAAAATAATAAATTTGATGTTCCCGAAAAAGTTGATAAAATAATAAGTGCAGAAATCCCAAATAGAGATATTTATCCATAATTATATAGTATTGTTAAACAATTTATGATACGCGGTCCCTGTGGTATGCAAAACATAAATTGTCCGTGTATGGATAAAAATTCGAAACAATGTACTGAAAAATTTCCAAGAAAATTTGATAATACAACAACATTTAAATCCAATGGATATTTACTATACAAACGTAAAAATGATAGCGTCAAAATAATTCTAAAAAATAAATTTACAGAAAGAATAGCAGATAATGGATTTGTTGTTCTTTATAATCCTTACTTATTATTGAAACTTAATGCACAAATACACGTAGAAGTTTGTTCCACTGTACACTGCATTAATTATTTATTCAAATACTAAAGGTCATGATTGTGCATACATTAAAATACATCAAGTAAATGTGGATTTTTAATCAGAAAATAAAGACACTTTTCAAAATGTCAATAGTGGAAATGTTGAATATGAATATGACGAAACCCAACAATACATTAATACACGATATTGATGTCCACCTCAAGTAATACACAGGTTATAAGAATATCCTTTACATGTTATTTCACATACTATAAAACGTCTAAGCGTTCATGAAGAAAATCAACAAAACGTATTTTTTAAAGAAGAAAAAGAATAAATGATCATGCAAAAAAATTTGGGAGTAACATCTTTCAACAGCATCTTTTTAATTAAATAGAGAAGATTTTGAAGCACGAAATCACTTGTATTCAGACATACTAAATTTTTATACATTTGATGAAAAACTGAAAAAGTGGAATAAAAGAAAAAAAAAAGAAAACCAATACTTAGTAGAATGTACTTAGTAAGTCCGAAAGATAGAGAACGTTATTTCATTAGGTTATTACTATTACATGTTAAAGGAGCCACACCTTTTGAAGCTTTGCGTACTGTTGATGATGTGATGTACAATTTCTTTTATAAGGCAGCTAAGGCAAAACAATTAATTAATGAAGATGAAAAATGGGATGGATGTTTGAAAGAAGCATCTTCAACAGAATTCCTTTATATTCTTTATGAGTTATTTGCTTTTATTTGCGTTTTTCATAATCCTATAAATTCACAAGATTTATATGAAAAATATAAAGATAAGTTATGCTATCCTAAATACGAAAAAAATATAGGTGAAAATCTTGCATTGAATGTTATTAAAAATAATTTACAAGTCAATGGATTTCATACAACATTTAAACTACCATTAAGAAGGGGCCGAACTATCTGTCTTTGTCTAATAGCGTTTTTCATCATTTATTTAAACACTATCCGGTATAACAAGAAAAAAATAGCAGCCCTGGCTAGATATTAGTATAATAAGTAAATTTTGTAATAACAACCAAATTTTTTCACTGCGTAGTTTTTGAATAATTAGAGACCTACCAAAAAAAGATAGGTTATATTCTAGATTGCTAGTAGGTCTCTAATTAGTCAAAAACTATGCGGTAAAAAATTTGGTTGTTATTACAAAATTTACTAATTATACTAATATCTAGCGGGGGCTGCTATTTTTTTCTTGTTATACCGGATAGTGTTTACATAAATGATGAAAAACGCTATTAGACAAAGACAGCTAGTTCGGCCCCTTCTTAAGAGGCCGCTGGAATAAATAAATTAATTAATAATGAAATCAATTTCGATGCTTCAGTTTAAAAAAAAGTTTGATATACTTACAAAATCATGAGTGAGGCTAGAGAATTAATTTGTTCTCAGTAGAAAAAATATTGTTTTTTACTGTACGAGTTGCGGAAAACTATTGATTTCCAGTAATAACTACTAGTTTTTCCGAAAACCTACATTTTTTTATTAGAAAAGGATAGAGAGATACAACGTCCTCTTAAATATAACAGATTGTACAACTTCTAATGTTAAGCCTGATTCTGCAGAAAGCAAACAAAGGGAACACAAATAATTATTTGGGATAAAATATCCATGACTTCAAAATTGGCTTTTGAAGCAGCTGATCGTCTTTTTTTAAATTTATGCGATGTGAACCAACCTTTTGGTGGTAAAACTGTAATTGCATCAGGAGATTTCAGGCAAACATTACCAATTGTACGACATGTAAGCCGTATGAACATTATTGAAAATTGAGTTTAATTTAGTTTATTATCGCAGAATGTAGAGCTTAAAATATAGAGCCAAAGTAAATATAAGAATCCAAAAAATATTGGGCTCAAAAAAATATAAAGCTTAAGTAAAATAGGAATAAAAAAAATATTGGGATAAAAAAAATAAAAGAATCAGACAAATATTGGGCCCAAAAAATATAGAGACCAAGAAAATATAAAATAAAAAAAATATTGCGCCCAAAAAATATAAGATTAAAAAAAATGAAAACCCAAAAAAAAGTTAAAAAACAATAAGGCTCAGAAAAATAAATGGCCCAAAAAAATTAGAGGCCCAACAAAATGAGGCCCAAGGAAAATAGGACTCGAAAAAAAGTAGGTCCAAAAAATATAAGACCTAGAGAAATATAGGACCAAAAAAGATATGGAAGCCAAGGAATAAGAGGCCAAAAAAAATTAGGCCCAAAGAAAATAAGACTCATAAAAATGTAGAGCCCAAAAAATATAAGGCCCAGAAAAAAATAGAGCTAAATAAAATATAGGACCCAGAAAAATTATAAAACCCATAAAAATATGAATTTAAAAAAAAATATAGAGCCCGAGAATACATAAGAATCGAGAAAATATTTGGCCCAAAAAAATTAGAACCCAAGACAATATAAGGCCCAAAGAAAATAGCACTCAAATAAAAGTAGGGCCCGAAAAGAATAAGGCCAAGGAAAATATAGAACTAAATAAAATATAGGACCCAAAAAATCATAGAATCCAGGAAAATATAAATTTCAAAAAAAGATTGGGCTCAAAAATATTGAGCACAGGAATATATAGGAATTGAATAAATATTAGACCCAAAAAAATATAGAGCCCAAGAAAATTTAGGGCCCAAAAAGAATATAAAGCCCAATAAAAATAGGACTTAAAAAAATGTAGGGCCTGAAAAATATAAGGCCCAGAAAAATAGAACTAAATAAAATATAGTACCCAAAAAAATTATAAAACCCAAGAAAATATTAATTTCGAAAAAAAATTGGGCCCAAAAAAATATTGGTCCTAAAAAAATATAGAGCCCAATAATATATAAGAATCGAAAAAATATTGGGCCCAAAAAATATAGAGCCCTAGAAAATATAAAGTCAAAAAAAAATATGGGACCTAAAAAAACATAAGACCCAGAAAATATAAAGCCCAAAAAACTATAGAGACCAAAAAAATATTGGACCTAAAAAAATATAAGGTCCAAAAGAATATAGAGCTAAATAAATTATAGGACCAAAAAAAATTATAGAACCCAAGAAAATATAAATTAAAAAAAATATTGGGCCGAAAAAAATATAGGACGCAAGAAAATATAAGGCCCAAAAAAATTACAAAACCCAAGAAAATATTAATTTTGAAAAAATATTAGGCCCAAAAAAATTTTGGTCCTAAAAAATATAGAGCCCAATAATATACAAGAATCGAAAAAATATTGGGCCAAAAAAATATAGAGCCCAAGAAAATATAAAGTCAAAAAAGATATTAGGCCCGAAAAAATATAAGGCCCAAAAAATATAAAGTCTAAAAAAATATAGAGACCAAAAAAATATTGAGCCCAAAAAAATATAAGGCCCAGGAAAATATAGAGCTAAATAAAATATGAGACCCAGAAAATTATAAAACCCAAAAAAATATAAATTTAAAATAAATATTGGGCCCAATAAAATATAGGGTGCAAGAAGATATAAGGCCGAAAGAAATATAAAGCCCAAAAATTATAGACCAAAAAAATATAGGGTGCAAGAAAATATAAGGCCCAAAAAAATATGACCCAAAAAGATGCTTATGACTAATAAGGACTAATTATATAGGGCCCAATAAAAAATTGCTACTTTTATTACCAAAAGATTACACACATTTAACAAATGCGGAGAACCGGAGAACCGGAGAAACAGAAAAAAAAGTGGTTTTACTTTAATATAATATAGGAAGGATTTTCATTAACAATAAACATCTTGTAAAAGAAATCTAACATTTATAATGATCATTAAACTTATGTAATTATAAATAAACTACTTTTGTCTCTGAATTTAAGGTATATAAGCATATATTATCTAATATATATTCGTAAAACTGATTTCATTTTTCAACACGAAAAATATATTTACAAAAAAAAAAGAAAGGGAAAGTTACATACTTTCATCCAAATGCAACATGAACCAATATTCAAATGAATATTTATACTTCTAAATTTATATAGAATTCGTATTGCAAAAATAAGAGAAAAATTATTATAAAAAAGTCTTTATTAAGACTTAGAAAAAATTTTATTTTACAATTACAATTTATGAAAAGCAAAAAAAAAAAAAATGATGAACTTTATTATAAGTTTTATATGGAATGAAAGAACTTCGTTCAATCTTCATTCTAAACTCTAAAATTATTTAGAGTACATATTAAACTTGTCATACAAATTACAGACAAAAGCAGAAAATTTTGAAAAATTTACTAGCTATTATTATATATAAATAAACTAAAATAATAAAATTTACTTTTTCAACTTATGTTAGATCTCTAATTATATTCTTAAAACTTATAGCTTTTCATAAATGTCAAAATAAATCTCAATAACTTGTATATACACAAAAATTTTAGTACGAATCATGATTAGATCATTATCATAACTAGATCATATCTAATATTAATTATAATTCCGTATTATTAACCTTTAAAGGACCGGGTTTTGAGGTTTCCAAACCTCCTTTGAAAGTGCCCAAATTCATGTCTTGTATCACCCATCAACTATGTACAATGTTCCTATCATGGACCGAGCCAATATATCGGCTCTCTGGCCCTGAAGGGTCATAAAAAATTATTAATTCGGTAAAATAGGAATAAAATCATATTCTCAGGATTGGTGGGGTGCTGAATCCAAATCTGGAGTCTGATCGGTCATAACTGCTCATAATCACGGTCATTCGAGGTCAAACAAGGTCACTTCAAGGTCAAATGCAGAAAGTATCATATATATTCGAACAAAAATTATATCTAAGAGTATCCCGAGGTGCTACATCTGAATCTGACATTTGTTTGATTGTGAATAGACATAATTATACTCATTTTTCTGGGTATATGGCCATCTCAGGGTTTATGTGTTTTGATTCGTGCTTTTTCTTAGAAATGTGGAGTTTTCAGGCCTTCCACTCTCCTTCTGCTTTACCCAGAGCTAACGACATGGATGTAGAGAGCAATGTAACTCCTTTTTTCATTTTTTCTTTATTTTTTATATTTTCCTATTTTTTTAATACATTTTTATAGATTTTTTTTATATTTTTTTTTTAACATTATTTCATTTTTGATACATTTTTTTATTTTGTCAGAAGTCTATTTTGTATTTTTCTCACATTGCTCTTCTAAAATCTATATGAATCTATCGATAACATCTGACTTTATGACTTTCTTTTATTTTTTATTATTTTTTTCCAACTTGATTAAGGTAAGACTTCTTTGGTGTGATAAGTTTCAAAACACGGATCTATACACAGAACAATTTGGCAAGTTTTACATTCATAAGTGCTTCGATGTCTGATTTTATTCATGGGACATAAACGGCAATTTCCTTCTTTCTTTTTCCCTTGATCAATTTTCTTAGGAAAGTGTTTCCCAGTAAGTCAAGAGCCATTCAACTGACATGAATGACGCAAGTCATCAGAATTTATCGCCAGTAAGCCTCTCACCACTTCTAAACGAAAATGAGGATAAGAAATCTTTTTGTCAGTGGTACTTTTCATTTTATGTAATGCATGAGAATTTACCAGAACAAAATCAAGTAAGTGAAGAAAAAGTTTTTGATACCATTTAGTAGATTTTCTAATCGTTTCTGCCAATGAAAGTTGTCTGCCTATGTTGTCAATCCCTCCCATATTTTTATTGTAGTCCACTATACATATTGGTTTCATAATATCTTTATTAGTACTCCAATGTTTCTTCCCTGTACTTGCGTAACCAACTTCATGGACTGTTGTTATCATATAAACTTCTTTCTTGTCCATCCACTTTATTGCTAACCAAGAATAGGTAAGGGCTACTTCAATTTCACCTCGGTTCAATTTACTGACAAGCTTGGGCATTCCTTTTCTGGTTTTCTTCACGGTCCCACACATACCAGTATCTTTGTCATGGAGAAAATTAGCAAGTTGAGGAGACGAGTACCAATCAGGGTTGCAAATATTTAAATCATTTTGGGCTTTAAATAAATTTTAATTCACAAATCCTTTTTGAATTCGTAATTAGAGTTTTATTTAATTATCAATTCCTTTTAAATTAATAATTAAAAATATTTTAATTAACAAATCAAAATCTAATCGTGAATTGAAAAGGCTTTAATTAAAAAATCAAAAGGAATTCTTAATTAAATAAATTTCAATTAAGAAATCAAAATGTAATCGTGAATTGAAAGGGCTTTAATTACAAAATCAAAAGGAATTCTTAATTAAATAAATTTCAATTAAGAAATCAAAATTTAATCGTGAATTGAAAGGGCTTTAATTCCAAAATCAAAAGGAATCCTTAATTAAATAAATTTCAATTAAGAAATCAAAATGTAATCGTGAATTGAAAGGGCTTTAATTCCAAAATCAAAAGGAATTCTTAATTGAATAAATTTCAATTAAGAAATCAAAATTTAATCGTGAATTGAAAGGGCTTTAATTCCAAAATCAAAACGAATCCTTAATTAGATAAATTTCAATTAAGAAATCAAAATGTAATCGTGAATTGAAAGAGCGTCAGTTATGATTATGATTCGTGAATTCGAGGGCTTTAATTAAAAATTCCATAATTCCTTTTTAATTAAACGTTTTAAAGGAATTTTTATCATATATATGTATATAGAAAAACATATGTGGACGCGCACATACGCACCTGGGCTCATATATATGCAATATTTCGTGTCGACCCAAACGCACACATACAGACAAGTCGATATATATATATATATATATATATATATATATATATATATATATGTATATATACATACATACATACATACATACGTGGGATATTCCACGTCAATTAGAAAGCACCCACAGACAGGTTTATATATATGGGACATTTCATGCCAATGCGCATGCACACACACAGGATTATGTATGTATATATATATATATAAATATATATATTATATATATATATATATATATACATGGGACATTTCGGGTCAACTCGTACGTACTCATGATCACAGGCTTCTCTATATATATGGAACATTTCATGACAACTCTCACATACCTATCCGAGTTCCTTCAGGTTCGCATATATGGGATGTTTCATGTCAATTTTCATTCATGCACACACACGTTAATATACATGGGATTTTTTATGTAAATTTCAACGCACACACATACAGGTTTATATATATTTCATGCCAATGCGCACGCACACATACACACACACAGCATTATATATATATATATATATATATATATGGGACATTTCATGCCAATGCGCACGCACACATACACACACACAGCATTATATATATATATATATGGGACATTTCATGACAACTCTCACACACCTATCCGAGTTCTCAGGTTTTCATACATGGGACGTTTCGTGTCAATTTTCATTTATGCACACACACGTTGATATACATGAGATTTTTTCTGTAAATTTCAACGCACGCACATACAGGTTTATATATATGGGACATTTCATGCCAATGCGCATGCACACACACAGGATTATATATATATATATATATATATATATATATATATATATATGGGACATTTCATATTAACTTGTATGTACTCATGATCACAGGCTTCTCTATATATATGGAACATTTCATGACAACTCTCACATACCTATCCAAGTTCCTTCAGGTTCGCATATATGGGACGTTACATGTCAATTTTCATTCATGCACACACACGTTAATATACATGGGATTTTTTATGTAAATTTCAACGCACACACATACAGGTTTATATATATATGGGACATTTCATGCCAATGCGCACGCACACATATACACACACACACACACAGCATTATATATATATATATATATATATGGGACATTTCATGCCAATGCGCACGCACACATACACACACACACAGCATTATATATATATATATATGGGACATTTCATGTCAACTTGTACATACTCATAATCACAGGCTCATCTATATATATGGAACATTTCATGACAACTCTCACACACCTATCCGAGTTCTCAGGTTTTCATACATAGGACGTTTTGTGTCAATTTTCATTCATGCACACACACGTTGATATACATGGGATTTTTTCTGTAAATTTCAACGCACGCACATACAGGTTTATATATATGGGACATTTCATGCCAATGCGCATGCACACACACAGGATTATATATATATATATATATATATATATAGGACATTTCATGTTAACTCGTATGTACTCATAATCACAGGCTTTTCTATATATATGGAACATTTCATGACAACTCTCGGACACCTATCCGAGATCCTTCAGGTTTACATATATGCGACGTTTCATGTCAATTTGCATTCATGCATACACGCTTTTATATACATGCGACTCTTCATGTCAACTCATGTACGACCTTACTGACAGGTTTTTGCATATGTATATATGGTCCATTTCATATCAAATTGCTCACGTTTACCCGCAATTTTTTTGTTTCTATATATATATATATATATATATATATATATATATATATATATATATATATATATATAGGGACATTTCATGACAACTTGTACACCTATCTAACTAAACCCTTAGGTTTATATATATGAGACGTTTCATGTCAATTCGCATGCATGCACACACGCGTTCATGTACGTGGGACTTTTCATGTCGACTTACAAGCATGATATAAACATATATATATATATATATATACATGAGGGACATTTCATGTAGAATCGCACGTACACACACAGGTTTATTCAAGTTTATATGGAACATTTAATTTCAACTCATACGCACACGCACACGCTCACACATACAAACACATATTTAACTTTATATATATATATATATATATATATATATATATATTTATACATTACCTTATCGATGTAGACAATATTTAAAAAATAGTTATTTATTATGCTGTGGTACCCACGATCGCCGTCTTTGGATACCTAGGTGTTAATGACAATTTAAACATCATCTACAGTTGAAACTTTTGAAATTCAACTTATAGTTTAATAACTACTTTGAAGTTGTTTCAAATGTTATCTAGCCAAACATGGATGTTCCGAGTAAGATAAACATTGTCTACAAGAATATCTTTTGAAATTTAGCCATTATTTATTAATAACATGTACGTTTCCCGAGATGACATCTCATAATATCCAGGTGATCCTGGCTACCTGGAAATCGTCTATATGAATGAATTTTGAAATTTTCCATACCGATTATGAAGTTTACAGATATTTGCAGGGACTACGTCAAATGAAACTTGGAGATTCTTTTAGATTTCGATTCTAAGGTTGTTTGATTAGGTTGGAGAATACTCGGAAATAAAAAGATTTTAAAAGAACAATTGTTTAAGATTCATGCAAGTTCCATGAAATATGTTGATTTACTCGTAGTCGATACCCATATATAAAGATCATTCATACAAATCATCTCGCATATAAATTTGCGGTAGTATCCCTACTAATTTATGAATTTTTCGTTCGAATAATGCCAGCGAAATTTAACTTCGAGAAAGCATATTACTATTGTAATTAGTGAATAATTTTAACATTTTTTCATCAAACATCATTCCGATATACAGGTAATAAGCGCTATTATTTAAAAAATTTAAAAAAAGTTAATTTATTTATTTTATACTTTTTAGTCTATTTATTCAATTATTGTATTTTATTTTTAAAGCATGTTTTTAAAATTTTGTATTTTCTATTTTTAAGTTAAAATTGTTTTTATTATCATTTAGAGTTACATTGCAACCAGACTTTTCGAAGATTACACTCAGGTACATCCGTTATCGGCGACTTGGTACTCCAGTTCGACCTCTTCATCCTAAATCATTATTATGCATTATAGATTCACTTTCAAACCTTGAATTAGGTTTTAGCATCTCCGAAATCTCCCGGGGAACCCACCTCGACCCAGAGAAAGCCTCCCCACTTGTACTTCCTCGGAGACGACGTCCATGCGTATTCTGGACGACGTGCATCACTTTGTGGCAATTGTTTGATCTCCAATTCGGTTTTAGCAACCCTGAAAACCCCCGAGAAACTCGCCTTGACCCAAAGAAAGCCTCCCCATTTATACTTCCTCGGAGATGACTTTTCACACCCATTATCATCGACCTGGATGTCCAGGTACCAAAATGACAACTGATTATTGTATTGTCATCCAAGACCAAAGTCTATGCCAATTGTCAGAATTTATATCTGTCAAAAAGTGCCTGAAATCGAGCGCGCAAGATTTGATTACAGACAGACAAACATGCAAACAGAAATGAAGGCGAATATAAGAAAAGCGTATATAAAAAAATAATATTTACCTACGTTAAGTCTGCTTTGAGACTAATTATCTTTCGTTTTTATGACAAAAACAAGTAAATTGAATTTGAGAAAATTTCTATAATTTACTTAAATTTATGAAAAAGTGAATATAAATCGTCATTTTTGCAGAATTATGAAGATTATGATTATTTTCGCGGAAATTATAAAGTTATGGAAATTATTTATGGAAACGTTTTCGATTGGAAAATTTGTGATTATTGCAGTTGAATTTTGTTACATCATCATCAGTTATATCCTCGTTAAAATGACCCTAAAATTTCTAAAAGAATCGGAACAAATATTTTTCCGGTCTTTAAAGAATGTTTAAGAGCAGGCCGGATTCGCTGTCCTTGTCTAATTGGCATTTTTGTTATTTACTCAAGTATTAATCGGTGTATCTGCAAATTGAAGGTTAAGCGCAATAGATATTATTATTACAAATATTTATGCACAAGAAAAAAAAAATCTATCGCTTTGTTTTTGAGAAAAGTAAGGAACGCGAAAATATTATAAACATAATCATTTACTTCGGCGTTCCTTACTTTTCAAAAAACAAATCGGTAGATTTTTTTTTCTTGTGCATAGATATTCATAATAATAATATCTATTGCGATCAACCTTTATTTTGGAAGATACACCGATTAGTACTGGAGTAAATAACAAACAACTCAATTGTTACTCGGTCGGTATCAGGTTCTACTTCAACCTGCTGTTAAGAACTATTATGAAATGAAAATTGATAAATGTTTCAAGTTTTCCGAATCGTTCCGACATTGAAATTTCAATTATAAGCCGTTACTCATAAAATTTGGAAAAATCTATTGTATGCAACTATTTTTCCAGTGATTCAGTTGTAATTTATAAAATTGTGAATTTGGGTGATTCATTATGTTTCTTTCCGTAATATTTATCTGATGTTGGAGCTACAGCAATCAAGTTTTGCTTTTTTTATTTCATTAATATCATTTTAAATTCGTAAATTAATAGTATATTGTGTAACGAGTAAGGTTTAGTTGACTATTGCGCACGAGGGCAAGTTGGCGCACGAGCGTAGCGAATAGCGCCATTGCCCGAGACTCTCTCTCTCTCATATCTGCCGTACGACTGACTCGCAATAGTATATTTCAATACTTTTTGGTACTATTATTTGTAATTAAATTACATACTTTTAGTTCACCAATTTCACGTTTATACGGAATAATTACGATTTCGTTAATGTAAAAATAATACAAGAATAGATGATACGATTTACTTTGTCAGAGGTTAAAGCGAGATAGAGTATAAAATTCATCATATGGTCGATGAGATACAGTATGAGGGCGCTGCGCTTGTATAAACCTTTGCGATTTTACATTAATTAATGCTTTTGCGTGACATTATTTTACAGAATGTAACGTATTTACGTGATTTAATACAAAATAATATTATACATAGCTGTGAAACACACGCCCTCAAAAAACAACACACGCAGCGCGCGCTATTAGCTACTTACTACCCCGAAAACGCATGCGCTATAGGCCGCTTACTCAGCACGGATGAGAAAAACAAATATAATGACTTGTCCGCACTAAAGCTATGTTAATACAATAATTTTTGTTAAAATAAAAAATCATTTAAACTTGTAAATTTTTTATGAACTTGGATTGGAAATTATATCAAGCTCGACAAACCTAATCTTAAAATACGTTACATTGAAAGTTTGTATTATTACTTTTTATGTAGTATTTTCGTGGGTTTCTTGAGTTGTCCGCACTCGAGTTGAATCTTACAAATTTTTTCTTTGTCGCAAAAAAATGTTATTAAACGCATTGTTTATTCATAACTTGGGATTGGAAATATTATTAGAAGACTGGAAGCTTCGTCATGCTCTTAAAAATAAAAATAATGTTATCTAATTTTCAAAATAATATTAATCTGAATAATATATCCTCATCAGAAAAGTTATTGTAATTTATATATTTTTAGAACCTTTCCAATTTCATGTGTACCACTATGGTATTATATGGGGATATCCATCCAACTTTAAATTCTCTAGTAACAGGTCATTATTTAAACTAGGTTATAATCTTTTGTGCTATCCTGTAACTCTATTTCTGATATATTTTGTAAATGTACCACAAACGGCGCAGCAGATAATTCTATAAAAAGTAAATTTACACATAAGATAAATTACGGTAATTTTTATGTGTAAAAATGAATGTTTCATAGAAATATCTACTGCGCCGTTTGTTAAACATTTACAAAATACATCAGAAATAGAGTTACAGGATAGCACAAAAGATTTGAACCTAGTTTAAACAATGTGCATCATGCGGTAACCCAGTAACAGCTGTAATATGACCTGTTACTAGACAATTAAAAGTTTTGTGGATATCCCCATATATCAAAAAATATGATTATGACTTCTTCAGATTCTTTATGAATTTCTAATATATTGAATAGTGATTTTTGAAGGGCATATCATAGTATTAATTAAATTAACTTATTAATAAACTGAAAAATTGCCTAGTATTAATAAATTAGTGCGATTTATTGTATTTATTCACAAAAAAAATTTATAGCTTAGTCGTGTAAAATGGCTTTATTTCCACTATCAAACAATTCCATGGTATGCTTAACTATTTCAAGAGTTAAAAAAATTTAATAATATGTATATTTTTTATAACTTCAAGATCGTTACTGAGAATCATAAATAATTTTCACGGTATTTTATTAATAGCAGGTCGTATATCTCTATCCTTTTATGATAAAAAAATTCAATTTTCTGCAAAACCTTATGATTGTAGCAAAAAATAAGAAGAAAGCCCCATCTCGTATACTAAAAAGCAATATTTTCTCTTATGAGAAAAAATTATTTTTATCGCTTCGTTTCAAAGAAAACTTTGAAAAACTGAATTGTCCATCCAAACCTCGATATTTTATGTTTTTCAAGATTTTTTTCAAAAGGAATCGATAAAAAATTTTTTCCTAATCAAAGAAAATATTGCTTTTATGATACAAGATGGGGCTTTCTCTTTATTTTTGCTAAAATTATTAGTTTTTGTAAAAAAATCAATTTTTTGATTACAATAGGACATATATACTCGACCTCCTCTTAAGGATCTTTAATAGCTATTAAACTCTTTTACAAGATTGTAATAATTCATCTCGATTTACTTCCACAGAGTTCGTGAAGTTTCATTAACCTTTCAATCAATATACAGAAAATATAAAGATTCATCCGTATTCTTAAATGATCTCATAGGAGTCGGTCTGTGGCTCATTCAGTAGAGCGTTGGATTCGTAATCTCGAGGTTCCGAGTTCGAATCCCGCTCTCGGCCGATTGATACAAGCACCACTGTACGTTACATGTGCTTTGTTCACAAACACACTTACGAGCTCCGTCGCTGATTAGCATAGCAATAATAGCATAGCATAAATATAGCGACGTTAAAAAAAAAAAAAAAATGATTTCATAGATTTATAATCATTTATTTACCAATAATTTAATAAATATATTCATACGATGATAAAACGTGAAAAATATTTCTAAAGAATTTTTTAAAATACAATCTAGAAGGATTCTCCTGAAAACTTTACAGTGCTGTTCAATTCTAAAGCGATCTTAATTGTTCATTAATTGTGAATACGTTAAAATTAAGGTTACTATTCCTTAGTAAAACTTAATGAATCAAAAAAGTTCAGAAGGTATCAACGAAAATCATGACAATTTTTTTTCATAAGAGTTCACAAAGTTGTATTATGGACTGGTACCAAAAACCGCAAAAAATTAGAAAGGTTCTTTTACATCAGAATTTTTCCAAACCTTAATGTATATGTTCACCGGGGTATTTCACCTGAATACGGAGGACATTTATAACTAATATAGGTAGCTAGGAGAGTTTCCGTAGCCGATGGAGATCCACGGCTCCACCAAAGTTTTTCCTATGTATTTTGGTGCCTTGAACACGAATTTCGAGGGTGGATAGCTGGAAAATAGTTAGGAAAATCTCTAAAGTAAATTTTCTGGTTGTTAATTCTTCGCAGAAAAACATAATTTTTCGTGTTTTTCATCAAATATTAAGTCGAAAATATTCTTATCAATTTTGCCGTACATTGCACCATTTCTCTGTAAAAACATCATAAATATAAAAAAAACTCATTTTGCCATTTTTAATGATTTTTTTATTTTATTGCACTAATCATTGGTGACCAATATAATTAAGAATTTTTACATTTTAATTAGCTAAAATTATTCTTTAATCCACCAACTGTTGATAAAAAAGAAGATGGTTTAGGCTGGTTGCGGTCTTCCTTTAATTTTTCACGAATAATTAAACCGCTTATTCAGAAAGTACCGCGCAACGGTGCTCACATGAAAAAGTCAGGTCGGAAAATAGGGAGATTGCTATAGTAACATTAAAGTCCACGGTTCCAAAAATTTTTTTATATATTTTGTCACTAAACATTAATTTAAAGGGGGTGAAGTCGGAAAATGTCCAGGAAAATTTGTATGATATAATTTCCAAAAATTTGAAAAGTCTATTTTTCAAATAAAAAACATTTTGTCGCTTATTTCATGCAATTTTCATGCCAAAGTTATAAAAAAGAATAAGTTTTATAATTTTTTTCAATTTTTCATATTAGAATGAGACTCTTGTTACAGTGCAGCAGAGATTAGAATAGGATTTCCTAAAATTTTATTTCATTTGCTAAATTTATGTTATAATTTATAAATACGTTTAATTAATCGTTATTTGTATTTTAATCTTATTACATTTTTTACATGTAGAATTTTTGCTACAAGAACAATATGTACAGTACGCTATTCATTATTTTATGAAGTTTAAAAAACTTGTGTTTTTATAATTTATAAAATTTTTTAACGAAGTACAATTTTTTTCTGTGAACTACTCTTTTACTGTTACATATTTTGTAAAAATATATCTTTTTAATAAAAAAATAGGTATATGATTGATTGAAAATATTAATTTTAATTAATTTAATTTATGTATAACCCTGTTGAAAAAACTCACTGACATGGTAACATTTTTTTTTAACTATTAATAATTGAATTTATTGATTTGTTGATTGTAATTCTTTAATCATTTATTTTATTTCCGCAATTCAATCCAAAATATCCTTAATTTATAATCCTTCAGTTGAAAATTGAGGCAGCACACTAATTATAACACATCCAAAATAATTTATAGCAGCATAATCAGTGTCACAACCAAATTTTAAAATTGCTAAGCATAAACTTTCAAAACGAATGTCAGGAAAAAGTAATTAACATTGTAAAAGAATTTTTTTATTACAGATAACTATTATGGGAAAAACTTTTTTGAAAATAAAATCATATAATCAAATTATCCATCAAAAAGTAAAACCATTCCTTAAAAATCTTTAAGATTTTTATCAGTATTAATATTAGCAATTTTTCCTAAATTAGAATTTTTTTATTTTAAGTAACATAGAAAAAATAACCTGTTTGTGTAACTGATTAAAAACTGCTCACTTGTTTAAAAAAAAATCTGGTGGCACTCATATATATATATATATATATATATATATATATATATATATATATATATATATATATATACCTGTGTGTGTGTGTATGCGCGCATGTGAATCGACATAAAATATCCCATGTATATGTATATACATATATTCATAAGCCCATGTGTGTGCGTGCATGCGCCTTGACAGGAACAGCCCCATATATATATATATATATATATATATATATATATATATATATATATATATATATATATATATATATATATATAAAGAAAAATATATACAAACTCAAGTACGTGTGTCATGCATGTAAATTGACATGAAACGTCCCGTGTATATAAACCTGTGTGTATGTGCGCGTGTGAATTAACATTAAATATCCCATGTATATGTGTACACAGATATACACACATATATATGTGTATATATATATATATATATATATATATATATATATATGTATATATATTCATAAGCCCATGTGTGTGCGTACATGCGAATTGACAGAAACGGTCCCATATATATAAATACAAATTTCAAATACATGTTTAGATGTGTTTGCGTGTTCGAGTTGACAAGATATGTCAAATATATGGAAACCAGTGCGTGCGTGTTGACATGATACGTCCCATATATGCGAACCTAAGGGCGCTTGGATAGGTGTGTTAGAGTTGTTATGAAATGTCCCATATATATAAACCTGTATAGGCGTGGGTAATAATTGACGTGAAAAATCCTATGTATATTAACGTGTGTGCATGCATGCAAATCGATATGAAATGTACCATATGTATAAACCTGTGTGTGTGTGCGTGCGTTCGAATTGACATGGAAAATCCCATGTATATTAACGTGTGTGTGCATGCATGCGCAACGACATGTACTGTCCCATATATATATATATATATATATATAAAAACCTGTAAACGACATGAAATATCTCATATATATATACCTGTATGTGTGTACGTTCCAATTGACGTGAAAAATCCAATATTTATTAAAGTTTGTGTGCATGCATGCGAATTGACATGAAATGTCCCATATATATGTAAACCTGTGTGTGTGCGTTCGAATTGACGTGAAAAATCCTATATATATTAACGTGCGTGTGCATGCATGCGAATCGACATGAAATGTCCCATATATATATATATAAACCTAAGGTTACTAGGATGGGTGTGTGCGTGTTGTCATAAAATGTACCACATATATAAAAAAGCCTGTCATTATGAGTATGTACGAGTTGACATGAAATGTCCCATATATAATCCTGTGTGTGTGTGTGTGTGCGTGCGCATTGGCATGAAATGTCCCATATATCTAAACCTGTAAGTGCGTGCGTTCCAATTGACGTGAAAAATCCCATGTTTATTAAAGTCTGTGTGCATGCATGCGAATAGACATGAAATGTCCCATATATATAAACCTGTGTGTGTGCTTTCGAATTGACGTGAAAAATCCTATGTTTATTAACGTGCGTGTGCATGCATGCGAATCGACATGAAATGTCCCATATATGTAAATCTAAGGGTACACGAATAGGTGTGTGCGTGTTGTCATGAAATGTACCACATATAAAGAAAACCTGTACTTATGAGTACGTGCTAACCGACATGAAATATCCCATGTATGTATGTATGTATGTATGTATGTATGTATATATATATACATATATATAAACCAAAATATATACGGGTCAACGGGTGCAAGTTGACATGAAACGGACCATATATATATATATATATCAACTTATCCGTATGTGTGCGTGTGGGTCGACATGAAATGTTGCATATATATGAGCCTAGGTGCGTATGTATGTGCGCGTCCACATATGTTTTTCTATATACATATATATGATACAAATTCCTTAGTACGTTTAATTAAAAAGGAATTGTGGAATTTTTAATTAAAGCCCTCGAATTCACAAATCATAATCATAACTGACGCTCTTTCAATTCACGATTACATTTTGATTTCTTAATTGAAATTTATTTAATTAAGGATTCCTTTTGATTTTGGAATTAAAGCCCTTTCAATTCACGATTAAATTTTGATTTCTTAATTGAAATTTATTCAATTAAGAATTCCTTTTGATTTTGGAATTAAAGCCCTTTCAATTCACGATTACATTTTGATTTCTTAATTGAAATTTATTTAATTAAGGATTCCTTTTGATTTTGGAATTAAAGCCCTTTCAATTCACGATTAAATTTTGATTTCTTAATTGAAATTTATTTAATTAAGAATTCCTTTTGATTTTGTAATTAAAGCCCTTTCAATTCACGATTACATTTTGATTTCTTAATTGAAATTTATTTAATTAAGAATTCCTTTTGATTTTTTAATTAAAGCCTTTTCAATTCACGATTAGATTTTGATTTGTTAATTAAAATATTTTTAATTATTAATTTAAAAGGAATTGTTAATTAAATAAAACTTTAATTACAAATTCAAAAATGATTCGTGATTCAAATAATTTTTAATTACTTTTTTCGCAACCCTGGTACCAATTATCTATGAAGATAACGTGACCTTTGTTGAAATATGGTGTTAGGAAATCAACTACTATATCTCCAGAGATTCCCGAATCAAATTTTTCATAATCTGTATCAGCTCCTGTATAGATGATGAATCGTAGTTGGAATCCAGTCTCGCAATCAACCAATCCGAAAAATTTTATACCAAACCTGTGTCTTTTCAAGGGTAAATATTGCTTGAACTTCAGTCTTCCTTTCTACAGCATCAAACTTTCATCAATGCAAAGGTTTTTCCCAGGATGTAAAGTAGAGGAAAATTTCTGATTTAGAAAATCTACAGGTTTAATTTTCCTCAGAGGGTAGTTTTTGTAGGGTGATGCATTGTCCCTATTATTTTCAAAATGCAGAAAACGTAAAATTTGGAGATATCTATTACGGGTCATGTATTTTCTAAATATTGGAGTAGATAATAGAGGATCCATACTCCAATAATCTTTGACATTACACTTACGAACATGGCCCATGTTGATAGTTAGAGCAAGAAAGATTCGCAATTCTTCTACTGTTACATCTTTCCATGGAGCCATATTAGAATGTAATGGATCGGGATTTTGCTTCTGGAAGAGATTTGTTTGCTCCAAAATTACTTTGAAAATATTCGAATCCATAAAGAATTCAAAGTAAGCTAATGGAGTATGCTCTGGTATAGGAATATTTTCATGAAAATTAGCATGACCTACAAAGTCTTTTATGGAAGAGGAATAGACAGAATCGAAAAATACACCGTCATCTCTCTCAGGATCATCAAAGATTTCTGAAGAAGCATTTGGTTGTGATGCACCAGTCCGACCGTCAGCATACTCCTCTTCTGGTTCTGATTCACCACTACTCCAAGCACTCATTATTTTGGCTCGAGGAAGGAAATTTCTGTTGTAGACTGGTGATGGACTCTACGAGTTGTTACGCTGAATACCACAATTTTGTATGTATGGAAAGACCAACTCAAGATGAAAAGGTATTCCGTAGGAAAGATAGTAAAAATAAGTATCAAAGTGAAAAACGAGAGAAGATACTCAACTCAAACAATGGAATGAAAAGTACGAAAGTATTGTAACGGTAGAGTCCCGGTAGAGTAACGGTTAGCAAAAGCTTGTCGCAAGCGAATTGTCGAGTCTTGTCTTTTTTCCGGACTTATACCGTTGAGACGACTGTTCTTGTGTCAGGACGCTCAACGACGGTGTTTTGCCACGTAGCGGTCGAGAGTGGAATTAGCCTCTCTTCCACGTCGGTGGTTGCCTGTATGCAGGCGTTCTATAAGTGACTTATGTCACAGTATAAATACGCTTTTGTCAAGTGTATCCTCTATGATTTTGTACCTGGTGTCTTTCTATTATACGATCATGTTGAAATACTGTTTGAACTACGTCACTACGTTGTTGGTTATTACGATACTGTTTGAAAACGAATAGATAGAAACATATGATCTGCTTACGTATGCTCAGAAATCAAGCATTATTCCCTATTCACTATCTTTTCTTCTAGAATAAATTTCTAGTTATAATTGTACGATCTAAATTATGATGATATATACGTTTCTAGCAAAAAGTATTTCTGGTTGAATGAGAAAATTCGGTGTCAAGCGTTCTCAAAAACATAAAAACCAATTTTAATTATTTCCCTGGTTATATTTTCAACCTAACCTTGGAGAAATCTTCATCTCTCTTTTTATTTGAGGTCAAAATAACGTAAAACCCGAACTCAGTGACTCCAAAAACATAAAGATATATCTTTTGCAATGATTCAAATCATATTGCTAGGTTTGACCTTCAAATGACCTTTATTGACCTTGACTCTGAAGTGATGAAGTGATAAGGTCAAACCAACTTCAGATACGAACTTAGTGCATAAATTTACTTAAGGATAAAGAGGTATCCTAGCATTATGTTTTTGAACCGATATATCGGCTTTCCGGCCCTTTAAAGGTTAATAACTATAATCTATATATTTTTAGTTAATCTTAAGTTTTTTTCTTATGCATCTAGCTATTTTAATTTTATACCAGACCTACGTTCAGGCAAACTAGTTCCACCTCTGTAAGAATTTGCATTGTAACCTATTTGACCCTCTCCAAATTTTTCAATGCGCTTCTCCTGACGATTTAACGCAGCATCTACATGCTTAATCTGCGCTGAAAGCTCGTCAAACCGCTCACTGACGTGCTGATGAAGGTCCTTATAGTTATTATTTATCGATTGAAAAAGCGTGGCAAATTGCTGTGCCGACGTAAAACTTTCCCAACCACTGGGCAGACTCATCATATTTATCACTTAATGTACCGTTATCTACAGTAGCAATTGTGACACCGCACGAATCAATGCCAGGATCTTTAATATTATTCGAATCTGAAAAATTAGCGCTGGCTCTACCTCCAGTGCCAGACTTAGTTGGGTTAATTACAGCATCATTCTGCTGGTGCGCCAAGGGTCTAAAAGAATAGAGACAGCAATCACCAAATGCCTTACTCTTAATATAACCCAAGATGTAGCTAGAATGGAATGTACGATGACAAGTGATACACTAAAATAAGAGTATGGTATACATGTATATAAGAGTACCGCAACAATATCAAAAAAATTAAAATGCACAAAAAATTTTGAGAAAAGTTAAGGTTATTCTACATACAAAAATATACTTTTTTTTTATTTTCCATTTTTCTTTATCTCCTCTCATTAAGCAGATATCGGAAAAATAAAAAAGACCCTTTTTTAATAAAAATTGCCAAATCTTAGTCAATTTTGAACCTAGAAAAAAAAACTAAAATATAAATTTCAAGTTAAGCAAAATACCTTTAAAACTAGCCATGTAAAATTTTTCTATCGTCATTTTCCGAAAAATGATTAAAATTTAAACACAGGCGAATGAAAATTTTTTTTTTTATTTTCAAGTCGTAATATTTCCCAGACAAGTAATTAAAATTAAATTGCCAATACATCATTAAAAAGTCCTTACAAATACGTTTAAAATGAGTGGTCGTAAAGTTCTGTATGACCCTTATTTGTTGAGATACAAAATTTTTGAATTAGTACTTTTTTTCTCAAGGGTGGCTCTTTTTTATTGGACCCCACTGTATGTATATATATATGGGTAAAAACGCTAGGATTCAACAAATATTGCATGCCCTCAAATTTCTGATTTTGCTGAAACTTAAGTATATGAAAGAATATTGAAAAAGAATAACTCATGCAAAATTAGAGCTCAAATGGACGCCAGGGGCGTGAGTTACATAACCTCAAACTTTAAAAATCAGCTATCTTTCAAAGCATTGCCAAAATTCGAATCCTCTGCCAAATTTGATCCAACACAGCTCATTTTTTTTTGTTTTGATCTATACTTCAACTTAACTATTAAGCACTTTAAGTTTTATGAGGAAGATGCTGTGCTACGACGTAAAATAGAAATATAACTTTTTATTGACTTTATGATTTTTTCAAATATCTGCCAAAATTTGAGTTTTTAATATTTTCTAACGTACTACCTTTTAAATTAAAGGTCTTTTTGTGGTCTTTACATTGCAAGGTTAAACGATTTAAAATATTGGAAAACTGCTGAATTATGTTATTTCAAAGTTATCCTCATTTTCAAAAGTGATCAACTTTGAAGTTGAATTAAAAAAATCCTTAGTTTTTTTATTCTGATGAAACTTTCCAAGAAGTTAGTTTTAATATAAAAGAAAGTCTCCAAGAAGTTTGGTTCTGTTTTTTTATTTCGTTTTGAAGCTACAACTATTTAAATATCATAAAAATCGAATTTTCTAAAAATCCACAGTACGCAACATAGTCAATGCATTAACGCGGAAAACTTCATATGGATCGTATTGTGAGCACCCGAGTGTTATATATTAAAAAATTTGATCTTTAATTAAAAATATCTAAAAATGCCATTGAGTACAAATGGAAGGCAACATTGAAGGTCATATAAATTCACCTATACAGATGATGTACAAAGCTGTTTGGAAAAGTATTCAACTCTCAATGCAAGCTCTCCTTTCGTGTGAAATATGTGTTTCTGATTGGATAACAATCGAATGAATAAATTTTCGTTTCCCAAATGATCTGTTGTATCATTCAACCCAATAAATTTATTTAGAATATAAATTCTTTGTAACCACATTACTTTTTTCGTACTGAGTAGTTAGTATACTTTATCTCCAAATTTTTTAAAACAAAAATGTTTTTATAAACCCTCCGTGGATAACCTGGATCATTAATGGCACAAACCAAATTTTCAGGTCAAATATCTCTGGAAATAAAAATTGTTATGAACAATTTTGTTTACTATAAATCATTAAATAAACTGCCAAACTGTAAGGTCAATGCAAAAATGAGTATTCCAGAGCTTTTTCAGATTTTTTTACCAGAATTTTCATAGAAAAAACATCAACAGGACTTTTATGACCCAAGTTGCTCTCCATGTCCCTAAATTTATAATTACCCACGAAGAATTAAATATTTTATCATTGTATTATAATACCCTTACTCTATTCTGTGGAACTCCCATAACACATATGCTGGAAGTTATAGTCGTTACTCAGTTTACATGTATCAATTTTACATTCTCTCCTCTTTTTTTTTTTTATAAAAGAAAAGTAAAATAAAATGATGTTTGATACATGTAAACTGAGAACTGAGGCCTGAATTGATAGTTGTATCTTGAGGGTGAAATCAGATGGTACGGAAAATAGGCGACGGAACGTTACAGAACGTCGATTCTGTATTTTTCGCCACCAATCATGGTAAAAGTCCATGCGATGGAATTGGTGCCGCGGCGAAGAGGGCGGTGAAAAGGGCATCATTACAAAGATCTGCAGAACAGCAAATTTTGACTCCGCAAAAAATGTTTGAATATTTGGATGAAAATTCTGAAACAACAAGGTATGAAATGAACAACCAACGGTAAATATTAAATAAATTATACAATAAAATATGAATCTTCTTACATAGAAGTTCGTCTAGAAGTTTCATTCTTACTTAGAAAATCGTCAAATATCATTATATCTGATTTTTTCATATAAACTAGAAGAGTGTTACATATCCAGATCACGAAATCGGCTCAAACTTCAGGATAAGTTTTCAGATGACAAAATATGAAAAAAGCTAAAGTAATAGACACAAACGCTCAATTTTTCCCTAATTACAGGCAATTAAAGAATATCACTAAAAATGTTACTAGATTTTCAAACACTTATAGCTCTCAAGCATTAATAGCTAGAAGCTTAAAACTTTTTTATGAAAGCTGAGCTCGAATTCTTTCGATGCCCTAGTTGTAGCATATCAAAATATTATTATTTTAGCTTTTATTATTTATTACTTCTTTAAAAAGGAAAATCAGATCCAACCTTTTTTGCACTATAAAATTGGGAAATATTAATATTTTGATATGCCATAACTATTATTTTGAAAGAATTTGAGCTCAGCTTTCATTTAAAAAAATTTATAAGTTTCTAGCTATTAATGTTTAAGAGCTATGTGTTTGAAAATCTAGTAACTTTTTCAGTTATATCCTTTGATTGCCAGTAATTAGGGTAATATTAAGCGTTTGTGGCTATTAATTGAGCTTTTTTCATATTTTGTCATCTGAAAACTTATCCCAAACTTTGAGCCAAATCCGTGATCCGGAGATGACACTCTCCTAGTAAGTAAAATAATGTTTTTGCTTTTCAGATTTTTGTTTGTCAATAATATAGGATGTGAAAATCGTCAAAAAGATTTAACTGTAAGATTCGATTGTGCCAAAACAGTTACAATAACTAAGAAATACCATTACTTCAGACCCATCGATGATTATAAGGCAGGATTTAAAATTTTCTCTTTCGATGAAGCTAGCACAATTATTGATTTTGCTAAATAAATAACAACATCATAAGTTAAATTTATATTTAATATGGTCAATGTCCCAATTGCTACTCACGAACCTATTACTAGCCGTTCATTGTTAAAAATTTTTTTTTGTATCTAAATAACATTGAGCGGTTAGTAATAGGTTCATTTCTAACAGCGAGTAGCAATTGGGACATTGACCATATAGTTTAAATTTTATTAGGAATAAATATTATTGTCAAAACCTTATCGTTTGTCTGTGAATAAACTATCCTATACCCATATTCGCTTTACAATTTTCAACACATATATTATTCAGTTTTCTATTGATTTTTTCGACACACCATACCCGTATTTGAATATCATTTATTAGCAGAACATAAATTATTCTTTTTTAATAAAAAAAATTGTATTACATAACATGTATAACAATATGCATTTACAATGCGTACTCCGTTGCCCTGTAGTCTTTAATTTTGCTGAATTTCAATATACTTTCAATAATATGATAAGAAATTATACATATAATAATGAATGTCAATTTTCTTTTTCAAAAAGCTTTGTACATCATCTGTATAGGTGAATTTATATCACCTTTAAAGTTGCCTTCCATTTGTACTCAATGGAATTTTACTTCTGTTTCTCATATTGCTACCTGAGACAATTGACAATATTTAAATTGCTGTAACTTTGAATCTCAATGTTGTAGAAAGCTTTCCGACCGCGCAAATTGATGAATTAAAGATCAAATTTTCTAATATGTAACACTCGGGTGCTCACAATACGATCCATATGAAGTTTTCCGCGCTAATGCATTGACTATGTTGCATATTGTGAATTTTTAGAAAATTCGATTTTTATATTTAAATAGTTATAGCTTTAAAACGAAATAAAAAAACAGCACCAAACTTCTTGGGGACTTTCTTCTATATTAACACTAACTTCTTGGAAAGTTTCATAAAAAAAAAAACTAAAGATTTTCTTAATTCAACTTCAAAGTTGATCACTTTTGAAAATGAGGATAATTTTGAAATAACATAACTCAGCAGTTTTCCAATATTTTAAATCGTTTAACCTTGCAATTTAAAGACCACAAAAAGACCTTTAATTTAAAAGGTAGTAAGTTAGAAAATATTAAAAACTCAAATTTTGGCAGATATTTGAAAAAATCATAAAATCAATAAAAAGTTATATTTCTATTTTACGTCGTAGCACATCATCTTTCTTATAAAACTGAAAGTGCTTGATAGTTAAGTTGAAGTATAAATCAAAACAAAAAAAATGAGCTTTGTTGGATCAAATTTGGCAGAGGATTTGAATTTTGGCAATGCTTTGAAAAATAGCTGATTTTTAAAGTTTGAGGTTATGTAACTCACGCCCCTGACGTCCATTTGAGCTCTAATTTTGCATGAGTTATTCTTTGTCAATATACTTTCATATACTCAAGTTTCAGCAGAATCAGAAATTTGAGTGCATGCGATATTTGTTGAATTCTAGCGTTTTTACCCATATATATGTTTATATATATATATATATATATATATATATATATATATATTGTAATTCGGGAATTTGTTCCCTATCCCACAGTTACTATAATTTCAACTCTACAGCATCACCTCTGAATAACTACCAATTTAATTATTATTTTTTTCTTAAATTTTACTCTGAATATAAACTCTGAATTTATTAACAATCAACTCTCTCGGGTGGATTCTAATCGGGTCTTCGTAGAGAACAATGACGAAACCACCGATGTAAACTAGCAACAAATAATTTATATATTATATAACAACACAATGTTAATGAACATTTAAATAACACTGTTAAGTAAATACCAGAAAGAAGTAATTTTCACTATATATTTATTTAAGTAAATTTAACATCTTATTTACCCGAAAATTTCTCGAAAATTGTGTAAAGTGTAAGACAATTCTGTGATTAAATTCTGGCTCGACTTAATAAACTTTTCGATCAATTACAATTAAATAAAATTAAATTGAACACGTGAAGTTAATATTAAGTTTAATAATGGCGGCTAAAACCGACGTTAAATATGACGAGCAAAACGGCGACGCGCACTGACTCTAAGTTTTCACTTAATTAATATTTAAGATGGAGGACTCACCTTAATGATCAAAGCGTTACTTTCCAAAAATACAAAACTCTTCAAAATTCAAAATCTCCAACCTGAAATCTCCTTTGCTCTTTTAAATAACTCCTCAGCCCTCTCGAAGATGCAACAATTGGCAGAATGGCAGATGGTACAATGACAAAATTGGCACAATGGCAGTGTAGTCTCTCTAATGAATCTCAAACCAGATAAAATGGAGTCAAAACTCAAACAATGGCTTAGCGAGCAGTAACCAACAAAGAAAAATCCAACTAAGTGTAGCAACCAAGATCCAATAGAGAAGTATGTCGATGGAGCGTCTTTTCTCGAGCTCCTTCCTCTTCATCCCTTCTTTAATCAATTACGTCATAAATAGAATAATGGTTTATTGGTTATTAATCCTTTCCGTAATTGTTATTTGTCAATTACAAAGGATGTTAACTTATGACCAATCAACATCTTTCCTTTTGGCGGCCTTTTTGATTTTAGTGCTCTCTATTTCTTGCGCGCTCCATTTAAATTTATATTTAGAAGGCTATATATACTCAGCCTTGATAACTCTGCCTACAATTGTACCACTATCTCTCTCCAGCGCTCCATTTCTTCTATCTTCTATCACTCTCGCTCTCAATTTCACGTATCTTCATACAAAAGACTTACACTGCTTGATATTCTTACAATTGTCCATGTATGAAATTTATTCTACTGCTATTTCTAAAATTACCCATGTATGTATGAGTCTGATATATAAGCTACAGCTGGCTTCCTTTTTTCGCTGATCCTTTACTCTTCTTACGCATGACTCGATTTCTGTCGCGAGTCGGTCACTTACCGACGTTTACTCTCGAGCACGTGTTACTAATGTTCCGTTCCGTTTCCCGGTTTCGCTCGTCATCGCGTACTGCGAGTGTATTGTGCGTATGTACCTATACAACGGGTGTGTGTGTGTGTGTGTAAGTGTACAGGTGACAGTGCCGCGGCGTGCACGTCGTCATCAAGAACATAAGATGGCGACGCACAAGAGCACTATCACAGGTTATTTTTCTACACATGTGTTCTCTTCTTTTTTTTTATATATTATGTGCACTAGTGTTATGACGTTACAGCCATCACCGTAGCTTCGACTCCTAGTGCACTATGAAAAAACTGATGGTGACTGTGGTTTTTCCTTCATCACGTGTTCTGATTTAAGGTTAGGTTCCCCTTTCTCTCTTTCTCTCTTTACCGGTAAGTCGTCTGCTCATTGTTAATTCTCTTGTTCCTCAAAACAAACAAAAATAAAACTACAATACAAAATTAATTTCTTTAATTAAGTTAATTACCAATCAGTTTAGTGAGTGCACCTCGGCTCATATTTCTCTTTATTCTCTTTAATGAATAGTTTATTGAGATGCAATAAATGCATCACAATATATATATACCAATAACAATAGAAATTTAATAAGACCTCAGCATATTAAACTGAATATGGTCTACAATGTCATAAAAGTATACGTGGTAATGAGTAAGTGCATTACTTACACAATGTTTATATTCAAATGACATGCAATGCGTTATCCATATGCAAGTAACATGCAAATGATAAATGCATGAAAATTCAAATTTTTTATGTAAAAAGCAAGAGATTATTACAAAAAAATAATAAAAAGTATCAGGATAGCAGAAAATAGAAGAGTATAACATTCATATCTTTTACAATAACTATATATATTATTATTATAATTTGAATAAAATGTTATGCAGTTATTCTACTTGTACTAAATGTATGTAAATATATACATATATGCAAATAAGTATTAATTATGTGCAAAATATATGTAAATATATGCATATAGGCAAATGAGTATTAATTATATGCAAAATATATGTAAATATATACAAATTATTTTATGTGTTTATTTAAATAATAACATTATAATAACCACCACTACGATTATGTAGGTTGAGCAATTAAGGCTTCTCTACTTAAGACCCACACTAGCTAGGTGGACGATATAGAACACGCCCAAGTGTGATCGCGTTACATGAAAAAATTCCCGCCTACTCGTAAGCAAAATGATGGTGAATTATAGGCATTCTGATCTATACTATGATTGGATTAATTTACGTACTTACATGCACACCGGTTCATAATTTGCGACTATCCAAGACTTCATCTGACCGCTCTTCCACTACGCCCTGCACATCTGCGCTACGGTGGACTTCCACCTCGACCAGCATTTGTTTTTCTTATGCTGAGTTTTGCGAGGCATTATTGTTGTACGATGGTGGTGTAAGCGGATGCCCTTACTCTAGTGCATTCTCCTGCACTGGCTGCTCGACCAGAGTCAACTGCTCCTCGCTTCTTAAAAAGAAAGCTGGCTATAATCTGTCGATCGATACAACCACGTTTCTACCATTTTTCTTTATGGTATAATTCCTACCACCATCTTGCCTCGATATGACTCTGTGAGGTCCTGAGTATGGATGCGTGAGGGGTGGTTTAACCGCCTTTACTCTTTCGAAAACATGGGTGCAGTGCGCCGACTCCTTAAATACAAATGGCTTAACTTGCCTCATGTACTCCTTAAATTCCACTAGAAATTCGCCAGAATCATACGCACTGATTTCACGGAACTCGCAAAGATCACCTGGTACTGTCAATGTTGTACCACATAATTGTGGCCTTAAGATCTCGGTGCAATCTCTCGACGATACCATTGGAGGCTGGGTAGTATGGTGTTGTTCTAACTTTCTTACACCCAATATAATTCAATAGTTGCTTAAATAACTGCACCTCGAATTGCCTTCCTTGATCACTCGTTATGTTCGCGGGTGCGCCAAACCTCGCCACGCAATTATCATATGAAGCGCGTGCAACTGTGGGAGCGGATACATCTTGCAGCGGAACTGCCTCTGGCCACCTTGAAAATCTATCTATCATTGATAAATGTATCTGTATCCTTCACATGATGGTAGTGGGCCCACGAGATCCACATGAACATGAGTAAAGCGAGCGTCTGGCTCGGTGAACTTAGAAGGCAAAAATTTATTTTCGCGAGAGATTTTTGATTTTTGACAATCAATGCATAACCTGCAACATGCTGCTATCTCCTGGTTCATCTTGGGCCATACGTATTGCTGCCTAATCAGTTTAGCTGTTACTTTGCCCGAAGGATGCGAGTTTTGATTGTGAAAAAGGTTAATGACATCCTGCCTCAATTCTTTGGGTCCGTAAAGGCGAAAAATTTGATCTACCAACTCGACTTATAAAAAGGTTCTTACAGCTTCCCACTGCAACCTAATTAACTTTAGAGGGTGATTAGGATTTTCTGAAATCGTTTTTAATTCTTGATCCTCTAGCTGCTTTTTTGCTAATTCTTCTAACGAGAAAAGCGTGGGAAACATAAGATCCTCAATTCTCGATAAAGAATCTGCTACCACGTTATTTTGACCGGGCAAGTAGCATATCTGCGTGCTAAATTCTGCTATATACGATAGTTTTCTACTACGAATAGCAGGGCAATTCTCTGCGTTTTGTGCAAGCACATATACTAGCGGCTTGTGGTCGGTATAAAATTTAAACTCTCGACCCTCTAGATAATACTTAAAATATTTGAGAGCTTTGTATATAGCTGATAATTCCTTATTAAAAACACAATAATTTCTTTGCGCGGGCGTAAATTTTATAGAAAAGAAAGCTAATGGTTGCCATAAGTCATTTACTAACTGCTCTAGGGACGCACCCATCGCGAAATTCGAAGCATCCGTCACGACTCTTACTTCTGCATTTTCTGCTGGGAACACTAAGTAAGCTACTTCTACTCGTTCTTTTTTTGTTTTTTCAAATGCGTCCTCCGCTTCATTTGTCCACACTACAGGGCGTTTTTTTTTCTTAATATCACTTATTAATGCATTCAAATGGCGCTGCGTTTCCGCTGCATGCGGTAAACATTTCCTATAGAAATTAATCATGTCTAAATACCCTTGCATATCATTTTTAGTCTCTGGCCTCGGGGATTCCGTTATGGCTTTAACTTTACTTGGGTCCGGACGGAACCCTTTCCCGCTTATCTGGTGTCCAAGGAATATTAACTTAGGAACACCAAACTTGCACTTGTCCACGTTCAGACGTAAATCAAACTTGGCGAGCCTCTCAAATACCGTCTTTAGATGCACCTCGTGCTCCTCTGGCGATGAAGATGCAACGAGAATATTATTTACAAACGCAAATGCAAAGTCTAAATCTCGCAGGGAAAGATTAACGTACCTCTGGAAGGTTTGAGGGGCGTTTCTGAACCCGAACGTCATCACAAGATACTCAACAAGACCGAAAGGCGTAACGACTGCAGTTTTTGGCACGTCTTCCGGAAATATTAGTATTTGCAAAAACGTTTGCTCGAGGTCCAGTGCAGAGAATATACTTTTATTATGCAAATTTCTTGTGAAGTCATATAAATGCGGCAAGGGATACCTGTCAGGAACCGTAAAGTTATTTAATTTACGATAATCGCTGGAAATTCGCCAGCTGCCATCCTTCTTGGGTACCATATGGATGGGTGTAGCCCACGGACTTTTCGAAGGTCTACAAATTCCCTCCTCGACCCATTTCTCAAATGCCTTCTTGGCGGCCCTAAGCTTCTCTGGTAGAAGTCTTCGTGGCCTTTGTGCAACGGGAGGACCCGTCGTCTTAATATAGTGGTATACGCCCCTGTGTTTTGCCGGCAAGGGATCTTCTATACCAAAAAGGATACTGGCTTAATAATTTAGCGTATTTATTTCCCGGGTCTACGATTGATACTTGAACTAAGGTGGCGGTTTTGTTGAACCCTTTCACGGACTCTTGCGTCTCACCATCCACCAGTCTTCTTCTCATAAGATCTAATAGTAAATGGTACTGTTTGAGCATATCACCGCCTGAAATTGCATATAGCACGTCTGTCACGATGAATGTCCAACCGAATCGTTTATTTTTTAACCCTAGGTCTGATTGCACATGAACTGTACCATATTTGCTTATTCGCATATTGTTAGCGGCATACAATTGGAACTTGAGAGGTTGCTCGCGTTGACCTTTGTTTTTTGGAACAAGTGAAACTTCAGCACCCGAATCTATTAAAAATGTTTTTCCCGAGACTCTATCTTTAATGTGGAAACGTATTGACTCGATACCGGACGCGCACGCCTCATTTACGCGCCAGTCTTGAAGTTTAACGGCTTATTGGACTCTACTTGCCTATTCGGACTTCTGGTGTTACTTTTTGGTTTATAGCTTTTACTTCTTTTAATATTTTTGTTTACAACGTCCGAATTTTTTCACGCGCAGGGTTTAAGGGGAGACAAGTGAAATTTTAGCTTAGTGATAATTTATACGTGAGGAAATCAATGCAATGATTTTATATGTAAAATTTCACAAAAAATTCAATAATGCACAAAAAAAATTTTTTTTAAATTGTTTTCCGTGTTTTTTAAAAAAAAATTTTGGTTTTTTATTCATAATTTTTTACGCATAGCACCTACAACATAATCCATGCATAATATTTTTCAAAATCATCTCAAGAACCTGCAAAAAAATTTTCAGCCCTAAATATTAAACTTTGTGGGACTAGTTCCATTTTAAGTGCGGCCTCATTTACCACTCGACCGCGCTGTTACATACGGGTGCCGCGGACGCTTTGGTGAGTCGCTGAATTGTGAAAGCCGTATGTATTTCTAATAAATTTGAATGTACTGTAGAAAAAAAGTTGACGAAAAATAAATGATATAAAAGAAATAATATGAATTAATGAATGGAAATAAATGATATAGAAAAAATAATAAAAATTAATGAAAAACAATAAATAATCTAAAAATAAAAATTATTGAAAAAAAATATATAATGTAAGAAAAATAATAAAAATTAATGAAAAAAAGATATCAAGATAATTAAAAGTAATAAGAAATAACACATAATATAAAAATAAAAATGAATGAAAAAAATACAAAGAAAATTATATAAATAAATGAAAAAAATACAGAGAAAATAATAAAAATGAATGAAAAAAAAGATAAATTAAATAATGAAAATGAATGAAAAAAAATATAAATTGAATAATGAAAATGAATGAAAAAAATACAAAGAAAATAACAAAATGAATGAAAAGAAATATAAACTAAATAATGAAAACGAATGAAAAAATATACAAAGAAAATAATAAAAATGAATGACAAAAATACAAAGATAATAATAAAAATGAATGACAAAAATACAAAGAAAATAATAAAAATGAATGAAAAAAAATATAAAGTAAATAATGAAAATGAATGAAAAAAAATTAATGAAAACTAATAAAAATAAATGTGAATAGTCACAGATATTCATTTATAGCTTTCGTGAAAAAAATTATTTTGTCATATCACAAATGCCTCGACGAAAAAGAACGAAATTTTTTGAGAATCTCGCTGCTAAACGATGGAAAAAAGAAAACGAGGCAATAGTAACACCAGAGGATGTTCAAAATTACGAAGATGTTGAAGCTGTAGCAGTTGAAAAAACTATTCGTATAAGAAAAATATCTGATATACTGTTCAATAAAAACAGTATCAACATAGAATATAATCATGAAGCTAAGTATATCTTTTTAGATTTCGCAGAGTTATCGCCATTGTTGTCAAATGCAAAATGTGCCGATTGCGGAGAGTCTGCACTTAGATTTGGAATATCTGATGAGCAGCATGGTTTTGCACACAAAATGGTTTTACATTGTGATTTTTGTGAGCTACAAGGCTTAGAAACTCAGAAATCAAAAATTTATACGTCTAAACGAGTACAAAATAGCAAATCAGGGGCAAAAGCCGGATTTGGCGTAAATTTACGTGTGAGTACTGCTTTTAGCTATATTGGTAAGGGCTATTCTGGTATTGAACAGTTTGCAATGATAATGAATATGCAAGCACACTCACAATCTGTGTTCGATGAACATTCAAAATTACTCGAGAGTGGCGTCAAGAGATCAACTAAAATAATTTTAGATGAGTCCCGAATTCTGACCAAAGAAGCCTACAAGAAACTGAATTTCGAGAAACTCAACAATCAAGTCAAAAATGACGAAGAGAGTAAAAAAGACTGTGAATATCTAAATACAGAAGTAAATGGTTTTACACGTGTGGATAATGATGAAGAGAACAATGAATCAAAATATGCATGTGTAAATGCAGCTGTAAGTTATGATGGTTCTTGGCACACCCGAGGTCACAAATCAAAACATGGTTTTGGGAGTGTTATTGATTTGTTGACTGGATTTGTGCTTGATTTCGAAGTAGTATCTAAATTCTGTCAAGTGTGTGCTGGAGTCATAAAAGATTTGGGTGAAGATTCTCCAGAATTCTTTTTTTGGTTTGAAGGACATGCTAATGATTGCCCGATAAATCACTCAGGATCCTTTGGAGCTATGGAGATGACAGCAGCTGAGATGATATGGAAACGCTCGATGGATCATTGTTTCCGACTGACGATGATGCTTTCAGATGGAGATGCTAAAGCCTTCAACCACCTCTTCAATCTAAATGTTTATGGTTCTGACTATCCACTTACAAAAGAAGAATGCATCAATCATGTAGGGAAAAGGTAAGATACAGTTTTATATAATCAATGCATAATGTATACAACAATATGAAAATGACAGAATACAAAGAATGTATGAGTAATAATAATACATAATATTTTATGTATAATTATCATTTACCTATATTATTTTCTACAGAATATACAATGGTATTACAACAATTGTAAAAGAAGAGAAATTTCGTAAGGTCACTTTGGGAGGAAGAAAGCACGATCAGTTGAAGGAAACAACCATTAAAAAGCTTGCAGAGTATTATAAGAAAGCTATATACAGGAATAAGGGAGACGTTCAGGTAAAATAATTACTCGGTTATATCATATCTAAACATGTTGGTGTCATATAAGAAAGTATATAAATCACATAAATTCATTATATTAATTACAGGCTATGAAGGATTCAATCTACGCTTCGATATATCATGCTGTTTCTTCAGATAAGAATCCTCAACATTTGAAGTGTCCTAAAGGTTCTTCGTCTTGGTGTTTTTACCAATCTGCACTAGCACAGAACAAACAACCGGGTCTTCATAAAGATAATATAAAGACGCCACTGAATGATCTATGCTTTGAAAAAATTCTCCCTCTGTATGAACGACTAACTGACGAGGCATTGCTTACACGGTGTGCTAGGTGTTTGACCCAAAACGCTAATGAAAGTTTGCACAGCGTGATCTGGAATAAATGTAAAAAAGAGGTATTTATATCTAAGAAACGAATAAAATTTACAGCATCTATAGCTATTAGTGAGTATAACTTGGGAGTGACAAAAAACATCACAGAACTTATGAAACAATTGGGATTGCCAACTGGATGCCACACACTATGGATAGCTCAAAGGTTAGACAATCGAAAACTTAAGAGTTGTGTGCGAAAAAAAACTGAAAAATACAAAATTGCTCGGAGAATCAAGGCTTTGGCTATAAGTAGGCGAGAAAAAGATATGTTCGAGAACGAAGGTGTTGTATATGCTGCAGGAATGTTCTAAAATATAGAAGCAAGTTTGTGAATGAGTTTGACATTACATCTTCCTTGGGTTCAATGTTGCGCAATGCGTTTTGCATTATCTATTTTGCTATAGAGTATAAGATTGTATATAGTTGACATATTGTTTGTAAACTATTATTTCTAAACATTAATTTATAAATAATAGTAGTGTTGTTCATATGGTTATACTTCTTCTGTAAGTACAACAATCAGACATCTGTTGTAAGCTGTTTTACTATACTGTTACTATAATTCTGCTATATTCATTTTATCGAAATGAATTGATAAATATAAAAAATGTGAAGCCTAACTATGTATTTTTACATAGTTAGGGTTGTATGTCATTAGCCCTGTTACGAATACCATTTTTGTTTTGTTTTACAAGCCACATGACTAATTTATTGGGATGTTTTCTTTAGAATATATTCAAATTTATTGGAAATATAAACCACATTGACGATTCGGTGAGTCGTCGGAGCATCCGCGGCACCCGTATGTGACAGCGCGGTCGAGTGGTAAATGAGGCCACACTTAAAATGGGACTAGTCCCACAAATTTTAATATTTAGGGCTGAAAATTTTTTTGCAGGTTCTTGAGATGATTTTGAAAAATATTATGCATGGATTATGTTGTAGGTGCTATGCGTAAAAAATTATGAATAAAAAACCAAAATTTTTTTTTAAAAAACACGGAAAAAAAATCTCAAGCGGACTACTTTGCACTTTTTGCAACCCTAACCTTCTACTATCGACCTGTTCTTTAAATTTATCATAAGAATTGGGTATTGAAGTGTGCTCTAAATTATCCTATATAATCTTATTTACCCTAGCAATCTCAGTGATATTAAGTGCGCTCTCGTTCTCAACGTCCATATCAGTGCTCATTTTGCGCGTTATATTCGTTAAATAAATCAGGAAAAACGCGTCAATTAAGATGCACAAATGCGCTTTGAAAACAGTCTGTCCAAATAATTAATCGATCCAAAAAAAAAAAATTAAATACTACTAATAATAAATAATTAAATACGCAATTGCAACACGAACATTCACAAAATATATGATTGACGATACATGATTTTAATAAATAAATAAATACTCAAAACGAAAAGTTACAAAAATTATGTACGATATAAATAAATTAATTACGACACGAAATGAATAAATAACGGTACAGAAATTTAAACAAGTTATGTACAATTAAATAAATAACAATGAATAACGGCACACGAATAATTAATAATTAATAAATAAATAACGGTACACGAATAAATAATTAATAAATAAATAACGGTACACAAATAAATAATCAATAAATAAATAACGGTACACGAATAAAATAAATAATAACCACGCCCGTATATACAATTGTGTATTTATAACAATAAAAACGCAATAAGATTATTTTGTTCCCTAGTATAAAATTCTCGCTTTATTTACAAGATGAAATTTGAGCCTAACGCGTCTTGTTTACGCTATTTGAGTAACTACTATACTTTTCAAAACACAAAAAGTCGCGTTCTAACTTCGGTCTCCTAACAACCTTGAATAGTCACCTCGCGTTTATTCTAGAATTTTCGGTTTTATAACGAATTCCTTTTAAATAAAATTTCTTTCACGAACTTTCTTTGTCTTTAAAATTTTTGAATTTTTTCCTTTCTCAGTGCGCTTCGCATTAATTTTCGCACTTATTACTAATTTCATGTTCATAACAATTTTACAATTTATACTTAATATTGTTTTATTAACACGTGGGAAATTTTCGGAAACAAGAAAAAAAATCAATCACTTACTATTTTAATAATTTAGCGTCTTGCTTCGCCAAGTAAACCCCGACAGCATGCACCTATAAAAAAGGCGAAAAGCCAGTAGGCACAGAACTATCAGGACGTTTTAGCTACGCAAGACGATATGTGTGCAATAAATCACTGTTCCGATTGACTCGATTGCCCCAGAGGCTTGTACCTATAAAAGAAGCAAGAAGCCAGTAGACACTTACCCCCAAAACGCTCTTTGTCGCACGAAACAGCATCGAAAAAATTATTTTAAAAAAACTAAATATTTTACTCTTTTCACATTTATATGTACATAACTTAACCGAGAAAAGAGAAAGAAAACTCACGAACTGACTATCAAGGCGATTTACACTTGATTTTCGTCTATTAATATGTTTTATAACAATTATTTGCTCGTTACCATGCTCCGCCCGCGCACGCAATACAATGGATTACATACGACGTGCGCGCAGTACTTCAATCGCACTTGCTTTTCGGAGCTGTGTACAATCTTTCTTATGATACCTGTACGCGACTTAACTGCGCGTTACAGCGTATCTTATAATTTATGTACTCTATATTTCCCGTGCACTGTGCGCGACTTAATATGCGCCTAACAGTACACAGAATTCTTAGACTATTTGCAGCTTATGCAGACGAGGAGATTAATGCTTCTCTCTGCGCTGCCAAATAGTTCTTTTATACAAAAATAAGCCTCAACTTATTACCTTTACTACTCCTGTATAGAGCGGCGTGCTGCTTCGCTTTTTCTCGTTAATCTGCCGGTCGGCGGTAATGGCTCTCGATGAGAGAAGATTCCTCGCGACGCGGCTTGAAGTTCTTGCAGCACTCGGTGTCACGAATTGTGGGGCCCGAGACTACAACCAGAACCCAACACAGTATAGATGAGATGGAAGTATAAGTTGTTGAGGTTATAAATGAGTACACGAAAGATATATGGTTTAAGCGTATATTAGCTGAGACCAGGGATACAGTCGGTAATCGAGTGAGAGAGTGAACGCTCGCATGCTAACACGTTAACTCGTCTCTAGGGGGTAGGTTCGTCTGTATAGTACATGATTGGTTACTTATACTACTTCACACATACATATCCCCACACCATGTTTCATAGTTGGTATCAGTGCCAGTGTATAGTTTGGTACGCATCAACTTCAAATTCAAATTTTAAATGCATATTTAGAGGAGGTCACGTATCTCTGTCCTTTTCTAATCAAAGAAATGATTTTTTTACAAAAACTAATAACTTTAGCAAAAAATGAAGAGAAAGCCGCATCTTGTATCAAAAAAAGGAATATTTTTTTTGATAAGAAAAAATTAATTTCATTGCTTTGTTCTCAAGAAAACCTTGAAAAACCAAATTGTCCACCCTAACCTCTATGATTTAAGTTTTTCAAGGTTTTCTTGAGAACGAAGCAATAAAATTAATTCTTTCTTATCAAAGAAAATATTGCTTTTTTGATACAAGGTGCGGCTTTCTCTTCATTTTTTGTTCAAGTTATTAGTTCACTGTAAAAAACTCAATTCTTTGATTAGAAAAGGACAGAGATACGTGACCTCCTCTTAATTTTGTTTTATATGTAAAAAATTTAATATTATAAGAGAGAACAATATATTTTTCCTAACGCGGAAAACAAAAATCGATTTTCGTTGGCTGTTTTGCGTGAGCAAAATACCACATACCCTCGCTAGTGAGCAAAATAAATTTTGCTCACTCGCGAGGGTATATCGTATTTTGCTCACGCAAAACAGCCAATGAAAATCGAATTCCGTTCACCTTGTTGGAAAAAATTCCATACTCGACTCGCGGCAAAATAGGTCCCCTGTCTTCTTTGTCACTCTCGCGACGCTGGAGTGACAAAGGACTCGTGGAAATGACCTATTTTCCTCGCTTGTTGAGTAATCTACTATTACATCATTATCGAATTCATTATTTTTTTAATATTTTCATTATAGCAAAATAAGTAATCTATTATATAATTTTATTAAAATAAGACTTTGAAAAAACGTGAGAAAAATCATTTAATTTTTTAAACCTTAGTGTAATGAGTAGAAAATAAAATTCATAAAATTAGTATTTTTTTTTAGATTGTAGATATCTATTTTACAAATTTATTATTTTCCTAATATTTCTTTTTTATTTATTTATTTAGAATGTAAATTTTACATTCATGTTATATACTCTCTAAATTTGATAGAGTGATATTTGTCACTCTATAGAGGGGTGGTTTAAGAAGCCTGTCTTTAAAGAGTGATTATATTAAGCAATTACCCTTTCTGAAGATGAATCGAATCACTCAAAAGAAAAAGATGATAGAAATCACTCGACGTAAGAGAAATGATATCATCTTTTTCTTTTGACTGACTGATCAATAATTTAAATCAAAGTCACTAGGTGGTGATTCTTTAAGTTTTGTGATACCTCATACAAATTTAGAAGACGCAGATACATAAGACCCGAACACTCTTAGTTATTTCGTAGTAGCTCTTCATTCTTAGAAGAGCTGTTATTTCAAGGTTTACCTTGTTTTTGGTTTTTTATGTGACTATAAGTTAACTATCAAGTTATTAACTCGAAAAGTTATAATTTAAAAAAAATATACAATTACGCTAATAAAACAATTATCACTCTTTTAGAGAAGATATTCATCACCCTACTATACAGATGTGAATCTCTCCTTTAGAGTGATATTTTCACTATTTCCAAAGCACGAAAATTTTTTAATGATGAATGAACAAGACTCTCCGCACAACACAAACTGGTAGATTTCTACAATTTTTTCAAAAATACTAGTATCATGATATTATTTTATACTCCTTACACTAACAAGGAGAGTACCCGACCTTCAGGAAACGGATTTGGCTAAAACTGCAGGATATGATTTTTTGATGAAAAAAAATGAACCTGTGTTTTTTCTTTTCTTTGAATAGGCCCCATAGACGGAGATATAGGCATTTTTTCGAAAATACAATAAAAAGGAGCATTTATAAGATCTTCAATAACCAAAGAACTAAGACTCTTACAAAAAAATGTATTGAAAATAAAATAAAGTACAGATTAAATGCTTTAATTTAAGCTTTGTTGCATTAAAAAAGCTTGTGTGGTTCAAAAGTTACAGGCGATTAAAATATGCTAATGAAATAGCGTAAAAAATTGATGATATGCTACACGCTAAAAATATTAATAAATATGTAGTAGTTTTCAATTAGGCACAACTTTTGAACCACACAAGCTTTTTTAATGCAACAGAGCTTAAATTAAAGCATTTAATCTGTACTTTATTTTATTTTTAATACATTTTTTTGTAAGAGTCTTAGTTCTTTGGTTATTGAAGATCTTATAAATGCTCCTTTTTATTGTATTTTCGAAAAAATGCCTATATCTCCGTCTATGGGGCCTATTCAAAGAAAAGAAAAAACACGGGTTCATTTTTTTTCATCAAAAAATCATATCCTGCAGTTTTAGCCAAATCCGTTTCCCGAAGGTCGGGTACTCTCCTTGTAAGTTTAAAAAAATTAAGTGATTTTTCTCATGTTTTTTCAAAGTCTTATCTTAATAAAATTATTTACAACTGTTTATTTTTAAAGAACCGTAATATAAAATAATATTTGATCAGTCTATATTATATAATAAAATTATATTAACAATAAAATTAAGTAATTCTTATCATTCGCTTTTGAAATCATTTTCATTCTAAGAAAGTTGGGATACGCCTAAGTTTCATTAAATCAATAAAAGCATTCAAAGAGCGTCTGTGGCGTAACCAGCTAAGGCACACGCCTTATACGGTCTCTACACATTCGCTCCGAGTGGTCGGGGGTTCGATTCCCGATGAAAACACCTGAAATTTTTTTCAGGCGTTTTTCATCGGAAAAAGAACTTCTGAACGCGATGGGTTATATTCCTGGCGTAGGTTTTCTCCTGGGGGAGTTTTCCCTACGCTACAGGCTTAGGCCTGGGCAAATGCAGAAATCTACTTACCGACTGTTATAGGAACGCGGCAGTCCGTAGACTTCTCGGGGATGTGGGAACTAATTAAACTTAAGTACTTTAGTTAGTTTATGAAAAAATATAGTTGCGGGGAAAAAACATTGTTGTATCGAAAAAATAAAGAGATAGGAGCACCTCCACACAAAGGTGGTAGAGGTGGCCAAGCATAACAGTAAGATAGTTAGCCGTGGGCCACAGGGTAAAAGAAAGCGAAAAAAAAAATAAATAAAGGCATTCAAAAAATATTTTGTTTCAAGCAAAGAAACTAATAGATTACTTATTTTGCTATAACGAAAATATTAAAAAAATAATGAATTCGCAAATTATGTAACATATATTGTTCTCTCTTATAATATTAAATTTTTTTACATATAAAACAAATTCAATATACATTTAAAATTCGAATTTGAAGTTTGCGCGTACCAAACTATCAACCTATACATTAGCATTAATGCTAACTATGAAACATGGCTTCTTGCACGGCCATTGTATTCTTACAGCAGAGCACATCTTTTTAGAAAAATGTAATTTTGCTTTTTTGCGATATAATTTATCAAACAAAGTTTCCGCTATTAATTTTTTTAAAAATAAAATGATCCTGAACAGGAAATTTCTTTACGAAACACGGTTTTTCAGAAATTTTATTTTTTGAACTGGGAAAAATTTTTTTTGTCCTTAGGCCGCAAAATAAATTTTTGTGTCCTCTATACGGATCACAAAATAGTGTATTCTTGTTCTAGGCTGCAAAAGAAAAATGTTCATATTCAATGTATTATTTTAATAAAAGTTCGCAGAAAAACGTTCTCGACGTCGCTGATTCTTGGAATTGAACTGAATGAACTGCTTGCTTTCCTTAATATCGCTATCCTTTTCTTACATATACTATACTGGATATGCGTTAACGAATAACGTGGGCTCAATATATGTATATTACGAAAGAAAAGGAGAGAGCGAGAGTAAGACATAGTTACAAGTTTCGCGTGTTAAAACTTTTTTTTTCTATTGTAGATAATATTTTTCAATTATAATTTTTATAGTTTATCTTTGTTTTATATTCTAGTGTATTTTTTTTTATTTTAATATTATATTTTAACAATTATTAGTTGTTTTTATAATCGAATTTTTTTTATTCTATTTCTTTAAAACTTTTTTTTTTCCTTTTTTTAGATAATATTTTTTAATTATAATTTTTATAGTTCAGCTTTATTTTATATTTTATTGTATTTTTACAATAAATTAACAGTTACACATTACGCATGTCATAGCACCAACAATCGCAAAAGTATTTTTTAACTGTTGAATTTCCCGATTTTGTGTATCACTGTACACTGAAAAAAAAATTTGATAGAATGAAAGAAAATTTCTTTGTTTCAAAGAAATGGTGTGTTTCAATAGTGCCAAACACACGATTTCTTTAAAACAAAGAAGTGAATTTTTTAAAATTAAAAACATATTTCTTAGATGTAAAAAACGAAATATTTAATTTAAAAAATCTAATTTTTTAATTAGAAAAAACATTTCTTTAAATCTAAAATAATTTGTTTATAATTCTGTCGGATACAAACAAATTGATGTTGTTTTTAATAAATATGTGTTAGTTTGTAAGAAATATTTATTCCTTTAAAAAAAACATTTATTTAAGAACAAAAATATTTTTTCGAATCTAAAACTCATTTCTTTAAAAATCTCTCGGAAAGAAACAAATAGTTGTTTCTTTTTAATAAATACTTGTTTGTTTGTAACAAATATTTGTTTACTTACAAAAAACATTTACTTAAAAGAAACATATATTTTTTTTAAATGAGACTCATTTTTTCAAAAATCTGTCGGAAAGAAACAAATAGATGTTTCTTTTTAATAAATACTTGATTGCTTGTAAGGAATATTTTTTTACTTTAAAAAATTATTTACTTAAGAGGCGGTCGGAACCAAATCGGTGACTTGCGGTATATATCAAGTCAGCATTTTTCGCTTTACGATAATATTTTGTATATTTTAATGGCTTAAACTATTTCAAATTATTCTTTATATACATGACTAGAGGAAATGACTATATTTTTACCATATGAATAAGTAAATAAATTATTATAAGCATTTATTACAAATATCAAACTGACTTGACATATACCGCATGCAAAAAACTGTCGTGTCGATTGTTAGGTGGCATTTTTCGCTTTATAACAATATTTTGTATATTTTTGTGGCTTTAACTCTTTTAAATTATTCTTCATATACATGACTAGAGGAAATGACTATATTTTTACCATATTAATAAATGAATAAATTATTATAAGCATTTATTACAAGCACCGAACTAAGTCACCGATTTGGTTCCCACCGCCTCTTAAAAGAAATATATATTTTTTTTAAAAAAAGACTCATTTCTTAAAAAATCTGTAGGAAAGAAACAAATAGATAATTATTTTTAATAAATGTGTGTATTTGTAAGAAATATTTTTTTCTTTGAATAACTCATTTACTCAAAAAAAATAAATATTTCTTTGTAATTCACAAATTTTTTTTTCAATTGTTTATAAGAAACACACAAATGTTTGTTTTTAATAAATATATTTTTGTTTTAAAAAAATATTTCTTTGAAACTATAATAAATTTTTCAAAAATTTGTTTGTTTTAAATAATTGATGATTGTGGATTTGTCATTTTTTTTAACCTGTATTATTTATAATACAAATTATTTTCAGAGTATGAATATATATATATATATATATATATATATATATATATATTCAGAAGAAACTTTATAATTTCATATATATTCGCTTATTCTTTTACAGCATATATTTTTTATTTTAAATACAAATAATACATATAATTAAAGTTATCGCTCGCTAATCGTAACTTATCAATGTTTCCCTATCGACGTTTCAAGTATCGCAATCGCTCGCAGTGCGTTACGTTAATAGGTTTGACTTTACAATTTTCTTATATATGAACTGAGGAGGCTTCTCTGCACTTGCGAGTTTAGAAAAAAAGGGTTTCCACCAAGCGGACGAAATTTAAAGCTTTATGCCGAAATAATTTTTTTGAATCAAACAAATAATTTCTTCAACAGACGGGTACGATTGTATAAAACGAAAAATCATTTATTTGAAACCAAGATTTATTTAATTAATTCAAAATATTAGTATCTTTACTATTTTACTAGTATTTAAGTAATTGAATGCTTAATTATATTACCATATTCTTTAAAATTAAAAGAAAAAAACATTTTTTTGTATCTCTCAATGTTTTGTTTTGAAACAATACTGTTTTAAAATTCTTCTTACAAATTTCTTTGTATCAAACAAATAATTTCTTGTACAGGCAAGTATGACTGTATAAAACAAATAATTATTTATTCAAAACAAAGATTCATTTGATCTATTCAGAGAATTCGTATATTTACTCTTCTACTACTGAATCAGAGGATCGGAAGCTTAATTATATAACCAAATTCTTTGAAACTACAAAACCATTTTTTTAAATATGTCAATCAATATTTGGTTTCAAAAAAATACTGTTTTCAAATTTTCCTTAATGATTTCTTTAAAAATCAAACAAATAATTTCTTCAACGGTCAAGTGTAGTTGTATAACAAATAATTATTAACTTAAAACAAAGATTTATTTTATGAATTCAACAAATTTGTATGTCTACTCTCTAATTTTTAAATCAAAGAATCGAATGCTTGATTATATTATCATATTCATGAAAACAAAAAAAAAACATTTTTTTTAATCTGTCAAACAATATTTCGCTTTAAAAAAATACTGTTTTCAAATTCTTCTTAATGATTTCTTTGAATCAAACAAATAATTTTATTAACGGTCAAATAAAGTTGTAAAAACAAATAATTATTTGTTTGAAACAAAGGTTCATTTGATTGATTCAAAGAATTCGTATGTTTACTCTCTTACTACTGAATTAAAAAGTCGAATGCTTGATTATATAACTAAATTTTTTAAAACAAAAAAATCATTGTTTTGATACTATCAATCAATATTTTGTTTTAAAAAAATACTGTTTTTAAATTCTCTTTAATAATTTCTCTAAATGAAACAAATAATTTTTTTAACGGTCAAGTATAGTTGTATAAAACCATTAATTATTTATTTAAAACAAAGATTCATTTGATTAATTTAAAGAATCCGTACGTTTACTTTCTTTCTACTGAATCAAAGAATCGAATGCTTGATTATATAATTAAATTCTTTAAAACAAAAAAACCATTATTTTTAATTTGTCAAACAATATTTTGTTTAAAACCAATACTTTTTTAAATTCCTCTTGATAATTTCTTTGAATCAAACAAATAATTTTATTAACGGTCAAATAAAGTTGTAAAAACAAATAATTATTTGTTTGAAACAAAAGTTCATTTGATTGATTCAAAGAATTCGTATGTTTACTCTCTTACTACTGAATTAAAAAATCGAATGCTTGATTATATAACTAAATTTTTTAAAACAAAAAAATCATTGTTTTGATACTGTCAATCAATATTTTGTTTTGAAAAATACTTTTTTTAAATTCCTCTTGATAATTTCTTTGAATCAAACAAATAATTTTATTGACGATCAAATAAAGTTGTAAAAACAAAAGTTCATTTGATTGATTCAACGAATTTGTATGTTTACTCTCTTACTACTGAATTAAAAAATCGAATGCTTGATTATATAACTAAATTTTTTAAAACAAAAAAATCATTGTTTTGATACTGTCAATCAATATTTTGTTTTGAAAAATACTTTTTTTAAATTCCTCTTGATAATTTCTTTGAATCAAACAAATAATTTTATTAACGGTCAAATAAAGTTGTAAAAACAAATAATTATTTGTTTGAAACAAAAGTTCATTTGATTGATTCAAAGAATTCGTATGTTTACTCTCTTACTATTGAATTAAAAAATCGAATGCTTGATTATATAATTAAATTTTAAAAAAAAAAAATCATTGTTTTGATACTGTCAATCAATATTTTGTTTTGGAAAACACTTTTTTTAAATTCCTCTTGATAATTTCTTTGAAACAAACAAATAATTTTATCAACGGTCAAATAAAGTTGTAGAAACAAATAATTATTTGTTTGAAACAAAAGTTCATTTGATTGATTCAAAGAATTCGTATGTTTACTCTCTTGCTGCTGAATTAAAAAGTCGAATGCTTGATTACATAACCAAATTTTTTTAAACAAAAAAATCATTGTTTTGATACTGTCAATCAATACTTTGTTTTGAAAAATACTGTTTTTAAATTCTCTTTAATAATTTCTTGGAATCAAACAAATAATTTTAATAACGGTCAAGTATAGTTGTATAAAACAATTAATTTTTTATTTAAAACAAAGATTCATTTGATTAATTTAAAGAATCCGTATGTTTACTTTCTTTCTACTGAATCAAAGAATCGAATGCTTGATTATATAACCGAATTCTATAAAACAAAAAAATCAATTTTTTTAGATACTGTCAATTAAATTTGCGTTTTGAAAATATACTGTTTTGAAATTATCAATAATGATTTCTTTGAATTAAATAAACCGTTTCTTTTACAGTCAAGTATGATTGATTAAAACAAATAATTATTTTTTTAAAAGAAAGCTTTATTTTATAAATTCAAAGAATCTGTATGTTTAATTTCCTACTCATAAATAAAAATATTAAATGCTTGATTATATTACTAATTTCTTCAAAACAAAAAAACCATTTTTTTAAATCTGTAAATCAATGTTTTGTTTTGAAGAAATACTGTTTTCCAATTCTCCTTAATAATTTCTTTGACTCAAACAAATAATTTCTTTCACGGGCAATTATAGTTTTATAAAACAAATGATTATTTATTTGAAACAAAGATTCTTTTGATCGAATCAAAGAATTCGTATGATTACTTTCTTACTTCTAAATCAAAAAATCGAATGCTTGATTATATTACCAAATTCTTTAAAACAAAAAAACCATTTTTTTATATCTGTAAATCAATGTTTTGTTTTGAAAAAATACTGTTTTCATATTCTCCTTAATTATTTCTTGGAATTAATCAAACTATTTCTTTTACAGTCAAATATGATTGCATAAAACAAATAATTATTTATTTGAAACAAATATTCATTTGATCAATTCAATGAATTCGCATGTTTACTCTCTTACTCCTAAATCAAAGAATCCAATGCTTAATTATAATACCAAATTCTTTAAAACAAACACCATTTTTTTTAATTCTGTTAATCGATGTTTTGTTTTAAAAAAATAGTTTTTTCAAATTTTCCAATAATTTCTTTGGATCAAACAAATAATTTCTTTTACAGTAATGTATGATTGTATAGAACGAATAATTATTAATTTGAAATAAAGATTCATTTTATAAATTTAAAAAATTCGTATGTCTACTCTCTTAGTCTTAAATCAAAGAATTGAATGCTTGATGATATTACCGAATTCTTTAAAACAAAAAAATCATTTGATTAACTTTGTCAATCAATGTTTTGTTTTGAAAAAATACTGTCTCGAAATCCGCCTTTATAATTTCTTTTAATCAAGCAAATAATTTCCTTAAAAGTCAATTATGATTGTATAAAACAATGATTTATATGTTTGAAACAAAGATTTATTTGATGAATTTAAAGACTTCATATCTTTGCTTTTTTACTACTAAACCAAAGAATTGAATACTTGATTAAATCACCAACATCTTTGAAACAAAAAATTATTTCTTTAAGATAATAAAATTATTTTTTTTGAATTAGAGAAATATTGATTTAAAAAAGTATTCGTTTGTTTGGAACACACCTTTTTTCTATTGAATAACTGTTTTTTTAAATTTTTAACATACTAAGTTATAGCTTTGAATAAATCATTCTTTTAATTTAATTAAAGATTATTTAAAATTAAATTTAGTATGCTTGATTTAAGTAAATATTTATTTAGATGAAGCAAACGATTGATTAAATAAGTTTTCTAATGAATTAATAAAAAATTTTTTAAATTCAATAGATAATTTTTTTAATTCAAATAAATATTTATTTAAAGATATTTTTGAATTGTTTTAAAATATTTTTATTTAATTTAAAAATTCCATTTTTTAATTTTAAAAAATGCATTTTTAGAATTAAATAAACTTTCTTTGAAACAATAAATTTATCTTTCAAATAAATTATTTTTTGTTTTCAAAAAAATATTCACCGATTTCAAATATGTCTTGTTTGTTTCAAGCAATCAGTTGTTTGATTCAAACATTTTCATTTTTACAAAATATATTTCTTTGAATTTAACATTTCTTTTTTTCAGTGTATATAACTTCAGATCAGGGTGTACAATTTGAGTCACAAATATTTGACGCTTTATTACAATTAGTAGGATGTAAAAGAATCCGCACTGCTCCCTTCCACCCTCAGTAAAATGTTATGATTGAGAGGTGGCATAGAACGCTTAAAACCGCCATTAAGTGTCAGACACAGACTGACGACTGGGCGAATAAATCACCCAGTATACTCCTCGGCCTATGTACCAGCATTAAAAACGATGTTGATGCGTGCCGAGCAGATTTAGTATATGGTACCTATTTAAGAATACCAGGTGAATTCTGTACACATGGTGAATTTGAGCCTAATAAACGATTTTTCTGGGAAGAATTTAGGAAGTATATGCAAAAACTCTAAGCTATACCAGTAACGCACAACAGCAGTACTAAACCATTCGTATTCAAAGAACTGCAAACCTGCATACATGCCTTTTATAGACGTAAAGCCTTAAGAAGAGGTTTAGACAGACCATACACAGGTCCACACAAAATAGTAGAGATAAATATGAATGGTAGAGACATCGCCATTGACATTAATGGGCAGAGTGAACTCATTAATATTGAATTACTAAAACTAGCGCATTATGTAGCAGAGGAGGTAGACATTGACGTCGTGTCCACTGACAAAATTCAGACTGCAAATAATGCATTAGCCAACAACAAGAGAATAAATAGTACACAAACAACGACGGTGGTCCCACAGAATATAGTAGAGCCTGACGTGGAAGTACATCAAGCCGAGGAAAATACGGAACTCACTGATGATCAACCACAAGTCGTATGTATACCAGGTGCCACCAGTAATTATAATACATAGAGAACACTTACATAGAGTGTACAAGGCAATTCTACAACAATCTGAAGGTGAAAATTGCGTTGCGATTATAAAAGTTAAGCCGGTTAATGATCATTCAATGTTAAATGAGATTGTGTTCCTCTCACGTTATGCAACCCGTGAGCAGCACGAGATTTATAAAAAACAGGAAGAAGCGTTATACATTGGATTACCTTCGTTAATAACTACTGGTTTATACCAATTTAAAAAGGTGAAATATAAATTTGCTATTTTTAAACAGCTTGGAAAAAGTTTAAGTAACATTTTGGCCAAAAATAATAACGAAATAAGCACAGCAGATACAGCTCAGTTAGCCTACCAAACCATTCGTAATCTGTAGTATATCCATGATAAAGGATTCGTGCATGCGGATATAAAGCTAAGTACAATTATTATAAATAACAGGTCAAATGTACTTTATAGGTTTGGGCCTCGTTTCTCCCAAATTGGGAGAACAGAAAGAACCCATGACAGAAAATACAAAAAGATTAATATATGCTAACAGAGATAGACACGTAGGAATGTCATCCCCGCGAGGCGATTTAGAAAGTCTACTGTATATGCTTATTTCCTGTATGGGGAGTGTATTGCCTTGGCAACACCTCGATAGTAATTTGGCGGTCTTGTCTTAAAAATTGGACGCCATCAATAATTTTGAAAAGTTCCTGACAACCTGCTTTGCAGGCAAAGAAGTGCCTGACTCTATCGAGTTCTATATGAACAATATCAGGTACTTGAAATATGATGACAACCCTAAATACAGATTATTGGGGAACATATTTTAGGCAGTAAAGAAAATTACCATTTACCCATACTAGACTATGACTTCACTAAAACCTGTCAGGATATCGACGTTGGTGAGTCGACTCAGGCTTGAGGCTGATTAGTGCTCCACCCTTTTGGAGCAGGAATCGACAAGCCAAGCGGTTTCTGACAAAGGGGCTGATAATTTTAAGGTAAGACGGAAGCTGGATCATGTCTCTGATAAATTTGAGGTTCACAAACTTAGATTGGGTAAAACTGTAGACTGGATCGACGGGGATCTCACGGCCGGGGGTCTTACGCGGCTTAGTGTGCAAAATAATAATTTTATTAGATTAAAGGCTTTACCTAATTACAACTTTATAAATATAACTCACTTGGAAATAATCAATTGTAAAAACATCCTAGTTCAAGAACTGCACAGCAGAGTTGTAAATGAGGAAATGGTTTTTCATTTGAAATGGTCAAGTAATTGAAAATGCTCGCACCATTTACCATTTACAGAGCAAGTAAATGGTAAATGGTCAAACCATTTACCAGTTACTGGGTGAGTAAATGGTGAATGGTCGGACCATTTACCAGTTACTGGGTGAGTAAATGGTAAATGGTTCGACCATTTCCAGTTACTCACCCAGTAACTACTAAATAGTTTGACCATTTACCAGTTACTCACCCAGTACGTCTTTGTACGTGTTTATACGTTAATGCACGTGTAGGTACGTGTATGCATATGTGTGTACATGTTTGTACGTGTGTGTACGTATTTGTACGTGTACGTACATGTTTGTACGTGTTTTTACGTTAATGCACGTGTTTTTACGTTAATGTACGTGTTTGTACGTGTATTTACGTGTTTGACGGTGTTTGTACGTTAATGTAAGTGTAATACATCACATTTTATTAGCTATAAATATAGCTAATAATCTAGCTATATTTCTCATAGATATACAGCTAAAAAAAACACATGAATATAGCTATAATACACATCAACATAGCTGTATTTTTTTACCTATACTTTTAGCTATACATATAGATGTTTTTTTTGACCGGGAGAACATTTTTAAACTATAACAAAACAATCTTAAAATAATTACTATGTTACCATAGTAAATTTTGAACCTTTTAATCATTCCGATAACATCTATAAATTTTAATTAATTCACATCCTTACTGAAAAAAATGACATGAGATCTCACACGAGATCTTACATGAGCTCTCACGATTGAAAATGAAACGAGATCTCGAATGAGAACTCACATGAGGTCTCACGTGAGATCTCATGTACCGCGAAATTTTATTTTTCCTGATACCCGATCTCACGTGAAATCTCAGGTGAGCTCTTGTGTGCAAAAAAATTAATTTTTCCCGATACCCGATCTCACATGAAATCTCACGTGAGATCTCATATGCAGAAAAATTTTACTTTCTCCTACACTTATAGCTGTAATCAATGACAACGACATCAAATGAAGGCCTGGAAACGAAAAGGGCTTATAGCCCATTTAAATGACATTGGCTATAAGCCCTTTTCGTTTCCACATCCTTAAATATGAAATTTAATCTATAATTCAATCAATTTTTATACATTCTAATATTACGATTAAATGATTTTACTCTACACTTACAAAACAATCGTTATATAAAGCATATTAGTAGAAAGGGGGCGTAAACTCCAGACAGTTGTGACGTCACAGAGGACCGCCATACTCGCCCCCGGGGGCGAGAATGCCGGTTCTGGGGTACGCGTATGCCGATTCGGTCTGCTGAGAGCCTTATCGCTCGGCCTTATCTCGCTTCTCGATAATCGGGAATTTCGTGGAAAATAAAAATAAATAATAAATTTTAATAATAAATAATAAATGTTAATAATAAATAATAAATGTTAATAATAATAAATGAAAAAATAAATGAAAAAATGAAAAAATAAATGAAAAAATGAAAAATGTTAAAATCAGTAGATTATTGAAAAAAAAATTATTGAAAAGAATTATTGAAAAAATTAGTGAAATTGAATTTTTTAAGAGATACGGATTTTTTGAGAGTTTGTCACTTGGTATAATTTTAGAATATTTCAAGTTTTTAATATTATTGATATATTACCGATTTGTATATTTGTATATATTTACCGATTTTGTATGTTTTCCTGCATTTACGAATTTAAAGAGTGATATTTTACAAGTGGAAAAAAGAAAAACCCTGAAAATCAACACTACATTGTACAAGTGATGTATGTATATATGTATATATGTATATATATATATATATATATATATATATATATATAAGCTTTACAACTGTGTGTGTCTGTGTAACCAGCTAGTATTAACGTATAAGCGTGTGTACAACAACGAGTGGAGATGTACGAGTGGTGGGGGTAACAGCAGCGCCAGAAATAGAATGACCCCCGTTAGAGCGTACGCTACACTTGTGTGGGTGCATGCGTACTCTAAAACTTGGGATGTTTATATTATGACCTATATTATGCTGCACGACCAGTGCATTCGCTCTCGAGTACATTGCTTACCCGTTTTCTCTCTCTCTCTCTCTCTCTCTCTCTCTCTCTCGCTCTCTCTCGCTCGCTTTCTCTCTCTCTCTCTCGCTCTCTCTCTCTCTCTCTCTCTCTCTCTCATCGTTTCTCCTCGTCGGAAAAGCCGAAGTACATCGTACGGCGCCGAAGACTATACCCTATAGAATACCCAATGACCGTCTTGCCCGGTATCTCTGTCCTTTTATATCGACTTTAACATGCACCTTATGCTTAGATGGTGTATGCGTTACACCAATGTATGAAAATACTTTTCTCAATTGATTATTAAAAAAATATATAGTAATATACAATTCACTTTACACAATATTCCTCTTTTAGATGATAGAAAATTTTCACAGATAATGAAAACTTAATACTTTTCTTTTTAAACACTCAACATGTGAAATATTGACTGAGATGGTCAAAAAATTTTAACCATGTGTCGTTCAATACTTCGCATGTTGAGCGTTCAAAAGTAAAAGTATGCGACAAGACGGAATTGAAAATTTTTAAAGGATGTTCTAAGGTGTAATAAAATCCATATGCTAACCTATCCCACCCTCACATAAACTTTTTTTTGGTAAGTTATAAAAAATGAAAAATAGAGGGGTAAAGGATTTTTTTCGATTTTGTCTATTTTCACTCTTAAATATTTTTCCAAAAATACTAGACGTCAGACTGATCTTTGGGTCCACTATCCTAAATATCAAGTTTAAAATATTTTTTTTATAAAAAAACGTCAAAATGAGTTTCAATTTATTTTGTTTTTTCAAAACTTTAATTTTCGCGTTGTACATAGAATATAACGCGTGGGAGGCGAGTCTTCTCCCGGGGCGAATAGTCTTGCTATGGAACGACATAGTGAGCACGACAGCTAACAGGGCAATAAGAGTCTTCACGTGTCAAAGAGTGAGAGAGTGTGCGGGGAGTGTAATTACATGTATATCGCAACCAGCGAGAAAATGCGGGAGAATCGTGATAAGTGCTAAAGAAAAGTATTGTTCGCAGCATAAGAAAATACTGGGACAATACTGCGGATTATATCACCTGGTGGACTTGGACCATCATGGTCCTGAATATAATCACGGTATGGACGTCGGATTAGTAGCGTTTGTCGAGTTATATCTACGAGAATGCTATGTACGTTATTTCAACATAGTGTGCGACGAAAATCACACCAAATGGAATACGAGACTGGAGTACGTTAGTAAAGATTATCGGTTAGACGTGAATAACCGTATAATCAATATAAACGAGGAAAGAAATGTAAACGGAAGATACGCACACAGTATTATAAACCTCAGTAGCTACTATGAAAATACGCCAGAAAAATCCGGCGTATTTAAAAAGTCGTGGCTACATATAAAAAAAGTGTTTTATGCAGTATCGGTGAGATACCATAAAACAGAGCTTAGAATGGTACCATTCAAGCTCGCGATTAAATGGAACAGTCTAATTACAGCTATCTGTAAACGGATTAAAAAATGATAACTTGCAGTTTTGTGAATCGGTGCGACTGTCAAATCACCGGATTCGAGCAGCACCCCAGGCTCAGAATATGCGGCAGACCTGTCTACGGATACGGTGATATCTGTAGCCAACACAAAAATTTGAAAGAATTATTCTTAAACGCGACGCAAATGCTGGATACCGACTATGGTATTGAAGAAGGTATTGTGGCACTTGTCGAAATAAAAATGCTCGATAAATTTAAATCAATTTTTAATTACGTAGAGGATCCATTACGTAATTATACACGAAAAACGTTAAAAGCTGCAAGTTACGAGTATGATTTAGATCGTAACTACACAATCTATAACAGGATTGAGGCACAATATGCAGAAGAAGAAGAAGAAGAAGAAGAAGAAGCGCGAGAGGAAGAAGCGCGAGAGGAAGAAAAATATAATAACATACAGATACAGTATGAGAATCGTATGGAGGAAACGTGGGATCCCATGGAGGAAACGTGGGATACCAGCAACGAAAGTGAATGGTGATAGTGTGTGTATTAATTTTAACTTTTGTGTGTGTGTATTTTAAAAACTTTTTTAATTTTTAATTTAATTATATGTTAATTTTAAGAATTTTAGTTTAATTGTGTGTGTATGTGTGTGTGTTAATTTTAAGATCCGGTTGTATTTTAAAAACTTTTTTTTATTTTTTAGTTTTAATTTAATTATATGTTAATTTTAAGAATTTTAGTTTAATTGTGTGTGTGTGTATGTGTGTTAATTTTAAGATCCGGCTGTATTTTAAAAACTTTTTATTTTTAGTTTTAATTTAAATATATGTTAATTTTAGTTTGATTGTGTGTGTGTATGTGTGTTAATTTTAAGATCCGTTTGTATTTTAAAAATTTTTTTTAAATAAATGAATAAAAACTTAACGAATGTGGTTATTTATTTCAACAACCTCTTTCTTTAATTTTTTAAAATGATTTTTCTCGCATTATTCAAAACTTAGCTATTTTAAATAGTATATATATATATATATATAATTAAAAATTTTGGTATATAAATATATTTTCTTTTTTAACGATCAAGTAGAGGGAAAACTTTCTCTCAACACTCGAACGATCGGTAAAAACATATGTAGCTAGAGAAGTCGAAGGTAGCGGTGTAGAAGCTAATAAAGCGACACGTACCTTCTTTCAGGTCAGAATTTTTACAACCACTAACATCATAATAGTATTTATTACATTTTATCTATTTACACAGTTTTTCATTTAAAAATTTTTTTTGCGTTAATTTAAAGAATAAAAATATTTCTTCACAGTTATTCATTTTAAAATTTTTCTTTCATTAATTTAAAGAATAAAAATGTTTCTTCAGTTTTTTCATTTAAAATTTTTTTTTGCGTTAATTTAAAGAATAAAAATATCTCTTCACAGTTTTTTCATTTTAAAATTTTTCTTTCATTAATTTAAAGAGTTAAAAAAATATTTCCTTACAGTTTTTTTTTCATTTAAAAATTTTTTTGCGTTAATTTAAAGAATAAAAATATTTCTTCACAGTTATTCATTTTAAAATTTTTCTTTCATTAATTTAAAGAATAAAAATGTTTCTTCAGTTTTTTCATTAAAAATTTTTTTTTTGCGTTAATTTAAAGAATAAAAATATCTCTTCACAGTTATTCATTTTAAAATTTTTCTTTCATTAATTTAAAGAGCTAAAAAAATATTTCCTTACAGTTTTTTCATTAAAAAATTTTTTTTTGCGTTAATTTAACGAATAAAAATATTTCTTCACAGTATTTCATTTTAAAATATTTCTTGCGTTAATTTAAAGAAAACATCTTTCATAAATTTTATAATAGAAAATTTATATTTTCGTAAATATTGTAAAATTATTGTAACTTTAAATTTTTTTATAATTTTGTTTCTTATTTCAGTTTTAAAATAGTAAATTTATTTACTAGATAAGTAAAGACAGTTCTGGATATCTCCCTAATCATCATGTAGGACCCCGCCAGCAAACAAGTGTTCATGTTGCTACTGATAAATATTTTAATAAAATAATATATACGATTATAATAATCAAACAGCGTCTCTGTAAGCCTTATAGGGGAGGGTGCTCGCGGCCGGGCACGCTCAAACTGCTAGCGGCGAAATAAGAAGGCTAGTCGCGGGTTCGTAAGGCTGACAACCGCGCGCGCGTATCAGCCGAGTAAGCGGACGGCTCAAACAGCGAGCTAGATACGATAAGGCTTACGAGCGTGCGCGTGCGCCTACTAGCTATACGAGCTACGGCACACGACCAGCGCTGCTTGAAGCTATCCGATACGCTTGGGACTCCCGCGTTATCTCTCTCTAAGGGTCAAATTGCGTTACTAACAGCTCCAGTTTATAGCTTGTAGTTTACACTAAACTCTGAAAGACATCACACCCTATTAGCTGCGGGAGATAAGTTAAAATTTATAGTTCACGAGTTGTCAAAATAAGTAGCCGAAGAAATAAAAATACGTATTAACCGCTGTCGACACAACTGTTTTTCTTTTTTAATATGATTTAATTACTAAACATTAAAAATCGCCATCATACAAATTTAATAGATAAAGTGAAAAATGTACGGATCTCGCATTTTTCATCTCCATCGTCTATTTACGTGCAGTTATGTGACGAAGATATTCAATATAATTCGTTGGAAAGAGAAATGTATTATTACTATGGTGCTGCAAATTGTAAATTTTTTGATACAGATGAAACTCAAACTTCAGAAATTGCTGACACGGTGTGTTTGAAACAATTTAAAATATCGGAATTAAAAGTAAGTACATCCAAGTAAATAATTTTTTATAATAAATTTTAAATAAATTTTAAATAAATTTACTAACAATATTTTTCTTTTAGTCTCGAATGAATATAACAATCAAGTGTAGAAATAAATGGATAAGATGTCTGACTTGCGAAGAAAATCCTCGACGTTGTAAAATGATCGATACAGGAATCACGTTCAATTTGTATCGTACAAATGAAGTGAACGGTATTTATGAACTAGATCATCAATTTTTAACATTACCTCCGAGAGCAATTTTATGCGGATTGGGAAAAATTGTACCTCTTTCATCCACGGGATATCAATGGTCGAGTAGAGCATGCGAATTGTTTCAAAATTTAACAAAAAACCAGAATTTACAGGCGTATTTTATGGAAAAAGGAATATTGGAAAATACTTACTACATTTTTTTAACTTGTACCAGTAAACATACAGGCACTAGTCTCCATCTAAATATCGCACTATGTGCTTTCGATGTAGCTGTGAGGGACGTCGTAGGATTTCACCATCCTATATGGCCAAACGATCCATGTTGTAAAGATTGATACACAAAGTTTATTTTTCTACTTATTATATAAAAATGCTGAATTTTTATCAATGAATATTTGTGCAATAATTAATATATTTATAAAATATAAAAAGTGATTCAAATTAAAATAATATGTTCATATTAAATAATTTAAATGAAGACTATGTTATTTATATTAAATAATTTTATTAGAAAATTTAGAATTATTTTTATAAGAAAAATTGTATTACGATGGTAACCTGTAAATAAAATATTAAACAATAAAAGAAATAAAAAATATTTGGGTACATTTAAAAAATTTATTTTTTATCCTTAAAAATACATTGATGTAAAAAATACATAGGCTTACATATTATTTATCAATTAGTTTTACAAAATATTCTTAATGTAAATTTACAGACGCAACTTTAACAATTCAATCACGCGTTACACAGTAATGTATATGACATCGAGTATCCTTCATTTTACATAGTAAACGATCTCGTCGTCTTATATTGTTAATCGCAAATACAACGCTATCGATCTTATTTTCGTCGATTATGTTAACAATTTTCGATATATAAACATCTTTACAAAGTCTTTTGCATTCGTCCCATTTCGTTATTAACGGTCTGTAACAAAATCGATCTCGACACACTTCATTATCGCACATTACACAAATTTGTCTTCGAAAATAACCTTTTAATAATACAGAAACAGTAATATTATTATTGTGTTTTAATAAATCCACGGTTCTCATCATGTGCTTATACATGGTCATTTGATTATTTTTTTTTAATAAAATTAAATTATGTATAACTCTATGCCAGGCTATACCTTCTAATGATTGTTTATATTGGGGCCTATAACGACATCTTGGTACGCGACAATTTATATCGCCACAGCATTCTTCATCGCCATATCGTCGAAGAAATTCGATAGTTCCTATAAAAATAAAACCTTTGTTAAAATTAAGTTTTGAAACCATAAGGGTACGATTTATCATTAGAAATAAAACGTCTTTTTTTAATAACGACCGAGCAAGTTTTTTCTTCAGTGCGCGATACAACTTCGTGAATAGCAGTTTTTCTAATTACGTTATTTGTTATTCGTATTACGTTCTCGTTGTCGTTAGACGGATGATATTTTTTAATTAAATCTTTTATAGTCTCGAAATTTATTTTTAGTGTATTTTCATAATTCAACCTAATTCCTTTGATTTTGCATGTATCAAAAGTTTCTCCGCTCGCCGTTTTTATACGCATCCCGTAAAATTTTGGACCCCCTGAAACAAAAGTTTCTATATACGCGTTTTCACCGTAACACTCAAGTTCGTTCGTCATTTGACCTAACAATGGCCCTGTCGGCGGTTCATATTCTTCGCTACCATCATTACGACTGAGGTATATGACTGAATCTGTATCATAATACAACACTCTGTCGTCCAAACAATACAAATATTTGTATAATTCTAGTCGCGCTTGTGCCGTAGTATAGGCTGCTATAACTACGTTAGTACAAGGCGATGAGGAAATACATTCTTCTTTGTATTTCCACGATATGTACATTACTTCCTCATTGATGGGCAAACAATGTTGAATTATTTTTTCCGGATCTGTCAAATAGTTTACAAACTCTTGAAAAGTCCGAACTATCGAAGTTTGAGACAGGTTGTCTCGCTGCCCAAACTTTCCCCAAAATGAATTGAGGCATAATTTTGCGACAGATCGCATACCAGGATTATTTTTTATTTTTTCATAATCCAAAGTTACCCCCTCTTCTTGCTTATATTTATTTAAATAGTTAATTTTTTCTTCCTCTGTTTTTATATCGGAAGGCCAACCGCTCGATTCTTGTTTTATTTTTAAAAATGTATTAATATATTCAGTAAATAGGCCGCCAGATCTAGTGTCGGGATTGTATTTTGTTACTTGATATTGCCAAATAACATAAATTTTTATCAATACGTATCCCAACTCTAGAGCTTTTTTTATTTCGGTGGAAACCCAAGTTCCGGATAATATACGCTCTTTAGCGCTGTGAAAGCAATCATCTTGATTTAAACTTTCACAGCAGGATCTACATAGCGGGAAAAGTAATTTATCGTGCATTTTTACAGGTAAAACCGGATGAAACAAATTCTGCGGTGGTAAAATATCGCATTTTACTAGGCCTTCTACATTTTGTGAAAAGTTTTCAAAGTTTTCACCAGTAAGATCGAAACATTCAGTAGTTGAAAAAATTTGCGGGTGTCCTATGGGGAAACTAGCTGTCTTACAAATAAACGGATATAGCGAGCACACGTCTATGTAATTTATTTTTTCGCTATTACATACATTATAATAGGTAACCACATTACCCGTGCGCCCGCCGAAAAATGCATCGCGAGGGTTTAGGGTAACATTAGCGGCCTTGGGGTGATTTTTTATATAATTTTTGATATTAGGATTAATTTTTATATTTTCATCGAAATCACATTCCCACGCTTCTATAAGATTATACCCGTAAGATTTTATTTTATTTGACATAGTACGCGTTTCCTCGTATCGTTGAGCAAACGTTTTCCCACTATTCAATATATTGTTTCTGTTTTCTTTGAAACAGCGTGGGCATCCATGATAAAAACAACCATGGTACTGAAACACAGTCCCTTTTCCGTTTTTATCATTTAAAAAACCATCAACACGCGGACCTTCTATCAAAGAATATTCTCGTGCTCTACCGGCATGAATAATTTCTTTTTTGAAAAGATTCTCCTGCCATAGCATCCATTCTACGGATTTTTGAGAATATTGTCCCCTCTTAAATATCCAGACTGAGGTATTATTCCGATTTCGTTGGCATTTAAAAACTTTTTACGAAAAACTGTGGAACAAGCGCTTGCAATAGTGACGCTTTCGCTAAACGGATCGACGTTAGCGATATCTAAAAATATTTTTCTAAAGATGATACATGCTTGTCGTAAAATATTTACGTCCTGCACACAATATTCTATCAATTCTTTTTTCAAATCAAATTCTTCGTGTGCTACGCTATCGTACCATTTGAAAAATTGTATACGCTCGTCGGTACTCATGCTGTCGGGCGAATACGCAGAAGAGGGAGGGTATGGTCCTATATAATTTTCGTTTTCTTTGGTGTTGTATAAATGAGGAAAATAGCCTTTTTTTTCTCCTTCGGGGAGACCGAATGTTTTCGGTAAATTAGCTAGTTTCATTGGCATATAATTTAAACTGTCAATGAATTTAGTTAAACCTACTTGTAATTTAATTATATTCCTACCGTTTAATATTACATGAGGAACCAACTTTTTCTCATGATCCATAATATATTTTAAAATAAATTGGACATCAAAACTTTTAGCGTTATGCGCAATACAAATAAAAGATGAAAAATTTCTTTTTGTTGTACGGACGGCAAAATTTACAAAATTCTTTAAACATTCGTCCCCTGTAAAAATGTGTTGTCTAACACCACAAAAACTACACAACCTGCACATATCTGGTTCTCCCACACAAACTTCACAACAAACCTGTGCGACACATAAATTTGGTATGTGTATAAATGTATTGTTAGATTCCCCAATCGTTCATCCTGTCGCGTTTCGAAGTCGTAAAAGATATAACAATTTTCCGGTGACTTTCTATTTTTTTTTTTACTTTTATTAATAACAGGCATAAAACAAAATGAATTTATATCATGAGTAATTTTACAAGTTTTACAATATTTTTTCCCGCATTCGTGTTTGACACCCTTTGTTTCATCGCAGAATTTTAAACACGTTTGACAAATCTTTATGGTATCACAAATTGATTTTGTACATCTACTTTTCTTCTTTTCATTTCGCGAAAGTGATCCTACCTTTTTATGATATGTAAAGCACATTTGGGAATAAAACTCACGCCCACAATCATCGCATCGGATTTTGTTTTCCATGTTATTATTATTCGCACAATTTGGTGTTCCATTACACGCAGAACAGACGTTGTTACACTTATGACTTAAAATTTTTTTATAAGCTACATTACAAGGATTACAGTAATACATTTTTGCCTTCATACCCCAAAGATTTAAAATTAAATCATAATGTTTACTAGTATTATAATACAAAATATTTATAAAATATTTATAATCGCGCTGTATGTCTACGCTACCGTCATAAATCGGCGAAACACCTGTTCCAAACGTTTCATATTCGTAAACTTTTATGCATACATTTTGACAAGAAAAGTAACGTTGGAAACGCGCAATTTCGCGTATTCCACATCCTTCATTTTCGCTTAAATTTATATTACAAATTTTGAGTAACTGTAATGCTCTTAGTTTTTGCTGTGCTGACGTTTTTATATTTTTCCACGATTTTCTCCATTCTTCGCTACTATTTTGTTTCATAAAAATTTCCCCACATGCTAACGCGCGTGGTAAACATAAATTATCAGTATTAGAAATTTTTAAAACCCCATTTTTAACATTACTTAGAAAATTATACGTTTCCGAACCGCCTCTACCGATCGGTATCTCAACATACGTGATATCCAATAATAAAGTTTCGTTTAATTTAAAATCACTATTGCTTTGAATTACGCTACTAAATAAATTCCATAGGCTATCGAAATTTAAATCTGTAATGTGTCGAAAACTTAAATATGCATCGCCCTTATTAAATTCTTTCGACCTAATTATAATTCCTACTTTATAGTTTTCACCGCACTTTGATTTAACGTTAACTACAATTTCGCGCATAGCACTCTCTAACCACTGAATTATATTTTCGCCGTGTAAAGGCTCATTTATTTTTAATTCTAAAACGCGAGAGGTCATTCTAAAATTACGATTGTATCGCATAGATTCATTAATTAGAGAAATTTTTGGTACATTACCATGAGCAATTCTGTTCTCTTCTTCCTCTTCGTCCTCTTCTTCCTCTTCGTTATTTCTTCCTGCACCTACTTGCACAACACACGACACATTATCGTAGTTATTATAATTTTGTTTCATAGAACCACTATTTTCACACACTGTTACACTTTCTTCTTCATGACACGTGCTTTCTATCTCTTGTTGCTGTTGCTGCTGCTGTTGCTGTTGCTGCTGCTGTTGGACTTGCTGCTGTTGTTGGACTTGCTGTTGTTGTTGGACTTGCTGCTGTTGTTGGACTTGTTGCTGCTGTTGCTGGACTTGCTGCTGCTGTTGTTGTGACGCCTGTTGTTGCGACTGTTGTTGCTGCTGGATATTTTCTGAAAACAAAAAAATAATTAAAATTTAATTTGTATATAAATTTTTTATATGTAATGAAAAATATTGAAATATAAAATCTAACTTCAAGCTTCTGGCTCTCCCGAAAACATTCAAATAATCTTTCTATTTCGTCAGATGTGGGAGGATAAAATCTAGGTTGACTATAATATTGTATAATCAACCAATCGGCTACATCACGGCCTGTACTTATTAAACTATTTCCCGATGGTAATCGAGGACTATCCCGAAAAACTAGAAGCATGAAGTCAATATATTATATTTATAATATTCATTTTTTTTAATTATTTTAATTACCTTTTTGTACAGCAATGGCAATCTTTTTGTCATTACTAATCATTCTTTTATACCCTGAAGTAGACGGCTCACAGTCCCATGACGTACGGAAAGATGCTAGTTTCCTTTTGCAATTTAATTTAACTACTTGTTTTTCTGTCTCCTCGTCTGCCTCATCCGGTGAAGTGAATCCATTTTCAGCTTCTACAGCATTCAACAGGCGTACCATGCGTGACAACTGCACCACTTCTTCTTTACCACCCGCTAAGTGTAAATCTTTAGCGTGATCTGGTATATCCCTCGGATCGTTTTCAAAAAATCTACTCACTAAATAAAAGAAAGATTAGTATATAATAATAATAAATATTTTTATAAATATAATATTTTTTATAAATACAATAAAAATTACTCACTTATTTCACGGTATCTTTTAAGCAGTCTATTTAAGTAAAAGGGGTGCCTTTTCGTTTTTGATCGGTAAGCTAATATATCGCCGACTACAATAACTGCTGTTTCACTATGACGCAATGCTAGGTCATACATCATTGCTATCTCAAGCGGATTTGTCCGCTGATCGAAAATTTTAGCTAATTCACCGGCTAATGTTGTAAAACTCATTAACATTAGCGTATCCCACCACTCGTCATTGTACACACGCCTAAAATGTTCTTGGCCTATACACAAAAAAGGCAACGCACCGCGCAACGACACTTCGCAATTTTTCCGTTTTTTCATCATCGTTCATCACGAGAATATCGTCGACAGAGTGATCGTTAGATGCCATTGTTATTTTTAAATTTTTAAAAATTTTCAATTTTTGAAAAAAAACTTTGAAAAACACTTCCTAATGTAGTAAAGTCTAGAGTTGAACTGATACTCTTTTCTATGGCACTCTTATTTTTATAACCTCTGACCCTCTTTTTTCCGAGTTTTCAAATATATTTTCAAATATATTTTCAAAAGATATGAAACCGTAGCTTAAAAGTTTAAGTCGTAAAGTATTGAATTTAGCTTTAATTTTAAAATATGTGATGTATAAAATACATCACAAGTAATAAAATTTAAATTTTTGGTTATTAAATATAAAAAGCGAATTTATAACAAGCGAGCGCACTTATTTATTCTTAAATTTAGAAATCTTAGGTTTTACTTTTGTAACGTTCTTTAAAATGATTTTTTTTATAAGTGTAATAAAAAGACAGATGTAAAAGGAGAGTTGAGAAAACTAGAGAGGAAAACCAAAAATAAAAATAAAATAATTAATAGTTATTTACATAGGAGCGAGAAGGATAGATAACACAAACGCAATCAGGCTCAACACAGAAGAGGAGCAGTCTGTACATTAGATATATATGTATATATATATATACAGAATAGAATAAAACGTACAAGACATGGAACCGCTGAGTTCGAGAAAGAAGAAGGGATATGTACAGATATATAGAGATAATGTGTATATATACCTATAGATATATACGCATACTTAGATATTTCAACGTCGCACCATACACATGTGGAATCGACCAAAGAGGAATAGCTACGAGTAGAAATCTTCGATAATCGATGTTTCTACTGCGTGAAGCAACATAGCAACTTCGAATACAGTACAAATTTTACTAGAGCGATAGAGATAGAAGATCCGCGACCAAGAGTCGATTAAGCTGTCGATAGCGACTCATAACTGAAGAGATCAAAGTAGAAACTAAGACGCGACGAGAAAGAAGGATGGAAAATGGAGAGTGACTAGGTGCGACAGAGATGGACAACAGAGCGAAGGGGAATGTAATTTCCTTCTTCTTGAAAGAAGAGGATTCTTGCATAAGCCGTCAACGAGAGCGCACGTAAACAGAAGTCTTGACTGAACCGGCATTGGGAGCACACGTGCAGAGTTTTTTTCTTAAGACTCTTGATTTAGCAGCCATCGAGTGCACTCGAGAATAGAAAAGAAAGTCTATTTATTTATCTTTAAATTGAATTGAAGAGAGGATTGGAGAAAAAGGAGTAACAAAAGGAGAGATTTGAGCAGCGAAGCCGTGAGACCGTACCATCAAGGAAAGGAAAGAGAAGTCAAACTACGGTGAATACCTCCAGCGGCGACGACTCGGCGACCGATCCCCCACTGGGCCACCATTGTTTCGACCATACGATTTCCTCCTTGTCGACCAGCTCTACGTTATTCTTCGTTGCATCATTGAGGAAAATCTTCAGCAAGCGACCGTAAGTGGAACTCTGCCAACGGGTTAGCAAGTAAGAATTAGTAAAATTATCTTTTCTGTTGGTTTTTCCCATCATGTCTTTCAATTCTCCTTAAGAGATATAATTTTGCGTTGTTAGTAATATAATAGTGTTTTATTGATTGCGACCGCGAACAAATTAAAATTAAAATCAGTGCGGGTTAGTGGAAATATAAAGAAAGATATAAAAAAACCGAAAATTAAGTGAAAATCATAAGAAAAGAGAACGCCACGTGTAAAGGCGCTTTATTCGGCGACGCGACGCCATTTTGTGTTGTAAATTAAATGAGAAATTCTTAATATCTGCTTTTATTAAATTTTGATTAGGAATCTGAAGATTATAAAAGAAAAAATAGTGACGCGGCGGCCATTGCGAAAGTGTGCGAGCGAGATAGCTATACGTTAGCTATTAAATAAAATCTAAAGTTCTTGATTATTTGATACGGAGTAGTGCGAGCGATATTAATCTTAACTCCTTAAAATTTTATTGAATTGTGAATTGTAATTTGTTAGGTTGTGCGACTGCGCGGCAGGAAAATCGGGCGACGCGTAAATTAATTGACAAATAATTATTCTTTGTACGGTGTTAACCTAGAAAGTGGTTAAATCAATTGCACGTGTAATAGGATTATAAATTCTTGATTTCCCGCACACGCGCATAGCCTAATTATAATCGAGCAATTAGAGCAGCGTTTCTTTTTTTTTTTGTAATATATAATGAAATTTCTTTTAATTTAATAATATAAGAAGTTTAAAGTCTAAGTTTAAATAGAGAGTCAACTGCTTCTTTTTCCTTTTCCTCTTTTCAGGTTAAAAATTATAAGTTGAAGAAAATTAATTATAGTACTTATTTTTCTTAAATAATTAGAGTTATTTAATATCAATAGTTTTTTTTTATCATACAAATCAAAAATTAAATTGCTTTCATATATTAAAAGATTGTTAAGTTTAACTTCCTAAGTTTTCTTTTTAAATTCATAAAATTATATTGAATTTTTTTTGGGACCACTCTGATCGTTATAGAACCAGCCTACAACCCGAGGTAGGCCAGTAAGTATTGACCCCCTCTGCAGTTGCTCTATCCAGCTAGCTGAGCAGGGTTCACTGGCGCTCAATTAAAAACATTTATAAATTTTGTGAATCCAGGTAAGTTCGTGGCTTCGGGGATTCACTCGGAGGTCCGGGGAATTTGCCACGTAACAAACTGGCGCCCAACGTGGGGCTATTAAATACGAAATTACGTGGTTCGACGCGACGCGATTTTGAGGTTAGGTTCGAAAAATTTTCAAATTTTGTGATTTTTGCGTAAGGAAAACCAACAGAAGACCTGTGCTCAGTGTTTGATAAAGATTTAGCTTCGTGTTTAAATTCATATTTAAAATTGCTGCGTAAATTCATAGAAAACATAAAATTAAAGTTTTAAGAGAGAGTGCAATTAATTAAAGTGGTGAAAGAAATTGCGCATTGAGAACAGGTGTTAGCGCGTGCGTTATTTATAATTGCGAACATATTTATTGAATATTTTTAACATATATAAATATAAAATAAATAGTAATTATCTCTCTTCTGCTCATATATCTAAAAACTCAAAGTGTTAAGAGATATTAGATATAGGTGCAATTGATAAAATTGTAAATCACAAGTGTGAGCACCCATTTTGTCCCCAAAGTGAGTAGATTACAGGATAATTAGTAAAAATTCTGATTTATATTAGATATAATTATTGCAAAAATCCTGTAATCTGCATAAATAGTAATTTTTTTCCTCTCTTTCTTTCTTTTGAAAGTTTAAAAGAGGTGGTTTAAAAGTCCTGGTGTTACCCTTAGCTACATTGCATCGTTGCTACCAGTGTTATAGTATATAATTTCTCTGAAAAGTCGAATTTTTTTTTTGCGTTATTTCTTTCAGGAAGAAATTTCAAGATAGTATTATAACTCAAGAGTGAAGAGTATTTAACATATTGTAATATAAGAAAAATTTTTATATTTAAAACCTTATCCCAAAATTCCTACCTACAATTGTTTTATTTATTATATCATATTTTTATATATATATACACATTATTTTTTTTATCACTGGTAGCACGGTTATCCCTATTCGACCCTTAAGGCGACCAAAATTAAGATCATTGTGTGCTTTTGCTCGTGTCGTTTTCGTCTCTATTTGAAGTATCTAGAGACACAAATTAGCTCGTTAGTAACCCGTTTTTGTTCTTCTTATAATTCGGTTTTATCGTCAAGAAATTTAGAATAAAATGAAACGTTGTGCTGCTATCGACGCGACCACGAGCAAACAGGGCCAAGGTTGGAAAGGTCTCCTTAAAGAAAATAGGGATCTGAGGAAATTAGCCAGGTGTATAAGAGCGCTGCAGCCGAAGGAATTAATAGAACAGCTGGACCAAAGGGACCTTAGTACCCATGGAGACATAGATGTATTGAAAGAAAGAATGATAAGGTACAACATTAGTAAGTGCCAACCAGAAATTGATGTTGGGTGGAATCCATTCATTGATGAAAGGGGATTGGAGATGCCAGCGACCACTGCAGCGTTGAATATAATGGAAGAAGTTCCAGACGTAGATGTTAGGAAAAAGAGAGGCCGACCACCCAAGAAAGTATCAAAAGAAAAAGCTACGGAATCGGAAGCGTGGGAAACCAGTTCACAAAGTGAGCTTGATGTTTCGGAGAAAAGAGTTATTGATATTCATAGCCCAAGCACTAACGCAACAGGACAAATGATACCCCTACCAATGAATGCGACACCTTCAGCGAACTTGGGACGAACAACGGTTACCCTTAAAGCATCTCTGGCTAAGTTGGCTATGATACCTGGATTACAAGAATTCTTGAAGAGAGCAGACTTTGAAGTGGCAATGATGTCACAATATACAACTACTCCACAAAGTAGTATGAGATCACCGGATTCGAGTAACCCGGAGATACAGGCTCAAAGCGAAACAACGGGAAATAATGAGCAAATAGAGATAATAGAAGAGCAAAACGAGAACCAAGGAACGGAAAACCTTAATAGAAGAACAACACCATCAAGACAGACAGCGCACGCTAATAGACAGCAGAGACCTCCGCCGCGACCTCAACAAGAACCAATGGATTCCGATAATGCGATGAAAGAAACGTACGAGCACTTACTGAAAATGATGCAGAGAAGTAGATTAAATAGCGAAACACCTAAGAGAAGTAAGCAAGCGAAGTCAAAAATAGATAAGGGTTTACAACAGAAAATAAGAAGAGTGACAGAACGATTGACGAGAGAGACAACACGTAGCAAATCAGGGACAGAAACCTCTACGAATTCAACAAATAGTCATCATAGAAGACCTGAGGATGAGAGTTACAGCGAAGAAGAGGAAACTTCAAGTGAGAGCTCAAGCTACGAATCTAGCGATAGTGATGAGGACCCTATGCCGCCAAAAGAGAAATATACAAGTAAGAAAAAGAGGCGTCATCATAAGAAACGGCCATCAGACTCGGACACGTACAGCAGTGATAGCGACGCGCCGACCAGAAGACATAAAAAGAAGAGTAAATGTAAGAAGAGTTCACATAAACGTAGTGGAGAAAGATGCGTTAGAATTCTGAAAGACTGGAACCTGAAGTTCTCAGGTGAAGGCAAAGAAGGGCCAGAAGACTTTCTAAGACGTTTAGGAAAGTGTAAAAAGAATTCAGAATTAAAAACTGAAGAAATTCTGAACGCACTACCTTCAGTCCTATCAGAATCAGCAAGCAGATGGTTTGATGGCGCTGAAAAAGAGATTCGTACATGGAAAGAGTTTAAGAAAGCTTTTAGACATAGATTCGTTGGTGAGTTACATAAAGTAGATATCTGGGAAGAATTAAGAGCAAGAACACAAGCAAGAGGAGAATTAATTACCAACTATCTCGATTGCGTAAAAATAATAATTGGACATTTCAAGCGACCACCGTCGCTCAGAAGTATATTGGATGTAGTCTATTGTAATTTGCTGCCAGAATACAGAAAACATATGGCAGATAAAACAATAGATTCCTTTATCGCAATCGAGAAGTATGGACACCGGCTAGAGCGACAGAAAGACTTAGATAAGCGCTACACACCACCACCACCAAAAGAGTCTTCTAAAATACCTGGTGCGGCTTACAAGGGCGCAATAAGACAGAATAAAGTGGCTGCTGTTAAACAAGAGAGTGAAAGCGAAGAAGAGATAGAAAATAAGAGTATGAAAAAGGGCGGAGAGCAAAAGAAAACGAGAAACAGGACGAAGAAAACAAGCGTAAAAGAGGAGCCAATAGCAGCAGTACAAGCAACAGAGATTAATGCGAGCATTCCTACCGAACAACCCAGAGCAGACCAACAATTCACCGGACCTCAAGCGACGTATGCGACAGTTCCAACAAAGAACGTAGCACCGAACGCAATAGAGAATGCTTATAGGCAAAATTATTATCCAATGACTCAGACATCACAAGCTTGGTCGAATCAAAGGCAGTATCGACCAAACACACCTCCAATACAAAGAAGGTGGGATAATAACCCAGCCAATAGGAATTATTCGTCGCGACCATGGGGTAATGATCGACCAGCTAGAAGTCCACAAGGAGAAAGACGCACACTACCAGCAAGTGGTTCACCATTTTATGGACCATGCTATACATGTCAAAGAGTAGGACATAGAGCATCAGAATGTCCACAAAGAACATGTTATTCATGTGGTGTGATAGGTCATAGTGCAAATGAGTGTCCAAATAAAATGGCCAAAATGAGTTGTCAGGTGTGTGGACAACAAGGCACAGTATTCAAAAACTGCAACAACTGTGCACAGCTAAGAGCAAGTTTGGGAAACGGACAAGCGGGGGAGCAGAATCAAGAGCTGTTCCCCCAGACATACAGCGCCGCGACCCAGAGCCAATAAAAGAAAGCGAGCAAACTAAGATAAGAGAGAGCAATAGAGGAGCAAGACCTAAGAGTAAAGAGCAAATAAAGAAGAGTGAAGAGCGAATAAACAGAAATAGAAATTCAATAGAAAAGAGTAAAGAAACAAGAGAGCAAATAGATAAGAGAGATAAAATAGTAGAAAAAGAGTATGAGAATATAGAAATCAAGAGCAAAATAAAAAGAAAAAGAGTGAGTACAGAGGCTAGGGAGGGGGTAACTAGTTCTAAATTGCCAAATATTGAAGGAGCAAATGCTCAAACAATCGCATCGCAAGCAAAGAGTGACGCTCCATCAATGTATGCATGGCCAAACTTAGAGCAATTACCAAGAAGTGCAGAAAACCAATGGAAAGACATCGAAGAACCAACGACAACTCAGTTCGATCAAACGTCGATCAATACGAAAGCTTTGGAAAACGTAAGACTTGCGACGCCAGATGAAGTGAGGAACATAGTTAACAAATTAATAGTTGACAAGTTCCCAAAATCTGACGAAGAAGCAGATAATAAAAGCGTCCGTATAACAAATCAGACAAAAGAAGAGAACACAGAGCAAATCAACGGAACTATAAGATGGGAATTCCATGAAAATTCTGCACATGGTGATTTACTTCCTAATGGCAAAAATAAAGAGAGAGCAAATATACAGAAAAACAAAACAACGGAAGCAACAAGAGAAAAGGAGAATAAAAGTCAAACAGAGATAGACAGAAAAGAGCAAACAGATATAGAGCACCACCAAGAAAGAGCGAAAACAAATCAAAATATAGGAAATTATGATTTTATTGGAAGCCCAGTCGCCGCAATCGGAAGTGAAAATAGACATATGCTCAACGTTGTCATCGGAGGACGTTGTAGAAAAGCTTTATTCGACTCAGGTGCGACCATATCAATAGTAGGAGCAGAAATTGCAGAACAGTTCAAAGATAGGCTAGAACCTGCTCAAACCAGAATCTATGGTGCTATAGGAGGACATGTGCGACCATTAGGAACCCTAAAACTAAAATTAGATGTTGATGGTCATGTACACACTCTACCAGTTAGAGCACTAAAAGAACTGGATCAGGAGATGGTTTTAGGGATGGATTTTTGCAATCTATGGGACGTTGATACACGACTGGCAAGAGGATTATGGAGAGTGCATGAAGGAGAGTGGCATAAATTCCATGATGAAGATGGAAATGAAGAAGTGCAATTATTTGGAGAATGTGCAGGAATAAGAGAAATTAATAATACTCGAAGAATGAGGATCAACAAACTAGTATTACAAGATGCTCATCATGCACCCTCTATGGGAGATTTAGGGGTGGGGAAGTCTTACGATAAAATCGTAAGTATTATTGACCAGGTGGAAATGAAAGCGACCAAACCGATAGGAAAAATAGATCCAGAAAGATGGAAAGATAGAATGAGGAGGCTAGATGCATCAAGAGATTTAGTGGACAAATTTATAGATCATACTCAAGAGAAAGAAGAAAATAGATATAATAAAGGGAAACGCGACGTTAGAGATTTAGTGACGCGACGCGCTTACGTGTTATCAAATGCAGTACAACGTTTTTCCGCGAAACTAACACCTAAATACGAAGGGCCATATAAAATCTTAGAGGTGAAATCACCTACGGTTTATATAGTAGAGACGGAAACGAATAAAAAAATAGCAAAAGCGCACGTAAACAATCTAAAGCGATATATATACCACCGCGAAACCTGAAATAAGATGGAATTTAAAACGAGCTAAAATTCTAACAAACAAGCGACCACCAGGCACCACAGTAGAATTAAATTTATAAATATCTAATGTTTTAAAGTGCAAGTTTTTTTTTAAGGGTGATAAAATGGGTGATAGGATAAAACTGTACAAATTTTTTTTTTGGCGTAGATAAGGCGATATAGGATAGATTAGCGAGCGAACTATATTTAAGTTAAAATTAGAAATAGCGATATAATTAACAACTAATTCAGCGATAGAAGCGAGTTAAACGGTCCACTGCGTGTCCCGCTTAAGGGAGGGGGAATTTGTGATGTATAAAATACATCACAAGTAATAAAATTTAAATTTTTGGTTATTAAATATAAAAAGCGAATTTATAACAAGCGAGCGTACTTATTTATTCTTAAATTTAGAAATCTTAGGTTTTACTTTTGTAACGTTCTTTAAAATGATTTTTTTTATAAGTGTAATAAAAAGACAGATGTAAAAGGAGAGTTGAGAAAACTAGAGAGGAAAACCAAAAATAAAAATAAAATAATTAATAGTTATTTACATAGGAGCGAGAAGGATAGATAACACAAACGCAATCAGGCTCAACACAGAAGAGGAGCAGTCTGTACATTAGATATATATGTATATATATATATACAGAATAGAATAAAACGTACAAGACATGGAACCGCTGAGTTCGAGAAAGAAGAAGGGATATGTACAGATATATAGAGATAATGTGTATATATACCTATAGATATATACGCATACTTAGATATTTCAACGTCGCACCATACACATGTGGAATCGACCAAAGAGGAATAGCTACGAGTAGAAATCTTCGATAATCGATGTTTCTACTGCGTGAAGCAACATAGCAACTTCGAATACAGTACAAATTTTACTAGAGCGATAGAGATAGAAGATCCGCGACCAAGAGTCGATTAAGCTGTCGATAGCGACTCATAACTGAAGAGATCAAAGTAGAAACTAAGACGCGACGAGAAAGAAGGATGGAAAATGGAGAGTGACTAGGTGCGACAGAGATGGACAACAGAGCGAAGGGGAATGTAATTTCCTTCTTCTTGAAAGAAGAGGATTCTTGCATAAGCCGTCAACGAGAGCGCACGTAAACAGAAGTCTTGACTGAACCGGCATTGGGAGCACACGTGCAGAGTTTTTTTCTTAAGACTCTTGATTTAGCAGCCATCGAGTGCACTCGAGAATAGAAAAGAAAGTCTATTTATTTATCTTTAAATTGAATTGAAGAGAGGATTGGAGAAAAAGGAGTAACAAAAGGAGAGATTTGAGCAGCGAAGCCGTGAGACCGTACCATCAAGGAAAGGAAAGAGAAGTCAAACTACGGTGAATACCTCCAGCGGCGACGACTCGGCGACCGATCCCCCACTGGGCCACCATTGTTTCGACCATACGATTTCCTCCTTGTCGACCAGCTCTACGTTATTCTTCGTTGCATCATTGAGGAAAATCTTCAGCAAGCGACCGTAAGTGGAACTCTGCCAACGGGTTAGCAAGTAAGAATTAGTAAAATTATCTTTTCTGTTGGTTTTTCCCATCATGTCTTTCAATTCTCCTTAAGAGATATAATTTTGCGTTGTTAGTAATATAATAGTGTTTTATTGATTGCGACCGCGAACAAATTAAAATTAAAATCAGTGCGGGTTAGTGGAAATATAAAGAAAGATATAAAAAACCGAAAATTAAGTGAAAATCATAAGAAAAGAGAACGCCACGTGTAAAGGCGCTTTATTCGGCGACGCGACGCCATTTTGTGTTGTAAATTAAATGAGAAATTCTTAATATCTGCTTTTATTAAATTTTGATTAGGAATCTGAAGATTATAAAAGAAAAAATAGTGACGCGGCGGCCATTGCGAAAGTGTGCGAGCGAGATAGCTATACGTTAGCTATTAAATAAAATCTAAAGTTCTTGATTATTTGATACGGAGTAGTGCGAGCGATATTAATCTTAACTCCTTAAAATTTTATTGAATTGTGAATTGTAATTTGTTAGGTTGTGCGACTGCGCGGCAGGAAAATCGGGCGACGCGTAAATTAATTGACAAATAATTATTCTTTGTACGGTGTTAACCTAGAAAGTGGTTAAATCAATTGCACGTGTAATAGGATTATAAATTCTTGATTTCCCGCACACGCGCATAGCCTAATTATAATCGAGCAATTAGAGCAGCGTTTCTTTTTTTTTTTGTAATATATAATGAAATTTCTTTTAATTTAATAATATAAGAAGTTTAAAGTCTAAGTTTAAATAGAGAGTCAACTGCTTCTTTTTCCTTTTTCCTCTTTTCAGGTTAAAAATTATAAGTTGAAGAAAATTAATTATAGTACTTATTTTTCTTAAATAATTAGAGTTATTTAATATCAATAGTTTTTTTTTATCATACAAATCAAAAATTAAATTGCTTTCATATATTAAAAGATTGTTAAGTTTAACTTCCTAAGTTTTCTTTTTAAATTCATAAAATTATATTGAATTTTTTTTGGGACCACTCTGATCGTTATAGAACCAGCCTACAACCCGAGGTAGGCCAGTAAGTATTGACCCCCTCTGCAGTTGCTCTATCCAGCTAGCTGAGCAGGGTTCACTGGCGCTCAATTAAAAACATTTATAAATTTTGTGAACCCAGGTAAGTTCGTGGCTTCGGGGATTCACTCGGAGGTCCGGGGAATTTGCCACGTAACAAATATAAGATAAATATTTCACTTACGCAATAAGACGGTGCATAATATTTACGATCAATAAATTTTTAATTTTCGATCCAGCTTCTTTTTTTTATCATTACTCGAATGCGAGATAAAAAAATATACATAAACTAGATAAGAGATTATCGAGAACATTCTATCGCTTCCGCAGCGCATATCGATGTATGCCTACACCCTATAGGGTCTAGTCACATAGTTTTTCTGATGCCTCAACAGTCGTGCAACTTGACCGCTCTAAGAATCATCTTAGCATTACTCGATACTTTACTCGAGTGTAGAATAATAAAATACTGAATTTTACGACTTTTTCGGGTTTGTGGTCTAACAGACAAGTGTGTAAAAAATTTTCAAGTAAAATATAGTGGCTGCTTCGTTTAAAATGAATCAAGCTATACTGAAAAGAAAAATAAATCTCGAGACTTCCCAAGAAGTAGAAAAAAATAAGCAAGTACCAAAAATTATAATGACCGAAACTTATAATGATAGGCCGAAAACGTATTCAAACGTTACTTTACTTGCAACCACTTATCCGCTCAATAACTCAGCCAGTAAAAGAGCAACGGTTGGATTGCATTTCAATCAAGAAAATAAATCTTTTGTACCATCTATACAATTAAGAAATAACCAAAATTTACATGGTTTGCTTTTGGATTCGGCCAAATGGTCCAAATTACAAAATTATTTTCAAGACATTGGTATGTATTTTAAACCTGAAGGTCTTAACTCTCCAACCAAAATTCAGCTCGACGAAATAGATTTAAAATTCACCACATCTTACGGAACAAAATCAATTATTTTGGATAAAAAAGAGACGATGAGGATGATGCAGAAAATAAGTGCAAGAAAAGAAAAAATTATTCACCAGCCATAATTATGCAGAAAAGCACATTTTACGGATTGAGAGACGCTACTGTGTGCATCGACGAACGATTTAATCGTATTCAACGTGTTGTGCAACAAGTTAATGACTGTAAGGATCACATACTTCAAGAATTAATAGTTTTAGTTAGTGATTCAGATTTACGAAAAAAAAAACGGCGATCTCATTGTGAAAAATATATTATACAAGAATATGTATCAAATTAAAGATATTGTAAAAAGCAAATTCGATGCTTCGATACACAATGTTTTTCTAGAATTTTATTTTGATATTGTTTATTTTGAATTAGCTGTATTTCACTACGAATTATTTTACGATGAACTTACCGAAATCAATTCTAATGAATTTCTAATTGAATCTCAAATAATGTAAAATACATTTTGTCTTATTTTAAATAAAAAATCACTTACCAGACACTTTTATTTTTTATCACCTTATCATACCCTAAAAAAATATGAAAAATAACTTTTTCTCGACTTTCTTTAAATTTTAATCTTTTCATTTCTTATCTCACTTTTTAAATTACATCTTTAAAAAGAAAACTGAAAATTTAGTCATCCCTCTCTTTGATAATTATCTTATCGCGTGCCTATAAATTAATAGTAACGGAAATTCTTTTCGAATATGTCTTATCACATCATAATTATTCTCTTAACATGTTTTGTACGTTATTTTCAACCGATACAAAAGATAATGATAGATTAAGCCTTATATTATTTAACCGAATCATGAATGTAAAAAAAGAAACAAAAAATAAAAAAGAAATTATATGTGCCCAGTGCAATCAAGTGTCTAAAGCAAAAAATATTATGTAATGTGTATACCTGTGTGTGCGTGTGTACGTATGAGTATGTGAATAACTTCCAATATTTTTTGACTTTAAATATATATGTAAATAAAAAATACATGTAAGACTTGCAAAGTCGTATTACTCCGAAACATATACTTGTATCGTCGTTGTAATAATTTTATAAAAATAAATGTATCAAACAAATATATCTCTATTTATTTCTATACCCCCTTCCACCATTTTTTCTCTAAAGTTAATATTTCATTCTTGTAATTAAAATTTTTCTTCAATTTTTACTAATTTTTAAATATAATTTTTAATAATTTATTATCATCGATATTTATTTATTATTAGCATTTATTATTAAAATTTTCTATCATCTAAAAGAGGAATATTGTGTAAAGTGAATTGTATATTACTATATATTTTTTAATAATCAATTGAGAAAAGTATTTTCATACATTGGTGTAACGCATACACCATCTAAGCATAAAGTGTATGTTAAAGTCGATATAAAAGGACAGAGATACCGGGCAAGACGGTCATTGGGTATTCTATAGGGCATAGTCTTCGGCGCCGTACGACGTACTTCGGCTTTTCCGACGAGGAGAAACGATGAGAGAGAGAGAGAGAGAGAGAAAGAGAGAGAAAGAGAGAGAGAGAGAGAGAGAGAAAGAGAGAGAAAGAGAGAGAGAGAGAGAGAGAGAGAGAGAGAGAGAGAGAGAGAGAGAGAGAGAGAGAGAGGGGAGAAATGTACTCGAGAGAGAGTGAGAGAGAGAGAGCGAGCGAGAGAGAGAGAGAGAGAGAGAGAGAGAGAGAAAACGGGTAAGCAATGTACTCGAGAGCGAATGCACTGGTCGTGCAGCATAATATAGGTCATAATATAAACATCCCAAGTTTTAGAGTACGCATGCACCCACACAAGTGTAGCGTACGCTCTAACGGGGGTCATTCTATTTCTGGCGCTGCTGTTACCCCCACCACTCGTACATCTCCACTCGTTGTTGTACACACGCTTATACGTTAATACTAGCTGGTTACACAGACACACACAGTTGTAAAGCTTATATATATATATATATATATATATATATATATATATACATACATATATATACATCACTTGTACAATGTAGTGTTGATTTTCAGGGTTTTTCTCTTTTTTCCACTTGTAAAATATCACTCTTTAAATTCGTAAATGCAGGAAAATATACAAAATCGGTAAATATATACAAATATACAAATCGGTAATATATCAATAATATTAAAAACTTGAAATATTCTAAAATTATACCAAGTGACAAACTCTCAAAAAATCCGTATCTCTTAAAAAAATTCAATTTCACTAATTTTTTCAATAATTCTTTTCAATAATTTTTTTTCAATAATCTACTGATTTTAACATTTTTCATTTTTTCATTTATTTTTTCATTTTTTCATTTATTTTTTCATTTATTATTATTAACATTTATTATTTATTATTAACATTTATTATTTATTTTTATTTTCCACGAAATTCCCGATTATCGAGAAGCGAGATAAGGCTGAGCGATAAGGCGCTCAGCAGACCGAATCGGCATACGCGTACCCCAGAACCGGCATTCTCGCCCCCGGGGGCGAGTATGGCGGGCCTCTGTGACGTCACAACTGTCTGGAGTTTACGCCCCCTTTCTACTCATATTATTATGGATTATGGTTTGAAAGTATATTCGAACATAATTATACTTGGCAATTAAATAAAAATAAAAACAAACAAATTTTTTACGAAAATTCAGACCATATTTACAAGTAATAGTTAAGATACTAGTCACTACAATTATGCATATCGCCTTTTACACTCGAGAAGTCCATCACTTTTTAGTGAGGTCTATAGCAACGCCGTTCGTATACAAAGGTTTATACAGAATTTGTGTAATCACAAATTAAGTTACTTATTTCATATCACAGACGTAAACATATATATACGAGGCTCGGGGTCAGTTCACTGATTAATAACAGTTTTTCTAATCAATAGGTAGTGTCGTTCTATGACGCACGCACGCTGCATCTCAATTAGATTAACGGCATAAAACGTCTTACCAATTGTCACACAATGTGCATGTCGCCGTAAAAATAGTTGCAGCTTTATTTATGTCTTAGAATATTATGACAAACTACCTTCAATGAACCGACAGTGACTTAGTACATAATATTTTTTTTTGATAAACTATTTTTACATATCATTTACAATTGCATCATAGATTTAAATAATAAAGGTTTTTATAACTCAAGAATTATGTATCTTACTTTTATTTTCGAGTATTATCGCAATCTTATTGGTTGTTTTGCTAATTCAGTCGTGAATCTAACGTTATTTGAAAAATTTTAAAATCGTGCTTGAATACAATTTCAAACCATGATATATAATTATATTCATACGGACTATTCACATAGTTTTTATAATAAGAATTATATTTGTATGCAATGTAAGTCTAAACGTTAAAAGTAAGGTAATACACATATTTTATTATTATACTATTTGGCATGTTAAAGGTCAGTTTTAGACGACGTTTTAGACATTGTTTACTAATCAAAAGTAGTGAAAGAACAAATTTCGTTTATTTCTAATAAAAATATATATCAGAATTGCTTTTACTTGTAAATATCTATTCATTTTAACAAATGAGAAACGGAAGCGAGTGAATTTGTTAAAATTCAAAGAACAAGCCAAAAAAATAAATATAAACTAAATATCTTTTTTAGCTATTTTCGAACGGTAAAGTAAGTCAAAAGCTGATCCTCAATTGGAAAGTGACGCCATGAAATACAATGCAAATTAAATAAAGTAGCCAAAATAAGGACTACTGACCCCGGGCAAGATGCATGGGGTCTTATAGCTCCACTAAATTTATCGATTATGATAATGTTCTAGTGTTCGAATACGTATTTATAATATTAGTGTAATTAAATACATTAAAGGCATGATGAAGCTTCCCTTTTTGATAATATTTCTAATCCAAGTTTATGAGTAAATGATGAATTTAATCGGGATCAAGAAAAAAATTTGTAGGATTCAACTTTAGTGCGGACAACTAAAGAAATCTACCGAAATCTTATACTTGACAAGTTATATACAAGTTTGCAATTAATAGTATTTTGGGGTTAGGTTTCTCAACTTTGATATCTAATTTGCGATCCACACAGTAAAAGAAATTTGTGATTTCAACATACATAAGCGTTACAAATGAAACATAAATTTTTTTGTGTGTAATTTTTGAAGTTTAAATTTTAACATAAAAATTTATGAATAATACAAAATTTTGAATAGTAAAATTTGTAAATTTTACAAATTTATTTTTCTTAAAACATAATGATTGAAATGATTAAATAATAAATAATGACTTTCTCGTAATTCTTTCTGTTAATACATTTAAAAAAAGAGAGATAAAGAAATATAAGAAAAAGGATAAAATGATGGATGTTGGAGTGGATCAATAAAATTATACTAAACTAAACTCATTTGACAATATTAAATTGTTGAAGGCCACCGTATCTCTGTCCTTTTTTAATTAAAAAATTAATTTTTTTTCCAAAATTAGCAACTAGAGGCAGAAATAAAAAGATGGTTTCAATGTGTTTAATAAAATGTAATATTTTCTCTGATTAGGATAAATTAATTTTATCGCTTCGTTTTTAAGAAAATGGAATAACTTAGAAAATAAGAAATTAATGTCAAATAATGGGATTTTCAAGTTATTCCAACTTTTCTTGAAAATAAAGCGGTGGAATTAAATTATTCTTATCAGAGAAAATGTTGCTTTCTATTATACGAATCGAAACTATCTCTTTATTTTTGCCTCGAGTTATTAGTTTTTATAAAAAATAAATTTCAAACAGATTCGGTAAAACAGGTAACTGTGTCGGTATACGGCAGACTCTGAAAGGCGACCGTAAAAAGAGCCGATCATTTTTTAATATGAATGTATCATTTATAAGTATAGAAATAGAGCCGGTTAGTGGCTCAGTCGGTAGAGCGTTGGATTCATAATCTCGGGGTTCTGAGTTGGAATCCCGCTCTCAGCAACCGATTGATAGAAGCACCACTGTAAGTTATATATGCTTTGTTCACAAACACACTTACGAATTCCGTAGCTGTTTAACATCATAAAGGGCATAAATATAGCAACGTTCAAGAAGAAAAAAAAAGTATACAAATTTTTGAACTTAGCAGAAATTAATATTTGCAAACTAAATTTTACCTTGCATTTATGGCATTTTTATTGCATATAATAATAAAAATGCTAATATTTAATTATTAAAAGTTTGAGATTATTTGAATAACTTAGTACACACATGTTTGTAAAAACAACAAACTCCATGTGTTAATTCTACAAAAATTTTTGTGTTGATTTTCAAAGTACACAGAAATTTTTGAATTACAAAAACATTTGTGTTGATTTTACAAAGATGTTTGTAAAATTTTAACACCAAAATTTTTGTAAAAAAAAAAAAATTTGACGAATTACACAAAATATTTTATTGCGTAAGTTCATAAAAAAATAACAGCTCCAAAGGATTTTTTATTTTGACTAAAATGATTGTACTAATATAGCTAATGTCAAAATTCGTTAGAATTTAAAGAACAACACAGATGTCACATGAAATCGCCGATGATATCGCATATGAAATAGAATGTATTATAAATTCTTAAAATACAATAAATATATGTGCAATCTGACATTAGATCTCACATATATTTATTTTATTTTTAAAATTCAACGAATATGTATGAGATTTCATAGGCGATTTCATATGAGATCTCACATGAGAATTTATACAATATTTTCCGTAAAAATGATTTTTCTCGGCTTGTTCTTCAAATTTAAACATATTTACACTCTTCCGCTTCTCATTTATTTAAAATAAGTTCATACTTTTAAGTAGAATCGGTGGTAGTGCAGGGGCTAAGGCTCTTGGTTCATGCTGTAGTAGACCGAAGTTTAATCCCCGGGAAAATTTTGGAATAATTTTTCTGAATTTTTGTCTGTGAAATAGAACTAAGAGACCAGGAAAAACCAATTGAAAATTCTCCTGGTCAATATTTGGTACAGAGAAATTAATTAATTCGAAATATTTTTTAGATGCATAAAAATATTTTATTGAAGGAAAAAAAATTACGAGAGATCAACTTAAAATAAAATTAATGATTTCCAGTATGAGGTATTTTTAAGTTTGAGAAATATCCTATGTATGTTGAGCAATATTTCATTGATATTTAAAAATGTTATTTTCACTGACGGAATAAATGATATTGATACAAAAAATATTTCCCCGATTGCCAGAAAGAATTTATTCGATGCAATAAAATTTTTTTGGTTACAAAGAAATTTTTTTTCTAGTGTAGCTATTAGATCAAGTAACGGTTTTATCTATCATTTATTCTTATCATGAGCGACAAAGACAGAATTAAGTTCGAGTAACAACCGGTACTTGAGTTAGGTCTATAAATAGGAGCCTGAGATCGTCTATGATAATGAAAATTTATATGGTTGGAATATATATTCAAAATAGATAAACAACAAATACTATTTACCTCATTAAGGAATAATAAGTTGATTAAAAAAAACTTTCCTCTTATTTATTTTTAAATCTATTTTCAATTATAATAAATTTTATTAAAAACGGAGATATTTATTTTAACATATTTTAACAATGAAAATAATACTTTTAATTTATTTAGAAATAATACTTTTAATCTTATTAAAATAATGAAAATAATTTGTATTTATAAAATTTATAGTAAAGGATTAAATATTTCCATCTTACCTGCAAAAAATAAAGTGTTGGCTCTCGAATATTCGCCTTTGTGACTCGAAGTATTACAGTGAAGTTGACAGTGGTTATTTTTTACGAAGTAAAATCCGTTATTATCAAAGTCCTCACAATCGTCTTACTCAAAAGACACAAGAGCATCTGTTTTTCGTACTCTTCTTATACATCGGCTTTGTTCCAAATGCTTCTCAGGGCTGCGCACGCCGTATTCACAAAATTAATCACGTGTTAAATAGCTCTAAAGAAGCTTTCTGATTGGTCAATACAGCTTATCTATAAAGAAAGCCGCAGTATGTGTAGTAGATTTTCGGACACAGCAATATACTAAGCATTACTGGTGCGCAACGTCAAAAAGCGTGTTCAACACAGCCATTTGTATGCGAACGTAATTTCGTAAGCAAAACAATGAAAAGTCTGTGAACGCATCCATACGATACAATACATACTGTTCCAAATGCCCGCGATATATATATGTAGATAAATTTTGCGAATACGGCGTGCGCAATCCCGAGAAGCATCTGGAACAAAGTCGATGTATTAGAAAAGTACAAAAAAAAGATACTCTTGTGTCTTTTGTGCCAGAGGATTGTGAGGACTTTGATAATAACAGATTTTACTTCGTTAAAAATCACCACTGTCAACTTCACTGTAATCCTTCGAGTCACAAAGGCGAACATTCGAGAGCCAATACTTTATTTGTTGCAGGTAAATAAATTGCTCTATTTTAAATAAAATTTATTATAATTGAAAATAGAGTAAAAAATAAAAAAGAAAAATTTTTTTTTCAATCAACTTATTATTTCTTAATGAAGAAAATAATATTTGTAATTTAATCTGTTCTGAATATATCTTCCAACCATATAAATTTTCATTATCATAGACGATCTTAGGCTCCTATTCATAGACCTAACTCAAGTACCGATTGTTACTTGAACCTAATTCTGTCTTTGTCTCTCCATAATAAGAATAAAAGACAGATGATACAACCGTTACTTGATCTAATAGCTACACTAGAAAAAAAATTCATTAGTTACGAAAAAAATTTTATTGTATCAAATATATTCTTTCGGGCAATCGGTGAAATATTTTTTTGATCACTATCATTTATTTCGTCAGTGAAAATAAAATTTTTAAATATCAATAAAATATTCTTCAACATACATAAGATATTTCTTGAACTTAACAGTATCTCATACAAAAAATTATTAATTTTATTTTAAATTTATATCTCGTAATGTCAAAATAAAAATTAAATTAAATAATTAAAATAAAATTTTTTTCCTTTGATAAAATATTTTTATGCATATAAAAAATATTGTGTATTAATTTCTGCGTACCAAATAGAAGTAACTATTCATTGAATAAATATTATCTTTCTTTAAAAATATATCTGAATTTTTCAAGCCTGAAAAATAATTTTTTGTAGAAGAATATATTATTTTGAAAACATGAAACATCATTTTTGAGCATGGAAATAATTTGTTACGAGTAAATTTAAAATATTAGTTCAAATAAATGTTTCAACAAATTCAAGTTCTTTTTCTGCAATATAAATTTCAATTTTTTTCAATTACTGAAACTCTTTTGATTCAAAGAATTATTTTTTTATTCAAAGAAATATTTCTTTAAAAAAGTTAAATGTTAGATGGATAGAGAGATATGTATTTATTTTGTAATAATTTACAAAACGTTGCCAAGTGCTTTGGCGGAATGCTTTCTCGTAGAGCTTTTTGAGTTTCATTAATTTTTTTATATTTATTTAAATGTGATTTTAATATAAAAAAATTGTATAACAATATTTATTTATAAATTTGTACTTTAAAAGAACGATGACAACGAATTCTCAAAATGAATTTTCAAAATGCTCTAGAATTATAACTGCGCTAAGAAAATAAATTTTCCAAAGCTTGTTTCATTAAGGCAATAACGAATAATTTTCATAATAATTTTATAGCAAATCTATCGAATGGTTTTAATGTAATATAAAAAAAAAATAAAGAATAAACATTTTTTCAAAATTTTCAAAATTCTCTTAAATTAAAACTGCGCTAAGAAAATAAGTTTTCCAAAGCTTATTTTCTTTAGACAATAGCGAATAACTTGCATAAAAATTTTGGAGCGAATCAATCGAATGGTTTTTGTAAAATAGGAAAATAATAAAAAATAACAACTTTTTTAAAAATTTTCAAAATGCTCTAAAATAAACAGTATGCCAAAAAAATCAGTTTTCAAATGTTTTTATTATTTTAACAGTAGCAAATACTTACCATACAAATTTTTAAACAAATTCTTAGAGTAGTTTACGTAAGACCCAAAAAAAATGAAAAATTTTTTTAAAAAATTTTTAAAATTCTCTTCAATTAAAATTGCGCTAAGAAAATAAGTTTTCCGAAGCTTGTTTTATTAAGGCAATAACGAATAATTTGCATAATGATTTTAGAGCAAATCTAACAAATGGTTTTTGTGTAATATAAAAAAAAATGAAAAATAAACATTTTTTCAAAAATTTTCTAAATGCTCTAAAATTAAAATTGTGCTAAAGAAATGAGTTTTCCAAAGCTAATTTTCCTCAGACAATAGCGAATAACTTGCATACAAATTTTAGAGCAAATCTATCAAATGGTTATCATAAAATAAAAGAATAATGAAAAAAAAAATTTTTTTTTCAAAATTTTTAAATTGCTTTAAAATTACAAGTGCGCTAAGAAAATTAGTTAGTAAAAGTTTTTCTTCTTTTGGCAGTCGCAAATAATGTCCGTACAAATTTTAAAAAATTCTTCGAGTAGTTTACGTAAAACACACACACACACACACACCTACACCCCCCCCCATACACACACACACGCACATGCACACGCACACGCACACGCGCACACACACACTTTCCTAAAACTAATAATACTACATAAGTCATTTTGCAGAGTTATATCACAGATCATTACAAAAATAAAATACACACACAATTATCAATAAAATAACAATAAACAAATCTGTCGAATTAATATATATCAGTCAAACTAGTAAAAACAATCTAAAAATAAAATATAATAAAATCAAACGAGTCAAAAAGTCAAAAAAATGAAAAGTAATACATTCACTCTCAACCATGCGCTCATCATCCACACTATAAATACAAGTACACCTTAAATCTATATACGGGACTACACATGATAATAAATTAACATAAAGGGACTATACAACATAAAGAGAGTATCCGTTATTCAAGGTCAAGCAAGTACCCCCTCACTGCCGTCTTAAACCTTCTGATAGAGGGAAGATACTTAATTTCAGCAGGTACACTGGGAAAATTTTGGCGCTGCTGCTACTCCTCAGGTATCAACTAAGTTCAAAATCGCACGTTGATTCTACAAACTTGGAATAAGAGAAGTAGCTCCTCCGATCAGCGTATCTCAAACGCCGAATCCGTATTCCTGCAGAACTTTCTAGTATGCGCAATAGTTGCTTTTTGAAACGGAATCGCCGGTACACTTTTCAAACTGCGTGCGTGTTCGCCGGTTATATGAATGGTTTATTTATAGTAGTGGATCGTTTTAATTAACTATTTATAGAAATGAAAAGGTTTTTTGAAAAAAATGACGTTGGATGCAAAAATATCAAGGAATTATTCATGGAAGGTACGTATAGATTAAATATATACACTGTAAATGATTTTATAGATTAACTTTATAGGTTAGTTTATTTAAAAGATTTTATAGGTCAACTTTTTAGAAAAAAATTTTAGTTTCTCAATGTTAATAATAAATTCCTTTCAATAATATAATGTAGAAATGTTTCTGTAATGTTATGTACATACATTTTTCTCGTTTTAATTATTGTGTGATAGTTTTAGCTTTTATAAGTAGATATTTACATGCATTGTGTATATAACATTTGCTAATATGTAACTTTTTTAATCTTTTTATTAATTTTCTTATTTTTATTTACAAGCATTATATATATTTGCTGTTGTGTAAATAATTTAATTGTCTGAACTGAACAATAAATTTACACTTTAAAATTAAAAAAACTCTAAAGCATTTAGTTTAAGAGGAGGTCGCGTATCTCTGTCCTTTTCTAATCAAAGAAATGATTTTTTCACAAAAACTAATAACTTTAGCAAAAAATGAAGAGAAAGCCGCATCTTGTATCGAAAAAAGCAATGTTTTCTTTGATAAGAAAAAGTTAATTTTATTGCTTCGTTCTCAAGAAAACCTTGAAAAACCAAATTGTCCACCCTAACCTCTATGATTTAAGTTTTTCAAGGTTTTCTTGAAAACGAAGCAATAAAATTAATTCTTTCTTATCAAAGAAAATATTCCTTTTTTTGATACGAGATGCGGCTTTCTCTTCGTTTTTTGCTAAAGTTATCAGTTTCTGTGAAAAACTCAATTTTTTTATTAGAAAAGGACAGAGATACGTGACCTCCTCTTAACTCTTAAGACTATATTTTGTTAGTATGATTTTAATTATTGTTTCAAAAATATTATGCAATATATTCAACATTTTTTCTTTTTCAATCTCATTATATTTTATAAAAAAATGTTTTATTTTATATTAATGAAATAACATTGCCTTCGTGTTAAATTTAACATTTGTTCTTCCTCACAGCAAATATCATAGATGAACAGTTTTTTAATCTTGATGCTATAAGAATTGTAAATATTCTTAAACAAGACATAAATATCATCACAAAATTCTTGCCATTATACAATGAAGCAAAGAAAATTTATTTTCAAAACGAAAATAATATTAATATTAGCAATGACTTAAATATGTCTTGGAATGATAATGACATTGAAGTTGTAACTGACGAAATACAAAAGTATGATAAGATAGATTTAAGTAATACAAGTAATACGGTTGATGATATTGATGAGGATGAATTAAACATTGATGATATTCAAGAATTGGATAATATGGCTACAACTTCTTTCCATGATAATTTGCCAGGTCTTCGATTCATTATAAAATAAATATTTTTGTAGTTTATCAAGTTTTAAATATCTCTTTTTACATTAAATTATTTTAGGCAAATATTTTCCATTGAAATATTGTTATTTAAAGTATTTTTTTTTTGCTAACAAATTCATTTTAAAAATTTTTAAAAGGACCAGTTACTATTGAAAATTAAAAATTTAAAACACCAATAATTAAAGATTTATTGGTAAGGTTTTTTCATAAGTTTTCATTAGATCTTCATTAAATTTTCTGGAGATTTTTAAAATTATGTTAAAATCCATATGAATGTGAAGTATTCCTTAAAAATTCAGATAATAGAAAAATTTTCAATAAAATATCCATTTTCCAAAAATTTATTTATTTATTTTTATAAATAATAAATTAATGATTTTTATTACTTTAGCTATTTTTTTTCTTTTTTTTTAATAGACTCTTTACTTATTATTTTAATAATAAATGATTTCATGATAAAAATTTCATTAGACAAAGATCAAAAATAAATTTAGTTTTTTTCACAAAACAACTTATCGGTGATTTTCACCTCATTTTCAGATTCCAGGAACTAAAAGAGCTAGATACTTAAAAAATGGTTTTTAGCTTCATTATGATGATAGGAAAGAGAAGATAAAATTTCAAGAGTGTAAATTATTTCTTTTTCTATCCGATACTAAAAAAGTTGAAACTCAGACTTGTTCGTGCAAGCCTCAAATTTCTTTAATTTCATTTTTAGCTTGATATTATTAAGGAATATCATTCTTTGAATATATAATCATTTTAAATTTGTAAAAAGAATATAAAATTCAATTTGCTTTTTTTTATAAAGTGGCAATAATATAAGTGTTCAATTAAGTTTTAATCAGGAACCTTAATAATTAGCAGAACTTGCTGATTGTATTCCTCAAGAATTCTTTACTATTTCAGCTGAATCTTTATTTAAATTTTCCTTTAATTCATTGATATTTTTAACTTCCTTTATAACTTAATTTATTTCTATTCTATCAACGCTCTTGCTTATTAACACTTAAGAGCAGGTCGTATATCTCTGTCCTTTTCTAATCAAAGAATTAATTTTTATGCAAAAATTAATAATTGTAGCAAAAAATGAGGAGATAGCCCCATCTCGTATAATAAAAAGCAAGATTTTCTTTGATGAGGAAAAATTATTTTTATCGATTTGTTTTGAAGAAAACCTTGAAAAACTTAAAGAATAGAGGTTAGGGTGGACAATTCAGTTTTTCAAGGTTTTCTTAAAAACGAAGCGATAAAAATAATTTTTCCTCATAAAAGAAAATCTTGCTTTTTATTATACGAGATGGGGCTTTCTTCTTATTTTTTGCTAAAATTATTAATTTTTGTGAAGAAATCAATTTTTTGATTAGAAAAGGACAGATATACTCGACCTCCTCTTAACATTTGACTATTAATCCACTTTTCACTTAAAATTAAACTAAATTACAATAAACTTTTAAATGATTATTTCAATCTTCTTACACATAATTTCAAAATCTAGAGTTACAATAAGGATTTGAATTTAAGTTAAAAAATATCAAAATTACTGATAAAATTGTGTTTTGTTCACTTGGATAATATATTACTTACAGACCAAGATGTGACCATTATCATGACTGTTACTAATATATTATTTTACAAATATACCTTATTCAAATAAAAAATGATTTTTAAATTTTTAAATAAAACAAATGTTGCTAGGAAATATTAACAAAAAACACAGATAATCAGAAAAATGTTAGTTAGACTAATTTTATGTAAAATTGATGAAAAACTTTCTTTAAATTTTCTTATATAATTCAAAAACTAAGTCCAATATTGATTAAGACTATAATAAAATAGTTGAAGTACGTAAAATTTCCTTTAAGAGAATAGAATTTTAAAAAATTTCATTTCAATAGTACCTGGTTCCCCTAATCAATTTTTCATTACTCTCAATCAACTTTTTAAAGAACCTACATTATTTTGTGTTTTTTAATTTTGCAGATGATTTTAAGTTTGTCCAAAACATTTTATATTTTTTTTTGATGGAATCAATTGAGGGCCGCATTATTTTAGAAACCTATAAAAATGCTAAGATTCTGTTAAATAAAAAATTAAAAGTATTAATAATTCAAAAACTGATAGTGGAAAATCCAGTAACGTATAAGTAAGTTAGAATTGAGATAGATTTGAAAGTGAAAATTGAAACGTACACTTTAAACGTCAGCATTATTGGTAATAATCAATTATTAATACACATTTTCAAAGTTTCAAGACTTGGCATACAAATACAATGTTATTCCACATACAGATATTTGTAAATATATATTATTATGCCATATTTCTCATTTTTCGGTTTTATTTTCCAATGAAATAACTTCAATCATTGTTGAAACAATATATAATAACATTGTCTTTGTGTAACTCTTAAAATTTTTAAAATATGTATTAATAATTAATTATCATCAATAATGAGAATGTCGACAAAACAGCCAACTGTGTTCGTAATACGACTTTCTCTTAGTTCATTGTCATTATTATTTTCATAAATTGCAAACATGCTCTATAATATCGTCATTATTACTTTAATCGGAACAAGCTGCGAAAAATATATCTTTAATATTAGGCACATTATAATCACTCATGTGCTTATAAGATCAATGTAAACAATAATTCTACTGCTTTTTTTTCGCTATCGAAAATATTTTATCTCTGCTCCACAGTTTTTTTTTTCTTCACTATTTTGTAAATTAATGTTTTCTTAGCAATTCTACTTTCCAAAACTCTTAGAGAGATAAAATAATTCTTAGTTTAAATTACATTGATTCTTAAGTGACATCTCATTCAAATTGAATGAACTTTTCACTTCGAGAATTTAAGTGAATTTTTCCGCTCTAAATTTGAGTTATAAAGAGTAAATTATTTTTTCTGATTGTATTTGTTTATATTTTCTTCTGCTTATTATGTTTTTAATTTTACTAATTCAAATGAATAAATTATGCAATCATAAAATGTTTTATAATTTATGAAAACAATTTTTTTTTTGCAGAATAAATAAATTAAGGTTTGAAGAAGTGAGAAGTGTGGTGTTAGAACTTTTTCCAACTATAATACCTGAAGATTGGTACGAAAAAAGTCATACCAATGTTCACGGCCAAGCAGTGTCTGCTTCTGGATGCCTACTAAATTATTATAAGAGTTACAGAAAAAATTTAGCTAGAGCTGGAATCATAGATAAATCAGCTTCTGTCAATAGCTCTAAAAATATCGCTGTGTATTCAGGTAAAATTATTAACGATCTTGGTCACTTCTACGCACCTATGTATGTCATTTTCTGTATGACTAATATTTCACAATTAATTTTATTGGCGAAACAAATATATTTTTACTATACTCATTTGCTTAAACAATAAATTTGAATTTTCTTATTTCAGATGCTAATGACCAATATAATCTCCTGCCCATTACAGATGAAGATCGCTCGAAATATTAGATTGGTGATGTAGTACAAACGTGGAATAAGTCTTTTGATCAAAGATTATTAAATTTAGTCCATAAAGTAAATAAGCGAGTTATTATACGTTACGAAACGTATTTAAATACTTATGCATGTTTGCATTATTCTTCTGGACTTGAATTGGTAATAATCAATATTTTTTTATCATCAGCCAGTATGATGACATTTTTTATAATTCAAACAAGTCTTTTTTTTCTGTAATAAATGAAAAATTTTATAACTTTTTAGCTTGAAACCGATTGTGTTAAAATATTACAACAATTAGCTGACAAAAAGGTTATTTCACAACAAGTAGCTAACGATTTTCAAAGCATTTTCCCAACTCGATGGAATAATTTAGCAAAACTAATCTGCAAACTTGGAGACTCTTCACAAGTGTCTGATGTGAGAGATTTTCGAAAAGCTCACAGTGAACACTTTCATGAAGGTACATTTATGCAATTTTATTCTTATATTCGATTTTTTTATATACAGAAAACATTAAATTAAAAAAAAATTTTTTTTTTTTTGTTTCAGTTCCACCATCTATTAGATCATTATTCTATGTGGCATATTTTCTAACAAAATCGTACTCAGTTAAAATTAAAGATAAAGAACCTGTCACTTTTTCAAGAAATGATTGTGTTGAACATTTTATCAAATTGATAGAAGTAAAAACGATTATAATTTATATTTTTTGCAATTCCCAAGAATGTCCTAAATTTATTTATTCATTTATTGATTTTTAGGATGAATCTCTTGTTGAAAGTTACAAGTTAAAAAATAAAATAAAATTTAATAACGTAGGATTATCTGTTGCTCCGTATGTAATTTTTTGTGGAAAATTACATAGCATACACAAAGCATTTGTAATTGTGGATAATATACACTACGAATTTAAAGATCCATTAAAAGCAATTGAAGCTTGTGTAAAAGTATCCGTTGCTTTACACTCATGGTCAGTAACGTGTCGTGTTGTGGATCTATTTGTTAGAGCATGTATATAATATACTGCCGAATATTTCATGTGCATTTTCAGCCACTAAGTCAAGCAAAATTGTTTCTAATTTCATCAAGAAAGTTAATTCATCTATTACTATCAGTTCAGGTAATTCTTAAGCATCTTAGTATTTCATAAAAGATTATTATGTGATTAATTCTAATCTTTTTTGTATACGTTGTTTTTTCAGAAGAAAAAAATATCGCTGGTTAACTGATATTATTTTTTAATATTGAATTTGTTCTGTGATACTTTTATATTTAATATTCATGTTAGTGTCACTATTTCACTAGCTGTAAAATTATTCAGTACCTGTAAGATTCCTTGTGTGATTGGTTTTCCTGTATCAATAAGATTGCAATATTCATAGGTTTACAACTAGAGAAAAAATTTTAGAAACTTTTTATAATTAGTTTGTTATGTGAAACTTTAATAAATTAGTTTTATGATAGTATAATAAATTTAGTTAATATGGATTATATGTGTTTATACAATGCTATTTTATCCTTTATCATTGTGCTCCATGGAGAATCATCTTTTCCGAGAAAGATAGTCGACATGGTGGTTTATTTTATAAGCGATTTTATCCAAAAAAAGTTTTGTAAATCATTGGAAACATCGATACTTGAAATAATTGACAGGGCCCATAGTAAACAAGAGATGTCTAATAAAATTCGCGAATGTATACAATTGCATTGTAATATATTTGACAATTTTTCATCAGAGAAAAAACGATTTGCATTGTTAGAAAGAAAAGAATTTAAAGAGCCAGAGGAATTTCAGATTCGTTTATCTTTTACAGAAGAAATTCGAGGCAACAAAACTGTTTTTGTGGAAACACCAGTTTTTGCTTATCGTGTAGAATTAGTTCATTCTTTAAAATATTTTTTACAGATTCCGGGATCAGCACAAAAAATAGTAGATAATGTAAAAAAATTGTCTCTAAAATCTGATATTATTTTAAATGTGATGCAAGCTAAGTTTTGGAGACAAAATGTCATAAGCAATGCTGTAAATGAATACATTTTACCATTATTTATCTACTATGATGAAATTGAAGTAGGAAACGCCTTGGGTAGTCATGGCGGTAAAAATAAATTTGGGGTTGTATATGTTTCAATTGCTTGCCTGCCTACAAACATTGCATCACATTTAGAAAGTATCATTTTTTCTATGATAATCCGAAATGAAGACGTGAAGAACTGTTCAAATAAATGTATTTTTGATAAGATCATTAATGAATTAAATTTATTACGAAATACGGTTATTTTCGTAGCAGTTAATAATAGTCTAATCAACTTTAAATTTCAAACTGTTTTGGTTCTCGGTGACAATCTGGGGTTAAATACGATATGTGGTTTGGTACAATCGTTCAAAGCTAATTGTTATTGCAGGATATGTAAATGTAATTCATATCAATGCTCGCAATTGTGTACTGAGAACAAAGCATCGTTAAGAACTCTTGAAAATTATCAGTTAGATTTAATCATAAATAATACTCAAGAAACTGGATTGAAAGAAAATTGCGTATTTAATGAATTAGATAATTTTCATTTTACAATCAACCAAAGCGTTGATTTTATGCATGATGTTTTGGAGGGTGTGTGTGTGTACGTTATACGCTCCATTTTATATGAATTTATTTTCAATTTAAAACTATTTACTCTTGAATTCCTTAACATGAGAATTAAAAATTTTGGTTTGCATTCGGATGATACAAATCAGCCACCTTCTATCACGGTTAATAAATTTAAAGAAAAATTAAATCTTAAATATTCTGCAGCTGAGATGTTATATCTAGTTCGATATTTAGGAGTTATTATAGGTGATAAAGTGCCTTTGAACAATGAACACTGGAAAATGTATATGAGCATATCTCCACAACTTTTAATTTTTTTATAATGTTTTTGAAAAGTCATTTTACTGCTGTCACTGGGTAGCGAATAATGCACACTATTCAAACTAGGTTTACATCTTTTGTACAATCTTGTTCCTCTATTTTTTATGTATATGGTGAATGTGCCACCAATGCTCCAGTAGATATTTCTATAAAACGAAAATTTTTACATGGATAAAATTTCCGAACTTTTATCCATGTAAAAATTTACGTTTTATAGAAATATCTACTGGAGCATTGGTGGCACATTCACTATATACATAAAAAATAGAGGAACAAGATTGTACAAAAGGTGTGAACCTAGTTTGAATAGTGTGCATCATTCGCTACCCAGTGACAGCTGTAAAATGACATATCACCAAAAGATTAAAAGTTGTGGAGATATGATCATATACACCTCCGAAAAATAGTAGATATACTTATGTCTCCAAGGATTGTCAACGCGCATATACAAACCTTAGAAACACTGATTCAAAAGTTAAATTCACGCTATCTACGGTTTTATAAGGCGTTAAAGCCAAAATTTCATTTTTTAACGCATTATCCCAGGATATTGGAATACTTTGGACCGTGTGTTTATTACTGGACAATGCGATATGAGTCGCGTCATCGTGACATAAAAGCAAATGCTTTTAGTGCAAACTCATATAAAAACTTATTAAAAACAATATCGTTTAAACAAACGCTAAAAATGTGTCAAATATTTGAAACATTTGAAAATGAATCCGATATTTTATTCAAAGATAATAATTCAGAGAATAATATCGATTTCAAAAAAGTTACAATAAATGGAACCGAATATAAAATTGGATCATTTATAGTAATTGATATGAAAGAACCAGAAATAAAATTTGGTCAAGTAACTAGAATAAAAAAATTAAAAGAATGTGTACAGTTTACAGTTAATATTTACGAAAAAATTTATTTTGACGATCACTTTATGGTTTATGTAGCCGCTAAAAGTATCGAGTCTCAAATCTTTGATTTCAGCAGCATACCAAGTATACCACCAGTTGTCGCTTTAAAAAAAAATGGAAACTATTGGATTGTTCCACGTTTTGTATTATAATTAAGAGCTTTTTTGAGAAACTTTTCTGCGGTAGTATGACTACTTTTTTATTATAAGTATATTTTCTTTTGTATATTATATATTAAGTACTCTCCTCTTCACTGTAACATTTTATTTACATATTGGATTTATTTTTATTCTGAATTGCGATTTTTCATTTATTGATTCCTTTTGTTTTTTGTAATTTAACATTAAATTTGTTTGTAAATTTTACAAAATAAAATAAACAATAAAATAATCAAAATAAATGCTTTATCATATTACAAATTTAAATTCCATTCTTAGTTGCTGAACAATTTTTTTTTTAAACCCTTGCACTTATTTTAAAATCAGTTTGTAATTGTACATTGCTATTTTAGAGACTAATATGATTTTCAAAATATCTTTCAAAATTGGAGAATTTTACAATAAACAATGTTTTTAATTATGCACAAAATTTGTAAATGATATAAACGTATAATTTTTACGTATTTTGATATTATCATTTTGTAAGTCTATTCAATTTCATTAGGTAATTTCTCATATTTACATTTTTTAACTGAATTATATAGCGAAAATTATTTATTTATTTCTTATAAATTAATAAAATAATTATGAGGCAGAAATTATTTATTATTTATGAATTGTTAAAATAATTTATTAAAATAACATATGTTTAGGAGTCAGAGTTTGTAATAGAAGTAAAACTTACATTGTGCAATATGCAGTAAGCTACTTGAAAATACAGTAAACGATGATTTCACGAAGAATATAAAAAAAGAAAAATTTTACGATCAGAATTATTTTTTTTTATTACTTATTAGACAATTTGTCATCTTAAAAAAAATGTTATGTAATTTCTATTTTTAAATGAAATTATAACATTTCATTATGAAATAGGGAGTGAACCAATTTAAAACCTTCTGTCTAGTTTCTAAAATAGCTTAGTAAATAATGAAAATGAAAATAGTTTTTATGATTCAAATAACAAGGAATATGAAAACATTTTAAAAAATTGCTTCGAAATTATTATTTCAATAATTTACAGTACCACTCGAAAATTTGATAACACTAAGGTAAATAGCATCTTCAAAAAATTGATAAAGAGAATTTATAAGAAGTTTGATAAGTGAAGTTTATTTTCAATTTAATTAACCGATAAAAAAAGTTTTTACGTGCGTTGTTAAATTATTGAGCGGGACTGTATAAGAAATAAATAAATAATTTTTGTTTTATAAATTATTATTTTAGAATTATTTTTATTTATTTCTTATAAATTATTAAAAATTTATTGAAATATTAATAATAATAATAATATTCTTACAATTACAACAACAAAATAATGTATTAATATTATACGTTTCATGGTGATAAACGTTCATAACGCTAACGATGCGCGCATGCATAGACTTTCACGTTACTTCTGTTCTGACAATCGGAGTAATCACTTCTCCGATCGATCGGAACGTCAATAGTACTCTTTATACGAGTAGCAGTAGTTCGTTTTCGAAACGCTAGCTCAACCAAACGTATGGCGCTTCTGTAGTTCTTACGAGAGTATAGCTTATGCGCCAAAAGTCTCCCAGTGTAGGGAATTCCAAAACTGCACACCTTAAACTTGAAAGGAATTCCTTCCAGTCTTAGTGCGCATAAAGGGCACCGCAAGATCCTTAGCCTCTCCCCTAGTAGCTACCCTAGGTACGCATCTAGTGAAGAGACTCACTGGATGCTCCGGAGAATTCATGCGCACGATTTTGTACATAAGCACAGCCAAAAAATACTGTCTCCTGGAATCAGTGCGCAGCCAACCCAACGCGGTCCTATAAGGAGAGACATGATCACCCATTTTCAAACCCATTACATATCTCACATATGAATTTTGTAATCTCTGTATTCGTCTTCTTAACTCCTGAGAAGCATCGAGCAGAACTAATGAACAATAGTCAAGATCTGGAAACAGCAGGGCGGTTGCGAGCTGTTTACGCAGTTTCCGTCGTGTACCGACGGAAAAACCGCAGGGCATACAAAACTCTATTAAACTTTTTTGTAATCATATCAACGTGCGGTACCCATGAAAGTTTAAGGTCAAGCACAACACCAAGACTCGTCACGGAGTCAGAGAAAGGTATATTAATGCCTCCTTTAAGATCAATTGTACGTGACCTATCAGCACAAAAAGAATTTACAAAACGACTATTGCCAAAGACGATTGCCTTGGTTTTATTAGAATTCGAAGTGAGAGAGACACCAGCAGCCCACTCCGACCACTCAACCAGAGTCAAGAGCGTCACGTACGTCATCAATGTAAAGACAAAACATCAGAGGCCCCAGTACCGAACCCTGTGGAACTCCAAGGTTGGTTGTCAGCCAACTCGATTCCTCGTTTAAATGCGTAGAAACCATTTGTTTCCTCCCTGATATATAGGAGTTAATCCACAAGAGAGCAGTCTTAGAAAGCTCCATCGATCTAAGCCTAGTATGTAACTTGAAGGGAGAGATCGTGACGAATGCCTTACTGAAGTCAAAAAGTAAAAGCAACGTGACGAGTTTTTTGTCTAGACCCGATCTTATATCATCAGTTAATTTAAGAATAGCTGTTTGCGTCGAGTTGTGCTTTTTGGAGGCAGTTAGAAATGTTGATTGTAATTAAAATTTATTTTTTGTAATTATGTTTCTAAATAATTGTTGTGAATTTTTTTTTTACTGAACTGTACGTTCTTACTCGAAATAATAATTACTTTATTTGAATGAGAAAATTTTTTAAGTTTTTCAGTTATATTTTCTTCATTCTGACAATTATTTTTTTTTCAATTCAAAATCCTCTTTTTATTGAAAAGAAATGTAATAAATTACACCGCTTTTTTGCAACAACAAACCATCTATTGTTGAAAAGAGATAGGTTTATCGAAGTCATGAACTACTTTGTTTAATTTAATAATTATATCTTTGGATTGAAAAATTATATGATGTAAGATATTTTTTTCATTTTTATATAAAAATTATTTTAAATAAATATTATATTTTTTCAATAAAAAATATAGCATTGTTTTTAAAAAAGTTTTACTGACTTTCAACACTATTTTGGAAGTAACTAATTTCTTAAAGTTAATAAGATATTTTTCTAAATTCGAAAATTTTTTTTTTCAAATATAATGATTTATTAAAGAATATTTCAAGGTTTTTTTTTTATTTTTTAAATTATTTCATTAATTTAAAAATGATTTTTCTTTGACTCAAAGAAATTCATTTCTTTGCACCGCATTGCCTTTATACAAAAACAGCTTCTTTAAAGTTAAAAAAAACTTTTTACGCTGCGTAGTCACAAATTTTATGTGAAATTCAGTAATAAAAGGAACATTTTCACTTTATAATTTAGTATCATTTCATAACAATATATAATAACTATTTTTTTGGTGAAAAATAAGGCTTCCTTTTTTTTTTAAACATTCTGCAGTTAAAAATAAAATTTCATTTCTTCAATATGAAAGGACAAAGATGAGCGACCTGCTCTAGGATAAATTTAGAACAAACGTGCCTGTTTTCTTCTAATATCTTACAAATAATACATGTTTTTGATTAACAATCATTGATTATTTTAGTACTCACTAATGTCAAATTATTTTTTTCTTTTATGCTATATTATTGAAAAAATCAATAATTTATAAAAAAATTATATTTTTTTATAAATTATAAAAAAATTATAAATTTTATAAAAAATTATATTTTTTTATTACTATTTGGTTTTTGAATAACACTAATTTAAAAATTCGTTTCATGACACAATATATAATGAAGTTGAGATTTAGATTAGAAAAGGACAAAAATAAATGACCTATTATAAAACAAAATTTTTAAGGGTTTGCTTTGGACCTATACTTTATCGATCTAATATAGTTTTAAAATAAATTTCTTTTTCTTTCATATGAATAAATATCAGTATAGTTTGTAATTCCTAGCGGGAATATAAAATGTTTAAAAATATTTAAAACTCTTCAAAACTGTTTAAAACTGTTTATAAGGGCGAAATTTAGGACATTTAAAACAGTTATGAACAATTTTGAACATTTTCAAACACTTTCAAAAAGTTTTGAAAATTTCGAAATGATTTCAAACGGTGTTTAATCGTTTTTAATTTTTTATGTTTAAAAGTTATAGATTATTTTAAATATTCAAAATATTTCAAAACAATTTCAAATCAATATGAATTATTTTTTATTAACTTGAACAGTTTTGAACGGTTTTAAAAAGTTTTCAACACCTTTAAATAGTTTTAAACAGTTTTAAAAAGTTTAAAAAATTTCAAAATGATTTCAAACAGTGTTTCATAATTTTGTGTTTGTAAAAATTTTCTTATATATATTAAAATTTATATAATATATACGAGAAAATGTTCACTTTAGTTTCAAATTATTCTGTATTGTTCATAACTGTTCAACAATGTTGAAAACTTTTTATAACTGTTTTAAATGTCAGAAATTTCATACTTATAAACTATTTTGAACAGTTTTAAACAGTTTTAAAAATTATTAAACAGTTTTGAATAATTTAAAACTATTTCAAACAGTAAAGCACATTTTATATTTCTACTAGGGATTGGAGATATCATCTTCTCCTCTATTTTATTGACAGTAGGACACCAGGGATTAAACTCCGGTCTACTACAACATGAGCCATAGCCCCTGCGCTACCACCGATTCTACTTATAGGTATGAACTTATTTTAAATCAATGAGAATCAGAAGGGTGTAAATATGTATAAATTTCAAGAACAAGCCAAGAAAAATCATCCCTACTGAAAATTTTGTATGAGCTCTCATGTGAGATCTCATATGAAATCGCCAATGAAATCTCATATATACTCGTTGAAATTTGAAAATAAAATAAATATATGTGAGATCTCATGTCAGATTGCACATATATTTATTTTATTTTAAAAATTTAACGAATAAACATTCGATTTCATATGCGATCTCATAGGCGATTTCATGTGACATCGCATATGAAATCTCGTGTGCGATCTCATATGTGATCTCACATGGGATCTCTTATATATTTTATTCAATTTAAAAAATTTGAAAAATATATTTATAACTTTTTTATTTTTTGTCTTGTTCTTTAAATTTTGACAAAGCGTACCCCCCGTTAAGATAGTCAATTTTGCCCTGTCCCTGTAATTTTTGGTTTGGATAAAAAAAAATAGTTTTTGTCACATTTGCAGACCGCGACCCCCCTCCCCCTGTCAACAGCATGGAAAAAATGACTTTCTCACTATTTATTTTTTTTCTCTGCATCTAGTCGGTAAAAAAAACCCTAAGAAAATCATGCTTATAGCATAAATGGTTACAAATCACGCAGAATTTTTTCATAAAAATTTAATGACGCTATATAACCTAAAAGGATGGAAAAAAAATTCAAACCCTTCCTATTTTTACGGGAATGCGGTACAGGGCCAATTCTTGCAAAAAAACTTAAATTTTGTTTAAAATTACTTGTCTGAATTTTTCCAGATATTTCCTGTTGGTGCGCCATAGTTCAAAATTCAAAAAACTCATTTTTTCGACGTTTTTGGCTGATTGCAGCTCATTTGCAGACTTTGTATTATTATTTATATTATGAAATTGTATTCTAGAACTTTATTTATAAATTTAATTATGCAATCAAGTCAGAAAAATAAGATTTACAAATATCCACATCATATTTTTGCACGAACCCACATTTTAGATTAGGTAATTAAAACTTCTTTCATGATTTTGTTGATATTTCCCTACTATATATGTGATAAAATCTTTTAAATATTATATTGCTTTAATAAAAGAAAATATTTTGGTAAGTCATTTCACAGGTACAGCTATATTAAGTACGGTCGAAATATAAACTTGAGATTATATATGAACTTATATTTCGTAAGAAAAACTTATCAATATAAACATTATCATCATGATTCAATAACATAAACCTTGACTTTGGCATTTTTAACATTATGTAATCTAAATCTGCACTCAAGTCACACTTTTGCGAGAGCTATGTGGTCTATTTTTACACTATGTAGAAAAATGTGAGCATGCGAGTACATTGAAATCTTGTTTACATGTCTCATATTAATATTACAATATTAAATATATTTTTGTTAAAAAGCGCATATTATTCGCAATTATTTTATGACATTTGCAATCGTTTTAAAAATCATAAATAAAGTTTGCACTTATGTCATGTATTGTATTATATTATCTCCATTGACATAGGTACGAATCCAGTAACGTAACTCAAGTAACAATCGTTAGGCTGGAAGTTATAGTCTTTACTCAGTTCTCAGATATCTATCTATGTTCTTACTCTTTTACCATAAGGAGAACAAGGATAGAATATTTGAGAACTGAGTAACAACTACAACTTCTAGCTTTAGACTTGAGTTGAGTCTATGATTTCGAGCCATAAAAAAACATTATGGCCCGAATTCATAGTCGTGTCTTGAGTATTAAGTATGACTTAAAACTTAAGTTTCGTTATTTGAGTATCAGCCGTTACTTCAATTGAGTGCTACATAAAGAGGTTATCATAGTTAAAAATATGAAACAAAATCATACAAATAAGATAGTTGTCGGTAAGGATGTAACACTCAATTGAAGTAACAGCTGATACTCAAGTAACGATACTATTTATTCGGGCCAAAGAAAAGTAACATGTAAAATATTTTGTAAATAGAATAACGAATATTAGTATTGAAACAGTATCACGAATATTATCATAAAAAATAAAATCCCATATTTATTAATTTTATATATTAGGTAAGAATTTATTTCTAACGAAATTGTAGTTTAAGACGATAATATTATTTCATGGGCTATATTACAATATTAGAATAACATTGTATAATAAAAATTGATTCGATATTAAATGTTTCGTTACAATTATTATTGTAGATGTTTAAGAAGATCTTTCGATAAAACATTAGGGCAAAATATTCGAATTATAATTTGTATATGGTTAAAATAATATATCCAAAACCTTCAATAATATATAGGGCTATTACACGCTAGAAAAAGAATAGGAACAGATATAAGAAAGACATTGCTCCTATATCTATATATATGAGGAATAGCGAGTTGTTGCTAGGAACAACGCATTTATTTCTCATATGTATATATGTAGATATAGAAGCAATGTATTTCTTATATCTGTTCCTGTTCTTTTTCTAGCATGTAATAGCCCTATATATTATTAAAGGTTTTGGATTTATTATCTTAACCATATACAAATTATAATTCGAATATTTTGCCCTAATGTTTTATCGAAAGATCTTCTTAAACATCTACAATCATAACTGTAACGAACCATTTAATATCGAATCAATTTTTATTATACAAGTTATTATAATATTGTAATACAGCCCATGAAATAACATTATCGTCTTACACTACGATTTCGTTAGAAATAAATCCTTACCTATTATATAAAATTAATAAATATAGCATTTTATTTTTTATAATAATATTCGTAATACTGTTTCAATACTAATATTAGTTATTCTATTTACAAAATATTTTACATGTTACTTTTCTTTGGCTCGAACTTAGGCCCGTATTCATAGTCGTGTCTTGAGTATTAAGTATGACTTAAAAATTAAGTATCGTTACTTGAGTATCAGCTGTTACTTCAATTGAGTGTTACATCCTTACCGACAACTATCTTATTTGTATGATTTTGTTTCATATTTTTAACTATGATAACCTCTTTATGTAGCACTCAATTGAAGTAACAGCTGATACTCAAATAACGAAACTTAAGTTTTAAGTCATACTTAATACTCAAGACTATAACTTCCAGCCTAACGATTGTTACTTGAGTTATGTTACTGGATTCGTACCTATGTCAATGGAGATAATATAATACAATACATGACATAAGTGCAAACTTTATTTATGATTTTTAAAACGATTGCAAATGTCATAAAATAATTGCGAATAATATGCGCTTTTTAACAAAAATATATTTAATATTGTAATATATTTAATATTGTAGTATATATATGGCGCACCAACAGGAAATATCTGGAAAAATTCAGACAAGTAATTTTAAACAAAATTTAAGTTTTTTTGCAAGAATTGGCCCTGTACCGCATTCCCGTAAAAATAGGAAGGGTTTGAATTTTTTTTCCATCCTTTTAGGTTATATAGCGTCATTAAATCTTTATGAAAAAATTCTACGTGATTTGTAACCATTTATGCTATAAGCATGATTTTCTTAGGGTTTTTTTTACCGACTAGATGCAGAGAAAAAAAATAAATAGTGAGAAAGTCATTTTTTCCATGCTGTTGACAGGGGGAGGGGGGTCGCGGTCTGCAAATGTGACAAAAACTATTTTTTTTAATCCAAAACAAAGTTACAAGGTCAAACAAAAATTTCAGGGACAGGGCAAAATTGACTATCTTAACGGGGGGTACCCTTTTTAGTACAATCATTTTAGTTAAAAGAAAAAATCCTTTGGAGCTGTTATTTTTTTATGAACTTAGATTGCTAATTAGATATCAAAGTTGACAATCCTAACCTCAAGATACTATAAATTGAAAACTTTTATATAGCTTTTCAGTATAAGATTTTGGTAGATTTCTTTAGTTGTCCGCACTTAAGTTAAATCCTACAACTTTTTTTCTTGAATTGAAAAAACCCGATTAAATTCATCAGTTACTCATAAACTTGAATTTAGAATATTATCAGAAGGGGAAGCTTCATCAAGCCCTTAAGACCAGACCGGATTTGGTGTCCTTGTCTAATTAAGATTTTTGTTATTTACTTAAGAAGGGGCCGAACTATCTGTCTTTGTCTAATAGCGTTTTTCATCATTTATGTAAACACTATCCGGTATAACAAGAAAAAAATAGCAGCCCCCGTTAGATATTAGTATAATAAGTAAATTTTGTAATAACAACCAAATTTTTTTACTGCGTAGTTTTTGAATAATTAGAGACCTACCAAAAGAAAGATAGGTTATATTCTAGATTGATAGTAGGTCTCTAATTAGTCAAAAACTATGCGGTAAAAAATTTGATTGTTATTACAAAATTTACTAATTATACTAATATCTAGCGGGGGCTGCTATTTTTTTCTTGTTATAAAGGATAGTGTTTATATAAATAATGAAAAACGCTATTAGACAGAGACAGATAGTTCGGCCCCTTCTTAAGTATTAATCGGTATATCTGCAAATTGAAGGTTATATTATTACAAATATGTATGCAGAAGAAAAAAAATCTACCGCTTTGTTTTTGAGAAAAGTAAGGAACGCGAAAATATTATAAACATAAACTTTTACTTCGGCGTCACTTACTTTTCTCAAAAACAAAACGGTAGATTTTTTTTTCTTGTGCATAGATTTTCATAATAATAATATCTATTGCGCTAAACCAAAAATTTGAAGATGCACCGATTGATACTTAAGTGAATAACAAACAACTTAATTGTTACGCGGTCCGTATCAGGTTCTACTCCGGCCTGCCGTTAATGTATATAATTACACTAATTTTATAAATACGTCTTCGAACACTAGAGCATCATCATAATCGATAAATTTAGTGGAGCCATAAGACCCATGCATCTTGCCCGGGGTCAGTAGTTCTTATTTTGGCTACTTTATTTAATTTGTATTGTATTTCATGGCGTCACTACCCAATTGAGGATCAGCTTTTGACTCACTTTACCGTTCGAAAATAGCTAAAAAAGATATTTAGTTATTTTTTTTTTGGCTTGTTCTTTGAATTTTAACAAATTTACTCGCTTCCGTTTCTTATTTGTTAAAATGCATAGATATTTACAAATTAAAGCAATTCTGATGTATATTTTTATTAAAAATAAACGCAATTACTTCTTCCGCTACTTTCGATCAGTAAAAAGGGTCTAAAACCTCGTCTAAAACTGGCCTTTAACATGACGAATAGTATAATAATAAAATATGTGTATTGCCTTACTTTTAACGTTTAGACTTACATTGCATACAAATATAATTCTCATTATAAAAACTATGTGAATAGTCCGTATAAATATATCATGATTTAAAATTGTATTCGAGCACAATTTTAAAATTTTTCAAACAACGATAGATTTACGACTGAATTGGCAAAACAACGAATAAGATTGCAATAATACTCTAAAATAAAAGTAAAATTCATAATTCTTGAGTTATAAAAACCTATATTATTTAAATCTGTATGATGCAATTGTAAACGATAAGTAAAAATAATTTATCAGTATGATAAAAAAAAGATATGTACTAAGTCACTGTCGGTTCATTGAAAGTAGTTTGTAGGTAGAAAAGGTGAGAATCTACGACCCTGTTGTAAAAAACTAGTTGGGTATCCAACTGGATATCTAACTAGATGACTCAGATGTGACTTGGATTTTGTTGGATATCCAGGAGAATTATCCAGTTGCACACTATCCACATGAATTTCAAATAGGATATCCAGTAGGATATCTAACTGGATATCCTACTGGAAATCTATCTGGATGATGCGCAACTGGATAATTCTCTTGGATATCCAACGAAATCTAAGTCAGCACCAAGTCATCCAGTTAAATATCCAGTTAGATATCCAACTAGTTTTTTTTAACAGGGGAATGAGGCAAGAATCTTATTCAAAATGGGACCTCAAATCGAAATAAGAATCCACTTAGTAATTAATAGAAATCTACAAGTAAAACATATATTAGATTAGATTAGATTAGATTAGATATATGTTTATTGTATGTACATTATATTGTACAATTTTTATACAGTTATATACAAGTAATAATAAAATATAATATTGAGTAAAAGCAGTATTTAAAACAGAAACATAAGAAAATAATAAAAAACTTAATAATTTGAATTAAAGATTATAATTAAGTTACAGTTTATTTTTATTTTTATTGTGATGGCATAGGTCCATTTTCTAAGGAGAGGTAATGAGTAAATGCTGAAGATTTAAATGAATGAAGTGATGGTGAATTTCGAATTGACTCAGGGAGCTCATTCCATAGGAAGGATGAAGTGACCAAGAACGATCCATTGTAAAATTCAGAAGTTGCAGGTGGTACAGTCAATGGCCTCACAGCACCCCTCAATGTTCTAACAGATTGATTCCAAATAAATCTAGAATAAAGATAAGAAGGAACTTTAGTAGAGAACATCTTATAAAGAAAGGAGGATGCAAAATATTTTCTTCTACTGGAGGTAGATAACCAGCCCAATTTTGTACGATAAGCAGAAATATGCTCACGTCTGCCAACACCATAAACATAGCGAATACCAGAGTTGATGACTCTCTGAAGCCTCAAGTCAAGTTCAGCCGACAAATCAGAATAAACGAGGCAACAATAATCGATGAGCGGAAAAAGTAAAGTCTGTATCAGATGCTTACGAAGAGCAATGTTAGTACTCTTTCGAAAGTAGTTTAACCTGTAGAGCAAAGAAAAAGACTTATTACAAACCTGAGAGATGTGCTCCTTCCAATTCAGTTTACTGTCCAACCACACCCCTAAATTCCGAACAGAAGATTCAAACCTAACAGTAGTGCCATTAATTTGGACACCAGCAGCCTGTATAGTAGACAGCAAATTAATATAATAATAGGAGCCAATAATTATGGCCTTAGTTTTACCGACATTCAATTTAAGGCAATTTCTAGCAGCCCAATCAGAGATAGCAACAGCATGTGCACTCATAATAGAAGAGTAAACATCCAATTTATCCAAAGGAAAATGGACATATACCTGAAGATTATCAGCATATATAAGGTATTGAATATCAGGACCAAAATCAATAGCAACATCATTCACATATATAGAGAATAATAACGGCCCCAATACAGATCCTTGAGGAACTCCCATACTAAGAGAGAGGTAATTAGATACATTACCACCCTCGCCAATAACAGCCTGCTGACGACCCGCAAGATAAGAGGCAAACCATCTGATTACCGTGATGGAGACATCAAGTGATGACATTTTTCTAAGCAAAATAGCATGGTTCACGGTATCAAATGCCTTACTGAAATCAAATAGCAAAAGCAAGGTGACGTAGCGTCTATCCATATTGAGTCTAATATCATCTGTCAGTCTCAACAAGGCTGTCTGTGTACTATGCCCAGTCCTAAATCCAGTTTGCCGCGGATCCAATAGTTGTCTAGTGGACAAATATTCATACAACTGCTGATGGACAAGACGCTCAAGTACCTTTGACAGAAACGATAATAAGGAAATAGGTCGAATATCATTCATAGATTGTGGAGAAGTAACTTTATTAATAGTTTTAATAAGCGATAACTTCCAACATGATGGGAAAAGACATTCTTTCAAGGAATCGTTGAAAATGCGACACAAGAATTTACCGATAACAGGAAATGCAGTATTAATAAGAGACTGAGGAATGTCATCTGGACCCCTCGCCTGCGTAGTAAAACTACGCACAGCCTGACCAACCTGAAACAGCGACACCTCAGAGAACGTAAACATAGGTTTAAATGGTTCATCCTCAGCTAAAGTATTCGAATAATCAAAGACTGAGGTGACCGATCTATCAGATGCTACATTGGAAAAATGAAAATTTAGCTCATCAATAGAGAAAGGGTGACAAGAAGTATTTCCACTCGAACAAATACCGAGATTACGCAGCTCCCTCCAGATTTGCCGAGAATCATTTAGCCCAGAGAGCCTGCCATAATAATAAAGGAGTTTTGAAGACTCAATGCTCTCATGAGCACGATCACGTGCAGCTCTATATGATAGCAAGTCAAAGGGAAGTCGTGAGCGTTTATAGCGTCTATAAAGCCGGTCTCTATCATGAACCAAACCACGATGCTCTGCAGTGATCCATGGACGACGATTTACACCCTGTCGAACCCTTTTAATGGGAACAAAGAGTGAAATTGCTTCACTTAGATGGCCATAAAGACAATTAAGACGAGTTTCGAGATCTGAATCGCCATTACAGATAGAGCAATCCAAAGAGGAAAAATAATCAATCAGCCTTGTGTTATCAACAGCCTTATAGTCTCGATAAGAGAAATCATTAAGCACAGGCTTAGAAAGAGAAGACTTGACAGTGGCTGCAATGAAATCATGTCCATCTATAAATGGCACATCAGTCTTCCAATAATCAAGCAAGGAATCACTTGCATCCACAAGGCATAAATCTAGCCAAGTATCAGATGTGGCAGTGTGATGAGTTGCACCGTAAGGCACAGAAAAGAGTGCATTCTCCTTGATCAAACCCTTCAGAAACAAAGAGTCATCAGAATCAGTAGATAGGTTTGTATTGAAATCACCCAAGATAACTTTAGTGCTATAATCATGCATATAAGATGACAGATCAGGAATAAAATCAGTTCCAGCCAAGAATGGAGCATGAGGTGGTCTATAGACTACTCCAACAAAAATAGGAGAAGCAACATCATGAGTTTTAATCTCACAAAAGAGATATTCAGGTAAGCCTGGCTTACCACACCAGCCACCTTTTGAAGAACACAGTCGTATGCAATCCAGTGAGCGATGAACATATAGAGCAACACCACCACCTCTAGTGTTACGATCCTGTCTGAAAAGCACATAGTCATCTATGGCTATAAGCGAGTCAGAGACTATCTGACCCAGCTTTGTCTCAGTCACAGCCACCACATGAAAATAAGTGCGAGAAGCCAAAAATAATCTTATCATTTCAATATGAGCACGAATGGAGTTGGCATTAAAATGACAAACCCTGAGACCATCCTCAGTAGAGACATGTTTTGTAATGGTAGATGAAGATGAAGTATTATTAGTAGGTAACAGAGAATCAGAAGGGAAGGAAGAAGAAAATGGACTTACCACAGCATCTCGAATCAGCTCGCTTCTCCGTTGCTGATGGGAGTTATTTTTGCTAAAAAAGCATTCAGGTCAGCATCAGTAGTAATACGCACAGGCATCCGATCCCCCTTCTTCCTAGCGTATATCATTCCATTTCGCACAAATGTGACAAAGTCATATTTTTTATCCTTTGCCTTTTCTAAGACTCGCAGCTTCAACTGATGTAATGAGGTAGGCAGATACTCGTTTATATTAATCACCGACGATGTCAGAGACTCAACATTTTTATTATCAGGAGGCAGATGATCATTTATTTTAGATGATGATAGCTTTCCAAACTTCGCTTTAGAAGCAATTACAGCACGAGCCAATGATGCACTCTTCATAGTGACAAGTAAAGGCACAGTAGATGGACGAACAGGATGTTGTGCAGATGCAGATGTTGATAATGAAGAGGCGGATTCTGTTGCAGACGCTGCATCAGTCGCCAATGAACCAGCAGCCGCAGCACCATCCACAACTAGAGAGCGCCTAAGAGGTCGAACCGATGTTATGTCACCGAGAGAGTACCCAGAGTCAAGTATAGTCAACACAGCCAAGACAGCAGACCTTAGATCCTTCAATTCCTCCGGCACAAATCCTCCCACTACTAGATCAGAAGACCTCTCAAAACGCACCTGCTGCGCAGCCAAAGCCTCACATTGAAGCGACAAGGATTTGTTGGCCCTATCCAACTCTTGGAGCTTAGCAGAAAGAGACTCTGCTGAAGACGCAGACACATCAGAAGACGCGGCAAGTAAACCATCCACTCTCATTTTGAGCTCACGCTGCTCTCCACGAAACTGCTCCAGCGTAGCCTCACTACTGCTCAATCGTTCCTCAAAGGTTGTACTGATAGCGTCCACACGAGATTCAAGCGCTGTGAACCTATCGCCAAGTGCAGTAAGTCGAGATACAATAGCAGTTATGTTGGTATCCATGGAGTCTATTTTATCCAGCTTATTCATTTTTTCCAATATGGCAGCCAGGATATCATTTGGTGGCATAGCTGTTGATGGTGATGGCGTTCTAGGTGGGCATGGAGAGAGAGTTGCATTGTGCGCAGAGGAAAGGGAGCCTGATCGCGGTCGAAAACAATCAGGATTTACAGCCGCCAAACACAGACTGCACATCAATATTGTTTTGTTATCCTGATCTCTAACAGATGTGAAAGTAGTGCAGGAGCTATGATAAGTTCTCTCACACCTTCCACAAACTTTAGGCTTGGAGGTATGGGTGAAAACCTTAGAACAGAAACTGCAGTGTGTTGATGGTGCCATAGTTTATGCAGTGTGAAAAAGATTAAGTATATAAAGACCTTAATAAAAATGAAAAGAATAAAAAATAAAATAAAATAAAATTAGCGTCGGGGAAAGATGAGATGCAAAAACAGAACAGAGCGGAGAAAAAGAAAAACACTATACTGTGTGAATAATACAACGTATTAAACGTTTTGATGTGACTACTATAAAAGTTTTGATGTGCATTAATAATTAGAAGTAGTAGTGGATAAGCGCCTTAATTTTAATTGACGATGGTAATTAACGATGACAACAGTTATCCAACAAGAGAGATTAATTAGTACAAGAAGTATGCAATAGATGGCGCCACGTATTTTAAGGTTGTAGAATTTCAGTACAGAATAATCAACGACAATTCAGAAATTACGCCACTCTAAGACGTAAATAAGAAGTAGTAGTGGTATAGCATACCAATTTAGTTGATGAAGATAATGGTCATCTACAATAATACAACGTATTAAATATAAAAGTTTTGATGTGCATTAATAATTAGAAGTACTAGTGGATAAGCGCCTTAATTTTAATTGACGATGGTAATTAACGATGACAACAGTTATCCAACAAGAGAGATTAATTAGTACAAGAAGTATGCAATAGATGGCGCCACGTATTTTAACGTTGTAGAATTTCAGTACAGAATAATCAACGACAATTCAGAAATTACGCCACTCTAAGACGTAAATAAGAAGTAGTAGTGGTATAGCATACCAATTTAGTTGATGAAGATAATGGTCATCTACAATAATACAACGTATTAAATATAAAAGTTTTGATGTGCATTAATAATTAGAAGTACTAGTGGATAAGCGCCTTAATTTTGATTGACGATGGTAACTAACGATGATAACAGTTATCCAACAAGAGAGATTAAATAGTACAAGAAGTATGCAATAGATGGCGCCACATATAATAATGTTGTAGGATTTCACTACAGAGAAATTGGCGCCAAAAAATTAGAGGTTATGTCACTCTAAGACGCTAAAAATAATAAAAATGCACCAAAAAACAACTTTAACACTGCACTACACACCATCAAACAGACCAGTCACAGGAACAGCAAAACAACAGCAAAAAATCTCCATGCAAAATCAGCGGCAGCAGCAATCAAAGTACTACACCAACAGCAGTGCAGAGTTAGGAAAATCGTCACAGAGTCACAAAAGAGATGCATGCAGATGCATACAAATGCAGCCAATGCCTACTGACCCCTTCAGACGACCCCCTAAAACAAATTTCACTCCGCGAAGTGAAAAAATCTATTGTTAAAAGCGATTTATAATAGAGAGCAATAGGAAGCCGATGTGTCGCTACTTACGCTTAGAGAGAGAGAGCCATGTATTAGCGTACAGTAAGGGCAGGAATCTATATAAAAATCCAATTGTAAATAGGTGGGATATATTACACGTAAACGTAAGTAATAATAGTCAGAAATTCATCGAATACATAAGATTTGAATCGATTACTACTTCCGTATGGATAGGAATCCATGTCATCGAGGTCTGTATGTTCATTGCGAAGTCCAGACAAAAATAGATATAAAACCTCTAAAAAGCGAATAGAAAAGTTAGGATTCTGCTTCAAAGTATATGGAAAGATAAAGGAAAATCCACTAAATAATTTGTAGGAAACCAAGGTACAGCACGGAAATCTCGGTAAAATTCTAACTCAAAACTACTGGAAGTGTTGTATTGGAAAAAATGGAATTCCAACTGGATAATCCATTAAAATCCAGTTCGAATCCAGTTTCCCCAGCTAGATTTTCCACTTAGGAAATCCAACTTGATTTTCCAACTGAATTTTTTTCTCCGGGATCCCATTGAATATGGTTAACTCATTAGAGCAAGTTAGTTTTGTGAACAACTGTAATGTTTTATAGAGGTTCAAAGAAAATAAAGCTCTTCAAGCTAAAAATATTACGTGGTTACAACAAAATAATGGCGAACTAGTAATTAAAAAAGCCTTACACAATAAAGATTGTCAGTAAACAACAAAAGTAAAAATTAAATCTTGCTCAAATCAGAAACTTTGTAATCATGTATTCAAACGTGCAATTTTTGTAAACTATATTTAAGTGATAAAAGAAACTAGCTACAAATGTCATAGGCTTAAAAGCCAAACACGCTGTATAAACATTTTGATATAACTTTAAGAGGAGGCCGTATCATTCTGTCCTTGTCTAATCTAAATTTTCGTTATTATAAATAAATAAAATATTTTCATAGAAAAGTAAGACAACCGCCCAATAGAGCAAAAGACAAGCAAACGATTCTTTTCTATGAAAAAATATGAAATTTTGATTATTTTTCGAGTGAAGTCTGAAACGGAAAAACAATCGAATTTGATTGAGTTGATTTGACTGTTTTTTCGTTTCAGACTTTACTCGAAAAATAATCAAAATTTCATATTTTTTCATAGAAAAGAATCGTTTGCTTGTCTTTTGCTCTATTGGGCGGTTGTCTTACTTTTCTATGAAAATATTTAATTTATTAATAATAACGAAAATTTAGATTAGACAAGGACAGAATGATACGGCAGCCTCTTAATGTAAATTTGTAATAAAAATGTAGATGTAAATATTTTAAAAATAGCATAACATAAATGTATATAACAAATGTAAAAAAATGTAAACTTATCAGTGACGACCACGTATTTTTTTTCTTTTTCTATAAGAATGTATAAAAGTGAAAATAATTTAAAAAATTCTAGTTCTCACTTAAGGAAGAGCTGTGTTGTAGTCACATCGATATAGGTATATGCGTATGCATGTGAAAGCGTCAATGTGTAGACGCAAGTCATTTTTGTCGCTTGCGAAGCGAGAAAGTAAGATCATCACGATCAGTGGTGTACTAACTTTTGTAGTGTATACACAGCATGCTAGCAGTGGCTGGGAAAAAGTATAAAATAAATACTTTAGGTAGTTGACATGTTACAGTTAGTATAAAAAGTCTAACGTGAAATATAGACGGCGTATCGTATATACAGGTGCTTGTTTTGTAAAGAACTTTTTGTCTGTGACTATATAGTTCAAACGCACCAATACATGTTTGGACTGTATAGGTATGATGCAGTGTTTTGTTCAAGGTGCAACACAGGTTTTCATAAATCATGTTCTAAAAGAGCAGGTCTAAATGATAATGGTTCTTTTCATAGATGTTGTGGCAGGATTAACCCACATAGCACGGAAGCTTCCAGGAAGCTTCCACACTAATATCCCACATAGCATGAAAACTTCCGGGAAGCTTCCATGCTATATGGGAACTTAACTGGTGACCATGTTGATTGTGGAGTTGGTGATGATGCTACTGGCCTTGATGCTTCGTTGGCTCCTTTATGGAGGCTTATTTAAACAGAATTGGAAGATGTCAAAATGAAGTTAGATTCTAATATAGCTAATAACAACTCTCGATTTGAATGTTTAGAAGCAAGATTAGATAAAGTTAAAAATTCTCTGGATTGTAATTGTGAAGAAGTTTTGTGTGAATTTAATGAAAGAAAATTTAGAGAAAAAAATATTTTGTTTAAGGTAGTTCCATTGGTTTTTCACTTTTCTATAGAATTTTTTGAAATTGAAATATGTTGTAAATTAAGATTTACGCTTTACAATGGTATTTTGATTTGGGTGGATATCCACCTTCATCTTTTAGATATTTTAGTTTAAACTTTGCTGAATTTAAAATAGTATATGGGCAAAGCGCTTGAAACGTAACATTTTATAAGAATGTGTAAAAAGTTTTCTATAGATTTCAAAGAAATTAAAATATATTATACTGCAGATCTTAAGGATTAAAATGGTACCTTGTAGATTATAGCGATCGATCCTCAATTCTGAAATAAAAGGAAAATAATGTCCTTACTCTATATTAATTTACACGTAAACATGCTGTCTTGCGATTTGCATTGTGTATACTTACAGATTCTGCGCACAAACATGTTTTTGAATTATTGTGCAAACACAGAACTCAACCAATTTCTCTTTCGTATAGTGTGAATTTGTAAGAAACATATTATTTCACAATGAGAACCACTGGACCAATAGAACTACCTTAAGTTTCTTGATGGAATAGATGCACATAGGTCTGATTTGATCACAGTTAAGAAACAATTCTCTGATTTTGATGAGTCTTTGCCTTTTGAGTTGGATAAAATTATAGGTGGTAATTATTCTCAAGATAAGGTCAGACGAGTCAGGGTTATCCTGGATTCTAAAGAAAGTGTTTTGTGGACTCTTCACAATAAAAGAAAAAATTTTGATGAGGATGTTATAGTCAGAGCTGATCTTTCCAAGATGCAGAGGAAAAATATGCGTATTTTAAATAATGAATTAAAAATCAGAAAAAGTAAAGGTGAAAAGGATATATATATCAAAGTTATAAATGGTGTTCCTTGCATTGTAAATAAGACATCTGATTCCTCATCTTCGGATAATAATAAATAGCAACTACTTTCATTGAAAGAATTTACAATTTACTATCAGAATATAAGAAGTATATTGGGGAAAATAGCATTATTTAAGTCAACTTTTCATACAGTCATGCAACATGATATTATTATTTTAATTGAAACCTGACTCAACGAGGACGTTTCTAATCATGAACTTGGACTCGCTGACTACTCTATTATAAGGTCTGATAAATCCATTTTGACAAGTAAAAAGAAAATGGGTGGAGGAGTCATGATTGCTGTCAAAAATACTATGAAGTTTCAAGTTATTCCATTAATGGACAATTCATTCGAGATGATTGCTGTCAAGATCTTCAATTCAAGGGATGTCATCTTGCTGGTCGCTGTGTACCTTGCGCCTGATTTGGTATTGCGTGAAGGTGATAATTTTGGTAGATTCGTTGATAATTTGCAGGGTTTACTTAATTAATTTTGTAGTTTTAATACTATGTCCAATTTCATATTATTGGGAGACTTTAATCTATCAGGATTTAAATGAGTGAATATTGATTCTTATGCGAGGTCTGTAGGCGATCATGTAAACGTCAATGTTCGGGAGGCGGTTAGTTGCTTGGATGATCTTTGTACATTGTATAATTTGATTCAGATTAATAGTTGGTGTAATGTTAGGGGCAATATTTTGGATTTATGTTTTACCAATGAATATAATATGAAAATTAGTAATGATCCTATATTGTCATGTGATATGTATCATTTTCCTTTAATTATTTATGTTCCTTATAATGTACACTTTGAGTTGGATATTGATTGTAGTTATTATTGCTTCAACCGTACGAATTTTGAACAATTCGACATTTTATTTAATAATGAATTGTTGCCAAACATTGACGGTGGGGAGGTTAATTTGAATGAGGCTCTCTCTGATCTTTACATTATTTTGAATAAATGTATAAGAGGAAGTGTTCCCAAACGTAGATTGTTTTCAGATAAATTTCCTAAATGGTTTTCTTCTGAGTTAAAAATATGTATTATAAATAAAGAGAAATATCATACGTTATTTAAATCTACTAATTCTGATAAATTCTTTAACTTGTTTAAATTGGAGAGAGTTAAATGTAAAAGATTATTGCTTAGAGATGAAAATAGATATATTGAGGGAATTGAATCTTCAGTGGCTAGTGATTCTAAAGCATTTTTTCGATATGTAAATTATATAGATATGTCACATGCTTATCCGAACACCATGTATTGGAATGATAGAATGAGTGATGAGGGGTCTGGCATTGTTAATTTGTTTGCTGATAAATTTCAGAGTATTTATAAAGAAGTTAATTTGAATGATCATTTTGAATTGATGCGAAGTGTAGATTCATTATCAAGTGTGCGTTTTACAGATATCGAGGTATTTAATGTTATCAAATCATTGGATGAAAAATTTTCCAGTGGTCCGGATGGGATACACCCAATAATTATGAAGCATATTGGTCCACAACTAGCTTCCTAGCTTGTCAAATTTTTTAATTTACCTATTGGAAAGGGGGTCTATCCGGACTACTGGAGGATGTCATTTATAACGCCTCTTTTTAAGAAAGGTGATATTTCAAACGTTGATAATTACAGACTCATCAACAAGTACAGTGTTATAGCAAAATTATTTGATAAACTTATGTACAACCGTCTTAGTGTGTTTTTCTCTAAACTTATTGTAAATGAACAGCATGGTTTTGTCAGCAACAAATCAACCGTTACAAATCTAAGTGTGTATTTGAATGACATTGTTGATTGTTTGGGTGCAAGTAAACCGGTTGATGCATTTTATGCTGACTTGTCACGTGCGTTTGACACAGTTAATTTTGATAGTCTTTTACTTAAGGTGGAACGTTATGGTATAAATGGTTGTTTATTGAAATGGTTTAGATCTTATTTGTATGGACGGAGGCAATACGTGAAAATAAAATCATTTGTATCCAAAGAAATTTTGGTTTTATCTGGAGTAGGTCAGGGAACCCACTTGGGTCCTCTGCTTTTTTTAATATTTATAAATGATATGGTTATACATATTAAACACAGTAAAAAAGTAAGTAAAGTATTGATTTTTGCGGATGATACTAAGATTTATAAGGAGATCAATGATGGTAGAGATGCTATTTTGATGCAGGAAGATATTAAAGAATTTCTTAATTGGTGTAATTTAAATGACTTAATATGCAATTTTAAAAAGTACTACTTAATTACTTTCACTAGATCTAAACATGTAGAATATGAATACTGGTTAAATAATACAATTATTAAAAGAGTGTACAGCGTTAGAGATTTAGGAGTTATTTTTTATAGTAACTTGTCTTTTATTGAACATGTTAATTCTTCATGTAATAGTGCTACAAAGATGCTAGGATTTATAAAGCGTTTTTCTTCGAAATTTAATCATCCTGAATCGTTTCGAGCATTATATTTTGCTTATATTTACTCTAAGATTAGTTATGCTTCTGTCATATGAAAGCCGTACTTGGCTTGTCAGATGGATCTTTTGGAGCATGTATGTAGAAGGTTTTTACGTTTTGCGGCATATATATTGGGGATGAGAATGAGTTACAACGACCATAATTATGGTCCTATTCGAACATTTTTGCGTATACCTACCTTGAAATCAAGTTTAAACAGGAATGATTGAATTTTCATTTTTAAATTGGTTAAGAGGAGGTCACGCATCTCTGTCCTTTTCTAATCAAAGAATTAATTTTTTGCAAAAACTAATAACTTCAGCAAAAAATAAAGAGAAAGCCACATCTCGTATCAAAAAAAGCAATATTTTCTTTGATGAGAAAAAATTAATTGTATTGCTTCGTTTTCAAGAAAACCTTGAAAAACCAAATTGTCCACTCTAACCACTATGATTTAAGTTTTTCAAGGTTTTCTTGGAAACGAAGCAATTGAATTAATTCTTTCTTATCAAAGAAAATATTGCTTTTTTTATTACGAGATGCGGCTTTCTTTTCATTTTTTGCTAAAGTTATTAGTTCACTGTAAAAAACTCAATTCTTTGATTAGAAAAGGACAGAGATACGTGACCTCCTCTTAAGAGCAGGCCGGATTCGCTGTCCTTGTCTAATTGAGATTTTTGTTATTCACTTAAGAGGCGGTCGGAACCAAATCGGTGACTTTGTACGGTACTTGTAATAAATGCTTATAATAATTTATTCATTTATTAATATGGTAAAAATATAGTCATTTCCTCTAGTCATGTATATAAAGAATAATTTAAAATAGTTAAAGCCACAAAAATATACAAAATATTGTTATAAAGAGAAAAATGCCACCTAACAATCGACACGACAGTTTTTTGCATGCGGTATATGTCAAGTCAGTTTGATATTTGTAATAAATGCTTATAATAATTAATTTACTTATTCATATGGTAAAAATATAGTCATTTCCTCTAGTCATGTATATAAAGAATAATTTGAAATAGTTTAAGCCATAAAAATATACAAAATATTATCGTAAAGCGAAAAATGCTGACTTGATATATACCGCAAGTCACCGATTTGGTTCCGACCGCCTCTTAAGTATTAATCGGTGTATCTGCAAATCGAAGGTTATGCGCAATAGATATTATTATTACAAATATGTATGCAGAAGAAAAAAAATCTACCGCTTTGTTTTTGAGAAAAGTAAGGGACGCGAAAATATTATAAACATAAACTTTTACTTCGGCGTTCCTTACTTTTCTCGAAAACAAAGTGGTAGAATTTTTTTTTCTTGTGCATAGATGTTTATAATAATAATAATATCTATTGCGCTCAACCTTTAATTTCAAGATACACCGATTAATACTTGAGTAAATAACAAAAAACTCAATTTTTACTTGCTTGGTATCAGTTTCTACTCAGGTCTACTCTTAATAATGAATAATTCTTTTGACAATTTCAGAAAAACAAAATGATGATAGTTGAGGTAATATATATATATATATATATATATATATATATATATATATATATATATATATATATATATATATATATTAATAGCCACCTTTGAAAAAAAAAGTACTAATTAAAAAATTTTGCATCTCAACAAATAAGGGTCGTACAGAACTCTGCGACCACTCATTTTAAACGCATTTGTGAGGACTTTTTAATGTTATATTGGCAATTTAATTTTGAGTACTTGTCTAGGAAATATTACAACTTAAAAATAGAAAAAAAAAATTTTTTTATTCGCCTATGTTTGAATTTGAATCATTTTTCGGAAAATGATGGTAGAAAAATTTTACATGGCTAGTTTCAAAGGTATTTTACTTAACTTATAATTTATATTTTTCGTATTCTAATCTCAAAATCGCAACTTCTTTTCTCTTTTTCGGCTCTCATGCGAAAAAATATATTATGAAATGGATGTGTAAAGGCTTTTTTACACCGAGAAACTTTTTGGGGCGAGAGACCTCTGGTAGTGTAAGGCCGGGCACCTCGATAAAGTAAGTAAGTCGTCTCGTCTTGAGCATAAAGGTCTGAGACCTTTGTCACCGAGGCCGTGCGTCTATTGCGTTCGGGTGGTGTATACACAGATTTAGTTTTGTCCGGCTTTATGCCTTCAGTCTTCAAGATAAAGGTCTCAGGCCTTTATACTCAAGGCATGATACCTCATCGAATCGCTATATTAAGGGGTGTCCTCATACCGGCACAGAGATCTACCTTATCTACATTTAAGTTATGCATTTTAATAAAAATTTAACTATTTTTTACTAAAATTCATAGAAGAGGCACATTCTTAACATTCTAAAGAATTTATTGCAACGTCAAAAGACAGAATAAAAGAGAAAATCAAGACAAAAACTGCATAATACGATTATTCATAACTACATTGAAAAGTTAATCGTATTAAGCAGTTTTCGCCTTTATTTTTACCCTTATTTTGTCTTTCACGTTGCAATAAATTCTTTGGCATGTTAAGAATGTGCCTCTCCTACGAATTTCAGTCATGAATAGTTAAATTTTCATTAAAATTCATAATTTAAATGTAGATAAGGTAGAACTCTATGTCGGTATGAGGATTCCCCTTAATAAGGGTCTCAAATCTCAAGATTTACCAAGGTCTATCGCCCCAAAAAGTTTCTCCGTGTACAAAACTAGTTACAGCTCTCGCCTCCGGCTCGAGCTGTAAACTTCTCTTTTTGTAAATAAAGCCTTAACGCACCCGTTTAATAATGTACAATTTAGTTTTTTTTATATAGGTTCAAAATTGATCGAGATTATGTGATTTTTGTTCAAAAAAAGATCCTTTTTTTTAACCATACTCTTATAAGAGTACCGCAACAATATCAAAAAAATTAAAATGCACAAAAAATTTTGAAAAAATTTGAAATTATTCTACATACAAAAATGCACTTTTTTTTTATTTGGCATTTTTCTATATCTCCTCTCGTTAAGCAGATATCGAAAAAATAAAAAAGACCCTTTTTTTGAACAAAAATCGCTAAATCTCGGTCAATTTTGAACCTAAAAGAAAACTGAAATATAAATTTCAAGTTAAGCAAAATATCTTTAAAACTAGCCATGTAAAATTTTTCTACCATCATTTTCCGAAAAATGATTCAAATTTAAACATAGGCGAATAAAAAATTTTTTTTTCTATTTTCAAGTCGTAATATTTTCTAGATAAATACTCAAAATTAAATTGCCAATACACTATTAAAAAGTCCTTACAAATGTGTTTAAAATGCGTGGTCGTAAAGTTCTGTACGACCCTTATTTGTTGAGATACAAAATTTTTTAATTAGTACTTTTGTTCTCAGGGTGGCTCTTTTTCATTGGACCCCACTGTATATATATATATATATATATATAGTTCTGTTATTTTATAATGAAAAACTATATAAAAATTACATAAAAATAATATATGGGCATATCCATAGAACTTTTTGATTTGCAGTTTCGTGCCTTTATTTAATCTTATCTTCTGATCTATGAATATTTTAACTATCATATGGATATTTTTAGTAAAAATTATAATAAAAAAAAACTTTTTTATGGGTTTTGTAAAATTTTTGAGCTATTTAAGAAGCCAGATTGTTATTAAAAAATTTTAATTTTAAAAATTGCCTTGTGACTTTTAGTTAATCATTAAATATTTTCAAATAGTTGTAGGAGCGCCGTCAAATATTTTAATGTGCCAATATCTGGGAAATATAACAAGTATATATGTGAAATAAACTTAAAAATCTCATATATGTGCTATTATTCTATAAATAGTTACGCGACCATAGAAAATATGTAACCAACTTTCATCAATTTTTGTATTTTGCACTATTTTCTTCTACGAAATTTATGCCGTCAATTTTTTTTCATTTCTAATCGTTGAATCTTGTTTATTTTATAAAAAGGAACCAATTCCGATGATCCAGAGTAATGTGCCTCTTTTTTTTAGTGAGTAAGAGTCGTTTGAAAATTTTATTTAAAATCGTGATTTATATGAAAATTTCAGTTTTGCATGAAGCACATTTAAAAAAAACATTATATAGCCAGTATCACAGCTGTGAACTAAACTATATACATTAACTTTCATTTTAAAAAATAAGACATTGTTTTCAAGTCAAAAGATATTGATATTTGAAGCAAATGAATTCTAATTCTCTATTAGTATAAAATCGACCTATGAAGATATGAAAAAAATGTTAACACGTGATATAAAGCTATTTTTAAATTTATTCTTGTGGTAAGCAGTGAGTATGTAAACAATCTTTCAATTTTGTCAATATCATATGTGTCAATCGATATACATACTGCTAGTATAGTCTACTCATTCTTTTGTTGGCTTTTGTAGTAAGTGGATCTTTTAAAAATAATGTGAATATTTCTAAGGTACATTTAATTGAGTATATTTAAATGAATAATAATATTATTTACTTCTAATTTTTCTAATATCTTACAGTTACCTTCGATCGATTACAATGAAGGTTTTAACTGAAGAAGAACGACAAAAAAAACGTGATGCTGTACGGCGCAAGCGATTACAAACTGCAGAGTTCCGTCAACGTAATATATTACAAAGGCATGAGTTATATGCTACGCAGACATCAATCAAACTTCACACTGATCCAGAAGTACAGACGATTCAAGAAAATGAATCGACGCCTGTAAGAAGGTCGCTGAGAAAACGCACGTATAATGTTAGTAACCCTTCTTGTTCGAATGACAAAAAAAGGAAAAAAGAAAATAAAATTTGTACAAAAAATACTTCACTATCTTTTGACGACGAAAATAAAATGGATAGTAATTGTGATTTTTCACGAAGTCCTCGTGTTTCATTGTCACTTTCAGATAATAAATTAAGAACGCTTGAGAACTGTAAACAAACAAAAATAAATTCCGAAATTGAAACCATTTGAGAACGTTAAGCAAAAGTGCGCCAAAATTGCAGCGAAAGAGTGCTATTTTTTAAAATAAAAATATTGCACTCGCACGCGCAGCAGAATTGCAGGATGATTGATGCATGTACATACAGTAGATGAGTGCAGCATAATTGCATCAGAATTGCAAATAAAAATTGCAAATGGGGAAGAGCAGTAACGCACGCAAACATACGGCAGAAACGCATCAGGATTGCAGTTAGGGCATGCAGCAGATGCGTGCAGTAAAATTGCATGAAAATTGCAACATAGACGTGCAGTAGATGAGTGCAACATAATTGCATCAGAATTGCCAATGGAGATTGCAAATAGGGAAGAGCAATAACGCACGCGAACATACGGCAGAAACGCATCAGAATTGCGGTGAGGGCATGTAGCAGACGCGCGCGGTAAAATTACATGAAAATTTCGACAGACACATGTAGCAGATGCGCCCTGCAGGAGCGTGCAGCAAATCCATGTGTATTGTGACTGACGAATGGAGTAGATACGTAGAAAGTAATCAAAATTGAAATTAAAAAAATGCAATTAACAATACAAGATATTAATGATGCGCATATGTTAAATAAACGTCAGCGTAAGCAAGTACGTAGAACACACACATGTATCAATAAATTAGAAGTCTATAGAAGTGTTAGTCATGTTAAGCGGAAAATGGCCCCATAAAATTTAATGTAAATTTAATGAAGTGCTTAACATGACCAATTGCCAATTGAATTTGGAAATCGTGACAAAATTAGTATGAAATATGCTTCTGCTTTTATTCGTTGCATGTATATACGCGCATGAGGTCATGTGATTTTATAGGAAAGAACATCAACAGAATAACGTTTCGTTAAGAATGAGAATATACATTGATATAATTCCTACAACGTTTAAGCTAGTTGTAACATAATTCTCAAGGAAAATAATATAAAGCCCCACAAAAGAATATTTTATTTATTGGTTAATTGGTAAGTTTAAATACTTTATGAAATTTTGGTTATGTAAATAAGTTCTCAATAGCACTCATCTGCTGCACTTCTCTGTTGCAATTTTCATGCAATTTTACTGCACGCATCTGCTGCATGCCCTCACTGCAATTCTGATGCGTTTGTCGTATGTTCACGTGCGTTATTGCTCTCCCCTATTTGCAATTTTCATTTGTAATTCTGATGCAATGATGCTGCACTCATTTGCTGCACGTCTCTGTTGCAATTTTCATGCAATTTTACTGCACGCATCTGCTGCATGCCCTCACCGCAATTCTAATGCGTTTCTGCCGTATGTTCGCGTGCGTTATTGCTCTTCCCTATTTGCAATTCCCATTTGCAATTCTGATGCAAGTATGCTGCATTCATCTGCTGCACGTCTCTGTTGCAATTTTCATGCAATTTTACTGCATGCATCTGCTGCATGCCCTCACCGCAATTCTGATGCGTTCCTGCCGTATGTTCGCGTGCGTTACTGCTCTTCCCCATTTGCAATTTCTATTTGCAATTCTGATGCAATTATGCCGCACTCATCTGCTGTATGTACATGCACCAATTATCCTGCAATTCTGCTGCGCGTGCGAGTGCAATTTTCTCATTTATAGAACAGCACTTTTTCGCTGCAATTTCGACGCAATTATGCTGCACGCGTCTGTTGTAATCATCTGTCGGCAAAAACATAATAAAAGTCGGAAGCAGACCATGCGTGTGCAGCGCAATTTAAGTGCGGCAGATTTTGCTACCAGGGTAGGTTATCACGTCGAAGAGAAGAAAAATTACGTCGTAAAATTAAAAAATTGAAAGATTACCTGGAATTAAAAAAAAAAATTATTTACAAATTACGCGTCCAAAATAATTGACTAAAGAGAGTAACGAAGAAAAAAAATAAGATCGAAAAGAAAGTTAATAATATAATGAGTCAAGGAAAATCTACAATAAAAGAGCATCTGTTAATATCAGAGATACTTCAAGCGCAGTTACAGCAAAACAAAAATGAACTTAGAAATGAAAAAGAAAAAGCAATCTATTCAAAAACAATCTCAGGAAAAATTATTAAAAAACATAAATTAGGTTCCAAATTTTCCCATTTAATTAGTCCTTATTTACAAAAAAAATTGAGATTTAGGAAAGGCTTACAAATAACTCGATCAAATAAAAAGACAGAAGAGTTTTATTTAGCAGTTAAAAACAGTATTTTGAATTTCTTTGAAAAAGATGAAAATTCCGCGCCAGTGCCAGGAAAAAAAGATGTTATTACAAGAAATAAAATAAAAAAAAGAAAGCGATTCATACAAGATTCAATGGATAACTTATATAAAATTTTGTGCTGAATCTAAATTTACGATTTCACGGTCATTATTTTACAAGCTTCGTCCCTTCTGGATTACAACTCGAAAAATATCTAGTCGCGATACGTGTTTATGCAAAACTTACGTGAATTTTGCTTTCAAGTTACAAAAATTATTTCAAATAAAAATACTGCGTTCTGCAAGTACTCAATATTTTACTAAATCTCTTACTTGTGATCCGTCTAGTAAAGAGTGCATGTACAGAGAATGTGACAAATGTAGAAACAAACGCGTAATTGTACCAAAAACTTCTAAATCAACTTTTTATTATCAATGAACAAACGTAGTTGAAACGCGAACAGGCGCTAAAAATCAAAATTATACAGTCAAGATCATGACTAAGAAAAAAGTTCCGTGTCAGGTTGCAGATCTTCTCAAAGATTTGAATGCTGATACACCTACATACTTAAAGCATGTTTATGACACAGGGCATCAATATCAAGTTATTGACAGTATTTAAAAAAATTTGAAACCTGGAGAAGTTTTCGCGACCATCGATTTTTCTGAAAATTACGTTGGCAAGCCTCTGAAATCCAGAGTGTGCACTTTGAAGCGTCCAAGAAGCAAATTTCTCTGCACACAGGAGCATTTTTTTACGTTGATTCAAAAAATGAAAATCTAAAATGCGTATCATTTTGTACTACTTCGGACTGTCTTCGTCACGATGCTTCTTCTGTTTGGGCACATTTACAGCCAATATTAGAATTGATTAAGGAGTATGTTCCAGAACTTTATAGTTTACACATTCAGAGTGACGGACCATCTTCTTAGTACCATCTACTCAGTAACGATGTAATTTGTACACAAAATGTTGTCGATGTTGTGAATAGGTCATCCGAAAAAATTAAGATGTTTCTAGTCAAAGAATCTGATATGATTAATATTGATAATTTATTGCCTGATGACATGAAATCAGCACCAAATTCTAATAAAATTCATCAATTAATTTGGCGAAATTCCGAGAAAGATATTTTTTATTCAAACTATTTATCTTGTCTTTTATGTGTTTACAAGCCTTCATGCGACCATTACGCTTTGAAACATTCTAAATTTTCTGTTGTACAGTCTAAATCAAATACAACTATTGTAAAAATAATTGATGAAGGACATAAAAATATTAGACAACGAAGGAAATCTAATACTACAAAGCATTTCCCTGGCGAAAGAGATTTGTAATAAAAAATGATAAAATATGATAACCATGAATAAAAAGTGATCGAAATGGATAAATCTTGATAATAAGTGATAAAAATAATTAAAAATAGATAAAAATAGATAAAAAGTGTAGGAATTCGGACACTTTATCCGTTTTTATCCATTTTTATCGGTTATCATTATTATTTATCACATTAAATTAATTTTTATTATTTTTTGTCAGTTTTTATCAATTTATATAATAAATTTTTAAAATGTTTTAAGTCTTATGAATAGCATGTAAAGTAGGTAATGAAGGTTTTTAAAAATTATATTGTTCTAATTCATTTGCAAATTCTTTAAAACAATTATAGGTTGATACATATTCGTGTGTTCACTAATATAAAATAAAAATTTTATTTCAATGTATCAATCTCTACTTCCTGCAGGTAAAACACATAAGTATATTGAGAGAAAATTCTAAAAATTACTGTTAGTATTATAACGCACTCACACGAAAACGTGCTTTTTCTTCTAGCGTTTTAGTAAATTTTATTAGGTTTCTAAAATTATTTAAAAGATAAGCAGCAAAAAATGCTAGGATATTTTTGAACTATTACAAAACAATCCTAAAATGTTACCATAGTAAAATTTTGAAATGTGAACATAAAAAATGGTGTATATAAAAATTTAAGGTTATCAGTAATAATAATGCCAAAGAAATGGCCATAAAATGTTAAAAAAAGCCTTTCTATTTCTACTGGTCATGAAATGGTAAAAAAAAACGTTTCAATTTCCATCAGGGCACCTATAAATTTTTATTAGTTCACATAGTAATTTTTGTCATACATTCGAGAAGTCCTATAACTTCTTGTCAAAATACCCCTTGCGTATGTGATCCCGACAACTAACGATACCAGCATATTTTAAACACAAAAATTCTGTCACTTGACGTTAAAATTTATGTTCAACTCCCGCAAGTGGTGAGAGTTCAGTACACTTTGTATATAAGTCCGATCCATCTGACCATTACTAAAATGCGCGCGTGTTTACTATCGACCTCTGCGGCGTTACGTTTATATTAGGTTAGATATGCTATAGGTTAGATTAATTCACAGCAACCGAATAAATACAGAAATTTTCAAAAACATAATACAGATTTTTATATATTTTCTTATTCTTACTTGTATGTTATTTTAAAAATTTTGTTTATAATATATTTTATATCTAAATAAAAACTGATGAAAAATAATAAATTGTTAAAAAAAATTAAAAACTAATATAAATGGATAAAAAATATTATTTTGTTATAATAATAGATAAAATCGGATAAAAATGGATAAAATCTAATAAAATGTCCGAATTCATACCAATTTTATTCCCTTTTATTCAATTTTATTACTTATTATTTTATTATATCCATTTTTATCCACTTTTATCCATTTTTATCTATTTTTATTACCTTTTTTCATTTTTTATTACTTACAAATAATTTTTATTCATTTTTATCATTTATTTTCATTTCTTATTAATTATTATTTTTAATCTTTTTCGCCAGGGTTGGCTAATACTATAAATGAAAAACCATCCAATAAGTTGTCATATATTGGAAAAAGCAAAAACGACACTGAATTAAAGTCAAAACCAAATGCATCGTTATCAAGAAAGTTAGTTATCAAGAAAAAAAAAATTAATTAAGTTAAAAAAAAAACACGATTAAAAACATTTCTCATTTTTACTGTAATAGCGTTCGAAATTGTTTTCATAAATATTTTATTTTTAAAATATATTGGATTTTTGTTACATTTGTATATTTTGAAGTTTAATAAAGCTTTATTAGAAGTTATTAAGGTGGCTCAAGCGCTTGGTGCCGTATCAAGCGGGGCCCTGTCTGCGACATCAAAATGTTTTTATTGATAGAGCTATTATAACTGATTAAATAATATTATTGATTATTTCTTATGATAAGAAAACAATTTTAAGTAATCAAAAGTAATAAAAAAGAAAAAAAATTTTTTTTTTGTTTCTCATTACAAGTTTTACTTTAGTACGTCCCTGCTGTTTTGTTGGTTACGAGCACTCTGAACGCACGTTAGCTTTACGTATGGCACCTGTATCTGACGCGCATGCGCAGAAGCTGCCATTATGTGTAAAATTATGTGCCAAAATTTTTTGTTACAATATTATGACTTAAAATTTTTTCATCTCCTGACACCCATGACGTTAAGTTAAAACCGATCACACTTACAGTTTTTGATAAATCTTGAAGGTATGAATGTGTACACCAAACACAAAAAATGTGCTCTCAAAAAAATTTTTTTTTTTCAATTGCAAATCTAAAAGTTTGGTGGATTTGCCCATATATGATTCATTTATTACCAATAAAAAACTAATTTGTCAACTTCTTTTAGTGACTAAAAAAGTAGGATGCCTACTTTTTTCCGTTGACAATGAAAAAGTAATTTCTTTTTGTGAAAATGTAATGGTGATTTGTGATAAACAACATTATAAAAATTAATTAGTATTTCTGTTATCATTAATGACAAAAAATATTTAAAAAATTATAGATTGTCATTAATAAAATTTTGGTGAAGATTTGCCTACTTTAAATAGCAACATTATCATGATTGTATCAAAAATTTGTCAATTTAAATGTAACACAATATAGTATATAGCAATAATCTATCAGCTATGATTAACGATAATATAATGAATTTATTTGTTTGCCCACTATAATTAATGGCAAAAAATATTAAAGAAATTATAAATTGATATTAATGTTGTTGTAACGACAATTTAAATACCGTAAATAACAATACCATATATACATCACAAATTTGTCAGCTTTACTTTATATAATATAAATTATATAGCTACAATTTGTCAGTTTTGATTAGCTCTAATAAGAAATTAAATAATAAATGAGGCTAGAATCTATCAGCTTTAATAACATCAGCAAATCATAACATTTTTCTTTAAAAGTAAAATAATTTGTCAGTTATATTTATAGTTACACTCAAGACTTTTTTTATAGGTAAAAATAATTTGTTTACTCTTTTTAGTAACAATGAACAAATAATTTATCAAGGGGTGTTGGTGAGTGGAATAAGCAGAGAAAACTTCTAGTGTGTATGTATATATATATATATGTGTGTAACATATAAATGCCAATGATAAAATTAAAATTCTGTAATATAAAAGAAAAATTTCAAATAATTTGAAAAGGATACAAACATAGATAAGAGCAAATAATAAATGAGGCAATGTTCCTAGATGTTGAGAATGTGTAGAACAAGTTTTGGATCTTGGTTCCGTGGCAGTCCAAAGTAATGCATCTATAGTATCTTGACCAAAAGCACTAAAAAGACGATCTCCTACTTCTAACATATTATAAAAAATATAAAGTTTGATAACTGATTGGCTTTTTACCAAATGGTACATCATGGAAGTGTCAACTTTCCATGTTAAGATCCAACAACCAAATACTAATATTCCTTTCAATAAATCACATATTTCAGCAGGCCTCAAGAATTTGACATTATTTTCTTTTTCCATCCTATTTCTGGAAGAATCAAATATATTTTGTACAGTGTAAAAATAAATATAATAAGAAATTAATATAATATATTTATCAATGAAAATAAGTTTATATAAAAACTATTTTGAGTCACATTAAATTATGCCAAACCATAAAAAGTTTTGGAGAAATCTAACATTTTAAATATTTTATGTAAAACTATATAATTTATGTGGTGCCATTGAAGGAAATGAGTCCAATTTACATGTAAATCGATTTGAGATAATTTTTAACTTTTTCAATACCAATACACTTTTTTATAAAGGTTTTATTTTTAAAAAGTTGATATATTAGTTATAACATAAATGAAAAAGCAAATAAGTATATTTTCAGATCATTAATTCATCTAGAAGTATAAGTTTAAATAACAATATCTGGGAAATTTTTTCAAGTAACTTGTTTCCTTCTTTCTTAATGCATCAAATTTATTAAAATTATTTTTACATTTTAAGAAAAAATTAAGAATTGTACTGTATTACTTATTATCAAATTGTTAATTAAAAATAATCGTTTAATTAAATATTAGACTTGAAATTGTATTGCTTTTCAATTTATAAATTGTGAATTGTGTTATAATTAATTGAAATATATTTGTTAAAATATAAACTATTATAATTTACTTATGATTTCGATTCATTATCATTTATGAGTTATATATAAAATACCTAGCAAGAAAAACTTGAAAACAAAGCAACAAAATTAATTTTTCCTTATCAAATAAAGTATTGAATTTTATGATTCAAAATACAGCTTTTTTTTTAGATAAAATTATTAGATTTCAATAAAAATATAAATTCTGTGATCAAAAATTTATAAAGATTCACATTCTTCTTTAAAGTAGTACTTATTCATTTTCTAATAAAAATAAAAGCTTTTGTTGATTTGAATTATCTATTCCTTACAGGTTTTTATCACAATAACAGGATTTATTCTAAGCTATATTTTGTTATTTTAAAAATAAAGATATGTATTAATGTTAATTAGCTTATTATTATTAATAGACTTTGATCTAATGTATACCTGAAACAATTCTCTAATGGTCTTATTATAACAGCCCACAGTGCCATTGTAAATCTTATAGGTAAGAATGTGTAGACAAATAAAAACGAATCAGCACACTAAAAAGCAATTATTCGTTGAAAATAATTTACTCAACTTATTAAAAACAAATGTAGAAAAAAATCTATATAACTTGAAAGAAACCATAAATCATGAATTTCTCAACTTCTCTAGGTATTTTCATAAAAGAATAAATTTTTTCCCTTCGTGCTGAAAATTGTTCTTCATCATGTTCCAACTGATAGCCACGTGTAAGTTCTGTACATAAAAAGTGTTTAAAAGAAACTGTAAAAAATAAAGAGAGATGATGAAAAAATGCAAAATAAAATATGATTCTTTGTTAGTTTGGTAAGACTTTACTTCTGTCAGACACTGAAGTTTGTTTATGATGAACATATGATTTTTTCCATTCGGAATTGAAATCTTCTACATGAGATTCGCAAATTTCCGGATTATTTTTATTACAAGTTTTTATATCACTCGGCTTTTTATCCATCTTTATTTATAAAACTTCGAAAAAATCTGAATTCTTATTCACTCACTTTTTTTTGCTTTATACATCTGTAATCAAATTCACAGTTAATAATTGCAAAAGTCGGAGTTCTTATTTAATTACTTTTTTTTTTGATTTTACATTTGTAATCGAGCTTATAGTTAATAAAATTTAAGTTCTGTAAGTTAACTTTAATTATAGTTAATAAAACTCAGGTTCTCGTAGTCAACTTTAATTATTAAATTTTGATTATTACAGATATAACCATCACGAATCGTCTGCGCATAATTAAATAAACGATATTTTATAATTTTGGTTTCTGCATATTATTTTTAAAGTAATATCTATAAATTTGGGCGCTAGCAGTAGAAAATGTGTAATTTTATCATAAAATGACTTTGGCAAGATAATTCCATAAAGCAAGTATATAAAATGTATATTAACAATTAACAGATACAAGTAAATAATGATAAATGGGACTGTTAATATTTATTTTACTAATGTATAAAAATAATTTGCTAATGTACGTTCTAAATATTAAAACAATACCACTAAATTGTTCTTTTAGCGGATATTTGCTATTAACAATAATAATTATATAAAATAATCGTATTTATCGTATAATTGAAATTTGATATCTTTTTTAATCGTCTACATGCTTCATGTTCCACGTTTCATGTCTTCAACGGGTTCAGACTCGAATTTAGGCTCAAATTTATAATCTAGCAATCCTCGACCCTTTTTTTTTTTTTCTTCTATTGTTGGTTATATCCTTCTGGGCATGTACCCATTACCATTCCTCATTGGATCGTTTAGGGTGAAATCAGATGGAGCGGAAAATAGACGACGGAACGTCACAAAACATTCATTCCGTCGCCTTGTTTTCCGTCAAATTTTTTCCCTATGTTCACATGGCGCGGAATGTAGCTGAAAAATTGTTAAAAATAGCATACAAATGTATCCGCGAATTTTAAATTAACAACGAAAATGTTAAAAAAGTTAGAAATAATCACCTATTGTTATTGTAATGAGATTCTTTTTTTATAAAAATAAAATATAGTTTGTTATTATAACCAAATATTTCAATTAACATCATTATTTTTTAATTATAAAATTGCTAATCAACGTCACAGAACTTCTATTCCGCTCCATGTGAATATAGGGAAACAAATTTGACGGGATAATAGAAGCGTCGCAGACTTTTTGAAATTGTTTAAACAAATAGTTAACCAAAATAGAATTTAAAAGTTTGATTGAAATTAAAAGTACAGCTATGGAAAGCAAATTAAAAATATTACGTGAGGTTATTGAAGCACTAATAATTTTTTTAAACAAAATAAAAATTGATGTCGTCTATAACGTCGTCTTTACTCCGTTGGCGGAATACAAAGATGCGGAATTGAGGTTCTGTGACGTTCCGTCGCCTATTTCCCGCTCCATCTGATTTCACCCTTAAACTAAAATTTTTTTCCTTCTTAAGGCCGTTACACTCAAAAAGATACAAGATACAGATACAGTGACACATACAAAATTACATTGGCTAGTATATCTATATATAGGAGCGTGGTGGCATAGGAGCGCGGTGGCGTAACGGATAGAGCTCTTGCCTTCAACGCGGTGGGCACGGGTTCGAATCCTGGCCAGGCACCTCTGACTTTTTTTCGAAAGAAAATTAGTGTATGGGCTACCCTTCGAGCATATACTACTGGAGGAAGCCTCCCAGCTATTAACTACGTTACAAGGCGAAGAGAGAAAAAGCCTCTATTTTGGTACGTGCTGTCTCTCTCTCACTTTCTTAATGGGAAACAGAAACAGCCAATCAAATCAGGCTAGAGAGAGACAGCACGTACCAAAATAGAGGATTTCTCTCTCTTCGCCTTGTAACGCTTTCTGCTATTCAGAGGCTTCCTCCAGTAGTATATGCTCGAAGGTGCTACCCATATCGCGACTCTTAAGAAATCCGACCTCATTGAGTATCGGTTGATTGTTGGTCACAAAAGTGGCTGACCATCCATCGGTAGTCAAAGTTTTCGGTATGGCGGTGTCTGACAGTCTAGCCTGATGTAATGTGTTAAACGGTTCCGGGCTGGGCTCCCTCGACATCTCCATAGAAAAAGGTTAATTATATAGAGGATACCCACACAGCATGAAATATTGCAACTTGAAACTTTCACTGAAATATTGTGCTGAAATATTGTCACAAGATTGCAGCAATCTTGTCTTAACATTGCTATGAGGTTTCAGGAAACATTTCAGTGTGATATTGCTGCAAACTTGCTACAAGGTTACAGAAAATAATTCAAGCAATATTGCAAGGCACCTTTCATGAAAGGATGCAGCGAGGTTTCTGCAAGGTTTTATAAAACATTTCATGAAATATTGCAAGAAATCTTTCATGAAAGGTTGCAGCGAGGTTTCTGCAAGATTTTAGAAACGATTCATGAAACATTGCAAGAAAACTTTCATGACATGTTTCAGCGAGGTTTCCAGCAAGATTTAGAAAACATTTCATAGAATATTGCAAGAAACCTTTCATTAAAGGTTGCAGCGAGGTTTCTGAAAGATTTTAGAAATATTTCATGAAATATTGCAAGAAACCTTTTATGAAAGGTTGCATAGAAGTTTCCAGCAAAATTTAGAAAACATTTTATGGAATATTGCAAGGAACCTTTCATGAAAGGTTGCAGCAAGGTTTTTGCAAGATTTTAAAAATATTTCATGAAATTTCGCAAGAAACCTTTTATGAAAGATTGCAGCGAGGTTTCTGTAAGATTTTGGAAACATTTCATGAAATATTGCAAGAAAACTTTCACGAAAGGTTGCAGCGAGGTTTTCAGCACGATTTAGAAATTATTTCATGGAATATTGCAAGGGACCTTTCATGAAAGGTTGCAGCGAGGTTTCTGCAAGATTTTAGAAATATTTCATGAAATATTGCAAGAAATCTTTCATGAAAGGTTGCAGCGAGGTTTCTGTAAGATTTTAGAAACATTTCATGAAATATTGCAAGAAAACTTTCACGAAAGGTTGCAGCGAGGTTTCTGCAAGATTTTAGAAACATTTCACGAAATATTGGACGAAAACTTTCACGACATGTTTCAGCGGGGTTTTCAGCAAAATTTAGAAAACATTTCATGGAATATTGCAAGGAACCTTTCTATGAAAGATTCCATCGAGTTTCTGCAAGATTTTAGAAACATTTTATAAAATATTGCAAGAAACCTTTCGCGAAAGGTTGCAGCGAGGTTTCTGCAAGATTCTAAAACCATTTCATGAAATATTGCAAGAAACCTTTCACGAAAGGTTTCAGCGCGTTTTCCAGCAAGATTTGGGGAACTTTGCATGGAATATTGCAAGAAACCTTTCATGAATGATTGCAGCGAGGTTCCTGCAAGATTTTAGAAACATTTTATGAAATATTGCAAGAAACCTTTCATGAAAGGTTTTAGTGAGGTTCCTAGCAAGATTTGGGGAACATTTTACGAAATATCGCAAGAGACCTTTGATGAAAGGTTGCAGCAAGGTTCGTGCAAGATTTTAGAAACATTTTACGAAATATTGCAAGATACCTTTTATGAACGGTTTCAACGAGGTTTCTAGCAAAATTTGATGAATATTTTATAAAATATTACGAGGTATCTTTTGTTAAAAGTTGCAGTAAGATTTCTGCAAGGTTTTTGACAAGATTTCTAAGATATCACAAAAAATATTGCTATGTACATTTCGCCAATGGTTATTACCATATTTTTGGCAATCTTTATAAAATATTCCAGAAAAGCGTTTCACAAAAAGTATCAGCAAAGTTTCATGAATAATTTCAAAATGAAATTGCAGCAAACCTTTCATAAACAGTTTCAGCAATAATTCCGCAAGTTTTTATAAAAGATTCTAAGAGCAGTCCAGATTCGTTGTTCTTGCCTTATATTTGGTTTCCTGTTATTTACTCAAGTATTTATTGCTGTAGTTGTATTGTAAACGGGAAGTTGAGCGCAATGAGTATGCTATTATTATAAATATTTATGCGTAGGGTAAAAAAATCCATCGAATTGTTATTGAAAAAAGTAAAGAACGCATAAATATTAGAAACAAAACCTTTTATTTCAATATTCTCTACTTTTCTCCAAAACGATGCTGAGGAATTTTTTCTTCTTGTGCACAAATATTGATAATAATACTATTGCGCTTAACTAGTAATTTATAGATACAACGATTGATACTTAAGCAAATAAGAAAATCTTTATCACACAAAGACAGAAAATCCTGCCTACTATTAAATATTACTGCAGCAAGCTTTTGGCAAGATTTGAGAAATATTTTACAAAATAATGCAGGAAACCATACGGAAAGGTATGAGCGTTGTTCGCGGCAAAATTTGGGTAAAATTTCATGAAATATTACGAGAAACCTTTTATTAAAGATTGCTGCAAGGTTTCTTGAAATGTTGCTGCGAGGTTTTCATGAAAGGTTGCTGCGAGGTTTTTAGAAATATTTCAACCGGGTTCTAGCGCGGACATATAAATGTTGCTGCAGTATCTCATAAAAGGTTGCTACGAGGTTTTCTGCAAGGTTACGGCGAGATTTTCTGAAAAATTGCTGTGTGGTTGCTTGAAATGTTTTTGCTATTTTTCCCGCAAGATTCCTGTGAGGTTTCTTGAAATGTTTCTGTTACATTTCCTGAAAGATTGCTGCGAGGTTTCCTGCAAGGTTGCGGCGAGGTGTTCTAAAAGATTGCTGCAAGGTTTCTTGAAATGTTTCTGTTACGTTTCCTGAAATATTGCTGTGAAGTTTTCATGAAAGGTTGCTGCGAGGTTTTCTAAAAGATTGCTGCGAGGTTTTTAGAAATATTTCAACCGGGTTCTAGCGCGGACATATAAATGTTGCTGCAATCTTTCATGAAAGGTTGCTGCGAAGTTTCGAAACTTTCATAAAACCTTGCAGCAACCTTGCAGCAATCTTTCATGCTGTGTGGGTAACGATATCCTTTATATATTAATCTTTTAAAAAAAAAAACAAGAGTATATCTATATATGTGAAAAACAAATGCGTTGTCTCTTGTATTTTTTTATATATAGATATACTAGCTAATGTAATTTTGTATTTGACACTGTATCTGTAGCTTGTATTTTTTTGAGTGTAACGGCCTTTAAAGATTCACTTTGGCCCAATCCCGGCTCCGAAAAAGTCTCTACAACTGTCCTAAAGGAAAGAACATCTATCTCTCCTTCATCACCATTGGGACATCTCCCCGGAAATGTCGTATCAGCGACTAGCCCAGAGATGAAAGAGGACAACTCGTCCAAAATATACGAATGAAAGCGCAATGCTGTTCTAGTCGATAGAATAAAGCGAGGCGCAGCAATGACGGCCCGAGTCCAACAAGAACTCGGCGCGTCACATCCGCGTCATTACCGAAAAGAACGTTGTCAATTTACAGTCAAGAAACCGTTGCAAACAGTGGTCATAAAAAGAAAAACATTGTCTATGAATTTTTATAGTTGTGTGACCACAACGAGTATGCACATAGAATAGAGATTCTTCAACGTGATTACAAGAGACGTCCACAAACAAGAAACAAAGATACAGTCAGATTTATTTTTTACGTTGAGCGCTCTGCAGCATCACTTCCCGCGCGATTGAGCGTTCAAATTAGAATGTTTAACACGACCTAGGTCCGCCGACGTTACTATCGATAAAATTTCATGAATTGTTTTTAAAAACTTCCACGACATGGCCCACAAATAACATCTCTCGGGAGAAAACATAGACTGGAGCGACGATGAATGATTAATCACTTTCACTGACATATTTCACATATTTATAACCCGAAACTTGAAGAAATCCACATCTCGTCATCCATTAATTTTTCCAGTTAGATGCGAATCTCTGTATATAGAGAGACGCTACATTATGAATATGGCCCTCTTTACTTTTCAGGTCAAGAATAATAATACTAATATGTGTCTGCGTCGCTCGTTGCACAAATTGTATGGCATTAAATTCCACGTCGCTCGAAAGATAAAAAGCAGAAAAGATGTGGAGGTAATTCCTTACATATCCTCCCTGCATGAACAAAAGGATCTTAGTTTCTTCGAGCTCTCTGGCTCCCTCCTCCACTATTGTTTCCCGAAAGGTTCTCTTCATCAAGATCGCTCGTATGAGACATATAGGAGCCATTGCTGACCATATCGACGTCTGAATCTGCAGACCTTTTGGTCCGTTGGTCCTCCGATTCGATTGGGGGATCAGAGGCTCCCCCCCTGCATTGTTTTTTCCTCTTCCTGTTACCCTTGCCAAAAGTCGATCTCGCGGATTTGGTTTTCAGAATATGACTCGTTGGACTAGGGAGAATGTCAAAAGTGCCATTATTAATTGTACTATTCATTCTCTCTGGAGATTTCAGGCCATTTGACACATTTAACTGGGTGTCGGGAGCAGCGACGTCAGCCGTAAGGATCTGACATGAATCCAGTTCCTTTTGACATGCAATACGGTGAGACCTTAAAGAACGGTTCAGTTCCTGGGCCTTTTGATAACTAGCTTTAATGGTAGACTCCATTCGGACTCTATTATCGATGTATGGATTTGCGCTGTTCAAGGGGTTACACAAGGTCTCTCCTGATCTGCTAGAATAGCCCTGTTGTACCACAAACAAGGCCCGCACCCTATATATTCCCTGTAGCGACATCAAAAAGTTGACTTCTCTATTGAAGACAAAAAATATGCAAGGTTTACTCCTTGCGCTATGTTTCTCACTCCCACAATTACAACAAAACTGACTATTAGAGCAGGGACCATTGTGGTTCTCTCCGCAGTTACCACATCTTGGATGATTATTTGCATGAATTTTATGCCATGACCGTATCTTTGGCATCTGTAGCACCGAAGGACCGTTGCAACAGATCTGTGAACCTTGTAAAAAACAAAGAAGAGAGTAACAAATTGAGGGAGTTCTTCCCTGCAAAAAATCTTAATTTTGTTGGACTCGATTGTTTGAGGGCCCATATCAGAGCTTATTGTCCGGGTGATTCTTTCCACCCTCTCGATTCTGAATCCATAGGGAGTATTTAGACCCCGGAGAATATCCCCCTCCGAAAGAAAGGTAGGAACGTCAAAAAGCATGCCCACTTGAAATAGGCTTTTATCAGGAATAAAGGCTCGCATCCTATCGGATATCTTGGGAGCCATGTCAATAAAAGCATTTGCCTGAGTAAATGTTGAGAAGGTTACAGAAAATTTCTCAGGCCCCGCTCTATTGAGGCTCAGAGGTTTTATTCCAGCATTAAACAATTTATAATCAACGTTCGTAATGTGATAATTTTCTGAATTATTGTCCTTATCGGAATCAAAGCCAAAAACAATATAAGGAGCTCTGGAGCGCTCATCTATTTGCGATCTGCCTTTCAATAGATTGGATGTTAAAAACATCCTGGTCAACGTAACGAGAGACGATGTGCGGGAGATCGTTCATGCTCCGAGATCTAGAGGGTAAAGCCGCCCGTAAAAGGGCATTGTTGAGTGTAGGATCTTGGCGTGTATCCTGTGAAGATGCAGTTTTAAAAAAGTCCAAAAAATCGGGCGATCTCTCCTCGTCTACTTGAGGAGATTGTCCAGTTTGTACCACGTTGGAGATTAGAGTCATTGTAGTAAGATAATTGGAGGTATAAATATAAATCCTCCAAAAAGGTCGTAAAGAATATATTATATTACGCTCTCTCAATAAAGAGAAAGAATATAGGTCTTTGTTAAGATGGCGTATAGAAAGTGTGAAAAGAGACTCAATTTCAAAATTTTAACCGTTGGGCGGCCATCTTAGCCAAGCGTTTAGCTTTGTCGATGGTGTAATATAGAAAAATTCCTCAATAGAAAACTGGGGTTAAACACAAAAGTAAAGAACAATCTAAGCTGGACGATATATTAAAGAAGGCCCTTCTTCCTATGCCTATTAAATTTAGAATCCTTTTCTTCTGAATTTTCTTAAAAAGAAATCGTCGTGCCAGAAAGACTTAAAACTCGCTCACAGAAATTTCGTTACACGAGACAAATTCGAGCACGCTAGCGCTACCATAGAGATGGAGCAGCGCCACAAAACGATGCGAACAGTTCGACAGACGGAACGAGACTCCATCATCAACCCTTCAGGTTCGAATTTATACACTGAGAAGATATTCGCTTAGCTATTACCCCCACTCAAGACCAGTAACAAGTCTTGTGAAAAGTCGACGCCTTGAGCCGAAAAGTCTGTCCATAATACGTAACAAATTCGAACGCTTCGTTACGTATGGATTACGCAATTTTGTTTCGTATCTCAGATACGTATATATTTTCAACAGGGATGCCCTTCAAGCCAAAAGAGTTCAACCACTGAACATACGCATGAATCTTCTCTTTACATTCGTCATGGGCGCTGCTATCGCGCTCTTGTGCGTTCTCAATGCACCCGAGTGTACCGGAGATCGATTCCCCGGGAAAATTTCGGAAAAATTTTTTCTGATTTATTCACGGGGAATATAACCCGGAGACCACGAAACACTTAGTTAAAAAGTCTCATTGGGCAAAATCGAATTTTAATAAATAGATGAAAATACGGTGCCTTCACGGCCTTGAGAATGAAGACGAAAAACTACCGGGTGATGCCGCTGAGTGCTTACCAAGTGCCTATAAAAAAAGAAGAAGAAGAGCCACGAATCCCTTTTACGGCGCGCGTACTATAGTGCGTTTTGACGCTCATAAGTCTAGTAGCTAGACTTTTTAGTTCTCAGTGTAGTTGACACTAAGCACACAGTTTTCAACCCTCAGATCTTAGGCTCGAATTTATAGTCGACACTCAACACTCAGCACTTAGTTCTCAACCCTCGGATCTTAAAGTTTCATTGTTCCATGTTCCCTATAAACGTAGACACACGTTTATAGGGAACACGGACCAATGAAACTTCAAGATCTGAGGGTTGAGAACTGAGTGCTAAGTGTTGAGTGTCGACTATAAATTCGAGCCTTGAAGTTCCATTTTTCCATGTTCTCTATAATGCCCCGAACACAATAGTCCGCAATTTGTTCGGCGGACACGCCAATTCACTAGATCGTGCCTAGGGAATTTTTAGAGCCAACTGTAAGAAAATAAATTCAATTTCAAGCATTATGCCCTAAGCAAAATATTCCGCAATTTATTTTCTTACAGTTGGCTCTAAAAATTCCCAAGGCACGATCTAGTAAATTGGCGTGTCCGCCGAACAAATTGCGGACTATTGTGTTCGGGGCATTAACGTGTGTCTACGTGAGCCTCAAACTTCATCTTCAAATTTTAATAGATGCGCGTTCCTTGCTTGTTATTATATACTTTTTAGCTCCACTTTTCAACACTGCCCTACTGAAAAAAATGACATGAAATCTCACACAAGATCTCACATGAGCTCTCACGATTGAAAATGAAACAAGATGTCATATGAGAACTCACATGAGATCTCACGTGAGATCTCATGTGCAAAAAAATTTTATTTCCTCCTACTTATAGTTGTAATCAATGTCAACAACTTCAAATCTGAAATTTGGTCTATAATTCAATTAGTTTTTATATATTCTAACATTACGGTTGAATAATTATACTCTACATCTAGAAAACAATCGTTATTTAAGGCATGCTATTATGGATTTTAGTTTCAAACTATATTCAAGCATAATTATACTTGGCGATTAAATAATAATAAAAACAAACAAATTTTTTACGAAAATTTAGACGATATTTACAAGTAATAGTTAAGATACTAGTCACTACAATTATGCATATCGCCTTTTACACTCGAGAAGTCCATCATTTTTTAGTGAGGTCTATAGCAACGCCGTTCGTATACAAAGGTTTATACAGAATTTATGTATTCACAAATTAAGTTACTTATTTCATATCACAGACGTAAACATATACATATCTGTAAGGGCGATTCTTTATTTAACCCGTACCCGTACCCGTACCCGTACCCGTACCCGCACGATTGTATAGGCGAGTACTTTATCTTCACTACTTTACCATCTATGATGAGTTCGATAGTAGATAGAAACTCATCAAAGATGGTAAAGTAGTGAAGATAAAGTACTCGCCTATACAATCGTGCGGGTACGGGTACAGTACGGGTACGGGTTAAATTAAGAATCGCCCTAATGCGACGTTCTGGGATGTTCCAAGTTATGAAACGCGAGTTTCTGGGATATTAGTAGTTTTCTGGGATATCCCAGAAAAATTAACATTGTGTAGATTAGGGGTTAAGGGGCGTTCACAATCGTTTCCCTTAGGAGAAATTATTTCTTTAGTAAGAATTATTTACTTTTTTTAATGAATATCACTAAAATATCATGATTGAACCAATAACACCCCACTTCCGCCCCTGATTGTAAGGGTCTTTACACGTTTTTTTATTATAAATTTTTCATGTTGTGAGAAAAACCTTATGAAATCCCAGAAGATCGCGTTACAGATATATATATATATATATATATATATATACTACTAGGGGTAGTATATATATATATTCTAACAACTTATATTTGAGAATTTGTTGCCATCAACTTCAAAATTATTTATGCCTTTTTAAAACTTTCAGGGAAGATACCCATTTTAATTGTAATACTTTTAATAAAATAAAATTATGCATTCTCTATCTCATCACACTATCTTTTTATTTTCAAGCCCCGTCAAAAACGTTTAGCTAAAAAAATTAGTTAAAAATTTAGCTGAAAATACAGCTAAAAATATAGCTATATTTAGCTGGAATATAGCTATATTCATCTCGATTTTTTAGGTAAAAATCCAGTTATTTTTTAGGTAAAAATCTAGTTAATATTTTGAGTCTCTTGTAACAGCGGAAAATATAACTGTATTTTCAGCTGTATTTTTAGCTGTATTTTTAACTGTATTTTTAGCTAATTTTTTGAGCTAATCGTTTTTGATGAGGTGAACAATAGCTGATAATATAGCCAAATTTTCAGCTATATTTTGAGCTTAAATTATTTTATAATTTCACGGGATAATAACTCGTTAGTTATTTTCCTGTAAAAGTTCCAAAAATGAGGTAAACCTCGTAGTGTCAGCTCTCCGAAGATCGAAGAGCTTCTACATTTTGGCACAAAGTATCTTGCTCTTTTATACCTATGGCCTCAAAATTTGTTAATGGAATCGTAAAATTTAGAGATCCGCCACCTAGCGACGTGAAGTGCACTTACCTGTCTTTAATTATTGATTAATGCTACGTCGCAAGGTGGAGTTTCTCTAAATTTTACGATTCCATCGACAAATTTTGAGGATACAGGTATAAAAGAGCAAGATACTTTGTGCCAAAACGTAGAAGCTCTTCGATCTTCGGAGAGCTGACACTAAGAGGTTCACCTCATTTTTGGAACTTTCTTTTACAGGAAAATAACTAACGAGTTATTATTCCGTGAAATTAAAAAATAATTTAAGCTAAAAATACAGCTAAAAATATAACTGAAAATTTAGCTATATTATCAGCTATTGTTATCCTCGTCGAAAACGATTAGCTCAAAAAATTAGCTAAAAATACAGTTAAAAATACAGCTAAAAATACAGTTATATTTTCCGCTGTTACAAAAGACTCAAAATATTAACTGGATTTTTACCTAAAAAATCGAGATGAATATAGCTATATTCCAGCTAAATATAGCTGTATTTTTTGCTGTATTTTTAGCTATATTTGTAGCTAATTTTTTTAGCTAAACGTTTTTGACGGGGAGTGCTGTAAAATATATTAAATTTTACTAAATATCTACAAAAGAACTTGCCAGGCCCGTAGTTTAATATTTTATGGTGTAGTTAAAAATTGAAAGGTTTATATAGTAAAGATAAGTGAGAGAAAACTAAGAATTTTTTTTCGTATTACATCGCATGCATTACAAAAAATAATTTTCGAGGTCAAAATAGAATTTTGTTTGATGTATTAGGATGTATCTTTGTTCTTTATCGTTGAATATTAAATAAAATATTTTCTATCAATATAATACAGAAAAATATCACACGAACTGTGATGTAAAAATATATTGTACAATATTTTGAGCGGAATGTTAATGTTCTTAAGAGGCGGTCGGAACCAAATCGGTGACTTGCGGTATATATTAAGTCAGCATTTTTCGCTTTACGATAATGTTTTGTATACTTTTATGGCTTAAACTATTTCAAATTATTCTTTATATACATGACTAGAGGAAATGACTATATTTTTACCATATGAATAAGTAAATTAATTATTATAAGCATTTATTACAAATATCAAACTGATTTGACGTATACCGCATGCAAAAAACTATCGTGTCGATTGTTAGGTGGCATTTTTCGCTTTATGACAATATTTTTTATATTTTTGTGACTTTAGCTATTTTAAATTATTCTTTATATACATGAATAGAGGAAATGACTATATTTTCACCATATTAATAAATGAATAAATTATTATAAGCATTTATTACAAGCACCGAACTAAATCACCGATTTGGTTCCGACCGCCTCTTAATAATATTCTTTGAATATAGAAAACTACTATCCATCGGATGTAAATAATCATTGAAAGGTATATATATATATATATATATATATATATATATATATATATGTGTGTGTAAATATATATATATATACACTGATAGAAGTCTTAGCGGACTGCCTGCTAAGAGGGGAGGTGTGCAGTCCGCTCATACTCAGCGGTAAACAGCAAGAGAAATGTTGGCGATTTGAATCCCAACGAGCTGCGCGCGCACGGTCGGTGGCTTTCAAAACACCAACACTTTATTTCTATTTACCAAAAGTTTTCAAGCGTACTGCGCACGCTTATAGTATACTGCGCACTCACACTTCGGCATGCAGTATACAAAAAGTTCTTTCAGTGTACAAAAATTAGTAGATCATTTTAAGGCGACTTCGGATTTTAGGTTAGGTTTTATTTTTGAGTTTACAAATTACTCTTTCAATATGTAAAATTTTTCAGATTTTTTAATTTTCCACCATTCTACGGATCATAATAAATGGTGAAAAATTAAAAAATCCAAAAAATTTTAGAAACTGAAAGAGTAATTTGTAAACTACAAAATGAAATCCAACCGAACTTCCGTAGTCGCCTTAACCATTACATAATAATAAATACGGATTGATTCTTAACGTTTGAGCTTTACTATATACAAGTTAGTATTTATCCTCTTTTATTTAAAAAAGTTAGAACATAGAAAATTGGAAAAGCATATTCTATAAGACTAAATCTTTTTACTCCTTTACATTGACAATATATTGTGACAGATAAAAATTGCACATGTACACAATTGGTTTATAGATTCATATTTTGACTTATTATTCAACACACTTGAATTAGCTAACGATTCAATTATAAAGCAGTACTCACATACATTGAGCATTTCACCAACAAAATATTAAACCACGGGCCTGACAAGTTCTTTTGTAGATATTCAGTAAAATTTAATATATTTTACAGCACTTAAAAATAAAAAAATAGTGTGATGAGATAGAGAATGCATAATTTTATTTTATTAAAAGTATTACAATTAAAATGGGTATCTTCCCTGAAAGTTTTAAAAAGGCATAAATAATTTTGAAGTTGATGGCAGCAAATTCTCAAATATAAGTTGTTAGAAGCTAATGGCTCTTCTGCCAAGTTTTTAGAAATAAAATTGCACAATTTTGGTCTTCAACCGTAGCATATTAAATAGAAAATTATTCCGAAACTTGGAAGTTAATCGTTTCGGAAATTGTTTATTAAGGACGTTCTCTTGCGAACAGTTTTACTCAACTTAGAAGTAGTTCTTTTATATAAAGTTAACCTATGACGGCGCTGCAATAAGTTGAGCACGTTTCTACACGCACAAGCGAAATTCATGTTTATTAAATAGAATTCGTGCATTTTCTATCTTTCAAATATGGATAACTGAAAATTTAGTATCGTTTGCATAATTTTTCTTTATACCGATTGAATCGTTATTACGTGTAGATTATAAAAAAAGGTTTTTTAAAAAAATTGTAAGGAAACTTAAAGAGTCGTTAAGCAAAACGTGAATAGTATTCCTGTGTTAAACATCGCAACTTTGGAAGCTGATTATTTAAAAATTAATATGGCATACTATATATAAAATGAGCGCAATGGAAAGAGCTTACAAAAATCTACTTAATCCAATAATTTAAATTGATATTTTAAGAAAATCAATTTCCAAGAGAACGTCCTTAAGAGCATGACGAAGCTGTCCGCCTTCTAATAATATTTCCAATCCTAACTTATGAATAAACGATGCGTTTAATCGAGTTTCTTTGCTACAAAGAAAAAATTTGTAAGATTAAACTTTAGTGCGGACAACTCAAGAAATTCACCAAAATATTATACATATAAAATTATAATAAAAACTTTCAATGTATCGTATTTTAAGGTTAGGTTTGTCGAGTTCGATATCTAATTTCCAATCTAAGCTCATAAAAAAATAACAAGTCCAAATGATTTTTTATTTTAACAAAAATTATTGTATTAATATAGCTTTAGTGCGGACAAGTCATTATATTTGTTTAATTTAAGAATTTAAAAAGATATTGATAAAATAAAAAAAGCAAAACTCGATTGCTGCAGCTCCGACATGCCGTTAAGTAAATCTTTCATCAGGAATAAAATAAAATAGATATCACTAAGATCAAGTATAGTTCATCAATGTTTAAGTAGTAATATTCACTCATAAATGAAATAATAAGTTGATCTGATATATCATTTTTTTTTTAATTTTGATGTGTACTATCATCGCTATCTTCATCTCAATAATCCCTTTTTTTCAAAAATTATTTGGCAAAGTTTTTCCAAATATTCGTCTATCAAAGAGAATATAAATTGAACATTTTATGGATTTCATATTATTAAGAAGTAAGAATTGAATGCAGATGTACTCGACGATTGCTTCATTGATTTCAAAACTTCCTTTAGCCGAAACTGTAAATATTTCATGAATTTTATATTATTAAAAAGAATGAATTGAATACAGAAGTACTCGACGATTGCTTGATTGATTTCAAAACTTTCTTAAGCAAAAACTATAGATAAATCTAGTAAAAGGTATAAACTTAATAAAAATTACTCAATTCATTTCAGTACTCTCAAGAACTGAAATTAAAGAGAAAATATGATGTATGTAGTAAAAAAAAAGAAATATTTAGAAAAAATGTTCTATAGAATACTACACTGAGAAAAAAACATAGTTGGCTTTATTGCGTTCTCTAGTAACGATAACCATGTTACTCTAGTATTCAATGTATAGTCAAATTAACCGTTTATATTAGTAGCATTTACTAGATTGAACGTAGTAGGAATTTCTACAGTCTTTATAAGTATTTTATTTACTTTTTTCAAGATATACTAACCGAAGTTTTAAGACTTTAAAGTCTCGTTTTGAGTCTTCTAGGCTTTTATTATTATTAAATATTCTTATTTCATCTACTTTCGTTTGTAGATTATAACAATATGCAAATTAATAGTATAATTTATTATATAGATTTTGAGGTTAAGATCTATTCATCATGTGCTACTGAATGCCGACCAGAGAATCTAGTTGTATTTACTATGTTACCGTAGTAAACGAGAGAAATAGTTTTTTTCTCAGTGTATACTGTTTAATATACTTTTTTAATAATAACTAAATTTAATTAGCATTCAATACCACAAGTTGTTTAAAAAATTGACCATTGTTCAAAATTATTAAAAAGTTATTTATAAAAAGTATTCCCATATAAAAATTTCAAAATTATACCAATTTAATTTTTTATTCTTTACATTGGGGAATTAGTTTTGATGTTGAAATTTTTATGTGAAATGAAACATATATATATATATATATATATATTAGGGTGTCCCTTATTTACCAATGTTTTTTTTTTCGTTGTGCCGCCCCCTAGATCTTTAATTTATGCTAAAAAATGAAGATTCTACGCGGAAAAAGTGAGAAAAAGACGTTTTAAACCGTGCCTATTTCGCAAAACGAGATTTTAGTCCACGTATACGCATTATACTTAATCTAACGTATTTCATTCCTCTACTATGTTAAAAAAGAGCTTTAAACAGTTCAACTATTAGATTTTTTTTATGTAAAATTTAGCATAAGAACGAAGTTTTACTTATTTTAGATCAAAACGTACATATAGTAAGGTAAGAGACACTTTTGCATTAATTAAGGTCAGTTTTTTAAATTATTTTTTGCTTTTTTGATTAATAATGAAAGTTATTTATGATTTGCCTGATTATTTTGAGTAATAATTTTCAAAAAATAAACATAAAAATTCACAACAATTATAAATTAACATATTTTGTACATTATGAAATGTCTAAGATTGTTTTCAAAAACAATTTTTGTTTACAATAGTTGGTTTAAGCGTATGATAATATTTTTTTTATAATATTAGGGGTAACCGGGGTAAATTGGACCTATGGGACAAACCAGACCAGCATTACTTTGTATGAATATACGTAAATATTAGAAGATTAAAACTACATAAAAAAACTTTAGCAATAAAAGTAATTCAATGTAACAATATTAAAATCTTATTGGTCAAATAAAAATTTACTATATTTTTACATAAAGTGATGCCAGTCCGATTTCCCCGGGGGTCCGATTTACCCCGATTTCCCCTACCTTCGATGTATTCAAGTTTTTTATTAATTTATTAAAAAACTGTACGATTATGCTGACATTGATTCTTTAGTATCCAATGCTGCCTTAGAAAAGATCAAAAGGCATTTATGGTACTTAGCCCCTGAGGCAAGTGCTATTTCATTTTTTGATGATGCTTTATCTTTTGAAGTCAGATGTCAGATGGTTTTATCGTTAGAAAAAGACTTTTCCACTGATGATTTACCTCCGAAAAAATACATAATTAATAATCCTACAGATTTTAAAAATTTTAAAATTCTAGAATTAGATCACTTTATAAATCGTCAATCACTCTTATTTTTTGATAGATTTAATATTAACAAAAACTTTTTGTACACTGATTGTAAGACTTGGTCTACTAATGATGATTATTTAAAAGGTTTAGAGATTGTTAAAAATTTACGTGTTGTAAATGATGCTGCTGAAAGAGCTGTAAAACTTACCGAAGATTATATAAACAGAACCAAGAATGAAGATCAGAAATTATTCTTGATACAAAATGTATGCCAATTTCGTAAAGATTCCCTGGTAGAAAATTTCACTATTATTTGGTCATATTTTGACCAGTTTTAGAAAAAATGACCAAAAAATGACCAATATTAATCAGAAAATGACCAATTTATCCGCTTATTGACGACGGTTAATAATCAAAAACTGTTATAAATATGATCAACCATTTTATTATATTATTATAATAAATAATACATTAACTTATTTTTATTATTAAATATTATACTAAATTATAAAACAATATTAATATTAAATAAAATTTGTAACCACAAATATAACTTTTATCAATTATTTTTAATGAGAAACGAGTTCGATGAAAAAAATTAAATTTATGTATCCCATTCACGATATTATATCAGCTAGTGTGTTTGACAAATTTTTTCTAAATCACAGTCTTGAGAACTATAACACAGCTTTCTTCAACAGTTAATTCATTCTCACTGCAACCATTGTTTACACTGTTTTTAATAACCTCAAATTTTACACTTTCCTACTCTTCTCCAATAGACTTGTTAAACTTATTGACTTGATGATACATTAGTCTATTTTCTTCCTTTTTTTTTAAATTTTCTTTTCTTATATGAAGACTCGGTACTTTTCAAAAAATTAACTACTTTATTAATTTGTGTCTGTTTTGTAGTTCTCTCAAGTTTTGGAAACTCTAACGCTTTTTCTCTCTTCCTCGTTTTCTCTTTCTCTCTCACTCTCTTTTAGTGTACTTGCAAGGTAAGGTTAAAACAGAGTCATGGCAGCCTAAGAACTAACCTTAAATCTCTAAAATATTTATTTAAAGTCTCTGCCATTTTTATTATGCTGTAACATAATTTTTAGGCTTTTTGTGATCCGTTTTAACTTTACCAATATTAGCAATTTAATTTTTGTAAAGAAATTCTCTTCGTTGAAGAAAAGAAATATATCTATAAATTTATTTGCATAAAGTATATATCTATATATATTAGCAATTTCACCATATTTTGGTCATTTTGTGATTAAAAAGTTGGTCATAAAAAAATGACTAATAAATGACTAATGGCCATTTTTGAATGGTCTATTTTCTACCAGGGTTTTGAAGATGCTAATAAGCAAACAATTGTAAAAAAAATAAAATTGCAGGAAAAAGATGATAATTAAAACTTTATCAAAACAACAAAAATTTTAATAAATTTTATTGCTTTATAATGACTATATTTGTTTTTATTTAATATTATATATTTTTTGAGAATTTTGGTGAATTTTACGTACACGCCCATTCGCTTTTACGTGTTTCCGACATTTTGAAATATACAAAGTATGTTGATTCATTCGTTTTGTGAATTTTCATGTCTAATATTCTAAAAATTATTACTCAAAATAATCAGACAAATCATAAATAACATTCATTATTAATAAAAAACAAATAATCATTAAAAAAACTGACCTTAACTGATGTAAAAGTGTCTCTTACCTTACTATATGTACGTTTTGATTTGAAATGAGTAAAAATTCGAATTCTATGCCAAATTTTACATGAAAAAATGTGATAGTTGAACTATTTAAAGCTCTTTTTAAACATAGTAGAGAAATGAAATACGTTAGATTAAGTATAACGCGTATACGTGGACTAAAATCTCGTTTTGCGAAATAGGCACGGTTCAAAACGTCTTTTTCTCACTTTTTCCGAGTAAAATCTTCATTTTTTAGCATAAATTAAAGATCCAGGGGGCGGCACAACGAAAAAAAAACATTGGTAAATAAGGGACACCCTAATATATATATATATATATATATATATATATATATATATTATTTTATAGTAAAATATTTTATCACCTTGTATGAAAATTATTTTGTAAAAGTAGAATAATGCTGCGAATAAACAAATGATTATAAGAAAATATTGAAAATTGTAAATAACAATAAAAAAGCGTTAGGCTAGAAATAAATAATGGTTCTCACATAGCATGAAAAATTTCACTGAAATATTTCGAATTATTCCACTGGAATATTTCACTGGAACCTTTTATGCAGATTATTGAAAGTCTTCGCGGAATATTTCAGAATATTCCACTGGAATCTTCCATTGAAAGCTTCCAGGAATATTTCAGGAATATTTCAAAGGAATGTTCGAAAACTTTTTCGAAATATTCCATGTAATATTCACGAAAGATTTCTGAAATATTTCATAAAATATTCCATGTAATGTTTATGAATATTCCAGTAAAATATTTCATGGAAGAATCCAGAAAGATTCCATAAACATTTCGCTGGAAGATTCCGATAAACTTTAACATCGCACAGCGGATAATTATTATTTCAGTGGAATATTTCATGAAAGATTTCAGAAAAATTCCATAAACATTTTACTGGAAGATTTCAAAAAACTTTAAAATCGTACAGCGAAATATTAGATAAATCTTCTATAAATATTCGACGAAACATTTCACAGGAAGATTAAAGTAATCTTCCGATAAAATATTTCATGAAAGATTTCAGGAAGATTCCGATAAACATTAAAATCGTACAGCGGAATATTACATAAATCTTTCATAAATATTCCATGAAATGTTCCACAGAAATATTTAAGTAACCTTCCAGTGGTATATTTTATGAAAGATTTCAGAAAGATTCCATAAACATTTCACTGGAAGATTCCAAAAAACTTTCAAATCGCACAGTGGAATATAACATAAATCTTCCATAAATAGTCAACGAAATATTCCACAAAAAGATTTAAGTAATCTTCCAGTGGAATATTTCATTAAAGATTTCAGAAAGATTCCAGAAACATTTCACTGGAAGATTCCTAAAAACTTTTAAATCGTGCAGCGAAATATTACATAAATCTTCCGTAAATATTTTACGAAAAATTTTACGCAAAGATTACAGTAATCTTTCAGTGGAATATTGCTTAAAAGATTCTAGAATGATTCCATAAAGTTTTCGTTGGAAGATTGCGCGGAACGTTACGGGAGGTTTTCAGTGACGCCGATAAAGGGATGTTTGTTAAATGGGAGTTTTATCCCCAAGCGGCTGGAAGATACCTCACTTACTATAAAAGCGAAAGGGTATCAGCACTTTGATGTGCACAGTCGAAGCGAATATTTAAATGCGATTTTATAACTAAATGTTTATGTATGCGTATATGTATTGATGCATGAGTGTAATGTGTTATTATATAATATATATATATATACCATCCCCTCACAGCATTTCACATTTTCCAAAAATCTTCCAGGAACATTTTATGAAAGATGAGAGATTACCCAAACCTTCCATTTTTATATTCTTGAAATCTCTCTAGAGTATTCCATGGATTATTCCAATGTAGGAAGCATGAAGGACACACGAATATTACAGGAATATTTCACGGAAGATTCCTGACATATTCCAAATCTTCCGTGCCAATATTCTGCGAATCTTCCACAAAATATTCCACGGAATATTTTACGATAGATTTCTAAACTCTTCCAGAAATATTTCATGGAATATTTCATGAAAAATTCTTTAAATATTTTGTGCATATTTCATGAAAGATTCTTTAGATCTTTCGTTTATATTTCATGAAAGGTTCATAAAATGTTTCAAATCTACCGTTCCCATATTTCGGAATTTTTCAATGAATGTTCCAACGAAAAATTTCATGAAATATTCCTGCAAGATTCCTGAAATATTTCAAATCTTCGCTGCCAATGTTCCAGGAAGCTTCCATAAATATTTCATGCTGTGAGGGTTATTTATTATCATTTATACATTATTTAAATGTAGATACTGCAAATAACCATAAATAACTGTAAATAAATTGAAGAATACAATTATTAAAAATAATTCAAAATAATTTTGATTTTAGTTTTTTCTACAACAAACTTTTTTTAATGGATAAATATATATATATATATATATATATATATATATATATATATATATTTATTCATTAAAATAAGTTTGTTTTAAAAAGAACTAAAATGAAAATTATTTTGAGTTATTTTTAATAATTGTATTCTTCAATTTATTTACAGCTATTTTCGGATATTTGCAGTATCCACATTTAAAAAATGTATAAATCATAATAAGCAATCATTATTTATCTCCAGCCAAACACTTTTTCATTGTTATTTACAGTTTTCAATATTTTCTTATAATCATTTGTTTATTCATAGTATTATTCTACTTTAAAAAAATAATTTTCATACAAGGTGATGAAATATTTAACAATAAGATAATATACATATATGTTGCATATCACAAGAAAATTTACACATCAAAACTAATACTCTAATGTAAAGAATAAAAAATTAAATTAATACAATTCTGAAATTTGTTAAATAATTTGTGGTATTGAATGCTAATTAAATTTCGTTTTAACATGAAGATAATTATTCAAGTTGGAAATGTATTTAATGAAATAATATAACTATTTATAAGTTATCACTTAAGGAGGTACCTTCGTCCACCACTCGAGTCTAATTTTCATTATGCTTATTTGATTAAAAGTTACTAGATATCTCCCCTCCCCAAGAATATATGTTTTGTATGGTGATTTTCACATACTCGATAGAATTAGCATCAATATAAAAAAAAAGAAATAATTTTTATTTAAAACTAAAAAATTAAAATTAATTAAAGAGCTAAGATCATCATCTTTACTGTGCAAATCATTTACATGCTCTTATTATTAAATTAGAAAATTTGAGGTTATGGTGTGTTTTTGCCACCATCCGCTATGTACGATAAAAGTATCTATATTCGTACATAAATGAATAATTTATTCATTTATACCCTGGTAGAAATTTGAACATTAAAAATGGTGTAAACAACAATTTATGACCATTTTCAATAGTAATATTTTGTCATGTCAATATTGGCGAATAAATGGCAATTTTTTGCTGAATCTGCAGAGCTCAAATTTTTTGGTATATTGGTTAGCATCTTATAGGCAAAAAATGCTAATATAAAAATGTTGTTCAAAATTTTTGTATTTAGCCAAAAAAATACGCATTTTAAGTAAACGGAGAGAAAAAATCAGTAACAGCTATCTAAAAATTAGGTAAACTGTGGACAACTTTTTTTGACTAGTTATATAACTTTTTAGTAATGAGTCCTTAATTTTTCAGATCATAGGTAAAATCATAACCTCACTTTTGCCACGTGGCGAGAAAATATAGATTAGTATTTATTCACATTCCTTCGTCAATGTTTATTTTTATTGGAATTTATAAAAATAAAAATAATATTAAATTTTATTAAAATAAAAATATGAAACGCAGTACGAAACGAGTATAAAAATATCGTTTTTTAAAATAATAAATGGAAAATTTTATTAATCGTTTAAAAATAACCTCTAACAATCCAATCACAACTCAAAATATACACGCGAATATATTAACAAAAGTGATTCTATTAATGATTAATGATAACTTTCAAGAAAAAACCTTAAATGATTCTTAATAGTAATCAATTAGAGCACAATTTGATAGACTCTACTGTTAACTATCTATATTCAAATAATAGTGGATCAGACTCAACATTTTATTAGTATTTTTTAGCACTATGAAGGTTGAAATAAACGTTTCATATTAGTTCAAATAATGGCCATAAAACATTCCCATTTTCTGCTCTTCACTTAAGAAATGGCCATAAAATGGTAGAAAAAGCGTTTCATTTTCTACCAGGGTATTTCCGTGTAAAAGTAATGAAAGTTTCTGAAAATTATTTTATAAGTTGCCAGTAATATTGTTTATCCTCAAAAAATTTCATTTTATTCTGTTTTGTAAATTTTAAGATCAACTACAATATTAACGTTTTCCCATAAGAACCAATGTTATATAATTATTCTAATTTCTCATTAACGAGATAACGAATCTTCATGAAATTTTATATGTGCATTTTAGACATAAAAACAAACAATTTTACATAGTTTCGACCAAATCTGTTTCGTCATACTAAAGCAAAGGTACCTCCTTAATAATAATTTTTTAAACTTTTTCTTCATAGTTTAAAATAATATTAAATATATGATTATCATTTTAATAGTTTTTATAAAATATTATGTAAATTTTATAAGTATATATTATTTAAGGAGATGTAAAATGGACAGTACACTCGCGCCGATAAATATTGACTATATTTCCATTGTATTTCAAAATTTGAACGAAAAGCCCGCTGTTGCCCGATCCGCGTGTCCGATTCTCATTGGCCAAGGGACCAAGAGAGAAGCGCGGCGCTAATTGTCTCTCAATATTGGTAAGAGAGAGAGGCGAAGAAACGCGATGCTAACGCGTTGGTACAACATTACACTTAATTATAACATTAATTCAATCAATTTTTCGATTGCTTAAGAGGAGGTCACGTATCTCTGTCCTTTTCTAATAAAAAAATTGAGTTTTTTACACGAACTAACAACTTTAGCAAAAAATGGAGAGAAAGCCGCATCTCGTAATAAAAAAAGCAATATTTTCTTTGATAAGAAAGAATTAATTTTATTGCTTCGTTTTCAAGAAAACCTTGAAAAACTTAAATCATAGAGGTTAGGGTGGACAATTTGGTTTTTCAAGGTTTTCTTGAAAACGAAGCAATAAAATTAATTCTTTCTTATCAAAGAAAATATTGCTTTTTTTATTACGAGATGCGGCTTTCTCTCCATTTTTTGCTAAAGTTGTTAGTTCGTGTAAAAAACTCAATTTTTTTATTAGAAAAGGACAGAGATACGTGACCTCCTCTTGACTTAATAAATAAAGGGACAATTTAAGACAAGCATTTTTTCTCGTTACTCAATAATTTTAAGATGCTAATCGTCATAAAAAATATATAATTTAAAATAGGTTTGAATTACTAGTGTAAACGGGGCTTTTAGAGTATCTAACTACTAGCAAAGACTCTAAAACAGAATTAATCGAGTTAAAGGATAAATTTTAAGGGGAATCCTCATACCGACATAGAGTTCTACCTTATCTACATTTAAATTATGAATTTTAATAAAAATTTAACTATTTATGACTGAAATTCGTAGGAGATTCTTAACATGCCAAAGAATTGATTGCATCGTTAAAAGACAATATAAATGCAAAAATAAAGGCGAAAACTGCTAAATACGATTAACTTTTCAATGTAGTTATGAATAATCGTATTATGCAGTTTTTGTCTTCATTTTCTTAATTATTCTGTCTTTTGACGTTGCAATAAATTCTTTAGAATTTTAAGAATGTGCCTCTTCTATGAATTTTAGTCAAAAATAGTTAAATTTTTATTAAAATGCATAATTCAAATGTAGATAAGGTAGATCTCTGTGCCGGTATGCGGACACCCCTTAAGAATGAAATATAGTAATTATATGATGTAATATTCTTTTTTATGAGATAATGCACTTTTTCTAAATAAGTTAACATCTTAAGGGAAATTTCATAGTGTAGTAATGGATTTATTATCTGATACAGTAAGTAGATGGGGGTATTCGTATACGCTAGGAACAAATACAAAGAGGTCTCTGCGCACATTTACGTGACAGCTTAGATGAAGTAGATTATCTAGATGACCAATTACGTAAGAGGGGATCAGTGAGCTCGGGTTCACGCAGCGCAAGGATCATATATTCATTCTCTCTCGCACCGCCTAAGTTATTAATACCAATAGATTAAATTAATTACTTTCTTTGCTTTTTCTTCGTGCAAAGTAAGAACGAGACATGATTTAAAAAAAATTTTTTTTTCTATTTCCTTGCTCTCTAAATTGATATTTTATTTAGCAAGTGTTAAATAATAGAGAATTATAAATACTTTAAAGACTTTTTCGCGATTGAATCCGTACGTACTCCTGCGTATAAGATATCTCTTTGCAGGATTACTTGCAATAATTACTTATAAAAGAAAAATAGAATCAGTGTAATAATAGGAATTGTGAACTAACACACATAACCAATAAAAATATATTTATTTTTACTAATAAGGGAAAAGACTAGGCCTTCGGCCGAAAAGCCCCGAGTGGTCGTTTAATGTTCTCATAGAACCGCTGCGCATTGCACAAAAGCCTGATGGTGATTGGTGTAAAAGAGTGCTGAAAAGCTGCCCTTATCCATATATATACTATCTCCTCACAGCATTTCAAAAACTTTCATAAAATATTCCAGAAATATTTCGTGGTAGATCTGAAACTCTGAATCTTTTATCGAAATCTTCCAAAAATCTTCCAGGAACATTTCATGAAAGATAAGAGATTACCCAAACCTTCCATTGAAATATTCTTGAAATCTGTCAAGAATATTTTATGGAATATTCCAAAGTATAAGAAGAATTATTTTGGACATACGAATATTACAGGAATATTCCATGGAAGATTCCTAAAATATTTCATGCTGTGTGGGTATGAATTGTCATTTATGTAAAAATTGTTGAAAATTGAATGTATTAATAATAATTTCATGAAATCAATAATATTTTTACTAAGAGAAACATTAATTTTTAGATTATATCTAATGATCTCATTTGAAAAATTATCATAACATAATATAAAAATATTCTTTTGAGTATCTTTTTAACATACATTTTATAAAATACTATCTGAAAAGTTATTTTTTAATAGCGTTTTTCTATTTAATAAAGATAGGAAAATATATGAAATATGGATAAATTTTCTTGATTATTTCTATAATTATGAATTCATATTTATGATCTACCTAGATGGAAGTAGAATTTCCCATAAAAAGTAAACATTTCAAAGAAAATTAACATATGATTTGCAAGACATTCATTAAGAATGTGGGAAATAAATAATATTCTTTAATATTCCTCAAAAATTTGTATTAAATATAATGATTGCAAATTTCAATTATTGTATTAAATAGGATTTATTGTCTGAGTTACATTATGTTTCACTTTAAATAATTTATATTCATAAAATTTACATAATATTTTAAATAAACTATGAAAATGATGATCACATATTCAATATTATTTTAAAATATTAATAAAAAGTTTATATAATTATTATAATTACTAACTTATGAATTGTTAAATTATTTTATAAAATATAATTTCAACTTAAATAATTACTAGTATTAAATTCCACGAGTTGATATATATTGAATATATGTATATATCAATTCTATAAACATATATATATATATATATATATTTATAGAATATATATCTCTATATATTTGTAAGAAAAATTAAGATCTAGCCCCCCTTGGTCACCCCCGACCCCTCACCCCTAAATAACGATGTGATTCGTTCAAAATTTAGCTATTTTTGAATGAGGTATCTCCCTCTTGGTCGCTCCCTGGTCGCCCCTTGGTTTTTTAAAATTCAAGTTTATTTATTCATTAATTTTATATATTATTTATCTATTAATATCCCGAGTAACCTTCTTATTACGGCAACATACTTCTCTCAGTTAGGCCACCTTCGGCTGCCGAAGTCAGGCCACCGAATGGGTGAGACGTGGTGGCGAGCGTGGTGCTATGATGGCTCGCCGAAAATCGTACAGATTTTGTCATAATATCGATGTGGACCTTACATAACCTCGAAATATTCTTTATTGTATTTTCATGCTATGGTAATACTTTTTTTTAATTGAAAATTAAAAATGAGTGATTGAATTAATAAAAATAATTGTCTTTGGACTCGACCTGAACTCATTAAAAATTGATTCCGAAATTTCGCCCGAATACACGGACAAATACAACCTAAAACCAATTGATAAAAACATAATAAAAAACTGATTATTCTCATGGAAATGAGAACTAATTACGACAGATAATATGATTGATAAATTAACTAGTTATTCGAGTAACTCAAGTTCTTCATATTTTGTCGAGTAATTTATATTTTCTCGAGTACTCGAATAATTTATATTTTTTCGAACACTCAAGTAATTTATATTTTTTCGAATACTCAATTTATTCGATTAATTCATATTTTTTCAAGTACTCAAGTGAATTGAGAAATTTATATTTTTTCCGAATACTCGAGTGATTCGAGTAATTCATATTTTTTTCGAGTACTTGGAACGAAAACTCGAGTACGCCTTCAAGTGCGAGTACTCGATTGTCGAGTACTCGCGAGTAATTTTTTCTTCAAATTCGAGTTGAGTACTCATCATTAAATTTTATTTATTAAGATGAAATTTAATACTGATTTGCATGAAAATTAATACATTTTATCGTAATTTTAATGTATTTTCAGAAAATTTAATGCATGTACTAGAAGCAAATTTCATGTATTTTTTAACAGTGTAGTCACTGTATATAGTGTTGACATACGACTTTCCACACCACGTTACATTTCAAACAATAATAAATACTTTATATGACATTGAATTTAACTCATTTAACAAATGTTAATTATCAAATTTAATAAATTTTAATTATACTTAATGAATCAAGAAAAAGTAAAGTGTGAAATATAGAGGTATCGTTATGACGCGTTAGGTTTTTTTTGTTAATGGAAACCCTTGCCAGGAGCCCTCAACACCACTATATCTTATATTAATTTGTAGTATATTCTTTCAATCGCTGTTAGCAGTTTTTTTATTTGACTTTTTTAACAAAATTATTTTATAAATTATTACTAAAAAGAGCAGACATATATTTATAAATTTTTTTAATTGTTGCTCAAAAAGTAATTGTTTTATTTAATAATGAAAAAAAAATAAAAAAATTTTATGATTGTCGCTTTTAACTGATCAATTTTTTTTATATTTAAAAAAAAAAACAGACAAATTACTTCAAGTGTCGCTAAATAAGCAGACGTATTTTTTAATTGTCGCTGCTAGCAGATCAATTTTAATAACTGTCGCTAAAAAGAACAAACAACTTTTCTTAATTTTCATTAAATAAAGTAGACAGTTTTTGACTGTTATTGATAAAAGACCGATTTTTCAACTGTCGCTAAAAAAAAAATAATTAAAATACCGTTGAAAAAAGGATAAATAATTTTTAAGTATCGCTATTAGCAGACCTATTTTTTAATTGTTTTTTCTAACAAAATTATTTCGTTAATTGTCGCTAAAAAAAGCAGACATATTTTTATAAATTTTTTTAATTGTTGCTAAAAAAGTAATTGTTTTATTTAATAGTAAAAAAAAAGAAAAAATTTTATAATTGTCGCTTTTAACTGATCAATTTTTTTTATATTTAAAAAAAATACAGACAAATTACTTGAAGTGTCGCTAAATAGCAGACGTATTTTTTAATTGTCGCTGCTAGCAGATCAATTTTAATAACTGTCACTAAAAAGAACATACAAATTTTCTTAATTTTCACTAAATAAAACAGATATTTTTTGACTGTCATTAGGTTTCGGGACGGGGTTTTTAACCACCGAGCATACATAATAATTAACCCACGAAATTTTAAAAATTTACTAAAGAAATAATCGTAAATCAACCTTAATCGCAGATATAGATATAGAAATCATATGGCAACTTCCAGGACATGTCCTGGAAGTTGGAAATGTCCTGGAAAGACCCCCTTAAAAATCAGGTATGTCCCGAAACGGTATACTTCGATGTAGATATATGTATATATATTTATGTTATAGTATGTCGTATTCGGTAGAATACCCGTGGAGCTAGCTATATGGGTATTGGGGTGTCATACCGCCCTACTCATATTCAGTTAACAATACACTATTCAATGGAGTATACAACTTTAAAATACTCTATAGCATGGAATATTATTGCATACGCCACACTATATTGAAGTGTATTGGAAAATATTCTACAATCTTGTTGTAGACTGTTCGGAGCAAAACACTAAAATATGTTTTTAGAAGGGTAGTAGAGTCAATACTATAGTAAGACAAAGACAGATAAAGAAGAGCGCAGTTAAAAGTAAGCTATAGTTCTCCGTCGGCGTCGTTCGGTCGTTTCCGTAATTTGTCGTCGACTCTCTCTGTCGCATAGGCAGAAGTATACCGGCACCGCTCAGCTCTTTGCTCGCATGAGAATTCTTCAAATAAATAGCCTGAAAATTTATATTTTATCATAATGTTTTTTATTTGTATTTAATCTTTTTCTAGCCCCTCATACGACCTACGATAACATAAAATCATCTACCCAACTTGGGCTAACGAAGGATGCATATGACCTCGACTAATGTTTTATAGCTTGAACAGCAGTCAGTCTCGGGCTAAAGCCCTCGACCGACTACTGCTCAAGCCAAAAACATTAGTCTCGCTCATATAAATCCTTCGTACGCCCAAGTTGGGTATATAACTAATATATATCGATACATAATAAGACTTTTGAGGATTTTGTGACGTTGCTGTTAACGGCATGTCGGAGCTGCAGCAATCGAGTTTTGCTTTTTTTATTTTATCAATATCTTTTTAAATTCTTAAATTAAACAAATATAATGACTTGTCCGCACTAAAGCTATGTTAATACAATAATTTTTGTTAAAATAAAAAATCATTTGGACTTGTTATTTTTTTATGAGATTGGATTGGAAATTAGACATCAAACTCGATAAACCTAACCTTAAAATACGATATATTGAAAGTTTTTATTATAATTTTGTATATATATAATATTTTGGTGGATTTCTTGAGTTGTCCGCACTAGAGTTTAATCTTACAAATTTTTTCTTTGTAGCAAAAAAACTCGATTAAACGCATCGTTTATTCATAAGTTAGGATTGGAAATATTATTAGAAGGCGGACAGCTTCGTCATGCTCTTAAATGGAAAACAATGTTAAATGAAAAAATCCACAAAATACCTAGGCATTTGTTTGCGATGAAATGTCCTGCAACGAAACGTCCGTGGCCCTAAAAAATCGGATAATAAGCTTTAAAAATTGGAAAAAAGTGCTAACAATCCTAACTTTGGACTTTAAAAAATTCAATGTTTTAGCTTTAGACGTTAGAAATACGCTCCAATAAGTTCTATAATGGTATTTTTTAGGGTTAAGCCAAAAAAAATTTTGTTTTATCACAGTTATCAGTCAAAATAGTAATTTTTTAATATTCTATCAATTATGATACTAAGGTTAAAAATTGTGATTCATAACCTTAAATGGATAAGTATGCATATCCAGAGCTTCGATCGTTAGCGTATTTTTCCAATTTTTAAAGTTTATTATCCGATTTTCGATATTGAGATATTAATTTTTAACCTTGTGACCAATTTTTTATGTATTTACCATTTTTACAAATAATTTGATTTTCTAGGAATAAAATAGAGCTGAAAAACGTATTAAATCGTGAAAAATCTTAACTTTAAGGTTCTGTAGCACCCTGAGTTGACTACCTGCCCTGTTAAAAATAACCAGCTGGATATCCAGGTGGATTGTCTACTTGGATATCCAGGTGAATATCACTCTGATCTTCATTCACCTGGATGCAGCTAAAATCCATTTGGATATTTTTTACGAAAACTTATAATTAGGCATTATAAGCATCTGTATAACATAATAATACTACCAATAAAAAAAAATTGAAAATTTTACCCAAATTAAAATTATCCAGAAGGATTATCCTCTTGGATATCCAGTTGGATCAATAAAATCGAAAAATTATAAAGTATGCTTTTCAGTAAATTATTTAAAAAAATTACTTCTTAATTTTTCGATTTTATTAATCCAACTGGATATCCAAGAGGATAATCCTTCTGGATAATTTTAATTTGGGTAAAATTGTCAATTTTTTTTTATTGGTAGTATTATTATGTTATACAGATGCTTATAATGCCTAATTATAAGTTTTCGTAAAAAATATCCAAATGGATTTTAGCTGCATCCAGGTGAATGAAGATCAGAGTGATATCCAACTCTATTTTATGCGCACGATTTGATAGAAAATCACTCTTATTCTTTGAGTTGAAGTTACCAAGGGCACGCGAAGCGTGACCAATGTTTATTTCTGTTCAAGTTGCAAACAATGTCTGAGACTCGTATTTTACCTGAATAAATGGCCAAAGTACATAGATGATTTTATATCCAAAGTAGGACATATAAGCAACTATAACTTATAGTTGGATATTAGGGCCTTCGCATGCTAAAAAAACTTAAATTTAGGGAATAAGAAAATACATTGTTAGTTTATATATATATGTGAGAAATAAGAAGAAACAAGTTATTCATTTCTTTATTTAGGTGTCCCCCGCATATATAGATACACGAACAATGTATTTTCTTATCCCATGAAGTAAAGATTTTTAGCGTTTAAAAGCCTTTAATAAAATATTAATTTTTTTTCAATGTTTTTTTAAATTTAATTTTCATTTTATTGAATTTTTTGTAGTTGCTATCAAAGCGTGAATCATTTTTTTAATAATCTTCGTTCAGTAGGATTGCTTTTCAACTATATTAAACGAAACATAATAGCTTCGGTGATATTATATTAATTCTTTCTCAGGCATATGGAAACTCAATACGTCTCAGGACATACATTTATCAACATTTTTTCATGATTTCTTTTAAATGGCACCGTTTAAAAAATATATTTATGGATTTTGAAGAATAATGTAACGGTTTTTTTGAGGATCTTTACCTACATTTTTAAATATTATTGGAATATTTAATCTACGATCGTATGTTTTGTAATTATAAAACTTCTTATGCTTTGAGATTTTTATCTAGGTAGTATGAAAAACTGTGCACGGAAAAGTATGTTAGTACAACATTGCTACCCATTTTATAGCGCGCTTCAAAGATTAAAGAACGTATTGTTATTTATTTCGAATTTAAAGTACATCTTAAAATTTATTTTTATTCATTTTATACTAAAAATCTCTTTTAAATGTTAGATCTCTATACTTTTCTTGTGAGCATAAAAAGCATCAGATTTTTATTTTTATACCCTAATTTTTTATATTCATCTACAGTTTTTAAATAAAGGAATCATGTTGTTATTATTTCAAATTATATAATTTACATACAATAACATGCCAAAACATTTTTAAAAAACTTTTATTGAAAAATTTATTTGATAACCCAAGGACAAAGAAGTTAAAATGGATTTTTCATATATGCCTTTAAGAGCAGGCCGGATTTGCTGTCCTTGTCTAATTGGCATTTTTGTTATTTACTCAAGTATTAATCCGTGTATCTGCAAATTGAAGGTTAAGCGCAATAGATATTATTATTACAAATATTTGTGCACAAGAAAAAAAAAATCTATCGCTTTGTTTTTGAGAAAAGTAAGGAACGCCGAAGTAAAAGATTATGTTTATAATATTTTCGCGTTCCTTACTTTTCTCAAAAACAAATCGGTAGACTTTTTTTTTCTTGTGCATAGATATTCATAATAATAATATCTATTGCGATCAACCTTTATTTTGAAGATACACCGATTAATACTTGAGTAAATAACAAACAACTCAATTGTTACTCGGTCGGTATCAGGTTCTACTCCGGCCTGCCGTTAACAGCAGGCCGGAGTAGAACCTGATACCGACCGAGTAACAATTGAGTTGTTTGTTATTTACTCAAGTATTAATCGGTGTATCTTCAAAATAAAGGTTGATCGCAATAGATATTATTATTATGAATATCTATGCACAAGAAAAAAAAAATCTACCGATTTGTTTTTGAGAAAAGTAAGGAACGCCGAAGTAAAAGATTATGTTTATAATATTTTCGCGTTCCTTACTTTTCTCAAAAACAAAGCGATAGATTTTTTTTTTCTTGTGCATAAATATTTGTAATAATAATATCTATTGCGCTTAACCTTCAATTTGCAGATACACCGATTAATACTTGAGTAAATAACAAAAATGCCAATTAGACAAGGACAGCGAATCCGGCCTGCTCTTAATAATAATATGTATTTTTTAGTCTTCTCCAGTTCTTAAAAATTGTAAAAACTTACCTTAAAGTAGAAAAATTCATGATCAAATTCATTTTAATAAAAATATTTATTAATTACTTATAAGTTATGTTAAGGGAATGTAAAATACTAACATTACGGTTTTCCAAACTTTTTATTCTAAATAAAACTTTTTCAAAAATATCTCTATATTACGACCTTCTATTTTAATTAATAAAAAGCATAATATAGAGATATTTCGGAAAATTTTTGAATAAAGATTAAAAATTTAGGAAACTGCAATGTCAGTAACTATGCATTCAACATATACCGTATTACATCACCTTAATTACCTTTTACAATCAAGCTGCAAAAAAATATACCATTTTTTTGGTTTATGATATTTATAGCAAAAATTTAGTAAAAACGAAAAAATAAGTTTGAAAGATAAATTAATTCATTGCCCTGGCAGAAATGAGAACATAAAAAATGATGTCAGTTATGGGCATTATTAATAGTAATTTTTTGTCATGTCAATATTGACTAATAAATAGTCGATTTTTGCCAAATCTGCAGAGCCTTAATTTTTTGGATACACAGAAAACACTAATAGAAATATGTTGTCCTTAACCTTTAGACCGCCGGGATTTTGAAAAAATGAAAAGTCAATTTTCCCCATAGAAAAGTGTTCCGAGGCCTACTAGGTAGGACCCTGTCAAGAGTGGATATGTGCGAGTCAGGGATGCGCGCCATATGACGTAATCCCGGGGGTCTAGAGGTTAAGAGTAGGCCGAACCAACTGTCTTTGTCTAATAGTATTTTTCATCATTTATATAAACACCATTGGCTGTAACCAGGGTTGTAAATTTTTCCATTTACCGAGTAAGCAACTGGTAAATGGTCGGACTATTTACCAGTTACTGGGTGACTAAATGGTAAATGGTCGGACCATTTACAGAGCAAGTAACTGGAAATGATCGTATCATTTACCAGTTACTGGGTGAGTAAATGATAAATGGTCAGACTATTTACCATTTACAGAGCAAGTAAATGGTAAATAGTCTAACCAGTTCCCAGTTACTGAGCAAGTAACTGGAAATGGTCGAACCATTTACCAGTTACTGGGTGAGTAAATGGTAAATAGTCTCACCAGTTTCCAGTTGCAGAGCAAGGAACTGGAAATGGTCGACCCATTTACCAGTTACTAGGTGAGTGAATGGTAAATGGTCAGACCATTTACCAGTTGCTGAGTGAGTAAATGATAAATGGTCAACCATTTACCAGTTACTAGGTGAGTAAGTGGTAAATGGTGCGACTATTCACCATTTCCTCACTCAGTAACTGGTAAATGGTTCGACCATTTACCACTTACTTACTCAGTAACTGGTAAATGGTCCAAGCATTTACCAGTCGCTCTGTAACTGTTCCGACCATTTACCATTTACCCAGGTCGTAACTGCAAACTGGTTGAATCATTTATCATTTATCCACCTGCTTACTGCGAACTAATTTGACCATTTACCAGTTATCAGAGTTGTAAATAAGGAAATAGTTTTTTCATTTGAAATGGTGAAGTAATTGAAAATATTCGCACCATTTACCATTTACAGATCAAGTAACTGGTAAATGGTCGGACCATTTACAGATCAAGTAACTGGTAAATGGTCGGACCATTTACAGATCAAGTAACTGGTAAATGGTCGGACCATTTACCATTTACAGATCAAGTAAATGGTAAATGGTCTGACCAGTTCCCAGTTACAGACCAAGTAACTGGTAAATGGTCTGACCATTTACCATTTACAGTGCAAGTAAATGGTAAATGGTCTGACCAGTTCCCAGTTACAGAGCAGGTAACTGGGAATCATCAAATCTGAAATATGGTCTATAATTCAAATAATTTTTAAATATTTTAACATTACGATTAAATGATTCTACTTCACATCTACAAAACAATCGTTATCTAAAGCATGCTATTATGAATAATGGTTTCAAACTATATTCGAGCATGATTATACTTGGCGATTAAATAATAATAAAACAATCTAATTTTTTACAAAGATTTAGACGATGTTTACAAGTAATAGTTAAGAAACTAGTCACTACAATTATATATATCGCCTTTTACAGTCGAGAAGGCCATCACTTTTGAGTGAGGTCTGGAGCGATGCCGTTCGTATACAAAGCTTTGTACAAAATTTGCGTATTCACAAATTGAGTTACTCATTTCATATCCCAGATGAAATCATGTATACGAGGCTTGGGGTCAGTTCACTGATTAATGACAGTTTTTTTAATCAATAGGTAGCGTCGTTCTATGACGCACGCTGAATCTGGTTTAGATTTACGGCATAACACGTCTTACCAATTGTTATACAATTTGCATGTCGCCGCAAAAACAGTTGCAGCTTTATTTATGTCTTAGAACATTATGACAAACTACCTTCAATGAAGCAAAAGTGACTTAGTACTTAATACCTTTTTTTATCATACTGATAAATTATTTTTACATATCGTTTACGATTGCATCATACAGATTTAAATAATATAGGTTTTTATAACTCAAGAATTATTCATTTTACTTTTATTTTAGAGTATTATCGCAATCTTATTGCTTGTTTTACTAATTCTGTTGTAAATCTAACGTAATCAGAAAAATTGTTAAATCGTGTTCGAATATAATTTCAAACCATGATATGTAATCATATCCATACAGACATTTCACATAGTTTTTATAATAAGAATTATATTTGTATGCATTGTAAGTCTAAACGTTAAAAGTAAGGTAATACACATATTTTATTATTATACTATTCGTTATGTTAAAGGTCAGTTTTAGACGAGGTTTTAGACATTTAATTCTATTTCTCACGCTATAACATGCTTCTATTTCTCATTAACAAATGAGAAATAGAAGCATGTAAATTTGTTAATATTCAAAGAACGAGCCAAAAAAAATTAATAAAAACTAAATATCTTTTTTAGCTATTTTCGATCGGTAAAGTTGGTCAAAAGCTGATCTTTGATTGGAAAGTGTCACCATAAAATACAATGCAAATTAACTGAAGTGGCCAAAATAAGAACTTCTGACCCCGGACAAGATGCTTGGGGTCTAATGGCTCCACTAAATTTATCGAGTATGATAATATTATAATGTTCGAAGACGTATTTATAATATTAGTGTAATTATAAGGGCATAATGAAGCTTCCTTTTCTGATAATATTTCTAATCCAAGTTTATGAGTAAATAGTGAATTTAATCGGGTTTTTTTCACTTCAAAAAAAAATCGGTAGGATTCAACTTGAGTGCGGACAACTAAAGAAATCTAACAAAATCTTATACTAAAAAAATTATATAAAAGTTTTCAATTTATAGTATTTTAAGATTGGGATTATCAACTTTGATATCTAAATTGCGATCTAAGTTCATGAAAAAATAACAGCTCCAAAGGATTTTTTATTTTAACTAAAGTGATTGTACTAATATAGCTAATGTCAAAATTTGTCAAATATTAGAAGAGAGACAAGAACAAGACAAAAAAATTAAAAAAGTAATAAATATATTTAAAAAATTTTTTAAATTGAATAAAATATGTAAGAGCTCCCATGTGAGATCACATATGAGATCGCACACAAGATTGCATATGAGATGTCACATGAAATCGCCTATGAGATCGCATATGAAATCGAATGTATATTCGTTAAATTTTTAAAATAAAATAAATATATGTGCGATCTGACATGAAATCTCACATATATTTAATTTATTTTCAAATTTCAAAGAATATGTATGAGATTTCATATGAGATCCCACATGAGAGCTCATACAAAATTTTCAGTAGGGATGATTTTTCTTGGCTTGTTCTTGAAATTCATACATATTTACACTCTTCCGATTCTCATTTATTTAAAATAAGTTCATACCTATAAGTACAATCGGTGGTAGCGCAGAGGGGCGATTCAACCTATGCTACATATGTATGTATCACGGTGATATGTATGTACGTTCGAACGTAAGTTGGTAGCACTGCTAAGACAAGTCGTCGCGCGCATTGAATCGTCTGTCGAACCGTTAAGGTCTTAAGTCTCCGTTTCCATGTAGATACAATTTTTGCGCGCGACGACTTGTCTTAGCAGTGCTACCAACTTACGTTCGAACGTACATACATATCACCGTGATACATACATATGTAGCATAGGTTGAATCGCCCCTTAGGGGCTAAGGCTCTTAGCTCATGCTGTAGCAGACCGGAGTTTAGTCTCTGGGAAAATTTTGGAAAAATATTTCTAAATTTTTCTTTTTGAAATAGAATTAGGAGACCAGGAAAAACCAATTAAAAATTGTCCCTGGCCAATAAAAATTACGGGTCTCAGTCCACAGCGATCAAGAGACCCACTGTCAATAAAATAGAGGAGAAGATGATATCTCCAATCCCTAGTGGAAATATAAAATGTGCATTACTGTTTAAAATAGTTTTGAATTATTAAAAAATGTTTAAATCTGTTCAAAATAGTTTATAAGTGTGAAATTTTTGAAATTTAAAACAGTTATAAAAAGTTTTCAACATTTTTGAACAGTTTTGAGCAGTACAGAATAAATTTAAACTAAAGTGAACATTTTCTCGTATATATTATAAAAATTTTAATATATATAATACAATTTTTACTAAGACAAAATTATGAAACACTGTTTGAAATCATTTCGAAATTTTTGAAACTTTTTGAAACTGTTTAAAAATGTAGGTGTTCAAAACTTTTTAAAACCATTCAAAACTGTTCAAGTTAATAAAAAATAGTTTATATTGATTTAAAATTGTATTGAAATATTTTTAATATTTAAAATAATCTATTACTTTTAAACATAAAAAATTCAAAACTATTCAAGACCGTTTAAAATCATTTCGAAATTTTCAAAACTTTTTATAAGTGTTTGAAAATGTTTATAACTGTTTTAAATATCCTAAATTTCGCACTTATAAACAGTTTTGAACAGTTTTAAATATTTTTAAACATTTTATATTTCCGCTAGGGATTACAAACAATTCTGATATTTATTCATATGAAAAAAAAAAGAAATTTATTTTTAAACTATATTTAATCGATAAAGTATAGGTCTAAAGCTAACCCTTAAACATTTTGTTTTGTAATAGGTCATTTATTTTTGTCCTTTTCGGATCAAAATCTCAACTTCATTATATATTGTGTCATGAAACGAATTTTTAAATTAGTGTTATTCAAAAACTATATAGTAATAAAAAGACATAATTTTTTTTATAAATTATTGATTTTTTCAATAATATAGCATAAGAGAAAAAGATAATTTGACATTAGTGAGTAATAAAATAATCAATGATTGTTAATCAAAAACATGTATGATTTGTAAGATAATAAAAAAAAAACAGGCACATTTGTTTATAATTTATCCTAGAGCAGGTCGCTCATCTTTGTCCTTTCATATTAAAGAAATGAAATTTCATTACCAACTGCATAATGATTAAAAAAAAGGAAACCTTATTTTTCACCATAAAAATAGTTATTATACATTGTTTTGAAATGATATTAAATTAATATGTAAAAACTTCCTTTTATCACGGAATTTCACGCAAACTTTGTGACTACACAGCGTAAAAGGTTTTTTTAACTTTAAAGAAGCTGCTTTTAAATTGAATAACTGCGGTACAAAGGAATTAATTCATTTGAGTCAAAGAAAAATCATTTTTAAATTAATGAAATAATTTTAAAAATAAAAAAAAAACTTGAAATATTCTTCAATACAATATTATATTTGAAAAAAAAAAATTTTCGAATTTAGAAAAATATCTTTTTAACTTTGAGAAATTAGTTACTTCCAAAATAGTGTTAAGTCAGTAAAACTTTATTGAAAACAATGCTAAATTTTTTTATTAAAAAAATGTAGTATTTATTTGAAATAATTTTTATATGAGATTAAAAAAAATATCTTACGTCAAATAATTTTTTAATCCAAATACATAATTTTTAAATTAAACAAATTAGTTCATGACTTCGATAACATCAGAATGTTTGTTGGTGCAAAAAAGCGGTGTAATTTATTAAATTTCTTTACATTAAAAAGAGGATTTTTAATTGAAACATAATAATTGTCAGAATGAAGAAAATATAACTATAAAACTTTCTTATTTTAATAAAGTAATTATTATTTTGATTAAAAACGTATATTTTGGTAAAAAAAAAAAAAATTCACAACAATTATTTATAAACATAATTACAAAAAATAAATTTTAATTAAAATCAACATTTAACTGTTTTAAAGAAATATTTTTTTGAATAAAAAAATAATTCTTTGAATCAAAAGAGTTTCAGTAATTAAAAAAAAATTGAAATTTATATTGCAGAAAAGAAACTTAAATTTGTTGAAACATTTACTTGAACTAATATTTTAAATTTACTAGTAACAAATTATTTCCATGCTTGAAAGTGCTGTTTCATGTTTTCAAAATAATATATTCTTCTGAAAAAATTATTTTTCAGGCTTCAAAAATTAAAATATATTTTTAAAGAAAAATAATATTTATTCAATGAATAGTTACTTATATTTGGTACGCATAAATTAATTGATACGCAATATTTTTTATATTCATTAACATATTTTATTGAAGGAACAAAATTTTATTTCAATTATTTAATATGATTTTCATTTTGACATTAAAAGATATAAATTTAAAAGAAAATTAATAATTTCCAGTGTGAGATATTGTTAAGTTCAAGAAATATCTTATGTATCTTGAGATATATTATATTGATATTTAAAAATTTTATTTTCACTGACGGAATAAATGATATTGATAACAAAAATATTTCATCGATTACCCGAAACAATATATTCGATACAATCAAAATTTTTTCGTTACTAATAAATTTTTTTTCCAGTGTAGCTATTAAATCAAGTAACGTTTGTATCATCTGTCTTTTATTCTTATTATGGACAGATAAAGACAGAATTACGTTCAAGTAACAACCGGCACTTAAGTTAGGTCTATGAATAGGAGCCTAAGATCGTCTATGATAATAAAAATTTATATGGTTGGAATATATATTCAGAATAGATTAAATTACAAATATTATTTCCTTCATTAAGAAATAATAAGTTGATTAAAAATAAAATTTTTCCATATTTATTTTTCAATCTATTTTCAATTATAACAAATTTTATTAAAAACGGAGCAATTTAATTTAACATATTTTAACAATGAAAATAATACTTTAAATTTATTTAGAAATAATACTTTTAATCTTATTTAAATAATAAAAATAATTCTAATTTATAAAATTCATAGTAAAGGATTAAATATTTTCATCTTACCTGCCAGAAATAAAATGTTGGCTCTAGAATAATCGCCTTTGTGACTCGAAGGATTACAGTGGTGATTTTGAAGGAAGTAAAATCCGTTATTATCAAGTCCTCACAATCGTTTGGCGCAAAAGACACAAGAGTATCTTTTTTTTGTACTTTTCTCATACATCGACTTTGTTCCAGATGCTTTTCGGGTTTGCGCACGCCGTATTCGCAAAATTTATATATATGTATATATATACATCGCGAGCATTTGGAACAGTATGTATTGCATCGTATGAATCAGAGTTGTAAATGAGGAAATGGTTTTTCATTTGAAATAGTCAAGTAATTGAAAATGCTCGCACCATTAACCATTTACAGAGCAAGAAAATGGTAAATGGTCGGACCATTTACTAGTTACTGGGTGAGTAAATGGTAAATGGTCAGACCATTTACCATTCACAGAGCAAGTAAATGGTAAATAGTCTCACCAGTTCCCAGTTACAGAGCAAGGAACTGGAAATAGTCGGACCATTTACCAGTTAGTGGGTGAGTAAATGGTAAATGGTCGTGTCATTTACCAGTTGCTCAGTGAGTAAATGGTAAATGGTCGGACCATTTTTCAGTTACTGGGTAAGTAAATGGTAAATAGTCGGACCATTTACCAGTTACTGGGCGAGTAAATAGTAAATAGTTGAACCATTTACCAGTTACTGGGTGAAAAACTGAAAATGGTTGGACCAGTTCGCAGTTACTGGGTGGGTAACTAGCCGAATCAATTAGTTGGCAGTTGCCGGGTGGAAAACTGGTAAATGGTCAAATCAAGCAGTTAGCAGTTACCGGGTGGGTAACTGGTAAATGGTTGGACCATTTACCAGTTACTGGGTGAGTAAATGGTAAATGGTCGGACCATTTACCATTTACAGAGCAAGTAAATGGTAAATGGTCTAACCAGTTCCCAGTTACAGAGCAAGTAACTGGAAATGATCGGACCATTTATTATTTACAGAGCATGTAAATAGTAAATAGACTAACCAGTTCCCAGTTACAGAGCAAGTAACTGGAAATGGTCGGACCATTTACCAGTTACTGGGTGAGTAAATAGTAAATGGTTGGACCATTTACCATTTACAGAGCAAGTAAATGCTAAATAGTCTCACCAGTTCCCAGCTACAGAGCAAGAAACTGGAAATGGTCGGACCATTTACCAGTTAGTGGGTGAGTAAATGCTAAATAGTCTTACCAGTTCCCAGTTACAGAGCAAGAAACTGGAAATGGTCTGACTATTCACCATTTGCTCACTTAGTAACTGGTAAATGGTTTGACCATTTCCATTTACTTACCCAGTAACTGGTAAATGGTTCGACCATTTACCATTTACTTACTCAGTAACTGGTAAATGGTGCGAGCATTTACCATTTGCTTGCTCTGTAAATGGTAAATGGTGCGAGCATTTACCATTTACTATCTCTGTAAGTGGTAAATGGTGCGAGCATTTTCAATTACTTGACTATTTCAAATAAAAAACCATTTCCTCATTTACAACTCTGGCTGTAACACAAAAAAATGGCAGCCCCCGCTAGATACTAGAATAATAGATAATTTCTTATAATAAGAATATAATTTTATCACGTAGTTTTTAAATAATATGAGACCGACTAACAATCTATAATGTAACCTATCTTTTTTGGTAGGTCTCATATTTTTCAAAAATTATGTAATTAAATTGTTTTGGTGTAATTATAAAACTTACTTATTATATTAATATCTAGCGGGACCTGCCATTTTTTTCATGTTACAACCGATGGTGTTTATATGAATTATGAAAAACACTATTAGACAAAGACAGATAGTTTGGCCTTGTCTTAAAATGGGCATTCTAAGTAACTAGAAACATTTTAACCTATAAATTCAATACATCTGTTGATTGACGATTGAATTATTAAATATGTTTAATAAAAAAATAAAACGTTTCAAACACAAATAATTATACAGATTTAATTATTATTTCTGTTTGTAAGATTTACATTTTAACCTTCGAAAATGCGCATAACATTTCAATGGTATATGGGTAAAAAAATTGTTTCATATCGGTTGAATTAACGGCCATGAAAAAATCCCATTTCAGCTCTTTATTTCAAAGCAAAGGTCATAAAATGGTGAAAAATTGTTTTAGTTTCTACCAGAGCTACTGAATAATTGAGGGGCTATTCAGAATAATGGGTCAAGACAAAAAAATAAGCTTTGAAATAATTAAAAAAAAACTTGATTACTTAGTATCGTTGACAACAATTTCGATAAAACTTTATAATATACTCAAAGCATCATAAAATTTTACCAAAATTGTTTACATCGATATCAAGTATGAAGTTTTTTTAATTATTTTAAAACTTAATTTTTCGACTTAAGAGCGGGTCGTATATCTCTATCCTTTTCTAACCAAAAAATTCATTTTTCTGCAAAACCTAATAATTGTAGCAAAAAATAAGAAGAAAGCTCCATCTCGTATTGGGAATGGCCATGGAGGCGTGACCAATATGTATAGTCAACGAATATGGCACTGATAAGCATGTGCTGAGTATTATAAAGATAGGCGAAAAATAATTTTTTATCGAAAATGTTTTAAAATATAAATCAAATTTGAAATTGTGTAGGTACAAATTCTGCAGAAAGAAAGTTTATTGAATGGAAGTGAGTGGTAAAAGCTGGAAACATTATTAACGGGATGTCGTAGTTGTTAGAATCGAGTTTTGCTTTTTTTATCTTACTGATATCTTTTTAAATTCACTGTTTGGACAAATATAATGACTTGTCCGCGCTAAAACTATATTAATACAATAATTTTTGTTAAATTAAAAATTCAATTTAGCTTCATATTTTTTTATGAACTTTGAATGAAAATTAGATATCAAACTCGATGAACCTAACCTCAAAATAGTATATATCGAAAGTTTGTTTATAACTTTTTATGTATATTATTTTGATAAATTTCTTGACTTGTCCGCGCTAAGGATTAATTTTACGAATTTTCTTACTGAAGTGAAAGAATTTAATTTGACGCACTGTTTACTCATGAACTTTGAATAAAAATATTATTAGGAGGAGCAGAACTACGATATCCTCTTAAGAGAAGGCCGCATAGCTCTGTCCTTGTCTAATCTGAATTTCCGTTATTATTAATAAATTGAATATTGTTATACGAAAGTAAGGGCGTAGCTCAATAGATTTCAGGGCGAGCAAACGATCCTATTCTATGAAAAAATATAAATTTTCATTAGTTTTCGAGTGAGGTCTGAAACGGAATAACAATTGAATTTGATAACTGGCTGATTCCATTCAGATTCATGCAGGCCGTCACGGATCGAATTTTTTTTGGCTGATAACTATGTGAATATGTTCTAATACTCGAGAGAAGATGTGGAGACTCCGAAATACCGCTTAAAAAAATGGTTTCACGACGCTATAGCCTATTTTGCGTTAAATGTTAAAATGGAAGGTGAAAAAATGAAAATGGACATCCGTATTCAAAATGCTCTATCTCCGTCAATTTTTTACTTTTCTAGACGAATTTTTTTTTGAATGTAAGGAATTTCATCTAGTTTTAAATGCCATTCCGATTTTTGCGATGCGAGTTGATCCCTCCGAGTTGTTCATGAAAAACCTAGAGAAAATGATTTTTTTTAAATGCAATTTTCTCAAAAACTATATATTTTAAAAAAATTTTTATATGTTTTTATACGTAAAAAATGTTAACTTTTAGGATAGGTAAGAATATGCTATTCTGCCTTATTTTTTTCAAACAGGTTCTCGAACGTTTTTTTTATATTTTTCATTTTAAAGCATTGACACTATGACACATCGTGCCATTTTTTTAACTACTATGTCTTCTTACGATTCGTTTATGCTTTTATTTATTAGTGTAATAAAAATATTAGCAAAAATCTTCAAAATAAACCTTTGATCAAGTTTTTGGATCAATTAGAACCGAAGTTATGACGATTTTAAGTTTATAAAAATAGATAAATTTATAAAATTTTCTTTAATTATAAAATGTTATAACCATGTACTCTTCCAATAATTATGCTCTTTTACTATTCGTTCACTGTTTTATTTATAAGCATATTGTTAGTGTTAACAAAAACCTTCAGAATGAGCCATTGCTCAACTTTTTTGATCAATTAGAACAAAAATTATAGCAATTTTAATTTTAAAAATGTGTTTGAAAATAAATAATTTTTTACTCACTAGGAGAGTGTCACACCTCTGGATCACGGATTTTGCTCAAACTTCGGGATAAGTTTTCAAATGATAAAATATGGAAAAAGCTAAATTTATAGTCATAAATACTCAATATTTCCCTAGTTACAGGCAATTAAAGAAAATCACTAAAAAAGTTACTAGATTTTTAAACGCATATAGTTCTTTAGCATTGATAGCTACAAGTTTGAAACTGTTTTTAAATGAAAGCTGAGCTCAAATCCTTTTGAAACAGTAGTTACAGCATATCAAAATATTATTTTTCCCCAAAGTTAGAGCGTTATAAGGATTGGACCTAATTTCAGCTTTTATTATTAATTAACTTTTTTAAAATAAAATCAGGTCCAATGTTCATCATGCTCTAACTTTAGGAAAAAATAATATTTTGACATGCTGAATCTACTAATTTGAAAGAATTTGAGCTCAGCTTTCATTTAAAAACAGTTTCAAGCTTGTAGCTATCAATGCTAAAGAACTATATGCGTTTAAAAATCTAGTAACTTTTTTAGTGATTTTCTTTAATTGCCTGTAACTAGGGAAATATTGAGTATTTATGACTATAACTTTAGCTTTTTCCATATTTTATCATTTGAAAACTTATCCCGAAGTTTGAGCAAAATCCGTGATCCGGAGGTGTGACACTCTCCTAGTCAGTTTGAATTTATGAATTCATATTTTCCCATTTATGCAATGAAGCTCTATAAGTGAACACAAGATTTTGTTTAGCTTTCTAGCAATGAATTTTTTGTATTCAAAGACACGTATGATTGGATGGATGGGGTATAACCCACTTTGTTCGCAAGGCATAGAATGTTGATTTGTCGATTTTCTTTTCTATTTGGGGATTTTCTTCTTTAAGAGCATAACGAAGCTGCGCGCCTCCTAATAATATTTCCAATCCTAACTTATGAATAACCCATGTAGCCTGAAATAACACAGTGAAACATTTCAAAATCTTTCAGTGGAAGATTTTTAAAAAATATTTCATAAATATTGTTGAAATATTTCGTAGCAAGATATAACGAACGAATAAAAAATCTTTTAATGAAATCTTTCAGCAATATTCTATTGAAATATTTCATGAAATCTTGATGAAATATTACAAACAATATTTCATAAATCTTTCAATAATTTTTCTCTGCAAGATTATTGGTTTACTTTGACTACAATGAAAGATCGCTGAAAGAGATCTTTCATTGTAGTCAAAGAAAGTTTTCACGAAAGAGAAAAGAAAGTTTTCACGAAAAATGGTTGAAAGACTTATGAAAGATTTCTCACAGGCGTTCTCCTTGCTGTACCTCGAAACCTTCACGCAATCTTTCATAAATCTTTTATGCAATATTGCAAGGAAATATATTAGCGATCTTACAGAGAAGGCTTCACGGAATATTTCATAAATCTTTCAACAATATTTCACTGCAAGATTTTTGATTTACTTAGACTGCGATGAAAGATTGTTGGAAGCTTTCATTAAAATCTTTCAGGAAACATGTTTGAAAGATTTATGCAAGATTTCTCCCATACATTTTCCCTACTGTACCTTGCAACCTTCACGTAATCTTTTATAAATCTTTAATATAATATTCCAAAGAAATGTAGTAGCAATCTCACAAAGAAGGCTTCACGGAATATTTCATGAAATCTTTCAACAATATTTCTCTGCAAGATTTATGGTTTACTCAGACTGCGATGAAAAATTGTTATAAGCTTTCATCGAAATCTTTCAGGAAACATGATTATAAGATTTATGAAAGATTGCTCCTGAATGTTCTCCATCCTGTTTTCAAAAATCTTTACGCAATATTTCATAAATCTTTCATGTAATATTGCAAGGAAATATAGTAGTAATCTCTGAAAGAAGGCTTCATGGAATATTTCATAAAATCTTTCAACAATATTTCTTTGCGAAATTTTTGGTTTACTTAGACTACAATTAAAGATTGCTGGAAGCTTTCATAGAAATTTCTCAGGAAACCTGTTTGAAAGATTTATGAAAGATTTCTCCCCAGTGTTCTCCGTAATTTAGTCAAAAACCTTCACACTATCTTTTATAAATCTTTCATGAAAGATTTTTATACTGGTGATAATCTTGCAATGAAATATTGCATCAATCTTTCAGAAAGATTTCCTTGAAATATTTTCGTAAATATTGTTGAAATATTTCATAAATCTTTCATGAAAGATTTTTAAAACTGTGATAATCTCGCAATGAAAGATTGTAGAAATCTTTCATAAATATTTTCTTGGAATATTACCGTAAATATTGCTGAAATCTTTCATAAATCTTTCATGAAAGATTCATTTGATTATTTAAATATTGCTTCGAAATATTGCATAAATATTTCCTAAATATTTATTTGAAATATTTCAGAAAGTCTTGTTGAAATCTTTAAGAAAACTTTCATTGAAATATTTATTTGCAGTCCCTCAGGCGGACATAGCGGGTTTTCAACAATCTTTCATCGAAAGATGTTTGAAATCTTTCATTCTTTCCTTGCAAATATTTCTGAAAGCTTTCATAAATATTTCATGCTATGTGGGACGAAGCGTCCCTAGTAGAAATGTGACCATAAAAAATGGTGTATCTAAAAATTTGAGGTTATTAGTAATAATAATGCCAAGGAAATGGACATAAAATGGTAAAAAAAGCGTTTCCATTTCTACTGGTCATAAAATGGTAATACACAGCTTTACGTTTCGATTTCTACCAGGGGTTTAATCAAGTTTTTTTACTACAAAGAAAAAATTTGTAAGATTAAACATAAAAAGTTATACTACAAACTTTCAATGTATCGTATTTTAAGGTTAGGTTTGTTGAGTTTGATATCTAATTCCCAATCTGAGCTCATAAAAAAATAACAAGTCTAAATGATTTTTTATAATAACAAAAATTATTGTATTAACATAGCTTAGTGCGGACAAGTCATATTTGTTTAATTTATGGATTGGAAAAGATAATAAAATAAGGTAAGCAAAACTCGATTGTTGCAGCTCCGACATCCCGTTAAATAATTGAAACATTTGTTTCATGCTTCGCGTAAGAAAGCGCTTAACTTTTTTAGTTTTGATACCATTTTCTTTTACAGATATTGTATCATTTTTATTTGCACTTTGTCGAGAGCAATTATAATCATCGTTTAAATAATACTTTTTCACTTTTAAGACAACTTCCCTATCCAAAGAATGACCACTATAATTCTCAAGCTTTTTATAGACATCTTCATTATTCACCAGTGAGCGTGCTTGATTAATCATGTACGTAGTTACGTGTGGCAGAGCTGATGATAAATATTCTTTGGAAAAATCAGTTGGTATGAGGGCTAATAGCCACACTTTTTCGGAAAAACTTGAATAATTTTTTCAGGCCCTTTTAATATTTTCAAACCATCCATTTTATGTTTTACATGCGATGCTTTCATTCAATTTAGGCAGATCCGCTATATCATGAAATTTCATCATCTTACTAGCTACTTGAGAATCGAATGCATCATTCATTTGCTTTCTTTTTCTAATAGCATACGATTCTCGCATCTTCACATTAAGAGTTTCAGACATCTTGATAGGATTTAATCTTCGAATCCAAATTATTTGTGGTTTCGTTAAGGTCATGCACCAAAATCTAGCCGTCATTAATTTCTTCTAAAGATTGTTGACTGCTAGAATTAAATGAAGAGGGTGTAGCATTCTTCACTTCTTCTAAGAATAATTTATAACATGGAGCGCAAACTTTATCTTCTCTAGATATCAAAATCTTTGGATACAAGCGCTGCAAAGACTCCGTTATATTGCCCAATTCTCTGAATGGACTTTTAGAGGAATGGTACATAGCTTTTGTGTGCTTTTTTTATAAGTCCTTGCACGTTATCTTGGCCAGTGATGATGCCATTGTAATTAACTCAAAATCTTTTAATAAAGCGAAAAAAAAGATTATAAAAGTTAGATGATTTGTTTTTCAATTCGATCTCTTCTTATCCATCACGGAAAAACTTTTGCACCTAAAATACGTTCAAATGTTGCATATAAATTCACATCTACTATTATTGAAATAATTTTAATATCATTCTTGAAAAAAGATTAAAATCAAATTGAGATGATGTTTCCCTCAGAAGAAATGAAATTGGAAACCAGTCATCTATGCATTCAATATATACTCAATATGTATGTTGACTACATTCGAGACAGTCGAACAGCCTTTGTATTCAGACTTGATCGGGATTTAGCTTCAACTCGAACGGAAAAAGTTAACAGCAGTGCGGACAACCGAGCGCGTGTTTTGAAAAGAGGTAGGGGAAAAAGAAAAAGAGGGAGTAACCAAAATACATTCTTATTATGATGGTAAAATAGTAATTTTTAAAAAAATTAATAAATGTTACGATTTTAATATAATTTGTGAGTTTAAAACTATTAAAAAAGTATTTCAACTCCAAATCTAATTATTTTAAACAACTAGGGGGCAGATGAGCATGTATCATTTCATGTCGATGATATTTTGAAGTAGGTTTGGTCGAGTGCGCAGCGTTAACGCTTTTCCTTTTCAGTGTGCAAGTTCAACTCTTGGTCAGGATCACTTTTTTTTTAATTTTTTTTATTGTTTTAAAATTTTTTATTAATTTTTTTATTTACATTTTTTTTCTTATAATATTAAACTCTAATTTTTCACGAGTATATTAGGTATACTCGTTTTTTTCAATGAATATTTTTTAAAAATAAATTATTTCTTAAACGTAATGATGAAAAATATTAATAAATAAATAATAATAATGTTTATTTCATAATACTATAGTTTAATTTATTAATAATGTAATTTGTAAAATTTACATAATAAATAAATTAGACTATAATATTAATTTATTTATGTTAGAATGTATATTACATATTAATATATATCTTAAGACAGAATTTAACATTAAGCATTATAAACCTAACTATTATTCATTTATTAATATTTTTAATTATTATATCTAAGGAATAATTTATTTTTAAAAAATATTCATTGAAAACATAAGTCTACTTAAAACATAAAAAAATTTTTTTTTATTATACTATAATACTATATAAATACATTTAGAGAAATATTGATGGTTTATTTGATCTATGACATAGTTAGACCTTCTCTAAAAGTACTACAAAAATTTTCCATTTAAATTTTGTTATTTATATTTTTTGAGCTGTGTAAAGTAAAAAAATTTGATCCTGAAAATTCAATAAATTTTTGGTAGATCTCTTGATGTCCGTTAAAGTGATCATTGAGCTGTTAAAATTTTAAATAAATAAAAGGTACAATTTTTAATTTTTTTTTAACTTTCACTATAAATTACACTTTATTATATTAAATGCATATATACGACACGTATTTATAATTATATATAAAAGCTTACCTTTAAAAAGGCATATGGTGGTCAAGTACGCTTATCCTGGTAGAAAATTTGTCTAGTTTTATCGAGCCCTCGATTATTTAACATACAAAACTAGACAGATCTAGAGTAAATTTCTACCAGGGTAGCGATTATTTTAATTAATGATTTTAACTTTTTATCTTTTTTTCAATAATTCGTTTCGTATTCAATACTTCATATTTTAGACTATTATTTTTATTAAATAAAATCATAATTTTTAACCAAAAGGGAGATTTTATCGACTACCTTAGAAAAAAATAAAAGTTTAAAACTAATTTGTTTTTACGAATTGAATTTATATAATGGTTTTAGAGAATTTCTTAAATACATTGGTCATATAAAACTATGAAACTTTGATATTAAAATGCCAATGAAATCATTGAACAGATGGCAAATATTAAATGCATTATTTAAATTTGTAATATAATAATTTGTTTTATCCAATTTCATTTCGAATGGTTTAATAGAATTTGATAGTATAGAACCGGGCAATAATTCTAGACAGGTTATCAAATTTTTGTTCCGACTTTGAAAAAGCGTATCTTTTTCAATTTTTATCCTAGAAAAAATTAAAAAAAGCATTTTAAAGTATTCTTTAAATGCTTTCTTTTTAGCTTACTTACATTTTTTTAACAATATTTAAAAAAAATAATCGCTTTGGCAATTTTGAAATTTTTTTTCATTTTTGCATTTTTCTTCAATCAGCTGTAGTTTTTTAAATAATTGAGCTAGAAAAATTTGAAAAAGATTTGAAAAGGGCTAAAAAATGCTATTTGCAGCTATTTTTATAAAAATTTTTAAATTATATTTTGTCAAGTTTTAAGCATATAAAGTTATTGATCTAATACTTTTGCAGTTGTAAAAAACACTTCAATAGCAAGTAAAAAATAACCGCTGGTGCAAAACTTTTGATTTCTATGATATAATTTTTGCAAAATAAATCTTTTGTTATTTCATACTTTATTATGTTTTATTATTAATAATGAATAGTTATAATTTCCTACTAAAATTAAATCACTACTTCACCAGCGATTATTTTCTACTTGCTATTGAAGTGTTTTTTACAACTGCAACTGTTTTTTTTTATTCAATCTCTGTAACCAAGCACCTAAATGCTGTAAAAAGCTTACCTTAAAGGTATATGGTGGTCAAGTATGCTAAGCAATTTATTTTGATTAATGATTTTAACCATTTTGATGTCTTTAACATATTATAAAATATTTTTAGTAAAAAAATCAAACAATGATATTAGAATTTCATGAAATAATGAAACAAATGTCAAGTATTTTATTTCTATAATTGAATTTTGCATGCGTTCACAGAATTAATCTATTTATTTAGTATTTGAAACTATCAAATCTTTACATTAGAATTTCATGAAATCACGAAGCAAATGTCAATTATATAATACAGATGATAAAACTATGGCATCTTATACTATAAATTTTTGCAAAAAATTTTTCGAATTTTTTTCTTTATAAATAAACGTTTAATCTCACTAACTGCATTACTTTTTGTCATCATTTCTTCTATCATTTATTTAAAAGTGTTCTGAAATTTTTTTAATTCTATTAAATATTTACAAAATTACTTGCCAGGCCCGTGTATAAAATTTTTTAAAATTTTTATTTTGTTAAAAAAATTGTAATTATAAAAATATTGTTCAATTTTAAAATTGTAATTTTCTAATTTCATTATTTTACGTAATATGGTGTTTTGTATTCAGTATTTTTTAGGAGCGTATTTTATCTTAGTACAATTTCATATTACCTATATCTTACATCTATTATAATTTCTGGTTCAAATGTTAAAAACATACATTCATTAGACATTTCACCAATAAAATATTTATACACGGGTTTGGCAAGTAATTTTGTAAATATTTAATAAGATTAAAAAAATTTCAGAACACTTTTAAATAAATGATAGAAGAAATGATGACAAAAAGTAATGCAGTTAGTGAGATTAAACGCTTATTTATAAATAAAAAAATTCGAAAAATTTTTTGCTAAAATTTATAGTATAAGATGTCATAGTTTTATCATCCGTATTATATAATTGACATTTGCTTCGTGATTTCATTAAATTCTAATGTGAAGATTTGATGGTTTCAAATACTAAATAAATAGATTAATTCTGTGAACGCATGCAAAATTCAATTATAAAAATAAAAAACTTGACATTTGTTTCATTATTTCACGAAATTCTAATATCATGGTTTGATTTTATTACTAAAAATATTTTATAATATGTTAAAGACATCAAAATGGTTAAAATTATTAATTAAAATAAATCGCTTAGCATACTTGACCACCATATACCTTTTAAAGGTAAGCTTTTATGTAATAATAAATACGTGTCGTATATATGCATTTAATATAATAAAGTGTAATTTATAATGAAAGCTCAAAAAAAAAATGAAAAATTGTACCTTTTATTTATTTGAAATTTTAACAGCATAATGATTACTTTAACGGACATCAAGAAATCTATCAAAAATTTATTGAATTTTTAGGATCAAATTTTTTTACTTTACACAGCTCAAAAAATATAAATAACAAAATTTAAATGGAAAATTTTTGTAGTACTTTTAGAGAAGGTCTAACTATGTCATAGATCAAATAAACCATCAATATTTCTCTAAATGTATTTATATAGTATTATAGTATAATAAAAAAAATTTTTCATGTTTTAAGTAGACTTATGTTTTCAATGAATATTTTTAAAATAAATTATTCCTTAGATATAATAATTAAAAATATTAATAAATGAATAATAGTTAGGTTTATAATGCTTAATGTTAAATTCTGTCTTAAGATATATATTAATATGTAATATACATTCTAACATAAATAAATTAATATTATAGTCTAATTTATTTATTATGTAAATTTTACAAATTACATTATTAATAAATTAAACTATAGTATTATGAAATAAACATTATTATTATTTATTTATTAATATTTTTCATCATTACGTCTAAGAAATAATTTATTTTTAAAAAATATTCATTGAAAAAACGAGTATACTTAATAAACTCGTGAAGAATTAGATTTTAATAGTATAAGAAAAAAAATGTAAATAAAAAAATTAATAAAAAATTTTAAAACAATAAAAAAAATTAAAAAAAAAGTGATCCTGACCTAGAGTTGAACTCGCACACTCCAAAGGAAAAGCGTAAACGTTGCGCACTCGACCAAACCTACTTCAAAATATCATTGACATGAAATGATACATGCTCATCTGCCCCCTAGTTGTTTAAAATAATTAGATTTGGAGTTGAAAATCTTTTTTAATAGTTTTAAAGACTCACAAATTATATTACAATCTTAACATTCATTAATTTTTTTTAAATTACTATTTTACCATCATAATAAGAATGTATTTTGGTTGCTCCCTCTTTTTCTTTTTCCCCTGCCTCCTTTCAAAACACGCGCTCGGTTACTGTTAGCCTTTTCAGTTCGAGTTGAAGCTGAATCCCGATCAAGTCTGAATACAAAGGCTATTCGACTGTCTCGAATGTAGTCAACGTACATACTTGATCATTTTTTGCAAACTAAATAGATAATATATTTACATCATAACTATTGAGTGTAAAAATATGTCAATAATGAAAGTATTAGTAAGTCTTTAGCGCATTCAAATCGGTTTCAAGTTTTTTTGAGCACAAATCAATTGCAAAAGTTTTTCCGTGCACCGCGATGCGCTATATTGCTAATGAATACGCTTGGAAAGCGACTTTCCTTTCTAGCGGCGGCATGCACCAACTACTTTCAAACTGAATTTCACTCGTAGGCGCGAAATCCAAACTGAATAAATGATTATTTATTTTTAAACACAGTTTTAAAATTAAAATTGCTATAACTTTTGTTCTAATTAACCAAAAAAGTTAAGCAATGGCTCATTCTGAAGGTTTTTGTAAACACTAACAATATGCTTATAAATAAAACAGTGAACGAATAGTGAAAGAGCATAATTATTGGAAGAGTACATGGTTTTAACATTTCATAATTAAAGAAAATTTTAAAAATTCATCTATTTTTATAAACTTAAAATCGTCATAACTTCGGTTCTAATTGATCCAAAAACTTGATCAAAGGTTTATTTTAAAGATTTTTGCTAATATTTTTATTACACTAATAAATAAAAGCATAAACGAGTAGTTAAAAAAATGGCACGACGTGCCATAGTATCAATGCTTTAAAATGGAAAATATAAAAAAAACGTTCGAGAACCTGTTTGAAAAAAATAAGGCAGAATAGCATATTCTTACCTATCCTAAAAGTTAACATTTTTTACGTATAAAAACATATAAAAATTTTTTTAAAATATATAGTTTTTGAGAAAATTGCATTTAAAAAAAATCATTTTCTCTAGGTTTTTCATGAACAACTCGGAGGGATCAACTCGCATCGCAAAAATCGGAATGGCATTTAAAACTAGATGAAATTCCTTACATTCAAAAAAAAATTCGTCTCGAAAAGTAAAAAATTGACGGAGATAGAGCATTTTGAATACGGATGTCCATTTTCATTTTTTCACCTTCCATTTTAACATTTAACGCAAAATAGGCTATAGCGTCGTGAAACCATTTTTTTAAGCGGTATTTCGGAGTCTCCACATCTTCTCTCGAGTATTAGAACATATTCACATAGTTATCAGCCAAAAAAAATTCGATGCGTGACGGCCTGCATGAATCTGAATGGAATCAGCCAGTTATCAAATTCAATTGTTATTCCGTTTCAGACCTCACTCGAAAACTAATGAAAATTTATATTTTTCCATAGAATAGGATGGTCTGCTCGCCCTCAAATCTATTGGGCTACGCCCTTACTTTCGTATAACAATATTCAATTTATTAATAATAACGGAAATTTAGATTAGACAAGGTCAGAGCTATACGGCCGCCTCTTAAATGTGGTAAAAACATAATAATGAACAAGTATCGTTTACGGTATCGAAACCGTATATAAATGTCAATATGCTTAGAATACTTTTATTTTTTAGCAGCAGACGGCGCACTCAAAATGTCGGATCCCAATAATAAAAAGCAATATTTTTTTTAACGAGGAAAAATTATTTTCATTGATTCGTTTTTAAGAAAACTTTTAAAAACTAAACTGTCCATCTTAACCTCAATTTTTCAAAATTTTCAAGATTTTCTTCAAAACGAATTGATATAAATAATTTTTCCTTATTAAAGAAAATATTACTTTTTATTATACGAGATGGGGCTTTCTTCTTATTTTTTGCTACAATTATTAATTTTTGTAAAAAAAATAAATTCTTTGATTAGAAAAGAACAGATATATTCGACCTCCTCTTAATCCTTTATTCTAAATGGACCCTCGATTAACCTTTAGGGGACGGAAAGCCACTATAGTGGCTCGACCACCCTGGTAGAAATTTTCATTATAAACCGGTCATATTTTAACCATTTTTTTCAAAAATGGTTAATAATTGACCAACAATCACTAGAAAACGATCAGTTTATCTGCTAATAACCGACGGTTAATGCTCAAAAACTAGCAAAATAGAGTCAATCACCAAATAATAATTTTACTAAATATATACTTTATTTATTTAAAAAAAAATCAAATTGAATGAAAATAATTATTTTAAATCTAATTAATAGTGTATTTCTAACGGGATCAGAACAATATATTTCTTTCCTGATCAAATATATTTTTACATTGTAAATTATATCTTTATATTGTACACGTAAATGATCTTTCCTTGACCTGGAGGTCATCCTGGCCACCTGGACATCATCTCCAGGAAGAGAATGATATTTTTGAATTTTCGATTATAATACTAGATGTGCATAATACTAGGTGAGCTAATATTATAATTAAGTATTGAGAAATATGAATCACTCCCTGTAGATGATGTCCAGGTGTCAAAGATGATCTAGGTTGACGTAACATCATCTACGAAAAGTACAGCTAATAATTAAATTAAATATTCAGAAATTCTAGTCACTTCCTGTAGACGATGTCCAGGTGACTAAAGTGACCTCCAGGTCGGCATAACATCATCTACAGGTGAGTGCAGCTGGTATTATAATTGGAAATTAAGAAATATTAGTCACTTCCTGTAGATGATGTCCAGGTCTCTAAGGTGATCTCTAGGTTGACGTAACATCGTCTACGAGAAAGTGCAGTTAGTATCGTAATTAAAAATTTAGACAATTTAGTCACTGTAAGTAGGTGACATCCTGAGGCTAAACTAGCCTTCAGGTTAACGGAACATAATTTATGAAAAAGTGCAGCTAATATTCAACTAGCATCAGAAAAATTAACCGCTGTGACACGTAAAATAAACGCACTTATTTCAATAAATAATAATGCCGAAAATAATAATACCCGAAATATTGGTGCTATCATTAATTATAACAGTAATAGAACGATTTTTTCCGTGTCTATAAAATTTTAGAATTAGTTTTAATGATGAAAACTTTTTTACGTTTTAGGGTTAGGAAACACGCATAGTCACATGTTCGCAAACGTCTCTCTCTCTCTTTCTCTTCTAATACATCTATGCGTATTTAGGCGTAAATGCCTCAATATAAATTTAAAAATGAATATTATGTGGCTAAATCAAACTAAATTTTAAAAGTTTAAATCATCTATTTCTTATATCTTAATTTTAATTATCAAAACTAGCATATGTGTACGGATATATGTCTATATACAAAAATATATGTATATATATATATATATTATTTCACTATCTTTCGATCAGTTTTTGACTATATTCATTGACCAAAAAAAAATGGTTAATAAATGATGAATGACCATTTTTAAATGGTCTATTTTCTACCAGGGCATGGATAGACACTTTACATATGAGTATTTCCCAATATTAAAGACACATATTATGTGTTTTTTATAGAAAATATTGAAAAATTGAAAGTTCTAAATTTCCCGTCCTCTAAAGGTTAATGATATGCAAAATTAGTTTTTTATGAAACACAAAAATTTTCCAAATGTGTTCAATTGTTTTTAGCAAATATTTCGTTTATCGGTTTGATTCTTTCATAGGTGTACATTTAAAAAAAAAATTAGTTAAAAAAAATAAAAATAAAATTCATTAGTTTATAATCAATTGTATGCAAAATAAGCTTTTTTACAAAATTAAAAAAATTCTAGATGTGTTCAATTGCATTTAGCAAATATTTTATTTATCGATTCGATTTTGCTACACGTTCAAGTTCGTCTTTTTTCTTTATAGCGTAAGAATTCGATGAACCTTTTGCAGCATTGATGAGTTCATCTGCTAGACATTCGGCAATCGTTTTAATATTACGAAATGCAGCTTCTCTTGCTCCAGTGCATAGTAACCAAATTGCTTGATTGACACGTCGAAGGGGAGAAACATCAACAGCCTGCCGTCGAACAGTACCAGCTCGACCAATCCTGGTGGAATCTTCACGTGGCCCAGAATTTATTATTGCTGTCACTAAAACCTGTAAAATAAAAAAATGTATATAAGATTAACTTAGATTTGGATATTTTTTATATAAACATCTATCAAAATTAATATTGAATTTAGTGAAATAAATAATGACAAACAAGAAAATAATCTTAAGAATAGAAATACTGTTAAAACTGCAATTTGAAATTTTTATGGTAGTACTATTATTAACCCGTTAAAGCCACGCAATGCAAAATTTCACCTGTCGTTTCAAACGGTTTTAAAGATGTGAAAATCATTACAAATTCATGGCAAAAGTATCATACCTATTATTTACGAAGTCGCTGTTTCGATAGGCGAGTTTGAATTGCATTCAGATAGCACTGAAGTACTCGCGGATTTCTAACTTTGTGATTTTTTTAGTTGAAAATGTACTTGAAATTATTTGAAACATCAACCAAGGGGCACAAAATATCGGAACTTAACAACAGAATTTTTTTCTTAACTTGTAGAAGATCTAACCTATCTCAATTTACCATATATTAACCAAAATGATCTAGAATGACGAAAATGTGGAGAAACTTGATAGCACAAATAATTTTATTCGTTTAATATTCTTTAAGAAGTAAAACAAGGGTTTTTGAGGTCGCTGATTACGAATTCATTTTCAGATTTTCAAAATTCAATATGGAGGACAAAAATCTAAAAAAAGCCTTAAGGGCATGACGGAGCTCGCTACCTTCTAAAATATTTCATTAATATTTTAATTCCAAGTTTACGAGTGAACGGTACGTTAGATCGAGTTCTTTCATTACAGTAAGAAAATTTGTAATATAAAACTTGAGTGCGGACAACTTACAGAATTTACCAAAACATTGTACATAAAAAGTGATAAACAATTTTTCGGTATTTAGTATTTTGAGGTTAGGTTTATCGAGCTTAATATCTAATTTCCATTCCAAGCTTACAAAAAAATAACAAGTCTAAATGATTTTTTATTTTAACAAAAATTATTGTACTAACATAGCTTTAGTGCGGACAAGTTATTACAATTGTTTAAATTACGAATTTAAAAAGATATCAATAAAATAATAAAAGCAAAAGTTGTGTCCAGCAGCTCCGACATCCCGTTAAGAGCGGGCCAGAGCATATTCGGTACCAACCGAGAATCGAAAATCCGTTGTTTAATTTTCTCCTACTATAAGTAATGGAATGCATTAAAATTTTAAATACATTTACGAAATTTTTTTTGTCTATTGCGCTTGCCAAAAATAATGGAAGGAAATTTTAAAAAATCAAAAATTTTGTACTATAGCTGTTTACTAAACTCTAAATATGGTTACTTACTTTTCGTTTAAAATATAGTGAATTTCTGGAAAAACATCTATTGTACAATCATGTATGTATAAAAAATGGCGTTCGATAACAATTTCTTTTAAAAACAGTATAATTATTTTATTTATGATAAAATAACATTTTCGCTTCTCTGTTGAGTTAAAAAAAGAAATCATTTAATATTTTATATGACTAGGAGCTAAACTAGTTTTTAACTAGGAAAGTACTCAATAAAATTTATGAATGACTAAATTGAAATAATGTTTTACCAGGAAATTTTTCTTTTTTTTAATTTTTGAATAATCGGTAACGCAACTAAAATAAAGTATAATTAGTCATAAATATTTCTTGTAATATGTTGTAAAAAATATTGTAATCTACAAAATGAAAAATTTGAATTGGAAATTCCGTTTATGATACTCTTAAAGTTTGTTGAATTTAATACATAGTTTATCTTACTAGTTCATAGCTACATATAATCTACGGTTACATATTTGACATATTATAGTTTATATATAGCATACATTTACATGTTATGTTATATACACTCTAAACACAAAAGAGTAAAAATTGGAAATAAAAAGTAAAAAAGTTTTTTCACTTACAAAAAAGTAAATTGAAGAGTTTACCACTAGTAGAAGTAAATTTGATGACTTTATAGTTTATAAAGATAAATTTCATTTTCAAAAAGCACGTGATGAAATTATTTTGTTCTTATTATAAAATTTATCTATTATACTAAGTATCTGGCATGGGTTGCCATTTTTTTAGTGTTACAGCCAATGGTGTTTATATATGATGAAAAACACTATCTTAATACTCTTAATACATATCGTTTGCAACTTCGTTTCTACATGGTTCTCCTCGACGACTTATTTATTTTTTTTTTACTGTAAGTTTTTTTAACACAAGGTATGCACATTATTTCCGAAATATCTCGAAAACCACCAAAAAGAAATATCTCACCAGAAGTTGAAGCTTAAGTGTATCTCGGTGCCTATCTCGAATCCAGACGATTCTGATTGCTCAGATGGAGATAATGCGGATGATGAAAAATTATGAGGCGTCACTTACGATAGTTTGTAAGAGTTAACAAAAAGAGAATAATAAATTAGAAAAAAATCATTAATTCAATTGGCAGGATGGAGAAATGAAATATTGTAGCTATCTTGGAGATAAAATTTTGTTGAATGATTCTACTCGAAAAAATGAGAAGTAAACGGGTAGAAATGTTTCTTAAAACATTCCATAAAACATTTCTATAATATTTTAGAAAAGTTATATGGATTAATTGAGTATCACTATAGAAAAGTTTCAAGAAAGATTTCAGAAAAATTTCAAAAACATTTCATGAAATGTTTCTTATATATTTCAAGAAACATTTAACGGAATATTTTCAAAAGATTATAAAAACATTTCGTGAAATAAATTTCTGAATTTTATAAATCTTCATTGAAACTTTACGAAATATAATAGAAATCTTTCATGAAATGTTTTTAATAAACTTTTTTGAAATATTTCTTAAAACATTTCGTAAAACATTTCTAAAATGTTTTGGAAACGTTATATTGATTAATTTAGTATAAAAACGTTTCAAAATAGATCTCAGAAACATTTAAAAAACATTTCGTGAAACGTTTTTTTTCAAACGTGATATATTTCAATAAACATTTCACGAAATGTTTTCAAAAAATCACAAAAATATTTTGTAAAATATAATTACAGATTTTATAAATATTTTATGCAACATTTACGAAACATTATAGAAACCTTTTATGAAATGTTTCTTGAAACATTTCATAAAACATGTCCAAAATGTATTGGAAACGTTATATTGATTAATTTAGTATCACAATAGAAAAGTTTCAAAAAAGATTTCAGAAAAATTTCACAAAAATTTTTTTTGAAATGTTTCTGATTTATTTCAAGAAACATTTAACGAAATGTTTTCAAAAGATTACAAACACATTTCGTGAAATATATTTATGAATTTTATACATCTTTTATGCAACATTTACATAATATTGTAAAAATCTTTCTATTAATATTTGGACAGGGATGAGACAAATAAAAGAGAACAATATATGATACACAAGATTTATATATGCAAAGTTTACAATTGTACATAAGGCGCTAGCATGCTGTACGGAGAGCGGTCTACAGCGAACTGAACTTACATAAGAAAAGAGTCGCACGCTAAACTAGCGATATTCAAATAGAGTGCGCCACAGTAGCATCGAAAGAGCGCCTCGAGAAAATGAACATTGTATAAATGATTCTACATTTTTAACACTTTCATGAAATGTGATTAAAAAATCTTTTCAAAATGTTTCTTCAAACATTTTAGTCTAGGTGCCAAATAGGTCACAGTGGCCTCTTTAATTTAGATTGACCCACCAAGGTTTTTTTAATTTATTTTTACCTCCTGAATACGAAAATCGATGGTGGATTTCGATCCGTATGCCGAATAAATTGTTATAAACAATTCAATTGATTATAACGCTACAACGTTTAAACAAAGAGACCCTGGTAGAAATCAGTCCGGACTACTTGACAGTTTTAGCTAGAATAATCAAGTTCTAGACAGATCTGTACAGATGAACTAGACAGATCTGTACTAGCGTGTAACGCCTTTTCCTTCTAGATGCCCGTATAGTTTTCCTTTATAGAACTGTACAGTTCTATCGAGGCGTTAACGTATATTAAGGGTTAGGCGCAACATAATTTCATATAGACGCTTTAGTTCGTCATTGTATTTCATGGTGTCACTTGCACGAATATGTACTATGCTGAAATGTATAGTCGCGTGTATGTAAACATTCTGACCTTGTCTCTCGCATGATAAGAAAGAGAGATAGAGATAGAGACGCGACTATAAATCCCAGCCTATGCGTGATACTAGCACTTTTACTTGCAATATGATTTTCTAGTGATAGTTTTGTTGTACTTTCCGTTGTTCAGTTGATAAATTTTTTAAATTTTTATTCATCGATGTTTTTGCACACGATATTTGAAGAAAAGGTGCGATGAAAGAACATTATTAGGTTAGGTTTGGCTTTACTTCGTCACTGCTGCATGATTTGTAGGTTGGTAGCGCGCGCATTCAAGGGTTATATTAGTCTACATCCATCTAGTTTTTCTTATCTAGAATAATCTAGTTTTACTATAAAGGCCTAGAGAGCTTATACGGGTGCCTAGATAAAATTTATACCAGGGGATACAAAAATCTTGTGAAATACTTTTTTTTGCGGCTTTTTAAAACAAATACAACCGATTTTTAATCATGCTATTTCTTTAATTACTACTTGAGATATTGTTAATTTATTGCAAATTGACGAGATAAACTCGTCGCGCTTGATAAAATTCGACTATATCTCAGGTTCTATCAAATATTTTTGATCAATTAAGGTCTCATTTTAAAGGTCAAAGTATTTTTTACAAAACTATACTACTTGAAGCTATTTATAAACATCGATAAACAAAATGAGACTGATCAAAATGAAAATTAAAGCATTTTTGGCTATTTTAATTGTTTATAACGCTACAACGTTTAAACAAAAAGAGATACAAAAATCTTGTTAAATACTTTTTTTGTGGCTTTTTAAAATAAATACACCCGATTTCGAATCATGCTATTTTGTTAATTACAACTTGAGATGTTAATTTAATGCAAGTTATCAGTATGAACCCGTAAAAAATTAGGTACAAAAATTAAATCTATCAATCTATTTTCAATAATAATAAAAATAAAGAAATATACATAAATAAAAAGGTGAAGTTGAAATATTTTTACCTTTAAAGAATGATACCTAAATGGATTGAAAATGTTTCATAAAACCCGAGATATAGACGAATTCTATTAAGCGCGAAGCGTTCATCTCGTCAATTTGCAATAAATTAACAATATCTTAATTATCGAAACAGCATGATTCAAAATCGATTGTATTTGTTCTGAAAAGCCGCAAAAAAAAGTATTTCCCAAGATTTTTGTATCTCTTTTTGTTTAAACGTTGTAACGTTATAAAGAATTAAAATAGCAAAAAAAGTGCTTTAATTTTCATTTTGATTAGTCTTCTTTTGTTTAACGATGTTTATAAATAGCTTCAAGTAGTATAGTTTTGTAAAAAATACTTTTACCTTTAGAATGAGACCATAATCGATCAAAAATGATACGACCCGAGATATAGTCGAATTTTATCAAGCGCGACGAGTTTATCTCGTCAATTTGCAAAAAATTAACAATATCTTAAGTAGTAATTAACGAAATGGCATGATTCAAAATCGGGTGTATATGTTTTAAAAAGCTACAAAAAAAGTATTTTACAAGATTTTTGTATCTTTTTTGTTTAAACGTTATAGTATTATAAACAATTAAGTTGTTTATAACAATTTATCGACATCCGGATCGAAATCTACCATTGATTTTCGTGTTCAGGAGGTCAATCTAAATTAACGGTAGGCCGGAGTAGAACCTGATACCGACCGAGTAACGATTGAGTTGTTTGTTATTTACTCAAGTTTTAATCAGTGTATCTTCAAATTAAAGGTCGAGCGCAATAGATATTATTATTATTATGAACATCTATGCACAAGAAAAAAATATCTACCGGTTTGTTTTTGAGAAAAGTAAGTAACGCGAAAATATTATAAACATAAACTTTTACTTTGGCGTTACTTACTTTTCTCAAAAACAAACCGGTAGATATTTTTTTTCTTGTGCATAGATGTTCATAATAATAATATCTATTGCGCTCGACCTTTAATTCGAAGATACACCGATCAAAACTTGAGTAAATAACAAAAATGCCAATTAGACAAGGACAGCGAATCCGGCCTGCTCTTAAAGAAGCCACTGTGACCTATTTGGCGCCTAGACTAGTAGTATATGTTGAAGTTTTTGCATTTTCTGGTACTAAATTTCTGAAACTTCAAAATGCTCGGAAATTTTCACGAATTTTTAAATTATTATTATTGTTATAAATAAATATATAAAAAATGGTGTTTTTATGAATCTAATTCGTTACCGGCGAAACTAGATCATGAACATATACAAAAAATTATTTATATTAGGGTTTTTGGGGTCGCTAATTACGAATATGGAGTCAGATTTTGCAAATTTAAAATGACGGATCCAATACAGCGGACAAAAAAATTTAAGATTTTATGAAATTTGTATTAAAATGTTTATACATTTGTTTTTGGGGTCGTTCATTACGAATTAAAAATCAGATTTCAAAAATTCAAGATGGCGGATCCAATATGGCCGACGGGAAATGTCATATTTGGCAAAATGAGCATTGAAAACTCGTTTTGTAGGTTTTTTGGAGTCGCTGGTTACGAATACAATGACAGATTAAAAAAATTATACAAATTAAAGGCTGTTCCAAAAATTTTGAATATTTTTTTTTTATTGAATGTGAACGGAAAAAATATATACATGGGTTTTTAAGGATGCTTATATATATGCAAACTCTTAATATATATATGGCTGATTCCATTCAAATTCATGCAGGCCGACACTAATCGAATTTTTTTTTTCTTCTAAGTAATAAAAATACCTTCTATTATATATATGAAGATAAAATTCACCTCGTAGAACGCTCAAAAAAAATTTTTTTTTCACTACAGCAATTCTAGTGTTGGATGTAAAAACGAAAATTCAAAAATTAAAAATGAACCTCTACTTTTAAATGACTATAGCTCCGTCAATTTTTAACCTTTTTGAGCGTTCTTTTAACGAAAGTATGCGGAATTTTGTCTAGTTTTAAATGCAATCTCGATTTTTGTAATACAATTTGATCTCACTGAGTTATTTACGAAAAACCGAAAAAAAGCCATTTTTTTCAAACACGATTTTCTCAAAAACTATATATTTTTTTTTTTTTTTAATTTTTATATAATTTTATACATAAAAAATACTAACTTTTAGGGTAGGTGAGAATATGCGATTTTGCCTTATTTTTTTTTAACAGATTTTTAAACGTTTTTTTTTATATTTTCGATTTTGAAACATTGATACCATGGCGCATTGTAGTATTTTTCCAACTTTACGTGTTCTTACAACTATTATTATGCTTTTATTTATTAATATATCAAAAATATCAACAATAATCTTTAAAATAAACCCCGGATCGAATATTTTGATCAATTAGAACCAAAGTTATGACGATTTGAAGTTTAAAAAAAAATGCTGAAACTTTAAATAAATATATTCACTTTGAATTTTGAATTTTGAATTTGAATTTTAAAAACGTGAGTTTTTCAAATACTAAAATATATTATTTGGTCATTTTCAATGAACAAATAATATGCGATACAATTGAGAAAGAACACTAATGAATTGAGAACTAATGTGAATAAAAAAATCCGAATTTGAATAAAACCTTTCAATTTACTTCTTGCCACTCATGTCTCGAAGTTTTGGCAGTGTAGATGTGGTTTCGTTCACTTTTCCAACAGTGAATCTTTTGATTACCTTTAATTTCTTTTGCATTTCCTAACCATTCCATTTTTTTTGTCAGTCGAAAAACTTCTAACTCATCCTTGCGGATAACAAGAATGTTAATCGACGGAGTATATTTTGATACGTGAGTGGCGAAATTTTCAGCGTTTCTAATAAAATCTGCACTCTTCTTGGACAGATTATGCGTGGTAGCATAATGTTTAACTAAACCACCAATACCGTCACAAGCGCCTTTACCATGACCTGTTGCAGAAAAAAGCCATTTTCTGTTTACTTTTGAGTTTTGAAGCTCATAGAATTGATATCTGTTTTTAAAATGACTGGCAGCTCCATCGGAAATGGTTATGATTTCATCAAGATCTTGCGCAATATGTTTTTGTTTTAAGTTATCGATAATTAAATTTATAGCCATTAGGGCATGAGACGAATCATGTTTAATATCGTCAGAGACGGTGACATAACTGACTGTTTTATCATTTCCAAAATAGCATACCGACGTAAATATTGATATTTGGTTTTTACTCCAATGATAGCTTTGAATTTCATTTTGAAGCAGAACTGTCCAATCTTTTGCAAAATCGACATGAATAACTAATTGGAAGTCATTATTTTTCGCTAAAAGTTTAACCTCTTTAATTGCTATGCGTTGAATTTCTTTGACCTATTTATGAGCTTTTACAATGAGAGCGCGCTCTCTTAACTCTATTAAGAAATTTTCAATTATGCTAGTTTTATTCAGTAAATTTGATTTTTTTCAAACATCATAAATTATTTCTTCATGTAAATCTTCTTCTGTCAAAGAAATTACTTGTAAATCAATAGAATCTTCAATGGGACATTCTTTACATTCTCTTAGTACACATTTCATATCATCTTTTGAACAAAAAAGTGAATAACATATATTTAATTCCAAATCTGCAATGTCTTGTTTATTCTCTTTTTTATAATTATTCAAAGCATCTAACATAAGTTTAAGATTCTCGCAGTAAACGCAAAGACACGAATCAGTGGGTGAATGTGGTATAACCCACTTCGGTCTCAAAGCGTAGAATGTTGATTTACCAATTTTTGTTTTCATTTCAGGATTTTCGTCTTTAAATAATTGATATATTTCTTTTATACTTCGCGTAAAAAAGCGTTTGACTTTTTTAGTTTTTATACCATTTTCATTGATAGATACTATGTCGCTTTTATTCGCACTTTAACGAGAACAATTAAAATCATCGTTCAGATAATAATCCTTTACTTTCATTACAATTTCACTATCCAAAGAATGGCCACAATAGTTCTCAGACTGCTTGTAAATTTTTTTATTATTTGCCAATGATCGTGCTTGATCAATCATATAAATAGTTACATTTGGTAAAACTGATAATAAATAATCTTTGGAAATATCACTTGGTATAATACTCAACAATCGCACTTTCTCAAGAAAATTTGAACAATTATCTAATGCAATTTTAATATTCTCAAGCCATTATCATTTGTTTTACATTCATTATTTTCATTCAATGCGGGCAAATCCGTTATATCGTAGACGTTCATCATTTTACTTGCTATTTGTGAATCAAATGCATCGTTTATTTGTTTTCTTTTTCGGAGAGCATAAGATTCTCGCATCTTGATATTGATACTTTGAAGCATGTTAATTGGTGAAATGTTTAATTTCAAATTACTTGAAGTCTCGTTGAGCTGTTCTACCACAGTCTTACTATGAATAAAATCTTCCGAAGATTGTTGACTGCTTGAAGTCGATGAAATAGGCTCATTTTTCACTTCATCTAATAATATTTTGTAACACGAAGGGCATACTTTATCTTCTCTAGAGAAAGAAGTATTTGGATACAAGCGCTTCAAAGACTCCATTAGATCACCTAATTCTCTAAGCGGACTTTTGGAGCAATCATAAACAACTTTTTTGTGCCTTTCTTTTAAATCCTTGCACTTCATTTTAACAATCAGTGATGCCATTATTGATATTCTGTTCAATGACAGATCGAAAAAAATTATTTTTCTTAAACAACTTTATTTTTTATCTTCCTATTCTTATATTTTTAAACGCGTCAAGTCGTTGATGAGAATGCAAAGAACGAATCATCGCCACCTAGTAGTGACATGCGTCAATTCCCTACAAAATAAATTCAAATTCTAGGCGCAAAATTCAAACTCATATAAAAATTATATTCTTCAACAAAAAAAATTTTTATTATAATAATGTACCATAAAAAGAGGATAAATGGTTATGTATTCTTTCATCAAAATAACTTTTTTTTTTAATCAAAAAATTTATATCTTCAGATTTTAATCTTTAACGAAAATTGCATTTTCTCAATGTAAATATCATATTTATTTATAGTCCAGTAGAATTAGTCGAAATGCATAATGTAATTAGAAACAGGTGCAGACTACCAAAAATGGCTTTGTTGGATGATTAGAAATGAGACTCTGGAATTACCCTAAAAATTTGAGCCGTCAGGAATTAGTAAACAATGATTTAAGGTGCAAAATTCGTAAAAATCAGTTTTTTTGAGGTAGCTTGAAATCGTTTGCGATTCAGTATATGAAAATTATACTATTTGTAGGTATTTCAAAGACGATTAATTTGAGACGTCATTGATGGAAATCGGTTAATAAATTTTATAAATAATGATATACAAAAATCGAAAATCGCGAAATTTTAAAATATTTGTGATTTGATAAAAAAAGGATGTACATGTTTGTAATTCAACAAAAATGTGCCTCTTATTATCCTTAAGTTACCATAAAAATTTCATCAAAAAATATTAATTATTTTAGGAGATATTCTATTTGCTTATTAAAAAGAGGTCAAATGTACATTAAAAAATTCACCCAAAAACGTCATCGTAGAGACTTTACGATAATCATATAAAATTTAGATATTAACGTAAATTTTATGAATTTGATGTGAAATCGCGTCCATTTTATTATTTTCAACCTGAATATGGCAAAAAAAAAAGTAAATTTTTTTCTTAATGGTTTTTTAAATATTTTTACAACTAATGAAAATATCAATATAGGGATTTAAGAAGGGGCCGAACTATCTGTCTTTGTCTAATAGCGTTTTTCATCATTTATGTAAACACTATCCGGTATAACAAGAAAAAAATAGCAGCCCCCGCTCGATATTAGTATAATAAGTAAATTTTGTAATAACAACCAAATTTTTTACCGCATAGTTTTTGACTAATTAGAGACCTACTAGCAATCTAGAATTTAACTTATCTTTTTTTGGTAAGTCTCTAATTATTCAAAAACTACGCAGTGAAAAAATTTGGTTGTTATTACAAAATTTACTTATTATACTAATATCTGCGCGGGGCTGCTATTTTTTCTTGTTATACCGGATAGTGTTTACATGAATAATAAAAAACGCTATTAGACAAAGACAGATAGTTCGGCCCCTTCTTAATATTCTTATTACTGGCAATTTTACGCAAATTTAAAAAAAAAAAGAATGCTCTAGCTCAATTAGGAGCCAAGATAATTTTTTTTTTTTTTAATTCGCTAATTGTTTATTTATAAATATTAAGGACTGAAATTTTTATCACAAATAGAATAATACTTGAAGTTTATGATTCGATTATATCGGAGATGAAATAAACATTTTGCAATGTAAAATTAATATTTAAGTAATCAAGATTGCTACTAGTTAAACAGAGTAATTTTTCCTGCCTGGCAAGAAAATTGATCTGGCGAGTTATAACTCATGTTCCGATTAAAAATTCCTTTTATCTCCGTTAATTACGGACCAATTTTGACGTTTTTTTTTTAAATCGTGGTAGCGCGTGAAAATAATAACAACTGTTGTATTTTTTTTTAAAAAATTATTTATTTAACAATAATTATTGCAAAAAAAAAATTGTTTAAACATATTTTTTTTAAATATTAATTTTAGCAAAAAGCTTTAAGAGGAGGCCGTATCATTCTGTCCTTGTCTAATCTAAATTTTCTTTATTACTAATAAATTAAATATTTTCATAGAAAAGTAAGACAACCGCCCAATAGAGCAAAAGACAAGCAAACGATTCTTTTTTATGAAAAAATATGAAATTTTGATTATTTTTCGAGTGAAGTCTGAAACGGAAAAACAATCGAACTTGATTGAGTTGATTCAACTGTTTTTCCGTTTCAGAGTTCACTCGAAAAATAATCAAAATTTCATATTTTTTCATAAAAAAGAATCGTTTGCTTGTCTTTTGCTCTATTGGGCGGTTGTCTTACTTTTCTATGAAAATATTTAATTTATTAGTAATAAAGAAAATTTAGATTAGACAAGGACAGAACTATACGGCCGCCTCTTAAGAATAAAGTTTGTACGTCTTAAAAAAATAAACAATATTTTATTTTAGTGTTTTCATGATAAAATCAATATTAAGTCTGGTAATTTGGAAAACAAATTGGAAAAAAAATTTTCCAAATTAACAGACTTAATATTGATTTTATCATGAAAACACTAAAATGAAATATTGTTTATTTTTTTAAGACAAACAAACTTTATTTTTAAAGCTTTTTGCTAAAATTAATATTTAAAAAAATATGTTTAAACAATTTTTTTTTTGCAATAATTATTGTTAAATAAATAAATTTTTAAAAACAAATACAACAGTTGTTATTATTTTCACGCGCTACCCCAATTTAAAAAAAAAACGTCAAAATTGGTCTGTAATTAACGGAGATAAAAGGAATTTTTAATCGGAACATGAGTTATAACTCGCCAGATCAATTTTCTTGCCAGGCAGGAAAAATTACTCTGTTTAACTAGTAGCAATCTTGATTACTTAAATATTAATTTTTACATTGCAAAATGTTTATTTCATCTCCGATATAATCGAATCATAAACTTCAAGTATTATTCTATTTGTGATAAAAATTTCAGTCCTTAATATTTATAAATAAACAATTGGCGAATTAAAAAAAAAAAATTATCTCGGCTCCTAATTGAGCTAGAGCATTCTTTTTTTTTTAAATTTGCGTAAAATTGCCAGTAATAAGAATATTAAATCCCTATATTGATATTTTCATTAGTTGTAAAAATATTTAAAAAACCATTAAGAAAAAAATTTAATTTTTTTTTTGCCATATTCAGGTTGAAAATAATAAAATGGACGCGATTTCACATCAAATTCATAAAATTTACGTTAATATCTAAATTTTATATGATTATCGTAAAGTCTCTACGATGACGTTTTTGGGTGAATTTTTTAATGTACATTTGACCTCTTTTTAATAAGCAAATAGAATATCTCCTAAAATAATTAATATTTTTTGATGAAATTTTTATGGTAACTTAAGGATAATAAGAGGCACATTTTTGTTGAATTACAAACATGTACATCCTTTTTTTATCAAATCACAAATATTTTAAAATTTCGCGATTTTCGATTTTTGTTTATCATTATTTATAAAATTTATAAACCGATTTCCATCAATGACGTCTCAAATTAATCGTCTTTGAAATACCTACAAATAGTATAATTTTCATATACTGAATCGCAAACGATTTCAAGCTACCTCAAAAAAACTGATTTTTACGAATTTTGCACCTTAAATCATTGTTTACTAATTTCTGACAGCTCAAATTTTTAGGGTAATTCCAGAGTCTCATTTCTAATCATCCAACAAAGCCATTTTTGGTGGTCTGCACCTGTTTCTAATTACATTATGCATTTCGACTAATTCTACTGGACTATTAAAGTTTCAGCATTTTTTTTTAAACTTGAAATCGTCATAACTTTGGTTCTAATTGATCAAAATATGCAATCCGGGGTTTATTTTAAAGATTATTGTTGATATTTTTGATATATTAATAAACAAAAGCATAAAAATAGTTGTAAGAACACGTAAAGTTGGAAAAATAGTACGATGCGCCATGGTATCAATGTTTTAAAATGGAAAATATAAAAAAAACGTTTAAAAATCTGTAAAAAAAAATAAGGCAAAATCGCATATTCTCACCTACTCTAAAAGTTAGTATTTTTTATGTATAAAATCATATAAAAATTTAAAAAAAAAAAAAAAATATAGTTTTTGAGAATATCGTGTTTGAAAAAAATCGCTTTTTTCGGTTTTTCGTAAATAACTCAGTGAGATCAAATTGTATTATAAAAATCGAGATTGCATTTAAAACTAGACAAAATTCCGCATACTTTCGTCAAAAGAACGCTCAAAAAGGTTAAAAATTGACGGAGCTATAGTCATTTAAAAGTAGAGGTTCATTTTCAATTTTTGAATTTTCGTTTTTACATCCAACACTAGAATTGCTGTAGTGAAAAAAAAATTTTTTTTGAGCGCTCTACGAGGTAAATTTTATCTTCATATACATAATAGAAGGTATTTTTATTACTTAGAAGAAAAAAAAAATTCGATCAGTGTCGGCCTGCATGAATTTGAATGGAATCAGCCATATATATATATATTACGAGTTTGCAATCAGATCAGTGTTTGTCAAGATGTTATGCTTATGGGATTAATAATTTGCTATAACACTAATAAATATTTTTCTTGCTTCTCAATTAGGCATCAACAATGATAAAAAATCACTGCTTCTCCTGGAAATCCTTGAGATTAAAATTTATTTTCTTAATAGGTTAGTATTGAAAATCATATTATTGTAATGAACGAAGTGAAAAAAAATATAAATTCTTCGCCAATTGCTTTTCACAATAAGGTGAAAAAGTAAAATACAAAAAAGTTAAGTGTCAATATTTTTCCTGTCCAAATTGCTAAATTCATAATTTTTTTGATTTCCTTCTCTACTATATAATAACTTTGTAAGCCATATTATAATATAATTTGGATCAAATGTAATTCACATAAATTATATTGCATTATACAAAAACATTATTCATCATGGATTCTTGCGAAATTCCAAGTGGTGATGAAAGCGAAGACGATGTTTATGGTAATGATGATTTTGCAAGCAATCTACCAAATATTGATGAAAATCTAAATGATGACTCAGTTAGAAAAATAGATTTTTCAACTGAATTGCATTTACCTAATGCAAATTGCAGCTTTTTTGAAGATAGAAGCGATGACGAAACTTTATTGTCTACAAGATTAGGTGCTTTAGATGGCATTTGGGAAGAAAAAATCAGACAATTTGATAAAAAAAGTTTTTCTGGAGACTGGGGTCCAGAACTTTCTCCCAATATTGATTCACCTTCACAAATTTTTCTTTGTCTATTTTCTGATAGTCTGATTGATAAAGTAGTAAATCAAACTAATTTATATGGACATCAATCACGTAAATCTTATCAAGAATCAAACAAAGAAGAAATACTGAAATTTCTTGGTATCAATATCATGATGGGAGTGAATAAATTACCTTTTGTCCGGGACTATTGGTCTTCAAATCCTCAATTGCATAATGCTTATATAAGCTCTATAATGCTTCTAAATAGGTTTTTTACTGTGCTATCGACTATACATTTAAACGATAACTTTACAATGCCGGCAAGAGGTGAACCTACTTACGATAAATTCTATAAAATCAAGCTCTCTCTAGAAACTCTCTCAGAAAACTATTTGAAATACTACAAAACTTCTCAAAAGCAAAGTGTCGATGAATCCATGATAAAATTCAAGGGAAAAAGTACCCTGAAACAGTATTGTTCGGCTAAACCTATAAAAAGAGGTTTCAAAGTTTGGGTTGGAGCTGATAAGCATGGTTTTGTCTGTGAATTTCAACTTTACACAGAAAAAATTGATAATAAAGTAGATAAACATTTAGGCGAGAGAATTGTAAAGGATTTGACATCCCGAATTGTTTTCAAAGGTTATCAAATTTATTTCGATAATTTTTTCACCAGTATAAACTTGATGATTGACCTGAAAACATGTGCCATTGTAGCATGTGAAGAGGTTAGAAGTAATCTCAAAGGTTTGCCTAAAAATCAGATAATTGACAAGGATATGGAAAAAGGAGATTATGAGTTTCGAACCTCATACAAAAATATTACTTGGGCGAAATGGGGGAACAATAAAGCTATCCAATTTTTGTCTAATTCTCACAATCCTCGCATAAGTACTACTGTAGGTAGACGCCAAAATGATGGTAGCTTCCTTCCACTTACTTGTCCACAACTTGTTCGAGATTACAATAATTATATGGGTTGTGTAAACAAAGCAGATCAATTGACATCTACGTATGAAATCAGACGCAAAAGTAAAAAATGGTGGCATCGAATATTCTGGCATTTTGTCGACGTGACAGTAGTAAATTCATTTATTATTTACAAACAAAAAAATCCAGCTACAAAAATGTCTTTGAAGGATTCTCGATTGAATGTTGTCACGGAACTTTTTGGCTTTTCGGTCCCTTCTAAGAGAGGTAAAAAACCAATGCAACATACTCCGAACCCTCGTAAACCAAAAGTTCTGGCTGGAACAAGATTTTCTTTAATACCAAATATTCAAACTAAAATAGAAGCTCCAAAATATTGCGCTTGCTGCAGCACTACACAAAGGCGAGTAAAAACTTCATACTAATGTGCCATTTGTAATGTTCCACTATGCAGTGGAACGAAAAATAATTGCTACGAAGTATACCACAGGAAATCATAAATAAAAATTATCTGCAGATAAATAAAATTATTCAAAATATAATCAAAATAATAGAAATGAATGGATTACTCATACTCACAAACAAATGAAGCGTATAGCTGCAAAAGTAGTTATATCCAAAAAAATTTTTTTTAAGAAATAACATTTTTTGCTGTACTTATACTTAAAAGTCAGTGTATTTTGCAATACACCATATTTTTTTCATTTCATAAAAAAAGACTATACCTATATTTTGGTCCCATATGATTTTTTCATGATAAATTTTAATGTTCTGTATACGAAAATACAATAAAAATGAATTCGGAAAAAATGGAGATAGCTACCTTTGCAGCTACACGCTTCAAATATAAGAAAAAATACAAAAACAAATAAAAAAAAAACAAGAAAAAATTAAAAAAGAATTAAAAAAGAATTAAAAAAAAAAAGAAACAAAACTCTGACATAGCCGGTCCCAAGCCCGTGTATCAGAAGAGGAGGGTGTTTCATGATGAGTTTCAATTTTGCCAATGGAAATCAGAAAATCTGACCCGAATAGCGTAAAAAATTTTCTTAGTGCACAATTACTATATGTAATATTTTTTTTTGGCCATATTGAATCTCTTATGAATTTTCACAATCTGATTGCAAACTTAGAGCATACACTTCTGGAGGGAGTATGTCATGTTAAAAAGTCGTGGTCGTCTTGCGAGAAAGAAAGAAAATATCTACCATTCCTGTCTCTCTCGCACTAAGCCAATAACTAGTAAGTGCGATAGAGTCAAGAATGGTAATCTTACTCTTCTTTCTCTCTTATATTCTGCAAAAACTGACCACGCTCTTCTCATTTAACTTACTCCCTCTAGGAGTATATGCTCTAAGGATTGCAAATTCGTAATAATCATCCTAAAATATACATGTATATATTTTTCAATTCACATTCAATAAAATAAAAAAAAACAATCTGAAAACGAGTTTTAAATTCACATTTTGCCGAATATGAGATTTTCCGTCAGCCATATTGGATCCGCCATTTTGAATTTCTGAAATATGATTTCAAGTTCGCAATGAGCGATCCCGAAAACATACATACATATTTTCATTCAAATTTTATAAGATCTCAAATTTTTGGTCCGCCATACTGGATCCTGCCATTTTGAATTCTGACTTTATTTTCGTAATTAGCGACCCCAAAAACCTCAAGATAGTATATATTCCGGTGATATCAAATAATCGTGCTAATTGCGTGACTGAAAGGGTTAATTATCGTGCACGATAATTAAACAAGTTTTCCGGTATAATTTTTTTTACCATGCCCTCTTGCGCTTAAAGATCGGAAGAAACATAACCTATAATTATATTTGAAAAAACGTCAGATGAAGGTAAGAAAAATAAAGATAAAAAAATTTTAATAAATATACAATTTTTCATACAAATTTATTTTTTTAAATATGAAATTTTTTGTTAAATTCATTTTGTAGAATAAACAAAATGGATAGATCAAAAAGAATGAAATATAATAAGCACTGTTAAAAAAAATATTAAATATGTAAAATATGAAACCAGCTTCCGATCCATGTTATTAATTTTAAAAATTAATTCTTAAAATTACGATAAAATTATTAATTTTCATGCAATTTTCTGGTAAAATTAAGGTAAAATTATTAATTTTAAGAATTAATTTTTAAAATTAATAACACGGATCGGAAGCTGATTTCATATTTTATATTAAATTTAATATTTTTTTCAACAGTGAGGAAAATATAACTGCTGCGATGTAAGCAGTAAAAGGCTGAATGTCTAAAAATGCTGTTAGAGTAAAGTTTCAAGTTCCTCGTTCAACATTGCACGAAAAACTAATTCACAGATAGGGTAGATGTGGGTATTGCTACGGAGGTGCTAATTACTGTTTTTTCATATAAAATTCGTAAAAATAATTTTTTCCAAGTCCATAAATAATATTTGAATGCATAATCAAATATTATAAGTATTATTTAATATTTAAAAAAATATATCTCACAAAAAAAGTCTAAAAATATTTAATATTGGTTATTTGAAATTGAACTGTTCTAAAATCTTGATAAATTTCGTAAAATCGCGATCACGTATGCATCCTAAATTTAACAATATTTTCTGTTTTTATTCTTTTTTATGTAAAATAAGATCATTATTAAATAAAATATATCTTTGCTTGTTATATATTTTTTGGAAATTTCACCTAACACATATTTAATATTTTAATTTTACACCTTAGTATTATGCGTCATTAAAATCACCAAATATGAATTACTGTGGCATCCTTTTATTATTATAACACGTGGTAAACCTAACCTCAACTTTTCGAACGGAATATATAAAAGTGTCAATAGTAACTGGCACACAGCATTAGAAACACGGCCGCAGCAATAGCCACAAATACATTTTATTTTAAATTCGTTTTTTCTTAATTTTAACTCTATAATTAAATGCTAAATTAATTTTTTTCTAGTTAATCAATGTTTAAATATTTTATTAAAAATAAAAGTGATAAGTTTTCTTCATCTATAAGCTTTTATTTATGAGTTTAAAATTCATCATACGTCGATTCCGCTGTAATACCCACATCTACCCTATCATGATAAAAAACCAGGTCCTGCAAGTGTTATTCCACGAGATGAAGATGAAGCATTGGTGTCGAATATATTTGTCCTTTTCTAATCAAAGAATTGAGTTTTTTTGCAATAACTTATAACTTTAGCAAAAAATAAAGAGATAGCTCCATCTCGTGTTACAAAAAGCAATATTTTCTTTGATAAGAAAGAATTGATATTATTGTTTCGTTTTCAAAAAAACCTTTAAAAACTTGAAACATAGAGGTTAGGGTAAACAATTTGGTTTTTCAAGGTTTTTTTGAAAACGAAACAATAAAATCAATTATTTCTCATCAAAGAAAATATTGCTTTTTGTAATACAGATGGGGCTATCTCTTTACTTTTTGATAAAGTTATTAGTTATTGCAAAAAAAATAATTCTTTGATTAGAAAAGGACGGAGATACGTGATCTCCTCTTAAGTGGATTTTTTGGTGCAGTAAACATGGATTTCCAATAACCAAAAATCATTTTGTAAATAGTGTAAAAATGATTGTAGAAAAGTTAAATTTAGAAAATAAAAGAAAGAATGACTGAGAATGTAACTGAATCTCGTGCTGCTGTGAGCGAGTTAGGTTTAAAACAGTGGTTTTATAATGTTGAACTATCATAAATAAAAGAATTTAATTAGTATAGATGCCAAAAGAATATTAAATGCTGATGAAACTGCTGTTCCATTGAATCCTAAAAAAATGAGATGTTAACAAGTAACGGAAACAGAAATGTTTACAATAAAGTAGACAATAATGAAAAACAAAGTCTGACAGTTCTTATAACAGGCAATGCAGCAGGCCAGATTGCTCCTCCTCTTATTCTTTTTCCATACCAAAGAATACCATTAGATATTTTTGCTAAAATGCGAACAGGTTGAAGTTATGGAAGGTCAGAGACTGGCTGGACGTTTGCAGAGAATTTTTATGAATATGTAGTAGCAAATGTTTTTAACCCATGGCTTATAGAAAATGATATTGAAAAACCAGTAATTTTATATGTTGATGGACATGCTTCTCATATATCTCAACCTCTAACTGAATTTTGTATAATCAATGAATTAATAGCTCTTCATCCTAACTAGACTCATATATATATATATATCAATCTTTGGATGTCTCTTTTTTCGTAGTTTCAAAGCTTGGTATCAAAAGGAAGTCAACAAATATAGAATAGAAAATGAAACTTTGAGTGTGAGTCGAATAGATTTTGGATCTGTCTTAAAAAAAAAACAATTGATAACATGGATCTTGTTAAAATATTATCCAATGGATTTAGAATTTGTAGTTTGTGTCCTTTTTCAGCGAGTGCACTTGATTATTTCAAAGTTCTTAAGAAATCAAATAAACCTCAAGAATCATAATAACAAGTAGATTCAACAAAGAAGACTTTCAAAAAATGAAATTTTGAATTATTTACAAAGTAAAATTGAGACTTTCATTTAGGAAAATTTTAAAGCTGATAGTGAGTCTGATAAATATACTGGTAAAGTTGAAGGCACCAGTTTATTTTTAACCGACTTCAAAAAGGAGAAAGTTCTCAATTCGACTAAATTTTTTTTTTTTTTTTTTTTTTTATGTCTGCACTGAGAGAAAATTCATGCCAATAGAGCATGTAGTCTACGTATCCAAAGTTAGTAAGTAATATCCTATGCTTTAATAACAGCGCCATCTACTCTTACGAGGTTTGTGCTATCCAAAAACTGTTTGTTTACATGCTTTAGTAGCTCCGCACTCTAATATCCTTCGATAGCTAGCGCTGTATCCTCTCATGGGACGTGAAAGAAGTAAACGTGGCTTGTCCACTATTCTTTCTTTACTGCTAACTATGGCATTCTTCTATTGCTCAAGTCGCCTCCTCTTTTGGGTGGCGACGCGAGCAAACACGGCTGGTCTATATCCAAAATCATGTTGCAAATTTCGTTAACGTATTTTCGTAGCGTGAATCTTTTATTTCTTTTCTTTTCTTTTTTTATGAAGGGAGATACGTTATAAATATAACCTGCTAAACTTTTTAACTTTAAATAATTAATTTTTAACTTAAAATTTAATTATTTTAAACCGCTAAGGGGCAGATGAGCATGTACGATTTTACGCCAGAGATATTTCGAAGTAACGTTGGTCTAGTGCGTAACGTTCACGCTTATCCTTTTGAGTACGCGAGTTCAACTCTCGGCTAGGGTCTTTTTTTAATTTTTTTTTATTATTTCAATAGTTTTTTTGCTTTTTTATTTATATTTTTTTATTTTCTATTTTTTTATTAATTTTAAAATCTATTTTTTCACAAGTTACTTAAAATATGCTCGTTTTTTTATTAATATTTTTAAATAAATTATTTCATATAGAAAATAATTTAAAATATTAATAAATAAATAATAGTGATATTTACAATACTATAGTTCAATTTTGTCTTTATAAACATTTCAATATACAATATATATTATAACATAAATAATAATAACTCAGTTTTATTTATTTATTGTAATTTATTGTAAATTTTATAAACTAAATTATAAATAAATTAAACTATACTATTATAAAATAAACATCACTATTATTTATTTATCAATATTTGTAATTACTACCTATAAAGAATAATTTATTTTTAAAAAATTTTCATTGAAAAAACAAGCGTACTTGTGAAAAATTAAATTTTAAAATTATTAAAAAAAATACAAAATCTAAAAAAAAATAAATATAAAAAGGAATAAAAAATATTAAAACAATAAAAAAAAATTTAAAAAAAAAGTGACCCTAGCCGAGAGTTGAACTCGCGTACTCAAAAGGAAAAGCGTGAACGTTACGCACTAGACCAACGCTACTCCGAAATATCTTTGGCGTAAAATCGTACATGCTCATCTGCCCCCCAGCGGTTTAAAATAATTAAATTTTAAGTTAAAAATTAATTATTTAAAGTTAAAAAGTTTAACAGGTTATATTTATAACGTATCTCCCTTCATAAAAAAAGAAAAGAAATAAAAGATTCACGCTACGAAAATACGTTAAAGAAATTTGCAACATAATTTTGGGCATAGACCAGCCGTGTTTGCTCGCGTCGCCACCCAAAAGAGGAGGCGACTCAAGCAAACAAAGGATATGAGAGTGGGGAGTCATCGAAGTATACCACGCGAGTCATCAGTGAATGCCGTTCATGCTTTAGTTACTCTCCATACCATCTTTTTTAGTATAAGGTAATCCAATACTAATAGAGCTTCTCACGGCCTGTCATATTTGTATCAATGTTTTATATGCTCGCATAGATGGCAGTTCGCATGCTCTATTAGCATGAATTTTCTCTCAGTGTGTTACCTCATAACTCCATCATTTCTTAACCGATTCGAAAAAACTTTTTCTTATCTGATAGAGAATGTCTGCAGGAAGGTCCCATACGTGCCCTATAATTATTGGGCCAATATTCGGTTTGTATGACCCAATTATCAAATTAAGAAAAAAACCGGGTGTTTTGTTTTCTCATTTACCTCCCTTATACTTCGCCTACTCTTTCTCTCTCTCTCTCTCTCTCTCTCTCTCTCTCTCTCTCTCTCTCTTACCTGAGCTTGAATATGTATACATGCACACATAACGATACTGTGCTGTTGAGCCTTCTTTCTTTCCTGCTATATATTGCTTGGTGGTGTACTAATGCATGCCTTATGAATTAATAATGAAAGTTTAATGTAATTAGTGGGTCTACCTATATTTGCGTTTTTAGTAAGGGGATTCACTAGAAGATAGAAAATAAACATTTTTAATAAATAAAAACCGACTTTAAGAGGAGGTCACGTATCTCTGTCCTTTTCTAATCAAAAAAATGATTTTTTTACAAAAACTAATAACTTTATCAAAAAATGAAGAGAAAGCCGCATCTCGTAATAAAAAAAGCAATATTTTCTTTGATAAGAAAGAATTAATTTCATTGCTTCGTTCTCAAGAAAACCTTGAAAAACCAAATTGTCCACCCTAACCTCTATGATTTAAGTTTTTCAAGGTTTTCTTGAAAACGAAGCAATAAAATTAATTTTTTCTTAACAAAGAAAATATCGCTTTTTTTATTACGAGATGCGGCTTTCTCTTCATTTTTTGTTAAAGTTGTTAGTTTGTGTAAAAAACTCAATTCTTTGATTAGACAAGGACAGAGATACGTGACCTCCTCTTAAAAGTATCGAATAAAAACAAAATTTTTTACAAAAAATAAGATTTTAAAAACATTGCACTAAAAAATGACAAATAAAAAATTTTTAACAAAAAAAAAACCGACTTCAAAAAATGCACTGAAAAGTAACAAATAATTTATTATCTTTAGAAATCATACAAATAATTGGTAAAATACAATTTTAGAAGTCGGCGTCTAATTCTAAATCTGTGGTGCGTAAGCAGAACGACTTAGTCCATTTTTTCAAAAATAACGTTCACATTCATTGTTCAAAAATAACGTTTACATTTATTGTTAAAAAATAACGTTTACATTCATTGAGGAATTAGACGCCAACTTCTAAAATTGTATTTTAATAATTATTTGTATGATTTCTAAAGATAATAAATTATTTGTTACTTTTCAGTGCATTTTTTGAAGTCGGTTTTTTTTTTGTTAAAAATTTTTTTTTATATGGAATGATTTATATAGATCTGTTAAACAGAAACATGAAATCTGTATTGATAAAGAAAGTATCAAAGAAGATAAGATATCTTAAGAGCCGCGGTAGCTCAGGGGCTAGAGCATCCGACTCTTACGTAGAGGGTCGGGGTTCAAATCCCGGTGGGGTCGGGATTTCTTCTCCATTTTTTAATTTAGATATTGAAAGTGGAGAACAAAATTTTGGTGTACAAAATCAATTGAACTACGAAGAATGCTTTAAAGATGACTCCATAAATAATCCTACTGCTTTAAGTTCAGCGATGAAACCAGAACTTTCTATCGATGATTCAATAGATCAAAATAAGTGGACAGGAATTACCTGCAAGTATGTTTTATTTATTAATAATGCTTGGTACATTTGACTAAGTCAGTATCCTTGTTTCAACGAGTCAAACTATTTTAAAAACAATTTATTTTACAAAACATTTTATTCATTATTATAATTTTTATATATTTTTCTAATGTGATTACTGACATAAGTTTTAAATTATTTCATATTTTTGTAATTTTTACAACTTATAATTTATTTAACCTTTAGACCGCCGAGATTTTGAAAAAATGAAAAGTCGATTTTCTCTATAAAAAAGTGTTCTGAGGCTTACTAGGTAGGACCCTATTAGGAGTGGATATGTGCGAGTTAGGGGTGCGCGCCATATGACGTAATCCCGGCGGTCTAGAGGTTAACATAATTTATTATAATAATTAATTTGTATAAAAATCAAAGATACGTATAAGTAACTTATATTGATTATAATATATTCATGTCTTAAGAGGAGGTCACGTATCTCTGTCCTTTTCTAATCAAAGAATTGAGTTTTTTACAGAAACTAATAACTTTATCAAAAAATGAAGAGAAAGCCGCATCTCGTAATAAAAAAAGCAATATTTTCTTTGATAAGAAAGAATTAATTTCATTGCTTCGTTCTCAAGAAAACTTTGAAAAACCAAATTGTCCACCCTAACCTCTATGATTTAAGTTTTTCAAGGTTTTCTTGAAAACGAAGCAATAAAATTAATTTTTTCTTATCAAAGAAAATATTGCTTTTTTTGATACAAAATGCGGTTTTCTCTTCATTTTTTGCTGTAGTTATTAGTTTCTGTAAAATACTCAATTCTTTGATTAGAAAAAGACAGAGATACGTGACCTTCTCTTAAAAAGATCTCCAGACCAGGCTGGAGTACACTGGAAAAAAAGCCGAATACACACGCTGTGAAGTCGATTGTTGTGAATGATTCGGACAACATCCGCAGCTATTAATAACGGAAAATCGCAATATAAGAGTGCGTAACAATATCGCAGCTAGTCATTCCAACTTTCTGTATAAAAGATTACATTGATCGGAGCAGAGCGCTGCGACTGACCTGCGTTGTGGCTCGCTACGGCTGTCCGTAGTCTACGGCACAGAAAGTTGAATCCAAGCCCAGCGACTAAACTGCTTTGTCGCTCGCTACGGCTCTCCGTAGTCTACGGCATAGAAAGCTGAATCCGAACACAGCGATTTATTGCGTGGTCGCTCGCTTTGAATGCCGATCTCAAGCATTGCGACCACGCTTTGAACACGCTTGCTCGATTAATAAATAACATTGAAAAAATGATTATTTTTACATCCTTTTATATTTTTTTTTAATGTTTATGTAATTATGTGAATTCATAATTTTGAACTATTTTTAAAAATTTATAATTTATAAGTACAGTTATTAATGCTTTAATATCTTTGATTATTTTTTTTTTATTTTTAGATTTATTAGGACATATTTAAAGTTAAATAGTTAAAAAACTAAACTAATAAATCTATTAACAAATCTAAAAATAAAACAAATAAAAAATTGAGAAAGAAAATAACTTTTTTTAACAAACAATTTATGTGATTATGGATAATAACATTTATGAAGTTATAGCTAAACATTAGATTACCTTAATTATTTTGTTCTAAATTTCATACGCAAATTGTATTCACTTGCCGTAAAAGGGAAAATTTTTACAGATGATTTTTATGCTATTTTAAATTCTTAATTAATTTAGGTACATAATAAGTAATTAATAAATATTTACAAGTAAAAAATACTCAAAACCTGGTAGAACTAAGATTTATTGGTAATATCGTCACTACATATTTACACATGATATCTGATGAAAATGTATTTGTACGTTTTCTTCAAAACAAAGTGTGCTTGAAGAAAGAAAAAATCTTATGATTGATTAAAATTGACTGTTTTAAATACTTTTCCGTAAATTCAGGTGTTTTTAGAAATTTTCTTCGTTATTGCTGAAATTTTTTCGTTCTTTATAAAAAAAATATTAAGTCAAGTCATTAAATATTAAATTAACTTAGGCAGTTTTTGTGTATATTCAATAGTGATTTTTGACCTAACAGGTAAGTTAAAAAGTCTACATTGTCATTTTTAAAAATTCAATTATATTGTACATGTTATTTTCAACAAAAATAGTTCTATTTAGTTTTTGCAATAGTTTGATACTTTTTAATAGAAAATTTATTAAAACATTAATTTAACCAAAAAATTTGAGTAAATAAAAATATTCCATTACTTTGAATTATTAACCACAAAAATTTTTATTTTTATTTTGGAAACCAAATGGAACATATTCCCAGACTTATTGATTTTTATTATTTAGCCGTGTAAATTGATGTGAAATTTTTCGTATGCCTATATACATATATACCTATAAGCTCTACGGATTTAATGTTATAACTAAAAGTATTATTTTATTGAACTTTCATAAAATAGAATAAAATAATATATAAAAGAAAATTTTGGGATCCAATTGCAACTTATTCCCTCAATTTTATCAATTTTACATGAAAATATTTAGTAACGAGGAGAGTGTCAGGGTATTGGGTCGCCGATCCTGCTTAAAAATTTTGGGAGATCATTTTGGATGTAGAAATATGAAAAAAGCCAAGGTACTAGACTCTAACGCTTAAGGAGGTTCTTGCATGAAAATTCTAAGACTACACAATAAAGTTTCTTATTATTTAAAATGTCCTGAATCCGATCGTATGCTTAATTTATGGGCTTGCCGTGCAAAATTTAATAAAATCAGAACTTAAAGTTTGAACTTTTTTGTACAGACTCTTATAGGACTGTGAATAAAATATATCAAAATTGAGTATTTGCAAAGCAGGGAGTGATTTTCTGAAAAACAGACAGATGAACAAATGTCTAAAAGAAAGTTTCCTCTTTCAAATGATATCTAGTAAATTATCTATTGCCGTGGTAAATATTGAGATATTACACGTTAAAGTTAATAAACGTCTTTGCGACCGGATCAAAAGAAGCCATGTTTTTTGCATCACTCGACAGCGACAAAAAAGTGCGCGAATTTCGAAAGTTTTAAATTCTTATAACAAAATAAAATTAATAATATTATGTATAAATATATATTATTTTATTTGAAATTGTTTTATGATAAACTATTCTATTTCTGCTACTTTTAAATTATTTCTTTAAATTTTATTATATTATTATCAAAATATTAAAATAAAAATAAGCAAACTTAACCTAAAAGCAGAAACCGGTCACAGACGCCATGTTACATACATATATATATGTATACATTGTACTACGCGATCGAATTCATGACAATTTATTTACATTTTAAGTACGTAACGTGTAAAAAATGCAATGTTTATAGTAGATTTGAACGTAAAAAATAATTATTTAATTTTCAAAAATAAATATATATAGAAATATCTACATTCACTTTTTTATCGACTTTGACCTTAGCTGTACTCGCAAGAACCTCCTTAATATTTCTCTAGTTACAGGCAAATAAAGAAAATTACTATAAAAGTTACTAGATTTTCAAATGCTTATAAATCATTACACTGAGAGAAAATTCATGCCAATAGAGCATGTAGTCTACGTATCCAAAGTTAGTAAGTAATATCCTATGCTTTAATAACAGCGCCATCTACTCTTACGAGGTTTGTGCTATCCAAAAACTGTTTGTTTACATGCTTTAGTAGCTCCCCACTCTAATATGCTTCGATAGCTAGTGCTGTATCCTCTCATGGGACGTGAAGGAAGTAAACGTGGCTTGTCCACTATTCTTTCTTTACTGCTAACTATGGCATTCTTCTATTGCTCAAGTCGCCTCCTCTTTTGGGTGGCGACGCGAGCAAACACGGCTGGTCTATATCCAAAATCATGTTGCAAATTTCGTTAACGTATTTTCGTAGCGTGAATCTTTTATTTCTTTTCTTTTCTTTTTTTATGAAGGGAGATACGTTATAAATATAACCTGTTAAACTTTTTAACTTTAAATAATTAATTTTTAACTTAAAATTTAATTATTTTAAACCGCTGGGGGGCAGATGAGCATGTACGATTTTACGCCAGAGATATTTCGAAGTAACGTTGGTCTAGTGCGTAACGTTCACGCTTTTCCTTTTGAGTACGCGAGTTCAACTCTCGGCTAGGGTCTTTTTTTTATTTTTTTTATTATTTCAATAGTTTTTATTGCTTTTTTTATTTATATTTTTTTATTTTCTATTTTTTATTAATTTTAAAATCTATTTTTTCACAAGTTACTTAAAATATGCTCGTTTTTTTATTAATATTTTTAAATAAATTATTTCATATAGAAAATAATTTAAAATATTAATAAATAAATAATAGTGATATTTACAATACTATAGTTCAATTTTGTCTTTATAAACATATTTCAATATACAATATATATTATAACATAAATAATAATAACTCAGTTTTATTTATTTATTGTAATTTATTGTAAATTTTATAAACTGAATTATAAATAAATTAAACTATACTATTATAAAATAAACATCACTATTATTTATTTATCAATATTTGTAATTACTACCTATAAAGAATAATTTATTTTTAAAAAATTTTCATTGAAAAAAACAAGCGTACTTGTGAAAAATTAAATTTTAAAATTATTAAAAAAATACAAAATCCAAAAAAAAAAATAAATATAAAAAGGAATAAAAAATATTAAAACAATTAAAAAAAATTAAAAAAAAAGTGACCCTAGCCGAGAGTTGAACTCGCGTACTCAAAAGGAAAAGCGTGAACGTTACGCACTAGACCAACGCTACTCCGAAATATCTCTGGCGTAAAATCGTACATGCTCATCTGCCCCCAGCGGTTTAAAAATAATTAAATTTTAAGTTAAAAATTAATTATTTAAAGTTAAAAAGTTTAACAGGTTATATTTATAACGTATCTCCCTTCATAAAAAAAGAAAAGAAATAAAAGATTCACGCTACGAAAATACGTTAAAGAAATTTGCAACATAATTTTGGGTATAGACCAGCCGTGTTTGCTCGCGTCGCCACCCAAAAGAGGAGGCGACTCAAGCAAACAAAGGATATGAGAGTGGGGAGTCATCGAAGTATACCACGCGAGTCATCAGTGAATGCCGTTCATGCTTTAGTTACTCTCCATACCATCTTTTTTAGTATAAGGTAATCCAATACTAATAGAGCTTCTCACGGCCTGTCATATTTGTATCAATGTTTTATATGCTCGCATAGATGGCAGTTCGCATGCTCTATTAGCATGAATTTTCTCTCAGTGTAGCATTGATAACTAGAAGTCTGAATCTTTTTTTAAATAAAAGTTGAGCTCAAATCCTTTTGAATTATCACTTATAGCATCCCAAAATATTATTTTTTTTTCTAAAGTTATAGAGGGATAAAAATTGGACCTGAAATTCGTCTTCATAACATTAATTTTAATTAATTAATAATAAATGCTAAAATTTATTTTAATTATTATTTCTCTATAACTTTAGAAAAAAATAATATTTCGGGATGCTATACCCTGGTAGAAAATAAAACGCTTTTTTTACCATTTTATGGCCATTGCTTTGAAATGAAGAGCTGAAAATGGGCATTTATTATGGCCATTATTTTAACCAATATGAAACGTTCTTTTTTACCCTTAACATGTTACACGCATTTTCGAAGATTAAAATGTGAATTTCAGAAACAGAAAAAATACTCATAATCAAATCTCTATAATTATGTGTGTTTGAGACGATTTCTTTTTTTCCTTTTTTTTATTCATTAAACATATCTTATAATTTAAACGCGAATGAAAAGATGTATTGGATTTATAGGTTAAAATATTTTTAGGTACTTGAAATGCCTACTTTATCGACAACATATTTTTATGCTCTGCAGATTCGGCAAAAATTGACTATTTATTAGCCAATATTGATATGACAAAATATTACTATTAATAATGCCCATAAATTGTATTATTCACCATTTTTTATGTTCATATTTCTACTAGGGTAGGTAATAATTCGAAAGGATTTGAGCTCAACTTCCATTTAAAAAAAGGTTCCGACTTCTAGCTATCAATGCTAATGAATTATAAGCGTTTGAAAATCTAGTAACTTTTATAGTGATTTTCTTTATTTGCCTGCAACTAGAGAAATATTGAGCATTAGAGTCTAATACCTTAGCTTTTTTCATATTTCTACATCTAAAATCATCTCCCAAAATTTGAGCAGGATCGGCGTCCTAATACCTCTCCTTGTAAGTCGACTTAATCAGTTAATATAATCTAATGAATACGTATCTATTTATCTAAATAATATCTCATAAAAAATGAATTCGTATGTTTTCTTCAAAATTAAGGAAAGAAAAAAGATTTTATAATCAATTATAAAATTAATATTTTTCTGACTCTTTTGCAAATTACGAAGTTTTCAGTTATTTCCCCGTTGAAAATGAGAAAGTTAATCAGGCAAGATTCCTATTAAGTTTTTTCGTATATTGAATAGTAACCTTTCACTAATCAGATAAGCTAAAAAATTCACATATTGTAATTTTCAAAAATTAAATTACATTCTATATATTTTATTTTTAAGAAAAATGATTCTATTAAATTTTTACTTTGGTTCGATAGTTTTAAATCAAAAATTCATTAAAACATTAATTAAAAAAAAGATTTTGAGTTCTAAAATTTTTTTTTTTCTATTTTGGGATCTAATTGAAACTTATTCCCTCAATTTTATCAATTTTTCTATTTTAACTGTGTCAGTGAACATGAAATATCTCATATACATATATACAAGTGTATCATATTATTAAAAATTAATTAAATATAATAAAAGAATATTTGAATGAAATTTACTCCAAATAAAATTCAAAGATTTATAGATAAATTTTTAAACGTTCTAACTTCGTATGTAACTTTTTTGTAACAATTTTCAAATAGTTACCACACGGAAATGACAGATAACAGCTAGGCTATATTTGCCACATTAGTGATCAATGTGTGTCGAAAATTTTGAGTTTCCACATAGATGGGCGATGTGTGCACGTCGAATTTCTATGTTTGCGCATTGTCTAACTACACTCAACTCATAGGAGGTTGTCACGCTGATCATCTTTTATTTTCGCACTGCTTGTCAATGTGTAAACAGAAATTTTAAATCTGACATGTATGGAAAAAAAATAAATTAAAATAAAACTAAGGTTATGATCCTCGGTATCAATGAATATCTTAATTGGAAGATAATTGTGACTTTAATATATTAATTAGTGCTATTCTAATTATAAAATTTTTAATTTAATCAAAAACATTATTATTAATAATTTTAACATGAGAAATTATTGCTGTTAGCAATTCAATGTTGAAATCATTAAAAATTATGTGGGTGGAGTTCGATGTTTCGAAAATCCGTTATTTTTTTGAGCTTAAAAATTTCCAATAGCACATTCTTAATATTTATATAAATTGAATAGAAATTTCGTTTTTAATTCATATTTGTAATCGAAATGTATTCATTCAAATAAATTATAATTAATATTTAGAACTGTAATAAGTATTCAGACAATAATATAATGATGAGGTACTTTGAAATTTCTAATATAGTATTTCAATGTATTTTTTTTTAATACTTGTTGAAAATTTCATTAAAAAACCCGAAATATTTCATCATTTTACGGTATTCTGTATACTTGTTACAATTCTAAAGCGATTATAATTCATCAAAATAAATGCATGTCGATAACAAACATGAATTAAAAATTGACTTTCTGTACAATTTAAATAAATATTATGAAAAAGCCATTTGAAATTTCAAAATTTTAAAAAAAGATAATGGTCTTTCGAAACATTGAACCCTACGTACATTATTTTCAATGATTGAATTGCTAACAGCAATAATTTCTCATGTTAAAATTATTAATAATAATGTTTTTGATTAAATTAAAAATTTCATAATTAGAAAATCCGTTGTTTAATATTCTCCTACTACACATAACGGAATGCATCAAAATTTTAAATACATTCACGAAATTTATTTCTCTATTGCGCTCGCCAAAAATAACAGAAGAAAATTTTTAAAAAATTAAAAATTTTATACTACAGCTGTTTATTAAACTCTAAATACGGTTACTTACTTTTCGTTTAAAATATGGTAAATTTTATGAAAAAAGCATTTATTATACAATCATTTATGTATAAAAAATGGCGCTCGATAACAATTTCTTTTGAAAATAGTATAATTATTTTATTTATGATAAATTAACATTTTCACTTCTGGGTCGGTAATCAAAACTGCTCCGACCTGCTCTTAAGAGGCGGTCAGAACCATTCGCCGCTTGGTGGCGCTGCGGTCAGGTGAGAGAAAAATATAAAATATTTTTTAAGCAGCAATTTAAAATTTACTGAAACAATAATATACTTTTAATCTTGTCATTTCCTCTACACTGTTAAAAATAATATCAAATTTAATGTAATATTAAATTTAATAAATTCATTGTAATTTTAATATAAAATTAATAATTTTATCCTAATTTTAATGTAAAATTATTAATTTTATCTCAATTTTAATATAAAATTGTATAAAATTTAAAGTAAAAATTGAAATTTCAATAATAGTATCGGAAGCAAATTTCATAATTTTTAACAGTGTAGCCATAAATATGTAGAATAATTATTAATATTCATCTTGTTTGAAAAGTCTAAAATATTGTTGTAAAGCGAAAAATGCGGCGCGAGGTAGAGCCGACGTAAACATTAGCATACATCATTCTTTAGTATTGCTCTCTCTGTCGCACTAAGGGAAGGTGCACGCATGTTTACATCGGTCCTACGTTGCATCGCATTTTTCGCTTTATAACAATATTTTAGACTTTTCAAACAAGATAAGTATTAATAATTATTCTACATATATATGGCTAGAGGAAATGACAACATTAAAAGTATATTGTCGTCTCAGAAAATTGTAAATAGCTGTATAAAAAATATTTAATAGATTTCTCTCACTTGACCGCAGCGCCACCCCATATGTAGCGGCGAAATAGACCCGACCGCCTCTTAACGTGTAATATCTCAATATTTACCACGGTAATGAGTAGTTTACTAGATATCATTTAAAAGAAGAAACTTTCTTTTAGACATTTGTTTATCTGTCTGTTTTTCAGAAAATCACTCCCTGCTTTGGAAATACTCAATTTTGATATATTTTATTCACAATCCTATAAGCCTGTACAAAAAAGTTCAAACTTCAAGTTCTGATATTATTAAATTTTGCACGGTAAGTCTATAAACTAAACATTCGATCAGATTCAGGACATTTTAAGTAATAAGAAACTTTATTGCGTAGTCTCAGAATTTTTATGCAAGAAGTTAAAATTCTTTTGATTAGTCAAAGAATGGATTTTTTAAATTTTGAAACTTGTTGACTTTCTCAGCCAATTTTTAATTAATTGACCTCAAAATTTCCAGGTCTTCAGTTTACATATCTTCACAAAATAATTGTTCTGGAATTTTCATAAAATAAGTTCAAGTGTACGTTGAATTGAATCACTTACATGAAATTCACAAAAACATATATTTTTATCAACTTATTCTAAACAAAACTTTTAAATTCTTTTTTTTTTCAAACTAAAACTGTTATTTTGTGAAGATATATAAACCGAAGATCTCTGGAAATTTTGAGGTTAATTGATTAAAAATTTGAACCTTGCATAAAAAATGCATTATATCCGTCAGGTAGAATACGAAAAAATAAAAGACCCGTATTTTTTTATTTTTTAAAATATGACGAATTGCAAAAGTTATAGCCAGTATAAGTTAATAAAATTTTAATATATGTAGATATAGCGCCAATGTACATGACGTCATAAGTTTACCTGTACTCGTGACGTCACACCAATTTTCAACTGCCTATATCTGTGAGTTTTCATTTTTATGATAAAAAAAAATATGTCCTTTATTTTTTCTTTTTCTAAAGGACGGATATAATGTATTAAAAAAAAATTTTTTATGCAACATTCTAATTGGCTGAGAAAGTCTGCGGCAAGTACCAAAATTAAAAAAATCTATTCTTCGATTAGTCAAAAGAATTTTAAGCTTCAGATGAGGTTTTTTAAAATTATTCTAGGGTCAAAGTTTTGTCTTTAATATATATTTGAGGTAAAAAGAAGTTTCATTAATTAATATTATTAAAAAAAAAAATTATGACTATATTTAAATTAGATTTTTCTTCAGGTTTTAAGTCAGGCCTGATACCCAGAGTAAACAAATAGAGATAAAATATTACTGGGCTAATTTTACACAGTCAACATTCTCGTTATAGGCAAGCGGTCCACCCATAAAATAACGCTTAGAAATTCATTTTACCGACTAACTTTTTTTTAGCATTTCTAATGCATCAAACCTTCTTTATTCGATTTTGTATATTTTTCCGAGTGAAATTTGATTTTTTTTATTTTTTTTTTAAGTAGGCCCGTATTTATTATAAACATAAAACTTGAAAATAATGAAAATTCATGAAATTGATTCGGACAAAGTTTTTTTCAATTGTATTTCGTTAGAAAAAACACTTTTTATAAAGGGGAAATACTTTCCAAGTTATTCGCGATTTCAAACGTAAAAATGCCAACATTCGTAATTTTTGTGATTTTTTTCGAATTTTTGAAAAAAAATCAATTTTTTTATTAGAAATGGACAGATATACTCGACCTACTTCTAACTATTATGAATGATGTATTAGCAAATTAATTCGACATTAAATAAATGAATAAATTAAGAATATACCTGTAGCGGATTTTCTCCTGTTAATAGGTGTATAATTTCAAAAGCATGTTTCACGATCCGAACTGCCATAAGTTTTTTGCCATTATTTCTACCATGCATCATAAGAGAATTGGTTAAACGCTCTACAATAGGACATTGAGCTTTTCGAAATCGTTTAGCTGCATATCTTCCTGCTGAATGTGGAAGATATTTAGCATTCTTTTCCTTAACAGCTATGTAATCCTGAAGAGACATATCATTAATATGAACATCATCACAATTCCATCTTCCAAATAATTTGATTTCTGGTAATTCTGTTGATAAAGCTACCCCTATGTCAGCAACAATTTCTTCATACTTATCTACATCAGCCATGATTCACCTTAAAGAATAATATAATCATTATTAAAAGCGATTCAAAAAATAGTGGAAGAAAATGACGCCTACACAAATAAAAAGGTTTTTATCAATAAAATGAACTTAATTTAATCAGATGTAACTTCACTACTACTAGTTGGGCACGAAAGCTTACACTGAAGTGCCTTACATTTTCATCGGAGCAAAAAACGTAACCTTTCAAAGTATGTTATATAGTGCTGAAAAAATTATTTCTATAGCAAAATAAGGTCATTTTAAGCTTCCCTTAAGACGTGGTCGGAACCGAATCGGGGACCTTAACCCTGGTAGAAAATTTCACTATTATTCGGTCATATTTTGACCAGTTTTAGAAAAAATGACCAAGAAATGACCAATATTAATCAGAAAATGACCAATTTATCCGCTTATTGACGACGGTTAATAGTCAAAAACTGTTATGAATATGATCAATCATTTTATTATATTATTATAATAGATAATACATTAATTTATTTTTATTATTAAATATTATACTAAACTATGAAACAATATTAATATTAAATAAAATTTGTAACCACAATATAACTTTTATCAATTATTTTTAATGAGAAACGAGTTTGATGGAAAAATTAAATTTATGTATCCCATTCACGATATTACATCAGTTAGTGTGGTTGACAAATTTTTTCTAAATCACAGTCTTGAGAACTATATTACAGCTTTCTTCAACAGTTAATTCATTCTCACTGCAACCATTGTTTACACTGTTTTTAATAACCTCAAATTTTACACTTTCCTACTCTTCTCCAATAGACTTGTTAAACTTATTGACTTGATGATACATTAGTCTATTTTCTTCCTTTTTTTTAAATTTTCTTTTCTTATTTGAAAACTCCGTACTTTTCAAAAAATGAACTAATTTATTAATTTGTGTGTTTTGCAGTTCTCTCAAGTTTTGGAAACTCTAACGCTTTTTCTCTCTTCCTCGTTTTCTCTTCCTCTCTCACTCTCTTTTAGCGTACTTGCAAGGTAAGGTTAAAACAGAGTCATGGCAGCCTGAGGACTAACCTTAAATCTCTAAAATATTTATTTAAAGTCTCTGTCATTTTTATTATGCTGTAACATAATTTTTAGGCTTTTTGTGATCCGTTTTAACTTTACCGTATTAGCAAGTTAATTTTTGTAAAGAAAATCTCTTTGTTGAAGAAAAGAAATATATCTATAAATTTATTTGCATATAGTATATATCTATATATATTAGCAATTTCGACATATTTTGGTCATTTTGTGATTAAAAAATTAGTCATAAAAAAATGACTAATAAATGACTAATGGCCATTTTTGGATGGTCTATTTTCTACCAGGGAAGTTCGGTGGTGCTGTGATCAGGTGAGAGAAATGCAAATAATGACGGTTTCAATGCTTATAATAATTAATTCACTAAGTTACGCGGCAAAAATATAGTCATTTTCTTTAGCCACGTACATTGCCACTCACGAAAAAAGATTTATATTTTTGCAAAAAGTCAATGAATCTAAAAAATTTCAACAGAATTTTAAAGTTTACACTAAAAACCATATAAAAACGCGAGTTCCAATCTAAAAAATAGAAATATTAGTCTATTATACATAAAAAATAAAACTTTTTTTTCCGTCCATTTTGTAATTTGTACTTTTTTTCAAAAATTGTCAAAGATTAAAAATTAAAAAACGAAGTGAAAACTAAAATACTCTACTTAACGGTAGGCCGGAGTAGAACCTGATACTGACCGAGTAACAATTGAATTGTTCATTTACTCAAGTTTTAATCGGTGTATCTTCAAATTAAAGGTCGAGCGCAATAGATATTATTATTATGAACATCTACACTGAGAGAACATTGGCTCGTCTGCTGGAAACTCTAAGTACAGCCGCTGCATCGTCGATTCGTGCAGAAGCGCCACAAAATTCGGGGGCCCAGCCGTCCCAAAACAACTAATATACATCAGCTGAGTTTCTCTTTTCGTCCACCAGAGGCGCTTTTCAGATGTCGTAGGCGCTTTTTGTATATCATAAGCGCAAGACTAAGACGAATGCTGCACTGTTTCGGGACAGCAGCAGCACCAAATCAAAGGACGAATCAATTCATGCGTTTTAGAGTTCTGCTGTACTAGTAAGTGCAGCATTTATACCAATATTCTCTCAGTGTATGCACAAGAAAAAAAAATATCTACCGGTTTGTTTTTGAGAAAAGTAAGTAACGCGAAAATATTATAAACATAAACTTTTACTTCGGCTTAACTTACTTTTCTCAAAAACAAACCGGTAGATATTTTTTTTTCTTATGCATAGATGTTCATAATAATAATATCTATTGCGCTCGACCTTTGATTTGAAGATACACCGATTAAAACTTGAGTAAATAACAATAATGCCAATTAGACAAGGACAGCGAACCCGGCCTGCTCTTAAGAGGAGGTCGTGTATCTCTGTCCTTTTCTGATCAAAGAATGAATTTTTTGCAAAAACTACACTGAGAGAAAATTCATGCCAATAGAGCATTTAGTTTACGTATCCAAAGTTAGTAAGTAATATCCTATGCTTTCATAACAGCGCCATCTACTCTTACGAGGTTTGTGCTATCAAAAAACTGTTTGTTTACATGCTTTAGTAACTCCCCACTCTAATATCCTTCGATAGCTAGCGCTGTATCCTCTCATGGGACGTGAAGGAAGTAAACGTGGCTTGTCCACTATTCATTCTTTACTGCTAACTATGGCATTCTTCTATTGCTCAAGTCGCCTCCTCTTTTGGGTGGCAACGTGAGCAAACACGGCTGGTCTATATCAAAAATCATGTTGCAAATTTCGTTAACGTATTTTCGTAGCGTGAATCTTTTATTTCCTTTCTTTTCTTTTTTTATGAAGAGAGATACGTTATAAATATAACCTGTTAAACTTTTTAACTTTAAATTAATAATTTTTAACTTAAAATTTAATTATTTTAAACCGCTGGGGGGCAGATGATCATGTACGATTTTACGCCGGAGATATTTGGAAGTAGCGTTGGTCTAGTGCGTAATGTTCGCGCTTTTCCTTTTGAGTACGCGAATTCAACTCTTGGTTAGAACCACTTTTTTTAAGAGCAGGCCGGATTCGCTGTCCTTGTCCAATTGGCATTTTTGTTATTTACTCAAGTATTAATCGGTGTATCTGCAAATTGAAGGTTAAGCGCAATAGATATTATTATTACAAATATTTATGCACAAGAAAAAAAAATCTATCGCTTTGTTTTTGAGAAAAGTAAGGAACGCGAAAATATTATAAACATAATCTTTTACTTCGGCGTTCCTTACTTTTCTCAAAAACAAATCGGTAGATTTTTTTTTTGTGCATAGATATTCATAATAATAACCCACACAGCATGAAAGATTGCCGCAAGGCTGCTGCAAGGTTTCATGAAAGTTTCGAAACTTCGCAGCAACCTTTCATGAAAGATTGTAGCAACATTTATATGTCCGTGCTAGAACCCGGTTAAAATATTTCTAAAAACCTCGAAGCAATCTTTCAGAAAACCTCGCCGTAACCTTGCAGAAAACCTCATAGCAACCTTTTATGAGATATTGCAGCAACATTTATATGTCCGCGCTAGAACCCGGTTGAAATATTTCTAAAAACATCGCAGCAACCTTTCATGAAAACCTCGCAGCAATCTTTCATAAAAGGTTTCTCGTAATATTTCATGAAATTTTTCGCAAATTTTGCCGCGAACAACGCTCATACCTTTCCGTTTGGTTTCCTGCAATATTTTGTAAAATATTTCTCAAATCTTGCCAAAAGCTTGCTGCAGTAATATTTAATAGTAGGCAGGATTTTCTGTCCTTGTGTGATAAAGTTTTTCTTATTTGCTTAAGTATCAATCGTTGTATCTATAAATTACTAGTTAAGAAGGGGCCGAACTATCTGTCTTTGTCTAATAGCGTTTTTCATCATTTATGTAAACACTATCCGGTATAACAAGAAAAAAATAGCAGCCCCCGCTAGATATTAGTATAATTAGAAAATTTTGTTATAACCAAATTTTTTACCGCATAGTTTTTGACTAATTAGAGACCTACTAGCAATCTAGAATATAACCTATCTTTTTTTGGTAGGTCTCTAATTATTCAAAAACTACGCAGTGAAAAAATTTGGTTGTTATTACAAAATTTACTTATTATACTAATATCTAGCGGGGGCTGCTATTTTTTTCTTGTTTTACCGGATAGTGTTTACATAAATGATGAAAAACGCTACTAGACAAAGACAGATAGTTCGGCCCCTTCTTAAGCGCAATAGTATTATTATCAATATTTGTGCACAAGAAGAAAAAATTCCTCAGCATCGTTTTTGAGAAAAGTAGAGAATATTGAAATAAAAGGTTTTGTTTCTAATATTTATGCGTTCTTTATTTTTTTCAATAACAATTCGATGGATTTTTTTACCCTACGCATAAATATTTATAATAATAGCATACTCATTGCGCTCAACTTCCCGTTTACAATACAACTACAGCAATAAATACTTGAGTAAATAACAGGAAACCAAATATAAGGCAAGAACAGTGAATCTGGACTGCTCTTAGAATCTTTTATAAAAACTTGCGGAATTATTGCTGAAACTGTTTATGAAAGGTTTGCTGCAATTTCATTTTGAAATTATTCATGAAACTTTGCTGATACTTTTTGTGAAACGCTTTTCTGGAATATTTTTATAAAGATTGCCAGAAATATGGTAATAACCATTGGCAAAATGTACATAGCAATATTATTTATGATATCTTAGAAATCTTGTCAAAAACCTTGCAGAAATCTTACTGCAACTTTTAACAAAAGATACCTCGTAATATTTTATAAAATATTCATCAAATTTTGCTGGAAACCTCGTTGAAACCTTTTAGAAAAGGTATCTTGCAATATTTCGTAAAATGTTTCTAAAATCATGCACGAACCTTGCTGCAACCTTTCATCAAAGGTCTCTTGCGATATTTCGTAAAATGTTTCCCAAATCTTGCTAGGAACCTCACTGAAACCTTTCATGGAAGGTTTCTTGCAATATTTCATAAAATGTTTCTAAAATCTTCCAGGAACCTCGCTGCAATCATTCATAAAAAGTTTCTTGCAATATTCCATGTAAAGTTCCCCAAATCTTGCTGGAAAACTCGCTGAAACCTTTCGTGAAAGGTTTCTTGCAATATTTCATGAAATGTTTTTAGAATCTTGTAGAAACCTCGCTGCAACCTTTCGTGAAAGGTTTCTTGCAATATTTTATAAAATGTTTCTAAAATCTTGCAAAAAGCTCGCTGCAATCTTTCATAGAAAGTTCGATGCAATATTCCATCAAAATGTTGTCTAAATCTTGCTGGAAATCTCGCTGAAACATGTAATAAAAGTTTTCTTGCAATATTTTATGAAATGTTTTTAAAGTCTTATAGAAACCGCGCTGCAACCTTTCATGAAAGGTTTCTTGCAATATTTCATGAAATATTTCTAAAATCTTGCAGAAAACTTGCTGCAACCTTCCATGAAAGGTTCCTTGCAATATTCCATGAAATGTTTTCTAAATTTTGCTGAAAACCTCGCTGTAACATGTCGTGAAAGTTTTCGTCCAATATTTCATGAAATGTTTCTAAAATCTTGCAGAAACCTCGCTGCAACCTTTCGTGAAAGTTTTCTTGCAATATTTCATGAAATGTTTCTAAAATCTTACAGAAACCTCGCTGCAACCTTTTATGAAAGGTTTCTTGCAATATTTCATTAAATATTCCTAAAATCTTGCAGAAACCTCGCTGCAACCTTTTATGAAAGGTTCCTTGCAATATTCCATGAAATAATTTCTAAATCGTGCTGGAAACCTCGCTGCAACCTTTCGTGAAAGTTTTCTTGCAATATTTCATGAAATGTTTCTAAAATCTTACAGAAACTTCGCTGCAATCTTTCATGAAAGGTTTCTTGCGAAATTTCATGAAATATATTTTAAATCTTGCAAAAACCTTGCTGCAACCTTTCATGAAAGGTTCCTTGCAATATTCCATAAAATGTTTTCTAAATTTTGCTGGAAACCTCTATGCAACCTTTTATAAAAGGTTTCTTACAATATTTCATGAAATATTTCTAAAATCTTTCAGAAACCTCGCTGCAACCTTTCATGAAAGGTTTCTTGCAATATTCTATGAAATGTTTTCTAAATCTTGCTGGAAACCTCGCTGAAACATGTCATGAAAGTTTTCTTGCAATATTTCATGAATTGTTTCTAAAATCTTGCAGAAACCTCGCTGCAACCTTTCATGAAAGATTTCTTGCAATATTTCATGAAATGTTTTATAAAACCTTGCAGAAACCTCGCTGCAACCTTTCATGAAAGGTTTTTTGCAATATTGCTTGAATTATTTTCTGTAACCTTGTAGCAAGTTTGCAGCAATATCACACTGAAATGTTTCATGAAACCTCTTAGCAATGTTAAGACAAGATTGCTGCAAACTTGTGACAATATTTCAGCACAATATTTCAGTGAAAGTTTCACTGCAATATTTCATGCTGTGTGGGAATATCTATTGCGATCAACCTTTATTTTGAAGATACGCCGATTAATACTTGAGTAAATAACAAACAACTCAATTGTTACTCGGTCGGTATCAGGTTTTACTCCGGCCTGCTGTTAAACTTTTTTTTTATTATTTCAATAGTTTTTATTGCTTTTTTTTATTTATATTTTTTTTATTTTCTATTTTTTATTAATTTTAAAATCTATTTTTTCACAAGTTACTTAAAGTATGTTCATTTTTTTTATTAATATTATTAAATAAATTATTTCATATAGAAAATAATTTAAAATATTAATAAATAAATAATAGTGATGTTTACAATACTATAGTTCAATTTTGTCTTTATAAACATATTTTAATATACAATATATATTATAACATAAATAGTAATACCTCAGTTTTATTTATTAATTGTAATTTATTGTAAATTTTATAAACTAAATTATAAATAAATTAAACTATACTATTATAAAATAAACATCACTATTATAAAATAAACATCACTATTATTTATTTATCAATATTTGTAATTACTACCTATAAAAAATAATTTATTTTTAAAAAATTTCCACTGAATAAAACGAGCGTACTTGTGAAAAATTAAATTTTAAAATCATTAAAAAAATACAAAATCTAAAAAAAAATAAATATAAAAAGGAATAAAACATATTAAAACAATAAAAAAAAAATTTAAAAAAAAGTGACCCTAGCCGAGAGTTGAACACGCGTACTCCAAAGGGAAAGCGCGAAAGTTACGAACTAGACCAACGTTACTTCAAAAAATCTCTGGCGTAAAATCGTACATGCTCATCTGCCCCCCAGCTGTTTAAAATAATTAAATTTTAAGTTAAGAATTAATTATTGATAGTTATAAAGTTTAACAGATTATATTTATAATGTCTCTTCCCTCATAAAAAAAGAAAAGAAAAGAAAAAAAAGATTCACGCAACGAAAATACGTTTACGAAATTTGCGACATGAAATTGGATATAGATCAGCCGTGTTTGCTCGCGTCGCCACCCAAAAGAGGAGGCAACTTGAGTAAACAAAGGATATGAGATTGGGGAGTCATCGAAGTATACCACGCGAGTTATCAGTGAATGCCGTTCATGCTTTAGTTACTCTCCATACCATCTTTTTTAGTATAAGGTAATCCAATACTAATAGAGCTTCTCACGTCTGTCATATTTGTATCAATGTTTTATATGCTCGCATAGATGGCAGTTCGCATGCTCTATTAGCATGAATTTTCTCTCAGTGTAATAACTTCAGCAAAAAATAAAGAGAAAGCCTCATCTTGTATCAAAAAAAGCAAGTTTTTTTTATAAAAAAGAATTTATTTTATTGCTTCGTTTTCAAGAAAACCTTGAAAAACCGAATTGTTTACCGTAACCTTTATTCAAGTTTTTCAAAGTTTTTTTGTAAACGAAGCGATAAAATCGTTTCTTCCATATCAATGAAAATATTTTTTTTTATACAAGATGCGACTTTCCCTTAATTTTTTTACTAAAACTATTAGTTTTTGTAAAAATAACCAATTCTTTGATTAGAAAAGGACAGATATACACGGAAAAAGGTAAATACCATTAAAATCAATACTACACGTAGTATGTATTATTTCTGTGATAAAGTATTGAAAAAAAATGTAATAGTATAATTTTAATCAATACTATACTTCAAATTTTAACTACTAATGCTGGCATAACTATATTACGAATTGAGTGCATGAATTTCCGCTACGTAGTACCTATTTTTTCGGTACTAGGACTGATATTTCACCTATCCGATCCAGGGGTAAAATTTTGCAGAGAATATAATTGCTATATATAGAACTGATTTTCCCATACTAGAATTAAAAATTGATGATTCTAAAATCATTTTTATAATATATAACCCTTTTAAATTACTAATAATTAATTTTCAACTTAACAGGATGTCAGAGCTGTTAGAATCGATTTTTGCTTTTTTTATTTTGTTGACATCTTTTTAAATTCATTAATCAAACAAATATTCTAACGTATCCGCGCTATAGCTATGTTAGTACAATTATTTTTGTTAAAATAAAAAGTCATTTGAATTTATTTCTTTTATAAACTTGGATTGAAAGTTAGATCAAGCTTGACAAACCTAACCTCGAAATACTATACATCGTAAGTTTGTATATAACTTTTTATGTATAGCATCCCGGTGGATTTCATGAGTTGTCCGCACTCAAGCTTAATCTTACAAATTTCTTTATTGTAGCAAAAAAATTCATCTGCTTTTTCCCGTTTATAATAATCAACTAAAGTTTAAAATTAATAATTAGTAATTTGAAATTTTTACATATTATATGATCGATATTATATTTATTGATTGCTAAAAATTTTTATGCAATTTAATGGTTTTTACATTATGATAAATTAGCTGTATTGAAGTTTCATATTCGACAGCGCCGCAGTAAATATTGTATAGGTACTATGTTAGTAAAAGATAATTTAGTCCCGTAGTACGGAAAAATTCGGTACTATACCACACAATTCTTGGGACGAGTCGCGTTAAAAAATGTACTTATATAGGTCGTTTTAAAATATATACTGAGTATCAATTAAAAAACGACTGGTAATATTCTTTCTAGTACTGACTCAAATTAGTACATTCTTTTCAGGTATTTTCCTTTTTCCGTGTACTCGACCTCCTCTTAAAAATAAGACGCTAAAAGCTACTGTACACCTATTTTTAAAAGAGTTATGATTATTTGTGTGAAAATAGTACATTATTGACCAAGGATGCATATTGATCATTCTCGGCGAGTGCAAACTTTTGGGGCCGAGCGTAGCGAGGCCTCGAAAGTTGCACGAGCTAGGATGATCAATATGCATCCATGGTCTAATATACTATTTTTTTGTCCCGAGGCCGAGACATTTAAAGTTTTTTCGTAGGACGCAAAATGGTCGTTTTGCGGCCTAGGGCAAAAAAATGCCTTTTTCGTCCCAGGCCGCAAAATGACTATTTTGCGTTCTGCTGAAAAACTTTAAATTTCTCGGCCTCGCGACAAAAAAAATTAGTATATTATACAATAAATGCATATTGATCATCCTGGCTCGTGCAACTTTCGAGGCCTCGCAGCACTCGGCCCTAAAAGTTCGCACTTGCCGAGAATGATCAATATGCATCTTTGGTCAATAATATACTATTTTTGTCAACAGCCAATATCTTGAAAAGAATGCTTTAGAAAAAAAACTTTAGAGAAAGAAAAGTTGTGTTTTTTATTCAGGAATCTAATTTTCAAGTTTAAGAGGAGGTCACGTATCGCTGTCCTTTTCTAATCAAAGAAATGATTTTTTTACAAAAACTAATAAATGTATCAAAAAATGAAGAGAAAGCCGCATCTTGTATCAAAAAAAGCAATATTTTCTTTGGTAAGAAAAAATTAATTTTATTGCTTCGTTCTCAAGAAAACCTTGAAAAACCAAATTGTCCACCATAACCTTTATGATTTAAGTTTTTCAAGGTTTTCTTGAAAACGAAGCAATAAAATTAATTCTTTCTTATCAAAGAAAATATTGCTTTTATTACGAGATGCGGCTTTCTCTTCATTTTTTGCTAAAGTTGTTAGATCGTGTAAAAAACTCAATTTTTTGATTAGAAAAGGACAGAGATACGTGACCTCCTCTTAAATACGAATAAAAAATTTTTTTCCCATGTTTTCGTATAGGGCTAAAAAATTTTTTTTTTCTATTTCTAAAATTTTAGTCTAACGAAAAAATGGAAAATAAAATTATTTATTATTTGTATTTTAACTTCAAAATTAGTTTCTTTTCTAAAAAATCCAACTATTTTCACTGTGAAGTTTTTTTTCTAAAGTATCCTTTTCGTGATATCAGTTGTTGAAAAAAATGCATTTTTTGTAACAGAAATGAGCATAACTTTTTTAAAAATAGACTTACGGTAGCTTTCAATCTCTCATTTTGAAGTAAAGTATTGTAGCTTTTACCTCTTTTTTGAATTTTTAATCTACAATTTTTGAAAAAATGGTACAAATTTTAAAATTAACGAAAAAAAAAGGATCAAGCAAAGGACTATCGTCCTATTTCACTTGTGTCTAATATAGCTAAAATCTTGGAAAAGTTGATTCATGGTAGGGTGTGATTTTTTTACTAAGCTTAATATTTTGTCTGAGAAGAAGTTTGGTTTTATACAGAAGATGAGTTCTAAAGATACTCTAATCAATATTACAAACTTAATTTATAAGAGGTTTGACAGAAGTGAGCCTATTATATTGTCACCTTCCTTGATCTTACCAAAGCTTTTGATACAGTAGATCATATCATATTGCCAAAAAAATTGAAGAATTTAAGTATAAAAGGAAAGGCTTTGAAATTATTCAATAGTTATTTAACTGACATAAAACAGAGAATAAAAATTAAGGAAACAGTGAGTAATTTTAAGACAGTTAGATCTAGTGTCCCACAGGGCACTGTGCAACACCAAACCTATCTGCAGTTTCTAGGTCCGCTTCTGTTCATAGTTTATGTTAATGATTTGTTGATAATTATGAACAATGATTTGATTGTATCGTATGTATTAGAGCCACCTGGCTCTCAATTAATAAACTAGCATTAAATATAACAAAAACTGTATATATTGCCTTTGGTAACTACTGTGATTCAGTACCTGAACAATTAGATGTAAGAATATTTGATAAGAAAATAGATAGAGTAGATAGCTATAAATATTATGGTATTATTGTAGACTATAGGCTAAAGTGGAAAAAACACATTGAATATTTGTTTAACAAAATTAAATATCTGGTTTTTGTACTGTATGAACTATCTAAAATTATAGAGTGTAAAGCAGCTAATGGCCTTTCTGCCGGATATAAATAATTCTCAACCCAATTTAAAAGTCGACGTTTCGGACATTTTATTAAAACTTATGTCCCTCATCAGGAGCACTACAATAAACAAATTAACAAAATTATATAATATAACCATCTTATCAAAAAACACAACTACAGTATTCGCAAATAAGTATAAGAAAGAAAACCAGCATACAAACTTACAATTACTTGTCACTAAGTACAACTTTAGATCGTCAATGCTATATAAAAGGTTTCACAACTTATTTATATATTCGCTAGAATTTACAACCGTCAAAATATAACGCAAACACAGAGAGAGAGAGAAGGTAGAACGCAAAATTCGAAATACAAAATACCAAAGTTTAAACATATACAAAGAAAACAACGTATATAAAAATTACTTCGCATTAATTATAATAGAATTTCATGTTTTTTTAATCTAGATTTGTATTCATCATCAAGCAGATTAATCTCAAACTGTTTATTTAGATAATGTTTCTCGTAATGTATATGAACCGCTTCAGAGAACAATCTTTTTTCTTTATTAATATCAATATCTACAATTTTTATATTCTCAAAATCTATAATATGTTTATTATTAATGGCATGTGAATAGAGAGACGAGTTATCATCCTTTTTATTGTATTTACTTACATGTTCTTTAAGTCTAATACCTAATCGTCTACCAGTTTGACCTATATACGCAGAGCTAAAATTTTTACAGTTTATTTTATAAACAACATTAGCATAATCAAGTTTCCTACTAGAGTCTTTACCTAATTTAATGATGTTATTAAATTTATTAATCATAGTATAAATTACATTAGTATTGTATTTATTAAAAAAATTTTTTATAACTCTCTCAAATTCACTAACAAATGGCAAACATATAATTGGTAAATTAATATTATTATTGATATTATTATTCTGAAAAGTTAGATTATTTATCATATTTAATCTAATTTTAATATGTTTGTTTATTATCTTTGGAGGATACTGGTTTTCAATAAGTATTTTTCTAATATAACATAAATTTTGTATATGGAAGCTCTCGTGTGACAATTTAATAGCTTTGTCTACCAATGAATATATAATAGCAGTTTTATTCTTAAACGGATGATGAGAATTAAAATTTAGATAACGTCCCGAAGCCGTAGGCTTTTGAAACCAATTTGTAATTACTTTCTGATATTCATTAACAATGATCTTTAAATCCAAAAAACTAATACTATTATTGTTTGGACGTTCCACCGTAAATTGTAAATAATTATTAAATGAATTAAACACATTCAGTGTAAATTCAATTCTATCTTTTGGAATACATAATAAAATATCATCCACATATCTATAATAAAAAATAGGTTTAAAACCAAGATTTTTTAGCGATTCTATTTCTAAATCTTCCATAACAATATCAGATAAAACCGGGCTGATAGGATTACCCATAGCAAGCCCAAATATTTGTTTATAAAACTTACCATTAAATTGGAAAAAATTGTTATTAAATATAAATTTTATAACCTCCAAAAACTCACCACAATTCATATTAATTACATTACGAATCTGAAACCATCTTCTCTCTATCGCATTACAAACTAATTCAACAGGAACATTAGTAAACAAGCTAATCACATCCAAACTAATAATCTCATAATCCAACGGGATCTCTATATTATCAATCAATTCCTTTAATTTCTCACTATTATCAATATAAGAGGAAGGAACTCTTAAATTGTCCTTAAGAAACCTAGCAAAAAACTTCGAGATAAAATACGTTGGCGAGTTTACTGTTGAGATTATAGGTCTTGCTGGAAATTCTTTTTTATGAACCTTAATTAGGCCATAAGCCTTTGAGATGTTATATTTTTGTCTAATCGACGGAAGGGTCGTACCATCACCCATAAAATTCATTTGGTTCAGATTTTTAATCAACAACGAAGCACTTCCTTCAAGTTAGACAAGGGGTTCTTATGCACCTCTTTATAATAATTCGCGTCAGAAAATAAAACTTCAACTTTTTTTATGTAAACGGATCTATCAATCAAAAATTATGAAATTAATCTAATATAATTATAATCTATAAGTTATCTAAAATTATGTTACAAGATATTTTGAAGATTATATATTATGCTTTTTTCATTCTGTGATATTATGGTAATATAGTCTGGGATGGTGCATATAATTGTGTGATTGGTTTGGTTCATAACGTACAAAATAAATTGTTTTGGAGATGCCTTCACTACATTTAGTTATCCTTTAAATTTAAAGCAGATCTTTGCTTTTGAGTCTTTAAGAGGTGATAGAGTATATCTGTCCTTTTCTAATCAAAAAATTGATTTTTTTTATTAAACTAATAATTATAGCAGAAAGTAAGGAGATAGCCCCATCTTGTATCATAAAAAGCAATATTTTCTTTGATGAGAAAAAATTATTTTTATCGATTTGTTTTGAAGAAAACCTTGGAAAACTTAAAACATGGAGGTTAGGTTAGGAGGTTAGGTTTTTCAAAGTTTTCTTAAAAACGAATCGATAAAAATAATTTTTTCTCATAAAAGAAAATATTGCTTTTTATTATATGAGATGGGACTTTATTCTTATTTTTTGCTACATTTATTAAGTTTTGCAGGAAAATGAATTTTTTGGTTAGAAAAGGATGAAGATATACGACCTGCTCTTAAGGGGTGTCCTCATACCGGCACAGAGATCTACCTCATCTATATTTGAATAATGCATTTGAATAAAAATTTAACTATTTTTGACTAAAATTCATAGAAGAGGCACATTCTTAACATTCTAAAGAATTTACTGCAACGTTAAAAGACAGAATAAAAGTTAAAATGAAGACAAAAACTGCATAATACGATTATTCATAACTACATTTAAAAGTTAATCGTATTAAGCAGTTTTCGCCTTTATTTTTACCCTTATATTGTCTTTTAACGTTGCAATAAATTCTTTGGCATGTTAAGAATGTGCCTCTCCTACGAATTTCAGTCATGAATAGTTAAATTTTTATTAAAATTCATAATTTAAATGTAGATAAGGTAGAACTCTATGTCGGTATGAGGATTCCCCTTAAGTTATATCACTATAAAGTTCTTGGCTCTAATTTTAAAAATAGTAAAAGTATTTTTAGCTATAAGAGCAAAGTATTGCCAAAAAGGTATGAAAAAGTTAGTGATAAGATAAGTTATGTCAACGAATATAGACGCTTATAGAAGCGTACTTTTAAATGGGAAATTCCTGCCAAAAATGAGTTAGTTCTGTTACCCAGCTACTTGGGGGCGTCACCAGATCCCATGTATTTTTATATCTATATGAGGGTTCGGTCTCGATGGCCGACAAAGACGGTTGTGAAAAAGAGAGGCTCTAGTTTCTTTGAGTCAAATTATTTTTGATACATGACATAAGTGCATTGTTGCGTGTATCGCGCTGAGAGCCGTCTTTTTTCCGTTTTTTTAGAAACGGAGTGGTGCCACATCACACCTCAATAATCTAGTTGTCTTCTATTAAAGGCCCCCGTTTATCGGGCGGCGATAATTCAAGATGGCGGACTCTTTCGATGAGTCGGCTATTTTAAATACAGAAAGTTTAACCAACGACGATAAAATGGACACAGTAACACAGTATACTAACCCAAAAAGAAAATTAGACGAAAATGAAATATCTAACAATGCCAAAAAATTCAATAAAAATTCTGATTTTTCAACTAATAAAATTGGCTTATCTCAATCCTACAACGACGATTCTTCTAATGCTACTTTAAAGCCAAATGTTCAACACGATTTTTTTAAAGGAAATAATAAAGGCCCATATGGAGTATGGATTAAGAAAAGTAAATTCGACGACAAAAATTGGAGTGCGCATAAAATTGGCAGCATTTTATTTAAAAAATTTGGTGATATTATCGACATTAAAAGAAGAAACCGTTTCAAGGCTGAAATTTTCAAAAATAGAAAGGAAGCTAATAAGCTGCTATCAGACAAAAGTATCAACAAACATAACATCGAAGCCTTTCTACCTGGCTATAGAAAACAAAGAAATGGTATCGTTAAATTTATACCATGCGATATTTCCGAAGATGAGATATTATCAGGCATACAATCAGAACATGAAGTCATGAATATAAGAAGACTAAATAGAAGATACAAAATGGCAAAAGAAGGAGAAAGAAAATGGATACCTAGCCAGTCTATTCTGATTACTTTTTCGGGACAAGACTTACCTAATCTGATATCGATCTTCTATGTTAAAACTAAAGTTGAACCCTATGTTGCGAGACCTATGCAATGTTACAGATGTTATAGATTCGGTCATACAGCTAAAACCTGTAAAGGCAAAGAAATGTGTTCGACATGTGGTGAAGAAAAACATGAAGAAAAATGTAAGAAAGAGGTACCTTCATGCATCAATTGCGGTGGCCCTCACAAAAGTTATTTTACTACGTGTCCTGTCTATAAAGAATATTCAAAAATCAATGTCATAATGGCCTATGACAACATCTCATTTATTGAAGCAAGAAAGAGCCTAGCAAAAAGTCAAGATAGTAAGGATATTTCAAAAAAAAAACAAAAGAGAACTTTCCTAACCTTAAAAATCAGACATCAAGCAAAAAGTTTAGTAATATAGTAAAAGATAAAGGCAATGTCTCTGTGCAAACCTCTATAACATCTGAAAATGCTGATAGCATAACTTCTATGGATTCTACGAACTGTTCTGATTTAACTCAAGTAAAGAAGAACTCAATGAACTATAATACTACTCATCTTCCTTAAAGCAAAACATCTACCAAAAAGGATTCCGGTATATCGTCAGAAGACTTAAAAACTAATAAAAAAGAAAATAGACTAACCAATATTACTAATAATTTAGCTGCTAGAATACAATCGGTAAAGAAATATACGACTCCAGCTTTGTATATTCGTGATGTTAAAAAAGATCCTCTTGAAAAACTGAAGTCGATTAAAAGAAGGAGATAACTTATTTAGTAAATTGTTATGTAAAAGAAATTTATTTGTTAATTTTAATAGATTAAATCTTATATTTTTTAATTAATTTTTATAATGACAAGTCAATTAAGAATAATACAATGAAATGAGAGAAGCTTAAAAAACAAACTGGACTTGTATAATCATTATAACGATTGTGATATTATTGTAGAAACTTGGTTGAAACCTAAAGACATTTTTTCTTTAAAATTGTTAGATATGATAGAGAATCTGATCAGAATGGGGGAGGTATTGCATTCCTTGTCAGAAACAATTTGATTTTTTCAAGAATGGACTTTAACCTAGCATGCGACAATATAGAATTTTTATCCATCTTTGTTTCTGCAAATTTTGGTGACATCCTTATTACGGGATGTTACAGACCGCCTGTGGATAGCGGCGACCTATCCGGCGTGGAGGTTAGAAACCTTACTAGGGAAATTTATAAATATGATAAATTTATTTTATTAGGGGATCTTAATTCTCACCATCTCTTTTGGGGTAGCAATGGATGTTGCCCTAACGGTATTACTCTACACGGAGAGAAAAATCATGTTATTTTCCTATGATAAATTCAACACGTTAAAATTAAATGATTCTTCATGTAAGGTTCTCATGAAATCAACTTAATTTAACCAGAATAGATCCTAACTGAAAACGCTATAGGCGCCATGATATTATCCTTTGGACAGCAGCTATAATTACTAAGAGCGCCAAGTGAATATAACCAGTTAGTCGATCCTGTGATATTGACTTACCGCTCACGGGATTTTCACGTGGCACTCAAGTAAATTCAATGGTGGCGTGACCAACCGAGTAGCGCGTGCTTTGCGTGGTAGTGGGGAGAAAGAGCGAGAGTAACCAAAATACAATCTTGTTACGATGGTAAAATAGCAATTTTTTAAATAAATTAATGAGTGTTAAGACGAAGTTGTCCGCCTTCTAATAATATTTCCAATCCTAACTTATGAATAAACGATGCGTTTAATCAAGTTTTTTTGCTACAAAGAAAAAATTTGTAAGATTAAACTCTAGTGCGGACAACTCAAGAAATTCACCAAAATATTATACATACAAAGTTATAATAAAAACTTTCAATATATCGTATTTTAAGGTTAGGTTTGTTGAGTTTGATGTCTAATTTCCAATCCAAGCTCATAAAAAAATAACAAGTCCAAATGATTTTTTATTTTAACAAAAATTATTGTATTAATATAGCTTTAGTGCGGACAAGTCATTATATTTATTTAATTTAAGAGCAGGCCGGATTCGCTGTCCTTGTCTAATTGAGATTTTCGTTATTTACTCAAGTATTAATCGGTGTATCTGCAAATTGAAGGTTAAGCGCAATAGATATTATTATTACAAATATGTATGCACAAGAAAACAAAAATCTACCGATTTGTTTTTGAGAAAAGTAAGGAACGCGAAAATATTATAAACATAAACTTTCACCTCGGCGTTCTTTACTTTTCTCAAAAACAAAGCGGTAGAATTTTTTTTTCTTGTGCATAAATGTTTATTATAATAATATCTATTGCGCTTAACCTTTAATTTGAAGATGCACTGATTAAGAGCAGGCCGGATTCGATGTCCTTGTCTAATTGGCTTTTTTGTTATTTACTCAAGTAATAATCGGTGTATCTGCAAATTGAAGGTTAAGCGCAATAGATATTATTATTTGAAATATTTATGCACAAGAAAAAAAAAAATCTATCGCTTTGTTTTTGAGAAAAGTAAGGAACGCGAAAATATTATAAACATAATCTTTTACTTCGGCGTTCCTTACTTTTCTCAAAAACAAATCGGTAGATTTTTTTTTTCTTGTGCATAGATATTCATAATAATAATATCTATTGCGATCAACCTTTATTTTGAAGATACACCGATTAATACTTGAGTAAATAACAAACAACTCAATTGTTACTCGGTCGGTATCAGGTTCTACTCCGGCCTGCCGTTAATAGTTGAGTAAATAACAAAAAACTCAATTGCTACTCGGTCGGTATCAGGTTCTACTCCGGCCTGTTGTTAAGAATTTAAAAAGATATTGATAAAATAAAAAAAGCAAAACTCGATTGCTGCAGCTCCGACATGCCGTTAAATTATTAATATTACCTTCGAAACTATTAGAAATAAATTTTAAACTCAAAATTTAATTATTTTAAACAACTGGGCGACAGATAAGCATGTATCATTTCGCACCAAACATATCTCAAAGCAGGTTTAGCCTAGTGCGTAACGTTCGTGCTTTTCTTTTTGGGTGCGCGAGTTTAACTCTCGGTCAAGACAGCTTTTTCTATTATTTTAATATTTTTTATTAACTATTTTATTTATATTTTCTTTTTTCTAATATTAAAATCTAATTAAATATGCTTATTTTTTTAATTAATATTTTTTTAAAATAAATTATTTCTTATACGTAATAATTAAAAATATTAATAAATCAATAACAATTATATTTATAATACTTCAGTTAAATTTTGTCTTCATAAATATATATGTGCATGTATTAATGTATAATATAAACTATAACATAAATGAATTAACACTATAGACTAATTTATTTATTATGTCAATTTTATAAATTACATTATGAATAAATTAAATTATAGTATTATAAATCACTATTATTTATTTATTAACTATTTGAATTATTATGTATAAGAAATAATTTATTTAAAAAAAAATATTAATTAAAAAAATGAGCATACTATATTTGATTTTCATATTAGAAAAAAGAAAATATAAATTAAATAATTAATAAAAAATATTAAAATAATAAAAAAAGTGGTCTTGACCGAGAGTTGAACTCGCACACCCAAAAAGAAAAGCACGAACGTTACGCACTAGGCTAAACCTGTTTTGAGATATGTTTGGGGCGAATACATACATGTTTATCAGCCCCCCAGTTGTTTAAAATAATTAAATTTTGAGTTTAAAATTTATTCCTAATAGTTTTAAAGGTAATATTGATAATTTAATATTTATTAATTTTTTAAAAATATATATATTGCTGTTTTACCATCATAATATTGTATTTTGGTTACTCTCTCTCTCTTCACTACCTGCAAAGCACGCGCTACTCGGTTGGTCACGCCACCATTGAATTCACTTGAGTGCCACGTAAAAATCCCGTGAGTTGCAAGTAATTTTAGCATGATGCATCGCCACGTTCATTCTCCTGGCAGCCCACGTAATTTTAAGTTGACCATCAAGAAAAAATAACATCTTTTGTATCTGATTTTAACGCCAGGCCGGAGTAGAACCTGATACCGACCGAGTAACAATTGAGTTGTTTGTTATTTACTCAAGTATTAAACGGTGTATCTTCAAAATAAAGGTTGATCGCAATAGATATTATTATTATGAATATCTATGCACAAGAAAAAAAAAATCTACCGATTTGTTTTTGAGAAAAGTAAGGAACGCCGAAGTAAAAGATTATGTTTATAATATTTTCGCGTTCCTTACTTTTCTTAAAAACAAAGCGATAGATTTTTTTTTTCTTGTGCATAAATATTTGTAATAATAATATCTATTGCGCTTAACCTTCAATTCGCAGATACACCGATTAATACTTGAGTAAATAACAAAAATGCTAATTAGACAAGGACAGCGAATCCGGCCTGCTCTTAAGATGGATACCAATCATCTATTAAAAACATGAGTATCATCAAAAAATCACTTATTTCTTCGATAATATTCGGTGAAGAAATATCATGTAATAATCACTTGAAATTTCATGGAATAATAACATGATTTTTCTCTCCGTATAATGAATGATTTGGATCTAAAAGAAATTTTTTTAAATGTGAGAAATTCGTGTTTTGTAATATTAATGCTTATGATAGTAACGTTGTTAGTGAAATGCAAAAAATATATTCTGAAATAAAAGCGCGCAAATGTTAACGTCAATAGAGGCAATTGTATCAATTGTTTAAAAAATTTTTACAATAGTTTTTATGAACTTGTTAAAATATATTTTGGAATACTTTTTATTTTGAGCAAACATTAAAATTTATCGAAAATTCAATTAAATGATGAATAATCGAATACGCCATTAAATTTTACGTGAATTTTTTTCTTTGAAAGCGTTGCTACTCAGATGGATTACGTTATATGACAAATGCTTTTTCTTTAAAAAAGGAAAGCGAATAATCATTATATTAAAAGGTTAGCCAAATCTTCGGATCCAAATCAGACATTTATTGACCTATTTGGTTGTAATGAGGATAATATTGACATATTTACGGATGGATCTAAAAAGGTCGAAGATTACTCCTCGGCGGTGGGTTTTGCCGCATGGAGTGATAATACATTGTTTAATATTTCTTATAAATTGCCTGACATAGCTTCAATTTATACGGCTGAAGCCTATGCTATACTTACGACGCTTTCTAACATTGAAAAATAGCTTTTGTTTAATACAAATACAACTAAAAAATTTAGAATATTTAGCGATTCTTTGAGTAATTTACTTGCATTAAATGTTGATAAAGGTTTAGACAGGGGATCGATACTTACCTCCAAGATTAGACACAAACTATATGAGATCAATAAAAATTGAACAAACTTAGATGTGGTGTCGTTTTGGATACCCGCACACAAGAATATCATAAATAATAAAAGAGCCGATATATTGGCCAAGGATGCTGCTTCAAACAGCCCCTTGGCAGATGTAGATATTCAACACTCTGATTTGACTCAAAAGTACAAAAAACATTGTGACAATGATAATTTTTAGATAAAAGATGTAGTATCTGATAAGTTTATAGTTATATGTTTATTGTTTATATATATATTAGTATATATTTAATATTAACGAACACGTTCTGATTGATTAGAACTAATTTGCTTTATTTAATATGGACTATATTATAATTTAGATTATTTTCATTTTTCATCTTTATTTATATACCTCAGGGCTTATAATTATTATAAGACGGGCCTAACGACCCCGAGGCACCCTAGTTACTATGTATTAAATTGACTGTAGTGATACATTCACTAACTAATTTGTATCTGTGCACTCAAACTTATTTTATACTTCGAATGTAATATACTTATGTACTGAATTAAAGCGTTATAGCTGTACATTTTTGTCATAGACATAGAAAGAGTAGACTGCGTCTGCTATACAAAGTTTTTTAGCTCATTGCGAGAACGTAACGTCAACCTAACGTCAGTGCTATCTCTCTCTAAATGGGCACAGCCATGCACTCCATTTAGAGAGAGATAGCACTGACGTTAGATTCTCGCAATGAGCTGAAAAACTTTGTATAGCAGACGCAGTCTATCCTTTCTATGTCTATGATTTTTGTAATGATTGCTAAATTAAAATTTTATAACAATAATAATAGGCGATAGTATACCTCAGGGCTTATAATTATTATAAGACGGGCCTAACGACCCCGAGGCACCCTAGTTACTATGTATTAAATTGACTATAGTGATATGTTCACTAACTATTTTGTATTTGCGCGCTCAATTTTATTTTATACGTCGAATGTAATATACTCATGTATTGACTTAAAGCGTTATGGCTGTATATCTTTGTAATAATTACCAAATAAAAATCTTATAATAATAATTTATGTCTATATATATCATATATATAGCATTTTTCATATGTATAGATATACAAACAATGTTTAACGGTAGGCCGGAGTAGAACCTGATACCGACCGAGTAACAATTGAGTTATTTGTTATTTACTCAAATTTTAATCGGTGTATCTTCAAATTAAAGGTCGAGCGCAATAGATATTATTATTATGAACATCTATGCACAAGAAGAAAAATATCTACTGGTTTGTTTTTGAGAAAAGTAAGTAACGCGAAAATATTATAAACATAAACTTTTACTTTGGCGTTACTTACTTTTCTCAAAAACAAACCGGTAGATATTTTTTTTCTTGTGCATAGATGTTCATAATAATAATATCTATTGCGGTCGACCTTTAATTTGAAGATACACCGATTAAAACTTGAGTAAATAACAAAAATGCCAGTTAGACAAGGACAGCGAATCCGGCCTGCTCTTAAGTGTTACCAAAGCTTTCAGAAAAAAATGTAACGCGGAAGAATCCTTCTATAAGCGTCTATCTTTTTTGGTTATGTTAAGAGTAGGCCGGAGTAGTTTTGATTACTGACCGAGAAGTGAAAATGTGATTTTATCATAAATAAAATAATAATTATTCTGTTTTCAAATGAAATTGTTATCGAGCGCAGTTTTTTATACATACATGATTGTATAATAAATGTTTTTTTTTATAAAATTCAATATATTTCAAACAAAAGGTAAGTAACCGTACTTAGAGTTTAATAAACAGCTGTAGTATAAAATTTTTAATTTTTTAAAAATTTTCTTCTGTTATTTTTGGCGAGCGCAATAGAGAAATAAATTTCGTGAATGTATTTAAAATTTTGATGCATTCCGTTATGTGTAGTAGGAGAATATTAAACAACGGATTTTCGATTCTCGGTCGGTATTGAATCAGCTCCGGCCTGCTTTTTCATCATTTATATAAGCACCATTGACTATAACACTAAAAAAATGGCAGCCCCTGCAAGATAAATTTTATAATAAGAACCGAATACTCTCTATCTGGAATAATATCTACTGAAAATCTAAAATATAACCTATATTTTTTGGTAGGTCACATATTATTCAAAAATTACATGATTAAATCAATTTGTTCTTATGATAAACTTCAACTATTATACTAGCATCTAGCGAGGGCTGCCATTTTTTTCGTGTTACAGCTAATGGTGTTTACATAAATTATGAAAAACGCTATTAGACAAAGACATAGTTCGGCCTCTTCTTAATGCTATTAAATGTTTTAACTTGATGCCAAATAATTTGTAGGTTATCTCTATGAATAGTTCTAGTAAAAAAAGGAAGATTAAAGAATGGATTGTGAAAAATATTCAAAGTGTGAGGGTGTGTTTTGGCAGAGATAAGTAGAGATCGCCAATGAACATAGGCCAGAGCGTGCCCGTTAAAATTCAATAAAAACTACTGCCACCATAAAGACAAATGCCTGAGCTATACGCGCAAAGCCTCTCCACGTCTACACGCCCGTAGAGAAGCAAGCGAGAGATGAGGAGACAAACACACGAGACACGCAACTTCCAGCAGAGATAAGTAGGAATCGCCAATGAGTATAGGCAAGAGCGTGCCCGTTAAAATACAATGTGAACTACTGCCGCCACATGGACAAATGCCCGAACTATACGCGCAAAGCCTTCCACGTCTACACGCGCGTAGAGAAGCAAGCGAGATGGGAGGAGACAAACACGCGAAACACGCGGCTTCCAGTGGCGTAGGTAAACTTACGGCAAACCCGCTTTAGCTTGTTTTCGCCGTGATACTTCATAGCTTTATTTCAATGCGATTAACCCTCCCGAAAATTTGTTGATTAATAACATATTTTTATTTAAAACAGATACATATTTTAATAATAAAAATCATTAAAGTAAAAAAAAAAATAAATAATAATAAATAAAATCTTTTGGGGGGCGATGAACTTATGTAACTTTTTACCCTCTTCAACAAACGAATGCGGTGGCTGTGGTCACTAAGTTTTTACGCACTTCGCTCTCTACTTTTGCCAAGTTCAAACCCGATGAACCACCTATTTTTTTTTTTTTTTTTTTTTTTTTCAAATATTATATATTTTTGTAATCAATTTTCATAGCGGAAAAAATAAAATTAAAAATTTATTCAACACATTAAATTCTATTTTATTTCAAAAATATAAAAAAATATATTTACAGATAGAGATAGAAAAAAGTTTTAATGTCAATATTACATAGCTATATAACTTATATTAATATGAAATAAAAACTAGTTCTGTAATTTTTTCTTACTAAATATAAAAGATATCAAAGATTGAAAAAAAAAATATTTTAAATTATAGTTGTTTTTTCATTCTCACTCAATTGCAAATAATAAAACCTTTTTTGTTCCTTAAAAAAAGGACTTTTTCTAAATTTATATAAATTTATGACATTTTTAACTAATTTAATAAAAATAGAAAATAAATATAAATAATTCTAATTTTATTTTAGATAAGTAAAATAATAAATTTACCTGAAAAAATAAATAATTTTACGAATTTAAACTTCATTAAAGCGCATTTTAAATAAAAATTACATTGAATATCATCATTTTTAAAAATTGGACTTTTTCTTCTTTCTTTTATTAAATATATTTTTATAATATTATCAATTATTATTTCCAAAACAAAAAAATTGATAATTCTCTACGAACGGAATAATTTTCAGTTCTTATTAAACAAAATTTTGACTAAACTTTGAATGGTTGAATTATTTTTGTCCGTTAAAAAGTGACATTTTCTAAAGTTATATAGGGGCATGATAACATTTTTCTTAATTATTTCTTTAAACAATAACATTTTATTTTAACAGTTACAAAATTTAAAAGATGAAAAACCTCAATTTTTCAAAAATTACATAAACATAAAATTTAAGTTACACAGAGATTAATTATTTAAGAAAAATTGAAAATTCATTCAGAAAAATGACTAATTTGCATCTTATCTGACTGCTCGTTCTGTTAATTACTTTTTTTGTAATAAAATTACTTTAAAAAATTTAAGATGTCATGCAAATTAGTATTTTAATAATAAAGAGCTCAACGGTTCTTCAAGCTGAAATTATATGAATTTTAAATAAACAAACAATACTGATTTTATTAATTAGCAGTTTATTGAGACCCAAAGTGATCATACTTTAAACGAGATCATCTTAAAGAAATCGGCAAGGCTATTTGAAAATTTACACTAATAACATATAAAATAAAAACCCATTTAAAGTTTGAAAAGATTATCCGCCTTTTTAATAAACAACAAATTATAACTGATAGAGAAGCTATCTGACTATTAACGAAATGTATATGATTTTTAAATCTTTGAAACTTTATGAGAAAAATATTGAGAATGACAGATAAAGGGAAACATCTTTTCCAATTAAAAAATATTAAAGAATTATGTATCTTAAAAAATCAATTTCAAATTGTTTATTGTATGTTTAAAAGGTTTATTATGGTTATGTAAATTAAATATTTTTATGATATTTTTTATTGATTTAACTCTCACTTAATTGCGAATAATAAAACCTTTATTTTCATTAAAAAAAGAACCTTTTCTAAATTTATATAAATGTATGACATTTTTAATTTATTTAATAAAAAAATAAAATAAATATGAATAAATCTAATTTCAAATTGGAAAAGTAAAAAGGAACTTTTCTAAATTTATTCAAGAGGTCACGTATTTGTGTCTTTTTCTAATCAAATAATTAATTTTTAGCAAAAACTAATAATTTTAACAAAATATAAAGAGAAAACCGTATCTGGTAGCAGGAAAAGCAAAATTTCGTTCAATAAGAAAAAATTAATTTCATGGCTTCGATTTCAAGATGACCTTGAAAAACCAAATTAGTTACCCTAACCTCTGTGTTCTAAGTTTTTCAAGGTTTTCTTGGAAACAAAACGATAAAATTAATTCCTTCTCATTAATGAAGATATTGCTTTTTTTATACAAAATGCGGCTTTCTCTTCATTTTTTGCTAAAATTATTAGTTTTCGTAATAAAATCAATTCTCTAATTAGAAAAGGGCAGATATACTCGACCTGCTTTTAACGGCATGTCGGAGCTGCAGCAATCGAGTTTTGATTTTTTTTTTATTTTATCGATATTTTTTTAAATTCTTAAATTAAACAAATATAATGACTTGTCCGCACTAAAGTTATATTAGTACAATAATTTTTGTTAAAATAAAAAATCATTTGGACTTGTTATTTTTTTATGAGCTTGGATTGGAAATTAGATATCAAACTCGACAAACCTAACCTTAAAATACGATATATTGAAAGTTTTTATTATAACTTTGTGTGTATAATATTTTGGTGGTTTTCTTGAGTTGTCCGCACTAGAGTTTAATCTTACAAATTTTTTCTTTATAGCAAAAAAACTCAATTAAACGCATCGTTTATTCATAAGTTAAGATTGGAAATATTATTAGAAGGCGGACAGCTTCGTCATGCTCTTAAATGTATGACATTTTCAACTCATTTAATAAAAATAGAAAATAAATATGAATAAATCTAATTTCATTTGAAAAAAGTAAAATAATAAATGTATCTGAAAAAATAAATAATTTTACGAATTTAAACTTCATAAAGCGCATTTTAAATATAAATTACATTTGTTACGTATTTTATTTTATTATTAAGCATTTAATATATAATTAAATTATAAAAAGGCGAGAAAGCGTCCGCGGCATGGATTGAACCCTGGGGGGTTATTCACTAACTTTTTAACGATAACGATTGACTTAACGTTTCGACGTCGAAAAGCGTTAAGGACTCTACTTTCTCAAGTAATCAATAAACACATATGAAAAAATGTTTTAGCTTCCCAGGCGGAAATCACATTCTGAAATAAAAAATGATAAAAAATAATAACTGATATTAACAATTTAAAATGTCTAGATTTTGGACTGTAATAAAAGTTTGAAATAGTTATTATTTTTTATTAGCTTTTTCAATTTGGAAATCATACGCATAAACCAAACCTAAAATAAAAGTTATTATTAGTTATTATTTTTTATTACTTTCTTATGAAACAATAGCTATTATTAGTTTTTATTTTTTATTATTTTTTATTAGCTTTTTCAATTTGAAAACCATACGCTAAACCAAACCTAGAATAAAAATTATTATTAGTTTTTATTTTTTATTATTTTTTATCAGCTTCTGATTGGCTCATTTGGATTTTATTCGGTGCTTTACCAAGCCTAAAAGGGCTTCTACCTAGAAAATATCTAAATCATCTTGCAATGTTTATCTCAGCTTTAAATACTCTTCTACAAGATAGCATATCACCACATGAACTGAAGATTTCAAAAATTTTATTAATAGAATTTGTTTTTTATTTTGGTATATTTTTCGGAGATAAGTATATGTACTACAATGTACATTCACTGTTACATTTAACTGATACTGTCGTGAATTGGGGACCACTATGGGCAATCAATACTTTTCCCTTCGAAAGCCATAATAAAAATTTACTTGAAATGAAGAAAAGTAATTACCACATCGCTAAAGAAATAGTTATTAGACTATTAACTTATCAACAAATTCCACAATTAGAAACGGAAAGCTTTATTTCTCAAGAAACGAAAGATTTTGTTGATCAACTGAACAGTAAAAGATTAAAGAAAGTAGTAAAAATAGGTGATTGTACACTAGTAGGATGTGCAAAACGTCACATTCTAACCAAAAAAGAAATTTCGTGCCTTCGTTTCTTTATAAATATTAATAAAATTACTGAATGTAAAAAATACAATAAAATTATATATCAAAGTTGTAGATACACATCTTGTTATTATTCAAAAGGGAAAAAAACTAATGATTCTATTTTTCAAACGAAAGATAGTAGATTCGGAATCATTAGTTCTATATATTTGATTAAATACGACGATAACTGTGATGTTTATATTTTCTTTAAATTATTAAAACTTGTACCGGTTTCATTTGTTAATGACACTGATGTAAAAGAAGTCATAAATTTAAAAAAATGTTCACTCTTTCATGGCGAAATTCAATGTCTTAAGTATACCATGCTACACCGGCCTTGTATAATAACAAAATGTAATAATGATTATTATTTAAGCTCAATTTTTAAAGGTGCTCTTGGTCGCTGCATTAATTAAGATTTGATAAGTAAATCATATTATATGTTAGCGTTGACATTGTAAATACAAAATAAAACTTCTTTTATAATTGTAAAATAAGACTTATATTTTTATATAAAAGTTTTTATGTAAAAATAAAAATAAAAATTCTTTTTGAATCAATTATATCCTTACCTATCTACTTACTTTCAATAATCAAAAACAATTTTTAACAATTTTTAAAATCTAATGAAAAAAAAATTATAACTTTTTTTTATCGTTTCCTTCAAGTGAACACCTTTAAAATTCAAAAAATTAATAAAAAAATTAATAAAAATTACTAAAAAATAATATTAATAACTTTTATTTAACGTTGGCTTTATATGTGTGTATACCTTCCATACTAAAAAAGATAAAAAAAAATAATAACCGATAATAACTTTTATTCAACGTTTGCTTTATATGTATACCTTCCATACCGAAAAAGATGATAAAAAATAATAACTAATAATAACTTCTATTAACTTTTATAAATAGAAAATAATTATTAGTAACTCTTAGATTAAAAAAGAAAAAAAAAATAATAACCGATAATAATTTTTACTTACGGTTTACTTTATGCATATACTTACGATGCTGAAAAAGATAATAAAAAATAATAACTGATAATAACTTTTATAAACTGTTATAAATGTGAAATAATTATTAATAACTATTATAAACAGTTATTACAGTCCAAAATCTACACTTTTATAACAAATGATAAAAAATAATAACTTTTTTTAAAAATTATTTTTCGTTATATATAATTATTATTAGTTATTAACGGCAGATTATTTCCGCTTGGGTTATTATTAAATCTTTTACAACAGACATTTACAAAATAAATATTCAAAATTAAAAGAATTTCGAACAATTATTACATCAAAATAAACATGATTACAAAAAAAATTGTTTAAGTTTTTGACATATTTATACGCAAATAAATTATAATTTTACTAGTTTTTTTGTAGATTTATATTAGATCTTGTATTATGAAAACTTAAGTAATATTTTATAACTTATTTAATTTTATATGCTACTAATTATATATCCAAAATAATAATTAGAAAAAATATCATGATCCACTCATTTTAAATCCCAATACAGAAAAAAAGGAATTTTAACAACATTTGCCTTAAAACACACAACACGTAACATTCATATTAGAAATATATCTGTATTCATGTTTCTATTATATATTCTTCTAACTCAACATTATCCAAGCAAACATTTTTATTTTGAGAGACGTAATTTTAAAAACTAATATTTTTAAGTTCAGCAGCAAACTTAACAATTCAATCGAGAAACCGTAGTTGATGCTATAGAATATAAAATGCAAATTTAGATTAATATATAATTTTATTGAAAAACGTTTTTTATTGGTGATAAGATAAGTTTATTTAAAACAATATTTATATTATTTTTATCGATTCGTTTTGAACGAAACCTTGAAAAACGTAAAAAATAGAGGTTAGGATGGACAATTCAGTTTTTCAAGGTTTTCTTAAAAACAAAGCGATAAAAATAATTTTTCCTCATCAAAGAAAATCTTGCTTTTTATTATACGAGATGGGGCTATCTCCTTATTTTTTGCTACCATCATTAGTTTTTGCAAAAAAATCAATTCTTTGATTAAAAAAGGACAGATATACTCCACCTCCTCTTAAAATCTGTGAAGCAAGAAATTAATTCAAACATCTAGTTACCTACATCTAAGAAATTATTATTCCATTTGAATGATCAAATCAAGTCGGAGTAATTCTTTTGTTTCTAGAAATCTTTTCTGTCAATGCATATACATATGTTATGCATAATATAACGTTTTACAATTTAACGTACGATTTACAACCGAGCTTCAAATTGGTTGTAAAATTTGTCGATAAAATCGACTTAGCGCTTCAGTTTAGAACATTTTCGTCGTTACGTCAACATGATCTCTGATAACGTTCGCGATATTCGATAGTATTTGCTGAAAAATGATTACTGCGCATGCGCGCGTTGGCGTTAAGCTTGCCGTTAGACGTTGCGATATTACTGAATAAGCCTCCTGGGCCGTTTGCACGACAGACAAGCGCTCAAACATTGAGCCATTCCCAATGATGCATTTTCATTTCTTTTATCGCTTCATATTCTATTCATAAACTGCACACTTGCATTTTTTCTATATTCGCTATTAGACGGCACTCGCAACACATTGAATATCATTAATATTTTTAATTTTGGACTTTTTTTCTTTCATTAATATTTTTAATTTTGGACTTTTTTTCTTTCTTTTATTAAATATATTTTTATAATATTATCAATTATTATTTTCAAAATAAAAAAATTGATTTAATAAACATAATAATTTAAGTTCTCACAAGACATATTAAAAAAAATTTCTACTACATTTTAAATAGCTTAAGAGCAGGCCGGATTCACTGCCCTTGTCTAATTGAGATTTTCGTTATTTACTCAAGTATTAATCGGTGTATCTGCAAATTAAAGGTTAAGTGCAATAGATATTATTATTACAAATATTTATGCACAAGAAAAAAGAAATCTATCGCTTTGTTTTTGAGAAAAGTAAGTAACGCGAAAATATTATAAACATAAACTTTTACTTTGGCGTTACTTACTTTTCTTAAAAACAAAGCGATAGATTTTTTTTTCTTGTGCATAGATGTTCATAATAATAATATCTATTGCGCTCAACCTTTAATTTGAAGATACATCGATTAATACTTAAGTAAATAACAAACAACTCACTTGTTACTAGGTCGGTACCAGGTTCTATTCCGGCCTGCCGTAAGGGCATGCATAAGCTCTACTTTACCGGCCGGTATAGCAGAGCGTAGGCCAAGTTTTTAGAATCGAAGAATCAACTTTGTTAAAAAACGAATCATTAGAATGAATTTTCCTTTTGTAGGTCACTATATTTTGAAATAATAAAGGGTAGAAAATATAAAAACCTCAGGAATTCGGAAAAAAAAAATTATTTTTCTCAAAATAATATGAAAATAATTATCATACTGGAAAGTGTAATGTTGTTAGATTGGCAACACCTGACTCTGACGCGATACATGTTGGCGTTTTTCTTGCACTATGACGCGAACTTTGCAATTTGAAATATATTGTATATTGTCATTTTATGCAAATGATAACTCAATTATTCTATATTCTTCTGTGAGGTGATGAAAGCAATAATGTTTTATTTATTTTTTTTTTTTTGGCATAAATAAAATATTTTTGTTATATATGTGTGAGGTATAGCGAACAAAATAGAAACGAAAAGACAATACAAACTTGTGTGTACGGGTATAAGACACGCACACACATGAAGTCGCATTTTCAGCTATTCTGTTGCTTTCTTTTTCTAACATTATTCTTGTGTGTACGTGTTAGTGATGATATATTCGAAAATGAATTGGCTATTATTGTATGCATTGCAAATGTTTAAAATACATTATTTCTACACGTAAGAAATTTTTATGATTTTTCATTAGAACAAAAAGAATATAAAATACTCTACTTTCTGTTTTATATGTGTAAGATACAGTAAACAATGTAAGAAGGCCCTTCTTACATTGTTTACTGTAAGAAGGGCCTTACTGTAAAAAAAAAGCAACAGAATAGCACAGACTTCATGTGTATGCGTGTCTTATACTCGTACGCATACGTTTGTATCGTCTTTTTCTTTCTACTTTGTTTCGGTATACCTCACACATATACAACAAAAATATTATTTATGCTAAAAAAATAAAACATCATTGCTTTCATCACCTCACAGAAGAATAAAGAATGATTGAATTATTATTTGCATAAAATGACAATATTTAATATATTTCAAATTTCGAAGTTCGCGCCACAGCGTAAGAAAAACGCCAACATGTATCTGTAGTTCCCTGAACTACGCTAAAAAAAAAAGCAAACATGACATTGTAGAGCCATGCTAAAACAGCATAGTGCCTGTTATGTCATTTTAATATAATAACTATTTTGAATCTACGGAGATACGTTATTGTTGCATTAAGTATAGTAATCAACGAATCTTCATGAAAATAATAAATAATAAAAACTATTTTACAAAAATGTTTATATATGATACATAATTTCGTGAAATAACATCCGATTTAACGAAATTTTTCTGAATTTGTATCATTATTTTCTAGTATATTTTTGTACATAACCTCAAAATTTTACTACGTTTTTATTAACTCGCTTTGGTGTCTGTCTGTCTGTCTGTCTGTCTGTTCGGTACGAATTTTGCAACCGATTGTAAACTAACTTCCTGATGAGCTAGAGACTTGAAATTTTAAATATAGCTCGGAACTGGATGACAATGCAATATTATAAAAAAAATATATATATCTACCGAACAATATATTAATATATTCAATCATATACGGAGATGTTGGCAAAATTGAAAATTTGAAGATTTTATATATAGATACACTTTTAACATTAGTGTCTAAACATCTTCGAAAATTTTAAAAATCTTCTTTTGATATATTAATATATTAATATATTAATATATTAATATATTAATATATTAATATATTAATATATCAAATATAGTAATATATTAATATAGTAATATAGTAATATATTAATATATTAATATATCAAATATATTAATATATTAATATATCAAATATATTAATATATTAATGTATTAATATATCAAATATATTAATATATTAATATATTCAATATTGTATTTTTGCATGCATTGTTGGATAATATAATTAAATATATATTCCCACCGAAAAATATATTAATACAATTATATACGGAGATATTGGAAAAATTGAAATTTTGAAGATTTTATATATAGATATACTTTTAACATTAGTGTCTAACCATCTTCGAAAATTTTTAAAATTCTTTAACTTCTCATATTGCAATTAGACATAAATTACAGCATTTTGTATTGTACATATAAAATTTGAGACTGTATTTTATTCATTTTATGGTCTATCAATGCATAAAACAATAAATTTTGGTTGAATTTCTAATAGCGTCATTATCGTCAAAATGGCGGGAAACTCAGCATGCGATTACGTGTTCTCTAAAAAATAGATGAAACACGTTTTAGTCCCTTGATAACAATATATATGCTATATAATATGCACTGTTGGACAACACGATAAAATTTATATATATATATATATTAATATATTTAGAGGGATATACTCATGAAATTAAGTTTTTAAAATTTTTGAAAATATTATATATTTAGGATACTCATAATGTTAAAATTTTCGATCATTCGAAAATTTTAAAATTCATTAACGTAATAAATATTATATATAGACAAAAATTACAGCGAAGAAAAGGTGGCCGGCGGCCGTTAAGTGCTGCCATCATTGAATTTACATGTGACGACAGAACATAATTCATCGATAAGAAAACGTGAAATTTAATTGAACTAAAAAGTAAAAAATAATATTAAAAATAAAAAAAAAACTTTTTAATGTACTACGTTTTTATAATGAACCAAAAAGTATAAAATAATGTGTAATAAAATGAAAAATGAATAATGATTTGAAATAAAAAAAACGTAGGGCGCATACAATACATAATAATAAACATGCGCCCCACGTTTTTTTTATTTCAAATCATTATTCATTTTTCATTTTATTACACATTATTTTATACTTTTTGGTTCATTATAAAAACGTAGTACATTAAAAAGTTTTTTTTTTATTTTTAATATTTTTTAAACTTTTTTGCAAAACGTATTTTAGTATAGATACGTGTACATACAACAAATATTTAAATAGAAATGTACGGTTATTAAGTAAAATTTTGTTAAACATGATTTATTTACGATAAATCATAAATGTTACTTCTATTAAAAACGACTTGGTTGGCGCACCATGCCGGTTTATCATGGTTGCTAAAATAACATTGCATGGTTCCTCTGATGATATTACTGAAATCTACATGCATATGAAGCCATGTTGTTTTAGCATGGGAACCAAGTTGAATTTGCTTATTTTTTTTTTCAGTGTACGGAGAAGCTTGGTTGGTTGAGGAGATGAAATATAAGTGTAAGACTGAAATAAGAATTACAAAGTCTTTTATTATACCAAGTCGTCGTTATAAAATACCTTGGAAGCGGAGAAGGAATACTTAACTACACAGGAGTTGAGAACGCTCTGACTTACTTTATGTGTCTTGCGTATCACATAGCTTACGCTTCTCGTCGCTTACTTGCGCACCGCAGATTGCGCGTAACACTTACATATGTACTTACTTCTACATACATACTATGTATGTGTGCCCACATATCGCGTCAGAGTCAGGTGTTGCCAACCTGATAACATTACAGCATGATAATTATTTTCATATATTTTTGAGAAAAATATTTTTTTCCCAAATCCTGAGGTTATTCTATTTTTCGCCCTTTATTATCTCACAATAGAGTGACTCCGAGTAACAATTGAGTTCTTTGTTATTTACTTAAGTATTAATCGGTGTATCTTCAAATTAAAGGTTGAGCGCAATAGATATTATTATAAACATCTATGCACAAGAAAAAAATTCTACCACTTTGTTTTTAAGAAAAGTAAGGAACGCCGAAGTAAAAGTTTATGTTTATAATATTTTCGCGTTCCTTACTTTTCTCAAAAACAAAGCGGTAGATTTTTTTTCCTGTGTATAAATATTTTTAATAATAATATCTATTGCGCTTAACCTTTAATTTGCAGATACACCGATTAATACTTGAGTAAATAACAAAAATCTCGATTAGACAAGGACAGCAAATCCGGCCTGCTTTTAAAAGCAAGTGCCAATTAACGCTTTTTTAAACATAAAAATTTTAATTCAAACTTACTGTTTTTTGTATTGCTAGTATAAAAAAATTAAAGCTTTTATCAAATCCCCAAACGCAGTTAAATGCAGAATTTAAATAAAAAAAAATTTTTTATTAAGAAATATTATCAATAACAATTTTAACCTTTTAAGGACGGGACTGGTCGATATATCGACCACTCAAGTATCATAATATTTTTGAGTGTTTTAACATAATATTATCCTTAAAACCACTCAAAAATATTATGATACTTAAGTGGTCGATATATCGACCAGTCCCGTCCTTAAAAGGTTAAAAACGTTATTTTCAAATATAGATTACTTTCTTAATTTAAATGTAATGAAAATTTCTATTTGATATTTATTTTAACTTCTCTTTTCAAATTCTTCTTTATTGTATAGATCCATTTTATATAAGTAATTTGTGGAATTATTTATTCTGACAGATTTTCTTTTATAATTGTAGCCAAAGCCCATTTATTTTGATTGTTATGAAGTAATAATAACATTATTGTATTTTATATATTTTAAAGATAATACGTTTATAAATATAATATAGTTAAATAATGTTTATAAATATAATTTATAAATAGATCAAATAAATTTATGCATAACATTTAAAAAGAATTAATAAAATATTAATTAAACTCTAAATATAAATGAATTAATAATGTATTTAAAAAGAGTATATTATTTCAAAATTGTTTAAAACCTTATGAGAAACATGCTTTATAATAGAAAATCTAAAAATAAAGTATTTAAACATAATAATAAAATAAAAATGTTTAAAACATAATAAATATAAAATATCATAAAATAAATAAATATTCTTAAATAAAGTTTAAAATTTGGCAATTTTTAACGAAAGGGATAATATGTTTTGAATAAACATTATATAAAGTTTAAATTATGTTTACAAAAATCTTACAAAAAGAATTACGAAATTTGATTTGAATAAAAATTTTTAAAATGAACTAGGAGAAGAAATCCTTATCTTCAGAAAACGAATTTGGTTGAAACTACAGAATCTGATTTCTTATGAAAAAAGGTTCCGGATATAAAAATACCGATATTTTATCAAAAATTTAGTGAAAAATAATGCTTATCGGAACTTGAATAGCGAAACAGCTACAATTCTCACTAAAAAATGTGTGATAGATCAAAGATAGTACTTGAATATATTAATTTAAGCTGCATTGCATCAAAAAAGCTTATGTAGTTTAAAAGTTACGAACGATCAAAATATACGAGTGAAATAAAGTAAAAAATTTATCATATATTATATGCTAAAACTATTAACAAATATGTCATAATTTAACAGGGGGCCGAACTGTCTGTCTTGGTCTAATAGCGTTTTTCATCATTTGTATAAACACCATCCGTTGTAGCAAGAAAAAAAAGTAACCCCCGCTGGATATTAGTATAATAAGTAAATTTTGTAATAACAATCAAATTATTTTACCACGTAGTTTTTGAATAATATGAGACCTACCAAAAAAGATAGGTTATATTCTAGTTTATTAGTAGGTCTCATATTATTCCAAAACTACGCGATAAAATCATTTTCTTGTTATTACAAAATTTACTTATTATACCAATATCTAACGGGGACTACTATTTTTTTCTTGCTACAATGAATGGTTTTTACATAAATGATGAAAAACTCTATTAGACAAAGACAGTAGTTCGGCCATCTCTTAAGCATAACTTTTCAACCTCATTAAGCTTTTTTGAGCTAATAAGGCTTAATTCAAAGTATTTAATTTGTACTTTTTTAATATTTAATACATCTTTCTGTAAGATTTTTAGTTCTCCGATCATTCAAGTTCTTACGACAACTTCTTTTTATTATATTATTGAAAAATGTGTATAATTTCGTCTCTGAAATCTATTTAAGCAAAAGAAAAAATATGGGTTAATTTTTTTCATCACCAAATCATATCATGTATTTTTAACCGAATTTATTTCTCGAAGGTGGAGATGATCTCACCTTATAAGTAGGCTTTGATCATTAGTTATTTAAGTATGAAATAAATATTTATACTCAAGATATAATTACCTAGTTAATTATTACAAGTACTTTGAATGAACTTTGAGTTTAAAATTTCCAAAGTTCCTTTTGGTATTATATTTGTTAGCCAAAATTTGTAGTATTGTAAAAATTTCAAATTTAGTAAATTTTTAGGTGCAATATCAATATAATTAACATATAAAAAAAAAATACAACAAAATAACGTTTACCACATACATTTAAAACTGTTTTAATAATAAAATTATCACTAAATTATTTTTTTTACATATCGTCGGCTTGGATTAAAATTCGGTTACTTCAAAAAAGTTTTTGGGTAAATTTTAAAATGAAAATTACAATAAAAAAATTTATAAAGAGTATAAATTTTTTGAATAATCAAACGTATAATTCTATGTAATGAAACAATTTGAATAATGAAGTACATATATTTGATGTAAATTTGACAAAAATTTTCTGTTTCAAAGCATACAAAAATTTCACGATAATTTTACGTACTTATGTGATACGATTTCCTATGAAAATAATTTTCACAAATTACACAAAACAGTGCAATACTATTAAATATCTTATATTCAAATTTTATTAAATCACCCTGGTAGAAATTAGTTCGGGCTACTAGACAGTTTTAGCTAGAATAATCAAGTTCTAGACAGATCTGTACAGATAAACTAGACAGATCTGTACTGGCGTGTAACGCCTTTCCCTTCTAGATGCCCGTATAGTTTTCCCTTATAGAACTGTACAGTTCTATCGAGGCGTTAAGGTATATTAAGGGTTAGGCGCAACATAATTTCATATAGACGCTTTAATTCGTCATTGTATTTCATGGCGTCACCTGCACGAATGTATACTATGCTGAAATGTATAGTCGTGTGTTTGTAAATATTCTGTCTTTGTCTCTCGCATGATAACAAAGAGAGATAGAGATAGAGACGCGACTATAAATCCCAGCCTATGCGTGATACTAGCACTTTTACTTTCAATATGACTTTCTAGTGATAGTTTTGTTGTACTTTCCGTTGTTCAGTTGATAAATTTTTAAAATTTTTATTCATCGATGTTTTTGCACACAATATTTGAAGAAAAGGTGCAATGAAAGAACATTATTAGGTTAGGTTTGGCTTTACTTCGTCACATGCTGCATGCTTTGTAAGTTGGTAGCGCGCGCATTCAAGGGTTATATTAGTCTATATCCATCTAGTTTTTCTTATCCAGAATAATCAAGTTTTACTATAAAGGCCTAGAGAGCTTATAAGGGCGCCTAGATAAAATTTCTACCAGGGCATACTTGAAAAGTAACTAAACAAATCCATCTTTAAAAAATTAAACGAATACATTTTATTTTACAATTAACTTTATAATAAGCCTGGTATAAATGTGAACATAAAAAATGGTGAATAATACAATTTATGGGCATTATTAATAGTAATATTTTGTCATATTAATATTGGCTAGTAAATAGTCAAATTTTGCCGAATCTGCAGAATATAGAAATATTTTGTCGATAAAGTAGGCATTTTAAATACCTAGAAGTATTTTAACCTATAAATCCAATACATCTTTTCATTCGCGTTTAAATTATAAAATATGTTTAATGAATACAAAAAAATGAAAAAATAAATCGTTTCAAACACAAATAATTATAGAGATTTGATTATGAATATTTTTTCTGTTTCTAAAATTCACATTTTAATTTTCGTAAATGCGTGTAACATCTTAGTGGTATATGGGTAAAAAAAACGATTCATATTGGTTAAAATAATGGCCATAATAAATGCCCATTTTCAGCTCTTCATCTCAAAGCAATGGCCATAAAATGGTAAAAAAAGCGTTTCATTTTCTACCAGGGAAAATAAGAAACTTTGAAAAAATGTAATGCATTCTTTTTAGTGAATACTTTAAAATACCTACTTTTACTTTACTATTTCTTTGTAAATATACGATAATTTTTTTACATCATGTTTTTTTTAGATTTTCATTCAGTTCGGTGACACATAGCAAAGTTATAAGCAGTATTATAATTAAATTTTTTTGTAATTCTAAAAATGAAACCATTTTTTTAATAAATGTCTTTTTTAACACTAATGGTATTTAGCATGATTATTATTGATCACTTTTTAAAAAATATGCTTTATCAAAACAAATTTCTTAATTCTTTTATTCATTCTTTTATTATTCTTTTACTCATTTAACAGCAGGCCGGAGTAGAACCTGATACCGACCGAGTAACAATTGAGTTGTTTGTTATTTACTCAAGTATGAATCGGTGTATCTTCAAAATAAAGGTTGATCGCAATAGATATTATTATTATGAATATCTATGCACAAGAAAAAAAAAATCTACCGATTTGTTTTTGAGAAAAGTAAGGAACGCCAAAGTAAAAGTTTATGTTTATAATATTTTCGCGTTACTTACTTTTCTCAAAAACAAATCGGTAGATTTTTTTTTCTTGTGTATAGATATTCATAATAATAATATCTATTGCGATCAACCTTTATTTTGAAGATACACCAATTAATACTTGAGTAAATAACAAACAACTCAATTGTTACTCGGTCGGTATCATGTTCTACTCCGGCCTGCCGCTAAAATTAAATTTTTGTTAAATCAATAAAAAATATTTAATTTACATAATTTCTTCAACGGCAGGCCGGAGTAGAACCTGATACCGACCGAGTAACAATTGAGTTATTTGTTATTTACTCAAGTATTAATCGGTGTATCTTCAAAATAAAGGTTGATCGCAATAGATATTATTATTATGAATATCTATGCACAAGAAAAAAAAAATCCACCGATTTGTTTTTGAGAAAAGTAAGGAACGCCGAAGTAAAAGATTATGTTTATAATATTTTCGTGTTCCTTACTTTTCTCAAAAACAAAGCGATAGATTTTTTTTTTCTTGTGCATAAATATTTGTAATAATAATATCTATTGCGCTTAACCTTCAATTTGCAGATACACCGATTAATACTTGAGTAATTAACAAAAATGCCAATTAGACAAGGACAGCGAATCCGGCCTGCTCTTAAGATAATCTCATCTAAAGTATGATCACTTTGCGTCTCAATAAACTGTTAATTAATAAAATCAGTATTGTGTGTTTATTTAAAACTCATAATTTCAGCTTGAATAACCGTTCAGCTCTTTATTATTAAAATACTAATTTACATGACATCTTAAATTTTTCAAAGTAATTTTATTAAAAAATAGTAATTAACAGAACGAGCAGTCAGATAAGATGCAAAATTGATATTTTTCTGGAAGAATTTTCAATTTTTCTTAAATAATTAATCTCTGTATAACTTAAATTTTAAAACTGTTTATGTAATTTGTGATGTATAAAATATATCACAAGGAGTAAAATTTAAATAGATTAGTTATTAAGTATAAAAAGCGAAATTATAAAAAGCAAAATTATAACAAGCGAGCGTACTTATTTTTTAATTCATAAATCTTATGTTTTAGTTTTTTTTGTAACGTTTTTTAAAATGATTTTTCTCAAGCGTAATAAATTGATAGATGTAAAGGAGAGTCGAGAAAACTATAGAGGAAAACCAAAAATAAAAATAAAGTAATTAAGAGTTATTTAAATAGAAAGAAATATTCATCGTAACTAAGAGTAACAGCAATCGTAAAGACAGAAGCACAGCAAGAAGGATCAGCTGTAATAATGTACATAAGTGAGAAAGAGAAAGAGGATTATGATCATGCGTGCGGCAAAGGAGAGGGGCTTCAGGAACACGACGCGTATATATATATATATATATATATATATATATATATATATATATATACTCATGGCTCGATGTTTCTACACCACACTATGTAGCTGTGCATACACATGTGGAATCGACCAATGAGGAACAGCTATGAGTAGAAATCTTAGATAATCGATGTTTCTACTGCGTGAAGCAATATAGCAACCTCGAGTATAGTATACAAATTTTACTAGAGTAATAGAGATAGAAGATCCGCGACCAAGAGTCGATTAAACTGTCGATAGCGACTCACAACTGAAGAGATCAAAGGAGAAACTAACTAGGAGAGTATCAGACCTCCGGATCACGGATTTTGCTCAAACTTTGGTATAAGTTTTCAGATGTCAAAATATGAAAGGAAACAAAATTTTAGATCCCAACGCCCAATATTTCCCTAGTTACAGGAAATTAAAGAATATTACTAAAAAAGTTACTTACTTTTCAAACCCATGTAGTTCCTTAGCATTGATAGCTAGGAGCTTGTAACTTTTTTTAAATGAAAGTTGAGCTCAAATCCTTTCGAAATAGTAGTTATAGCATGTCAAAATAATATTTTTTCTCAAAGTTATAGCGTGATCAACATTTGACCTGATTTTTCTTTTTAAAACATTAATTAATAAAAAAAGCTGAAATTGGGTCTAATGTTAATTACGCTATAACTTTGGGAAAAAATAATATTTTGACATGTTATAACTACTATTTCGAAAGGATTTGAGCTCAACTTTCATTTAAAAAAAGTTTCATGCTCCGAAGTATCAATGCTAAAGAACTGTAAGCGTTTGAAAATCTAGTAACTTTTTTAGTGATATTCTTTAATTGCCTGTAACTAGGGAAATATTGAGCGTTGGGGTCTAAAATTCTGTTTTCTTTCATATTTTGACATCTAAAAACTTATCACAAAGTTTGAGCAAAATACGTGATCCGGAGGTCGGATACTCTCCTAGTAAGACGCGACGAGAAAGAAGGATGGAAAATGGAGAGTGACTAGGTGAGACAGAGATGGACAACAGAGCGAAGGGGAATGTAATTTCCTTCTTCTTGAAAGAAGATGATTCTTGTATCAGCCGCCTTTGAGTGCACTTGATAGTAGTGCAAAATCTCTTTTTTTGAGAGAATATCAGAGAGATTAAGGAGAAAAGGAAAAGAGATCCGAACAGAGAAGCCGTGGGCCTGCAGCAACGAGAAAAAGAGACAAAAAAGGGAGAAGAAAAACTACGGTAAAACACCTCCAGAGACGACGACTCGGCGACCGGGTGCGATCATCTACTGGGGCCACCATTGTTATCCTTCGACCACGCCATTTTTCATCGACCAGCTCCACGTCCTTCTTCGTTTTGTTTTATTATTGAGAGGAAATCTTCAGCAGAGCGACCGTAAATGGGATTCTACCAGCTGGTTAGCAAGTAAGAAATAGTAAGTTTTTTATTCTGTTGGTTTTCCTCGATACCTTTCTCGATTCTCCTTAAGAGATATATATTTTTATGTTATTACCTAATATGATAAAGTTTCTTGATTTCGATCGCGAGTAGCTTAAAAGTAGAATCAGTGCGGTTTAGTGAAAAATTTTAACGATTTTTATTATTAAAAAATATATTTATGTTTCTGATTTCTTTTTCTGGGTATTGGCAATGAAAAATTAGCATGCGAGACCTGATGGTCACTTCATGAACTATAATAATGGCGGTTATGGCTATACCGTGTCGATGTTTTTATATGCAAAGGAATCATTAAACTTATTTTTTAACTAATTTAGTGAAATATAATATTAAATATGTTTAATTTATGGAACAATTCACTCTTGAAAACGAATCGTGTATGTAAACACATTTAAAAGAGTATAGTTACAACGGCCATATTGTCTTTGCAACCGTAGCGCCTCTCGATCCACGGTGGTATTTTTCATTGCCAATAGATTGCACGAAATTACGAATGTAAAATAGGTAATTTAAAATCAAGTTTTGTAAATAAATGATACTGTTATAACACTTCAATGCGAAAATCATGTTACGAAAATTTCTAACCTATCAAAATAAATATAGCCAAACATACGAAATTATTTGCATGATTTTTCGGCAACACTGATTTTTTTAACTGGATGTAACGGATTTTTATAATAAAGAATTTTATAAAATAGTTCAATTACATTTTAACTTATTAAGTAAATTTATAAATGAAAAATTCGGCAATTTGTGTGAGTGTTTGTAATTTAAGAAATGAGTAAAGGACAGAGAATCTTATATACGTAAAAAAATTTGTAATTTAATAAAAAATACTACTGCAAATTATTTTATAATATATGATACAACTGGATGATAGAATATTTTATATTAAACTGAAAGAGCAAACAGACAATGTTGTAAAAAGATTTAATCATTAATAATCAGAGAATAGGTTTACTTTTTATCAGTTTTTAATTGTATATATTTATAAATTTTGAAAAATTAATAAAAATTGATAGATGTATTCTTTAAGATATTCATAAAAGGTCTACCTGGATAAATAAAAAAATACTTATTTATAATTATTTATTTTTTCGTTCGCCTCTAGGTGGCGCAGGGAATTAGTGTTTTTTATTACAATTTCACCGCATATTTTTGCTAAATATTGTAATTAGTTTGTTTCAATTGGTGAAACAAACGTTATTTTCTATGATTCAGTGTCTCGCTAAGGGTGTTGCTATATTTTGGACCGATTATCTTCGCGCCTTCGCTCATGCTGTTAGTGCATCTCAACACATGGCACAGAAGTCTCATCGAGTGTTATGTAACCGGTGCTTTATTGTATACCAGTACTTGTTATTTAGTATAAATACCGTTAACTAAATTCAACAATTAAGATATATTGCACGTAGATGAGATTTGTGATTTATTTATACGTATAATCTCGTCCATTTACTGCGAACTTAACCTATATAACCTAAATGGCTATTGGACATTGGCTTATGATTGGAAGAGTATTTTGAGATATTATCATTTAAGAAGGGGCCGCACTATCTGTCTTTGTCTAATAGCGTTTTTCATCATTCATGTAAACACTATCCGGTATAACAAGAAAAAAATAGCAGCCCCCGCTAGATATTAGTATAATTAGTAAATTTTGTAATAACAACCAAATTTTTTCACTGCGTAGTTTTTGAATAATTAGAGACCTACCAAAAAAAGATAGATTATATTCTAGATTGCTAGTAGGTCTCTAATTAGTCAAAAACTATGCATTAAAAAATTTGGTTGTTATTACAAAATTTACTTATTATACTAATATCTAGCGGGGGCTGCTATTTTTTTCTTGTTATACCGGATAGTGTTTACATAAATGATGAAAAACGCTATTAGACAAAGACAGATAGTTCGGCCCCTTCTTAAAGAAGAACATACATTCTAAGTTATTTTATTTTGTAACATACACCAACTGTATAAACTTGGCAAGCATTGCAAACGGTTCTACTGTTTTACAGTATCATTGATTTTGTGTTTAACGCTATACTCATCAGGTCAGTGATTTGTTGCTTACTTTATTTTACAACATGGGTCCCACAAATAAAAACCATAGGGCTGGTGGTTCTGGCAGTTTGCCTGAATCTGCTGGACATGATAATAGACAAAATAGCTCTAACTCTAATGTAAAATGTTTTTTATCTCCAGGAAAGGGCGTTGTTGGTTTTGAGAAAGCAGTAACGTACATCGCCTGTGGAGCTTCCTACCATCAATTTTGTACTAAGAGAGCTGGACTTGAAAGGGATAGCTCTTTTTCCAAGTGCTGTGGAAGAAATTACAATGAAAGCAATTAAGCCGGTGATCTCAACTCGCAGTTGGCGATCAATGAGGGCAATCTTGATGAAGCAGCTAATAAATTGGACCCTAGTTTGCAACCGTTATGGAGCTTAATTTGCTCTAAATTCGACGCACTTGATGGTAGAATTGATTCATTAAGAGCAAACACAACCGAAAGGATTGAAGCTATTGAATTTAGAATGGATATTCTTGAATCTTCCATGGTCTCCTGCTTTGATAACTTTTACGCTGAACCTAATGATAGGAGGTATAGAGAATCTAATTTCATATTGTTTAATTTTCCTGATTCTCCAAATGCTACTGAAACTGACTTTGCTGATGACAAGGATTGTCTCGACAACGACGATGGCTTGATTCCATTTGATACCAATATCATAAAGGTTTTTAGATTGGGAAAAAAGTATGAGCCAAAGAAGACTCGCCCACTGAAAGAGCAGCTGGAATGTAGAGAGAATGTCATGTGGATTCTCCATCATAAAGGTGCTGTTTTTTCTGAAGGCGTATCTGCTCGCGCTGATCTTACTGTTACTCAGCAAGCTTCCATGAGATCGTTGTACGCTGAACTTAATGAGAGATTGGAACGTGGTGAAAAGGATATCTTCATTAAGTATCACAATGGTGTTCCAAAAATTGTAAAAAAGAAATCCAATGCTGTACATCCATCGGATGAAGATTAGCAATCACTCCAGTTGGTATCCACTTTTTTGTATTATCAAAACGTTCATAGTGTTGTTGGGAGACTGGGTGACTTTCGCACGGCATTTTGGATGAGCAAGAGGTACGAAGTGGTCTTTCTTACTGAAACGTGGTTGCATGTAGACATCAAAGATGGCTTACGATTTGAATTGTTGCCTCTTCGCGACAATTCTTACGAGATGTTAATTGTTAAGATTTTTAATAATGATAGATTTTTTATTTTAGTTGTTTACTTGCCACCGGATCGTGTTGCTCGTGATCGGGACTATAAATGCCGGTTTTATAAATAATGTTTGTATTGTGTAATTTCGCTAATTATAATGTATCATGTAATGTATTGATGATTGGGGATTTCAATCTACCGGGTTATAAGTGGTGTGTTAGGGGTAATGAAACATGTGCGGTTGGCTCTCACCCAAACTTCAATGTTCGGCAATCGGTACAGAGCTTAAGGGGAATCCTCATACCGACATAGAGTTCTACCTTATCTACATTTAAATAATTAATTTTAATAAAAATTTAACTATTCATAACTGAAATTCGTAGGAGAGGCACATTCCTAACATGCCAAAGAATTTATTGCAACGTTAAAAAACAATATAAGGGTAAAAATAAAGGCGAAAACTGCTTAATACGATTAACTTTTCAATGTAGTTATGAATAATCGTATTATGCAGTTTTTGTCTTCATTTTCACTTTTATTCTGTCTTTTAACGTTGCAATGAATTCTTTAGAATGTTAAGAATGTGCCTCTTCTATGAATTTTAGTCGAAAATAGTTAAATTTTTATTAAAATGCATAATTCAAATGTAGATAACTTAGATCTCTGTGCCGGTATGAAGACACCCCTTAAAGAATTTTGCTAATTTATACAATTTGGTACAATCAATTCCTTATGGAAATATTTCAGGTAATTTTCTTGATTTGTGCTTTTCTAACTTTCATAATTTAAAATTTGAGATATGTTTTGACTCGTTAATGCCTTCTGACTCATTTCATTTGCCACTTGTTTGCGACGTACCAGTCAAATATCATTCAATATTGCTCGACAATTTTGTGTGTTATGATTTTAATAGAGTTGACTACGATGTTTTTGATAGTATATTCAATGGCTGAACTTTGCCGTGCATTGATGGAGTGGGAGTTGGTTTAATGAAGCGTTGAACAGTTTTAAAAGGCGGTCGGAACCAAATCGGCGACTTAGTTCAGTGCTTGCTATAAATGCTTATAATGATTTATTTATTCATTTGCACGGCAAAAATATAGTCATTTCCTCCAACTATAATCATAATGAATATTTTGAAATGGTCACAGCAACAAAAAAATATAAAATATTGTCATGAAGCGAAAAATGCTTAATTGAAATCTATTGCATGCAAATAACAGCCGCATCGACTGTTAGATGGCATTTTTCGCTTTATGACAATATTTTATATTTTTTTGTCACTGAAACTGTTTCAAATTATTCTTTATATACATGGTTAGAGGAAATGACTATATTTTTGCCGTGCAAATGAATAAATAAATCATTATAAGCATTTATTGTAAGCATTGAACTAAGTCACCGATTTGGTTCCGACCGCCTCTTGAACTGGTTTTAGATGAATGTATTGCGCGAAGCGTAGGTACTATTCGGATTGGAAAAAAGCATAAATTTATAAAATGGTTCTTGCCTGATCTCATTACTGCAATTATAATTAAGAAAAAATACTATAAATTGTTCAAAGCAACTAATTCTATTAAGTATTATAATTTGTTTAGAATTAAAAGAGTTGAATGTGAACGCTTGCTGTGTAGGGATGAGAGCAGATACATTTCCGGCATTGAAGGTTCTATTTATAAGAATCCAAAAAATTTTTTTGGTTATGTTAATTCAATTGATAAATCACACTCGTACCCATACATTATTTTTCTCGGCGATAGGGTGGCGGAGGGTGATCAAGGAATTGTCGACCTTTTTGCATCTAAATTCCAGAGTATTTATAAAAATGTAAATTTAAACCCGACTAATGTTATAGATCCGGTGCCTGATGTGTATCTGTTTAATGAGTTTACTGTTGATGAAGTTCGCAGTTGTATTGAGAGGTTAGACGTTAATTCATCTTGTGGTCCAGATAATTTGCATCCTAAAATTTTGAAACATATTGCTCCGCGTATCTTACTCAGGATTACTTAGTTTTTTAATTTAAACGTTAAAAGTGGCCAATTTTCTGAAATGTGGAAAGTTTCATATGTGATTCCTTTATTAAAGAAAGGCGATATATCTGACATTAATAACTATAGACCCATAAATATGTCTTGCTAAGGTCTTTGATGAGTTGATGTCCGACCGTCTTAGTAAATATCTTGGCAGATTTATTGTTGATGAACAGCACGGGTTTACTAAAGGTAGATCCACGGTCACAAATCTCAGCGTATACTTATATCATCTAGTTAAGGAGTCTCATGTCAGCTATAGTTTGTTGTTCATAAAAATTAAAAGTTTAAAGAACTCTTCAAAATTTTGATAAAAATTAATTTATACCTAGAAAATAATTTCTGTAAATTTTCAAGTAGTCTTATCAACTAATTTTTTTATATGTGCTCACTCGAATTCCGCGTGTTTTGTATCTCATAGTAGTAAAAAGATAAACTTTAAGTGAGCATAAATAATAAAATCAGTCGATGAGACTAACTAAAAATTTGCAGAGATTTTTTTCCAGGTATAAATTAATGTTTTTTAAAATATTGAAGAATTTTTTAAACTTTTGATTTTTATGAACAACAAACTATAGCAAACTATAGCTAACATATGAGACTCCTTAATAGTTTTCGGCGTGGTAATATTGTTGATGCTTTTTACACAGATTTCTCGAGAGCTTTTAACAAATATTGAGTTGTTGATAAGGAAATTAGAATTTTATGGTATCCGTGGTTACGTGATTAAATGGCTTACTTCATTTTTATCACATAGGAAACAATTAGTGAAAATTAAATCATTCATTTCAGTGGTTATTAATGTTTTTTCAGGGGTAGGTCAAGGTACTCACCTTGGACCTTTGTTGTTTCTTATTTTTATTAACGACGTAAAGAATTGTGTCAGGTTCTCGAGATTTCTGTTATTTGCGGACGATATAAAGATGTATAAAAAGATTCTATCAGAGGACGACAATGTTGGTTTACAAGAAGATATCACTGCTTTTAATGAGTGGTGTGTTGCAAATGGCTTGCATTGTAACCTTGATAAATATAATGTGATCTCGTTTACTAGGTCCTCCCATACCAAATCTGTTTATTACATTGGCTCTCATATTCTGTTAAGGGGAATCCTCATACCGACATAGAGTTCTACCTTATCTACATTAAAATTATGAATTTTAATAAAAATTTAACTATTCATGACTGAAATTCGTAGGAGAGGCACATTCTTAACATGCCAAAGAATTTATTGCAACGTTAAAAGACAATATAAGGGTAAAAATAAAGGCGGAAACTGCTTAATACGATTAACTTTTCAAAGTAGTTATGAATAATCGTATTATGCAGTTGTCTTCATTTTCACTGTTATTCTGTCTTTTAACGTTGCAATAAATTCTTTATAATGTTAAGAATGTGCCTCTTCTATGAACTTTAGTCAAAAATAGTTAAATTTTTATTAAAATGCATAATTCAAATGTAGATAAGGTAGATCCCTATGCCGGTATGAGGACACCCCTTAAGAGCAGGCCGGATTCGCTGTCCTTGTCTAATTGGCATTTTTGTTATTTACTCAAGTTTTAATCGGTGTATCTTCAAATCAAAGGTCAAGCGCAATAGATATTATTATTATGAACATCTATGCACAAGAAAAAAAATATCTACCGGTTTGTTTTTGAGAAAAGTAAGTAACATCAAAGTAAAAGTTTATGTTTGTAATATTTTCGCGTTACTTACTTTTTTCAAAAACAAACCGGTAGATATTTCTTTTCTTGTGCATAGATGTTCATAATAATAATATCTATTGCGCTCGACCTTTAATTTGAAGATACACCGATTAAAACTTGAGTAAATAACAAACAACTCAATTGTTACTCGGTCGGTATCAGGTTCTACTCCGGCCTACCGTTAAGGGTGGACTCTGTGCGAGATTTAGGCGTTATTTTCGATAGAGGGTTAACTTTTGATCTACATATTAACCTTTTAGTTAAGAAAAATGAAAAGCTTATTGGGTTTATTAACGTCATGTCGGAGCTGCAGCAATTGAGTTTTTCTTTTTTTATTTTATCAATATCTTTTTAAATTCATAAATTAAACTAATATAATGACTTGTCCGCACTAAAGCTATATTAGTACAATAATTTTTGTTAAAATAAAAAATCATTTGGACTTGTTATTCTTTTATGAGCTTTGATTGGAAATTAGATATTAAACTCGACAAACCTAACCTTAAAATACGATACATTGAAAGTTTTTATTATAACTTTGTATGTATAATATTTTGGTGGATTTCTTGGATTGTCCGCACTTGAGTTTAATCTTACAAATTTTTTCTTTGTAGTAAAAAAACTCGATTAAGGCGACTTCGGATTTTAGGTTAGGTTTTATTTTTGAGTTTACAAATTACTCTATCAATATGTAAAATTTTTCAGATTTTTTAATTTTTCACCATTCTGCGGATTATAATAAATGGTGGAAAATTACAAAATTAAAAAAATTCTAGAAATTGAAAGAGTAATTTGTAAACTACAAAATGAAATCGAACAGAACTTCCGTAGTCGCCTTAAACGCATCGTTTATTCATAAGTTAGGATTGGAAATATTATTAGAAGGCGGACAGCTTCGTCATGCTCTTAAGAGATTCTCGTCTAAGTTCACTCAGCCTAAGACATTCTGGACACTTTATTATGCGTATATCTACTCAACTATGAGTTATGCCTCTGTTATTTGGCATCTATATTTGAGATATCAGATTGATGCGGTCTAGGGGGTGTATAGGAAGTTTTTGCGTTATGCAGCTTTTAAATTGAATCGGAGCATGCGATACAATGATCATGATTATAGTTCGATACGTAAATATTTATCGGTTTCAACAATTGATTCGTGTTTTGATCGTATTGATTTGATTTTTTCAATAAAAATCATTAGAGGTAGTATTAATTGCCAAACTTTGAGATATAGTTTTTCGGTCCTTGTTCCTGCAAGACCATTAAGATTCACTTCTAATTATTATTTTGTACCTATTTTGAGTAGCAATTATTTCCTGCACTCGCCCTCGATACGTATGGCTTTAATTTATAATAGATAGATATAAGGGTACTTTCGATGTAAATGTTGACACCATTTCAGTGCTACGATTTTACGCTTTATCAAGAAATAATTTAATTTACGATTATTGCATTTTATTTACTATTATACTTTGAATTAAGCGATTCAATAGTTTGCTTTGATCATATTGAGAAATTATTAGATTGTTATCAGAAATTCTGTTGTAATGTTAGCTTCTTGCGTCACCTAACCTTAACATTCTTGTTTTTGTATTCTTTTGTATTATGGGTTTATGCCGTGGAAAAATAGAAAATAAAATAAAAATAAAATAAATTTTTATAAATATATTTCTAAATATTTCTATTCTTTATATTTATCACTCTTCTTAGAAATTTCGTCAACATGAAACGAGCGTTTGAAAGTGGTCACCAAAAAAGAATGAAGAAGTAACAAGTTTGCAAGTATATTTCTAATTTGCCAAAAGTTGACAAATTTTTTAATATGCCAAAATCTAAAGAACCCATAAAAGATGATAATATTGAAACAAAAGATTTCGTATTAGTGAGGGAACAAGCTTTGACACCACCTATAGAACAAACTTCGAATTTACCGATGGATCAATCCTCAGCATTGGTAATGGAGCACACTGCGGCGTTAGTCATGGAAGAAGCTTCGACGATAACGATATCTCAAGCTTCGACACTGGTGGATCAAGCATCAAGTACCCATTTAATTTTCAATGTAGAAGAACAGGATATCGGCATACAAAGAAACGGCTATAATCGTAAGTCTAATGACGTAGGAACATGGCTTACGTTATCCGTGGCAGATGTATCTTATTGAATTGAAAAAGGTCCAGTTGAATGTTAACATTGGAATGACTTATTTTTGAAATCCAAACAATGCTTCCCAAATTAAGTACGTTATTGTTCTAATGGATTATTTCACGCGACTAAAGTTAATGGTGAAAAATATAATCGAGAATGGCTGGTCTATTCTCCTTCTATGGGTCGTGTGTATTGTTTTGTTTGCAAGCTTCTTTCCGATTCGACGTCAATTTTTGCAAGTGATGGTTTTAATGATTGGCGTAATACAAGACTTATTCAATCACATGAAAACTCGACAGGTCACTAAACTGCATTACTTGCATATTTATCCAGGCGACACAACTGCGGCGTATATTCTAAATCAAATAAAACAAGAACAAAATTATTGGGAATGTGTATTAGAACGTGCCGTAGAAGTTATATGTACTCTTGCGGAACGTGGATTAGCATTTTGTGGAGATGATGAAAAATTTGGATTACCTCAAAATGGCAATCATCTTGGATTATTACAAAGAAGATAAACGCTTATAGAAGGATTCTTCTGGGTTAAATTTTTCGTCCAAAAGCCTGGGTAACACTTTAGCATTGTTTGTATATCTATGCATATAAAAAATTTGATATATATAGATATAAAAATACATGGGATCTGGTGGCGCCTTCAGTAGCTGGGTAACTCATTTTTGGCAGAAATTTCCCATTTAAGAGTACGCTTCTATAAGCGTCTATATACGTTGATTATTAGAGCTTATAGTAAAGTTTGATCCGTTTTTAGCAAGTCATATCGCGAATAATAAAAACACAGGTTCTGGTAACACGCATTATTTGTCAAAAACAATTTGTGACGAGTTGATTTACATCATGACTGCACAAATTCGTAAGTCAATTTTTGATGACTTGAAGCAAGCTGCTTACTTTAGTATTTCTGTTGATTCTACACCCGATCTTTCCCACGTAGATCAATTAACCATCATTCTAAGATATGTTCGTCCTAATAGTGGTTATCCTGTCGAGCGTTTTTTAACTTTTCTTCCAATGTGTGATCACACTGAAAATGGTTTAACAAATTTATTACTTGATTATCTTATCAATAGTTACAACATCGAATTTAAAAGGTGTCGTGGTCAATCATATGACAATGCGGCAAATATGTCGGGAGAATACAAGGGTTTGCAACAAATTTTTTTAGAAATTAATAAGTACGCTGTCTACATTCCCTGCGCAGGACATTCGCTTAATTTTGCAGGCCGTGCCGCAGTTGACTCTTGTTTAGAGGCTGTTAAGTTTTTTTCGATTGTACAAGAAGTATACACTTTTTTTGCTGCATCAACAAAACGTTGGTCAATATTAACTGACTGTTTGGATTCTAACGCTACTGTGCCAAAAAGTTTGTCTGATACCCGATGGGAAGCACACGGCAGAGCGACGAGTGCTCTTTTAAATAATTATGAACAAATATATGATGCACTTGATCAAATTGCAGACAATGAAAAAGAAAAAGGTGGCACGAGGACTGACGCGGCTTCCCTTGGGGATTAACTTCATGAATTAGAATGATGATTATGCTCATTTCATAGACTGTAATACTGAACCAGTTTCAACAAGCAAGCAAGACATTACAAGACAGCCAAACATCGTTAATTGTATGTGCCAAATTGTATACCTCGTTGTCACAATATATAGGAGAAATGAGTTCTCTATGATTGAAAGAAAAGCTAAAAAAAAGTTACCAGATGTTGATTACCGTCGTGCGCATAAGCGAGTAATTAAAAGAAAAAATCAAGTCAATGATGGAAATGAACAAAATGCTACGGACGCGTTAACAATAAGTGAAAAATTTAAAGTTCAAGCTTTTCTTCCAATTATAGACTGTTTACAATATCAATTAAAAGCCAGAGGAGAAGTGTATAAAAATGTGTCTGATAGATTCCTATTTCTCAGAACAATGTGTAAGAATTAAACAAATTTTACCCTGAAGATGTAGACAGCAATTTTTTTCAAGAACTACAACTTTTTGATTTATATATCAAAAATACTTTCCCTGAAAAACACATTAGTTTAACGCATCAAGATTTGTACAATGTTATCAAAAGAGAAAATCTAGAGTTTACATTTCCTAATATGGAAACAATACTCCGAATATTTCTAAGTTTGATGATTACTCAGGCGAAAGATCATTTAATAAACTCAAAAGAATTAAAAGTGAAAATCGTACTAGGATTAGCCAAGAAAAACTCACGGCTCTAACGATTATGTATAGCGAAAGGGATAAACTGCGAAATTTACCATTAAGAAGGGGCCGAACTATCTGTCTTTGTCTAATAGCGTTTTTCATCATTTATGTAAACACTATCCGGTATAACAAGAAAAAAATAGCAGCCCCCGCTAGATATTAGTATAATAAGTAAATTTTGTAATAACAACCAAATTTTTTCACTGCGTAGTTTTTGAATAATTAGAGACCTACCAAAAAAAGATAGGTTATATTCTAGATTGCTAGTAGGTCTCTAATTAGTCAAAAACTATGCGGTAAAAAATTTGGTTGTTATTACAAAATTTACTAATTATACTAATATCTAGCGGGGGCTGCTATTTTTTTCTTGTTATACCGGATAGTGTTTACATAAATGATGGAAAACGCTATTAGACAAAGACAGATAGTTCGGCCCCTTCTTAACCTTTTAAGGACGGGACTGGTCGATATATCGACCACTCAAGTATCATAATATTTTTGAGTGTTTTAACATAATATTATCCATAAGGGGATGTAATAGGGTATATGTTTTCTACATAGTTACCGACATTACAGTTTTCCAAATTTTTTATCTTTATTCAAAAATTTTCAGAAATATCTCTATATTAGTCTCTTTATTAGTAGAAATGGAAGACTGTAATATAGAGATATTTTTAAAAATCTTTGATTAAGAACCAATAACTTGAAAAACTGTAATGTCGGTATTTTACATCCCCTTAAAATCACTCAAAAATATTATGATACTTAAGTGGTCGATATATCGACCAGTCCCGTCCTTAAAAGGTTAAAAGATGTAATTACTGATTTCGTAGCCTTCAAGTCACGAAAGAAAATATTTGGATGAGATCCTATTTAAATGAGAGTTAAAAATTAAGATAAAACAATATGTATCCACTGTTATAATTATATCATCTTTTTTCCTCGTTGAATAATTGATTTATTAGAATTATATTTTGTTATATAACAAATGCCTTATAATAATAAATAAATGAATACGAAAAAAATTTTTATATTTGTTTCAAATAGGATAAATAATTATCACCTAAAAAAATATCCTCTAATATATGAGGGGTCCTTTTTTGAGTAGCTTAGGGCCTCATAAATGGTAAATCCGGCTCTGAGCATCTGTATGCAAGTTGGATTTAGTAAGAATTGAATTCTTTTAAATATTGTTCTATAGTTATAAGTTAATCTAATTTTATGTAAGTTAATTTTAGTTAATTTAATTTAATTAAAGTTCCAGTTCCGCGAACAGGGATATATAACTAACGTTTCCAGCATATTAACTACAAAAATCCTGTCGTGTGACGCTTTAAAATTTGTTTCCAATTCCCGCAAGTGGTGAGAGTTCGGTACACTTTGTATATAAGTCCGACTTATCTGATCATTACTATATGTGTTTTCTAGCGACCTCTGCGGCGTAATGTTTATAATAATTAGGTTAGATTAATTCATAGCAATTGAATATACACAGAAATTTTCAAAAACAATACAACTTATTTATATATTATCCTACTTGATATTATTTTTAAAATTTTATGTTTTAGATATATTTTATATCTTAATAAAAGCTGATAAAAAATAATTATTTATAAAAGAAAATAAAAACTAATATAAATAGATAAAAAATATTATTTTTTAATAATAATAGATATAATCGAATAAAAAGGGATAAAATCTAATAAATTATCTGAATTCTCAAAAATTTTACACCCTTTTATTTAATCTTATTACTTATTATTGTATTTTATTTATTTTTATCTATTTTTATTACCCTTTTACACTTTTTAGTTTTTATTCATTTTTATCATTTCTTATTTCACCAGGCAAGACATCTTGAATCTATTTTTTGTTTAAAAAAGACCAACTAGCATCTTAACCAAGCTACAGTTATCATTTGAATCATAGCAGTTCACAATTATTGTTCGAATCACAGCAGTTTCTAATTATTATTTGAATAACAAAAATATCTTGTAAAACAAGGATGAAGTTATTTGAAAATTTTTCAATAGAAAACAATTAATGATTAAACTATCAATAGTTATTTGTATTATCATTTATGATTATCATTATTCAATTTCAAACAAAAGTTGCTGGGTAAAAAGAAACTAGATGATTATAGAAATAGTGAAAAAGAGACCAGATTGTCTTTGTCGAACAGTGTTTTTTAATCTACAAACTATGGTTTATATAACTTATGTTTTCTTATAAAATTTTCATAAGTCAAATCATGCTAAAAAAATGTGTAGTTAAAATATATATATATATAAATGATTTATTCATTCAACTTTCTGTTTTTACATATGTTTATGTTTGAGTGTTATGTGTATTATGCATGTGTTATTCAGTACATAATAATACATTAGGAAATTTACTTATCATACTTATATCTAGTGGAGGCTGCTTCTTTCTTGTTACAGCAAATGGTTCTTATATAAATGATCAAAATACTGTTAGACAAAGACAAATAGTCTAGTCTCCTTATGAATATATTAAAATATAATTTCAAAATTTGAAATTACTCATCATAAAAATGACAATTAATAGACTTTCATATCCGCAAGGTAAATACATATATGCAAGAGTTATGGATAACTATATATACGAATACAATCATACTTGTATGTACTATACATTATCAAATATATAAAAATACATGGGATTTGATGGTACCCCCAAACTGGGTGACAAAACTAACTCATTTTTTAGCAAAATTTCCCATTTAAAAGTATGCTTCTAATATAAGCGTCGATATTTATTGTTATTACACAGAATGTTTAAAGAAATATATGTGCTGCATATTAATATTAAGTTTGCTTGTCTTTGTTTTTATTTATAAATAATCTAATACATATTCCTGACACGGTTAACAACAGCGATGCCGAAAGTGGCAGAGTCAGAGAGGGAAATTCAAAAATGTGTAAAAAAAAAGTATTAAGGGGTGCCCTCATACCGGCACAGAGATCTACCTTATCTACATTTGAATTATGCATTTTAATAAAAATTTAACTATTTCTGAATAAAATTCATAGAAGAGGCACATTCTTAACATTCTAAAGAATTTATTGCAACGTCAAAAGACAGAATAAAAGTGAAAATAAAGACAAAAACTGCATAATACGATTATTCATAACTACATTGAAAAGTTAATCGTATTAAGCAGTTTTTGCCTTTATTTTTATCCTTATATTGTCTTTTAACATTGCAATAAATTCTTCAGCATGTAAAGAATGTGCCTCTCCTACGAATTTCAGTCATGAATAGTTAAATTTTTATTAAAATTCATAATTTAAATGTAGATAAGGTATTAGAACTCTATGTCGGTATGAGGATTTCCCTTAACGGCAGGCCGGAGTAGAACCTGATACCGAGTAACAATTGAATTGTTTGTTATTTACTCAAGTATTAAACGGTGTATCTTCAAAATAATGGTTGATCGCAATAGATATTATTATTATGAATATCTATGCACAAGAAAAAAAAAATCTACCGATTTGTTTTTGAGAAAAGTAAGGAACGCCGAAGTAAAAGATTATGTTTATAATATTTTCGCGTTCCTTACTTTTCTCAAAAACAAAGCGATAGATTTTTTTTTTCTTGTGCATAAATATTTGTAATAATAATATCTATTGCGCATAACCTTCAATTTGCAGATACACCGATTAATACTTGAGTAAATAACAAAAATGCCAATTAGACAAGGACAGCGAATCCGGCCTGCTCTTAAAATAAATAGTTTTCAAAATTTGATAATTAATAAATAATTCTAAAATCAAAGTTACTATAACAAAATAATTTTTTTCTATTTTTTACATTTTTTTGAATTTAACAAAATTTTGTTAAACTCAAAAAAATGTAAAAAATAGAAAAAAAATTATTTTGTTATAGTAACTTTGTTTTTTAGAATTATTTATTAATTATCAAATTTTGAAAACTATTTATTTTAATACTTTTTTTTTATACATTTTTGAATTTCCCTCTCTGACTCTGCCACTTTCGGCATCGCTGGTTAACAATATTTGAAGCAACTTTTTAATTTTAATGTTAAATGAATAGATGATATTTATCATTAATTTTTAATTTTCAAATAAAGTGAAATCTAAAAAGTCTTATGCAGAAGAATCAAAAAAATAGGAAATGTTAGATATTTTATGAGAAACAATGACTTTAAAATGCCAATTGGATTTGAGTAGTACTTTTTGAATTTTGATTGATATAATAGAGTATATGATTTAAACATAGTTATCAATGTTGTAATTATCAAGATTTTTTTTATCTTTATTCAAAAATTTGTAAAAATTTATTCATGTCATGACTTATTGGTTGAGGTACAATATAATATGGAGCTATTTTTCTAACTTTTGTATTAAGAATCAAGAATTTGGAAAATTGTAAAAATCACTTCATTCATACAAATTTTAAATGCAAGAGATTACTATTTATACTTAGAATGTGTGAAGTGCATAGAACTAAAAAGACAAAATTTGCTTTCCAGTTTTATTCAATAATCTTAGTATTTACATACATTATTTTAATAATCCAAACACTGTACACTTGACGGAAAGGATATTTTTCTGAATGTTAACCTCTGATGGCAACATCGCATATTTTACCACAGGCATAAGACAATTCCAAATTATAGAGCAAATTTCGTATCATCGTTACTTATTACTTAATGACATAATTTAATAAACAAACAATATTACTTTCTTTTTTCATGATCTCAATTATAATTTTATTAAATAAAATTTTTATTTCTTAGTTCAATAATCATATAGAATCTAATACTGTGAATTTAAATTATATAAGCAATAAAATTTAAGTTGTTATCATTTGAATTTTGCATGAATAACCTATAAGAAAAAACAAAATAATCATGATGCAAAACTCAATGCATAATTCGAAGTTTTCTTATGTCTGTGGTAAAATATGCAGCACTGCCATTTGAGGTACACGTTCGGAAAAATATCCTTTCCGCCAAGTGTACATTGATTTTGTATTTGTTTTACATAGGAAAAATAATCTTTCATATACAAATATTTGAGATTTATTTTCTAATTTAATAACAATAATAATGCACCTAGGAAACCGATGACTAATTATTGATGGAACATTTAAAATAAACAACTTTGCAAATATTTTATATGAAAGATTAATAAAAATTATAATTATGATATTCTCAAACATACAATTTGAAATCAAATATAAGTATATAAAAAAATTTTATAGATTACGAAATATTTAATTTTAATTTGATTTAATAAAAAAAAATGACGCAATGAAGGCAGAGAGTAGAAACTGCCAGAGAATTGAATTATTGGAATCAGAGGAAGAAGAAGGTGAAGCGCGTGGAAGAGAAAAAGTATAACAAAAAAAAGAAAAGGAAGGAGAAAAAGAAGAATTTAAGAAAGGTAGATTGATGAAGTAAATGATCAGGACTTATACAAAAAAAAGACTGCTGGTGCTAAGAGGAAGTTTCAATCTGAAGGAGTTAGAAGAATGGATGGAGAAAGTAGTAAAAAAAAACAAATTGGGCACTGAAAAGAATAGGTGATAGCAAGAGGGAGGAATGGATAGTATTTGAAAAAGTAGAAAAGAGATATCTTTTGATAAAAAAGTTTAGGAAAGGCATAATGAGCCAGGAAATAACTGTTGATGAACTGTTAATGGCGTAGCAAAGAGAGGATAGGCAAAAAAGAAAAAAAGAGAAGCAGTATCAGAGACAGGCTTGGTGTAAGAGATTTAAAAAAAAAAAAAAAAAAAAAGTGAAAGAAATTTAAAATGAAAGAAGTTCTTATCTTGTTTATTAGCGTAAAGGGGATAAACAATTACTTTGATCAAAGAAATAATAGTTTAGTTAAATCTTAATAAATAAAATTTTAGTTCATTTAATAAGAAAAAGATAATTTACGTTTAAAAAAGAAAAAGATTAGTTAGTTTATCTGGTATATGCGGTTGTATAAAAGCAAAAACAAATAAAAATTTCCAAAAATCGATAATTTTTTAATTAAAGAATTAACCTAAGAGGCAGCTGTATAGCTCTATCCTTGTCTAATCTAAATTTTCATTATTATTAAAATGGAGGCTGTATAGCTCTGTCCTTGTCTATTCTAAATTTTCATTATTATTAATAAATTAAATATTGTTATAAAAAAGTAAGGGCATAGCCCAATAGATTTCAGGACGCACAAACGATCCTATTCTATGAAAAAATATAAAATATTTAGTTTTCGAGTGAAGTATGAAACAGAAAAACAAACTTAACATTCAAGTTTAACTGTTTTCTTGTTTCAGACTTCACTTGAAAACTAATGAAAATTTAATATTTTTTCACAGAATATAATCGTTTGCTCGTCCTTAAATCTATTGGGCTCTGCCCTTACTTTTGTATAAAAATATTTAATTTGTTAATTATAACAAAAATTTTACATTAGACAACAGAACAGAACTACACAGCCGCTTCTTAACCAGCATGTTAAATATTAAAAAATTCTTTGTCAGTTAAATTTAAATATATTAATAGTTTCTAAAATAAAAAATAATTTAATGAACGGAATTTAAATCAACTGAGAGTAATTATAATAATTATTACAAAACCATTGTATGCCAAGTAAAGAAATGTTATAGGTGATGACAAAGAATATATACTAGACTAAAAGCATAAGATTAAAAAAAGAATTGAAGAGATTCCTTAGGCTCATATGATTTTGAATATCTATCTCTATATATATGCACATACATATGAAACAGTTATATGTATATCTCAATTTTAACACAGCAAAATTTTGTACAAATTGGCTATTTTGTAGAAATCATATTTTGTTACTATTATATTGGTAATAAGAATATATAACAATTTTTTAGGCATTGTTTACAAACATCTACTTTGAAAATTATTACTTCTATTGATAATGTTAAAACATCATTCGAAATTTTGTTACATCAATTAAAAATTGCTTGAAAACTCAAATATAGTCCGTGTTTAATGTTAAACTAAGGCAGCTATTTCATTCTCAAGAATTGTTGCAGCTAAGGGTTGATATCTTTATAACGAGACATCATTAGATTATAATTTTTAAACATATTATTTACAAAAAAAATAGTCTATAATTATTAAATTTTCATAGGCCATATTATCCTGGAATTGTAAAATTTTCCTCATTGTATTAACATTCAAGCAATAACTTCTTTTTATTTAATAATTTTGAAAATGATAAATATGATTCAAAGTCAGAATTATGCTTTAAAATTAAAGCTTATTAAATATTCAAAATTTTGACAGTATATTTTATGAAAATAAAACTATAATTGAAATTTTAAAATATTTTGTTGGAAAATTCTATAATGAGAAACAATGATAATTACTGTTGTAAAATTAATTAGTTATAATATCTATATTATAACTAAGAGACTATCTGAGAATAAAAAAAAAAAAGAGCAAAAAGAAAAAGGAATAATAGCTAAAGTAGAAGAAACAGAGATATAGGTTAAGTAAGAAAGAATGGATGTGAATAGTGAGAAAAATGAAAATGAACTACCGGTGGAAGGTAGAAATGAAAAAAAAAGAAAGTGAAGATAAAGATAAAAAAGAGTGTATCAAAGAAGAAAGATTAAAAAAGTTAGAAGAAAAGGTTGAAGAACAAGAAAAAGAATTACAGCTTCAAAAAGAGGTGATAGATAGCATGGTAGCAAAAATAGAAAGGTTAAACACAAAAGTGAGAAGAATGGAGAGAAAAGTAGAAGAAATGGAGCCTGATAAGATACACGGACAAAAAGAAAGTGTAAAGGAAATTGTGAAGCAATTATGTGATAAGGAGCTGAAAATGAGCAACGAAATGGCTGAAATAAAGGCAAAGATAGATAAGATAAAAGAAAAACCCAAAGAGATCTGCCGTCCAAAGTAAGAAAACCTTAACTCCAATGGGATTCCAATGTAGTTAACCACTTTTATACTTTGGACGGCAGAGATAAAGACAGAAGAAAGTGGAAACGAAAAGGAAATGATGCAAGGGAGAGGAGAGATGAGAAAGATTGAATATGGAAGAGGTGTGCAAAATGTATGGAAGGGAAAGAGTTCCGTTGTTAAAGCTGGAAGATGGAAAGAAAGGAACAGACATGAAGGAGATCATAGAGACAGCTATAGGAAAAACCAAATGGAAAGCGTACCAGAAAAGTGAAAGAGAGGATTTATATTGGCTTGTCTTCAAGGTGAAAGAAGATAGAGACTATATATTGAAAAAATTTAGAGAATGGAAAACGCTGAAAGGTTTTATAGTAGATGAGCCATTAACGAGAGGAGAAAGAATAAATTAGTTTTGATAAATAATAAGATAAAAATTAAAATATTGTAATAAGAATACATACAAACACATTACACGTAGACAAATGTACAATTTCCTTAGTTAAGAATAAAGATACCAATTATAATATCTATATTATCAAATATCATAAATAGAAATCTGTTCAAAGAAATAAAATTTTTGTAAGTGGGATTGACAAAACTTGATAACTTCTGCAAATGGTTAACAATTAAGAATTAAAAATGTAAATGTTAATACACGTTATATGAACAGTAATTACTCTTATAAAGATAAATCAATTATTGTTCTTATGAAATTCGGATCGTAAAGCTTAATTCAATAATTGAATAAATAGTAGAAAAAATTTAATTTTTATAGTCATATTTTCAACGCAAACTAAATTCTACGTATTATTTTTATAGCGTTTGTCGATTAAAATATTGATTTTATATTACAAATTTATAATTTATATTATATTTTATTATATTTATGAAAACTTTTACCTTACTATTAATTCCACGTGTTTGATGAACGCAAACGATGTTGAAAAGGAAATAATTATCTTAAGTATAAATCACATAACTTAATCAAACATTTATTTGTTATAAAGTCTTTTTCATCCAAAAAAATTAAGGTAATAAGATCGGAATTTATAAGGGAGAGTCCAGATGATGGAACTTTTTCGAGACCTGACCCGCACCCTACCCCGTACGATTCTCGAGTGGAGTGTTACATCTAGACTACCTCGTGTTCCCTGAGAACCATTAATATTAAATTCAGTATAAAAGGCATCGTACGTTTACTATCAAACTTCTCAGGGAACACGTGGTAGTCTGGATGGAACACTCCACTCGAGAATCAGACGAGGTAGGGTACGGGTAGGGTGTGGGTCGGGTCTCAAAAAAGTTCCGTCATCTGGACTCGGCCTAATAGAAAGAAAGCTTATAATATGGAAAAGTTATTGCGTCATGGAAACAGACAATAACAAATTCATCCTAACCCACAAAATATAACTACTATAAAAGAATTGACATTTTATACATTTATAAAATACACAACACCTACTTGATTTTTCTTAAATAGAAATAAAAATCATGTAAAAGTCAATTTTTTTCATAGGTAATATTCCTTTCTATATTCATTATTATTAAATATTCCAACAGTAAACATTTGCAATCTGGTTTTTTTAGGTTCGAATTTATTAATGTGACTCAAATAACGGTTCTATCAACTGTCTTTTTTTCCTATCATAAGAGAGACAAAGACAGAATGAGGTTTGAGTAAAAACCTTTACTCGAGTTACATTTATGAATCTAAATCTCAGGTCCGAATTCATAATTATAACTCAAGTAACGGTTGTAGCATATAGCTTTTTTCTTATCATGAGGGCGATTCTTCATTTAACCCGTACCCGTACCCGTACCCGTACCCGCACCCGCACGATTGTATAGGCGAGTACTTTATCTTCACTACTTTACCATCTATGATGAGTTCGATAGTAGATACACTGAAAAATAAGTGGGAAAGAAGCACTACCATCGGTAACGAAACTATACTCTTTTCGTTTCGTGCGCACAGAGTGCCACTGCGGGAAAACAGTGGTGCCACTGTGGGACGAGAAGAGTACTTCGCATGACGCCAAACGAAATCCCACGTGAGTGGGAATACACATGCACAACAAAAAGAGCTGTTAGCTTCGACAGTGGGGCGTCACGTTCCCCACGAGAGAAAGCATTAGCATTCTTACGGTTTCGTGGAGCAGAAGTACTTCGAGGGACTCGTGGACTACCACTTATTTTTCAGTGTAGAAACTCATCATAGATGGTAAAGTAGTGAAGATAAAGTGAAGCGTATAGCTGCAAAAGTAGTTATCTCCAAAAAAATTTTTTTCAAAAAATAACATTTTCTGCTGTACTTATACTTAAAAGTCAGTGTATTTTGCAATACACCATATTTTTTTCATTTCATAAAAAAAGACTATACCTATATTTTGGTCCCATATGATTTTTTCATGATAAATTTTAATGTTCTGTATACGAAAATGCAATAAAAATGAATTCGGAAAAAATGGAGATAGCCACCTTTGCAGCTACACGCTTCAAGTACTCGCCTATACAATCGTGCGGGTACGGGTACGGGTACGGGTACGAATTAAATGAAGAATCGCCCTGAGAGAGACTAAGGTTGGAATTCATAAACCTAACTCAAGCAACAATCGATGTGATTTGAGTAACGCTCAACATATCTATTTTAATTAATAAATGTTACTCAAGTAACATCGATACTAAGGTAACATCGTTGCTTGAGTTAAAACGTTGTTTGAGTCAGGTCTATGAATTCCAACTGGAAACAAATTGAGGTTTAAGTAACAATCGCTACATCAGTTGGGTCTATGAATTTGAGGCTTAAACTCAAATTCATCGAGCCAACTTAAGTAACGATTGTTACTCAAATCTCATTCTCTTTTTGTCTTTTTTAAGATAAGAAAAAAAGATAAATGACCCAACCTTAACTTGAGTTACATTTATGAATTAAAACCTAATCTCCAATTCATAAACTTAAATCAAGTAACGGTTTACTGGAAATAGTCTAGAACTTTAGCGGTTTCGTAAGTCCTGGAAACAATATTGTTCGTAAAGTCGGAACTAGTTTAATACAATAGTCGAATCACAAAAATTGTTTCTAAGTCGCTGGATTCGACTGATGTTTGCGTGCCTTTACAATAACTCAGAAAAGACGTTCTTTCTTTCTTTCTTTATCTTTTATTGGCCTTTGGACTTTTCGTCATAGACCATCATCAATTTTTTTGTTCCGAGGAACTCTCTATTTTGTATTTTTTTTGCGTTCTTCGGGTTCTCTTCCCCAAGAAAACTACGAAAATTGTTTTTCCCAATTTTCCCAGGGAGTCAAACCCCGATCCGCTAGGACGCAAGCCAGCTGCCTTATACAACTGAGTTACTTTTCGTCCTTTAACGATGGAGCTCGAAAGTGTGTTCATAAGAACAAAGCACATGTAACAGAGGTGCTTGCTTGAAAAACAGCCGCGAGCGGGATTCGATCCACGGTCCCCCGAGAATACGAATCCAATGCTCTTACCGACTGTGCCACAGCCCGGCTCCAGAGAAAACGTTCCTGGTAAAAAAAATCAGGTGACAAACCACCTGATTTCTCAGATGATTTATCATGTCAAAACATCATGTAACGATTTTTTTGGTTTTCACACGTTTTAAACCATGCGTAGTCAATTGAGAACAATTTTTGAAAATTTTTGATATTTTTCAACTAAGAAATTTTCTTGTAAAATTAGTCTAAATTTTTTAAAATCCAAGACCATTATCTGAAAAATTTTCTAAGTTTAAAATTTAAAAAAATTTTTTTAAATTGTTCTGCATTGACTAAGCATGGTTTAGAACCTGTAACAATAAAAAAAATCATTACATGATGTTTTGGCATGATAAATCACCTGGGAAATCAAGTGATTTGACACCTGATTTTTTTTAACAGGCTCCTTGCTCGAGAGTGATAAACTATATAGTACTATCTTTGTTTGGTACGTTAATTTTTTATATGCTAAAGAAAGACAGCAATATGTGGTATATCGTTCGGGAGCAGTCCCCCAGGGGTTTCTATTGATAAAGCCTTAGTGGTATCTCAAATATGTAACGCATAACGCACAGCTGTGCTGCCAGACTCCAGCTCTGCCGTGTTAAGTAAAAACTTACATAAGTGTAAAATAAATAAAAGTGATAAAGTGAAATAATATCAATTTTGTTCGATCCAATTTTTAATTTTTTAATACTTAAGTAATCTTTATTTCCTCATTTTTTAGCGAAAAATTTGAAACAACTTTTTTTTTATTCATTTAATAGACTATTTTTTTTAACGGATCTATTGATAAAAAAAATTTATTTTTCGTCGAAATGTCACTTATGAAAGTTTTTACTTAACACGGCAGAGCTGGTGGGAGTAAGTGAAATACGATTCGTAATAATTCACGAACGCATTCCGTTCTGGACTCATAAGACACGGTGTCATTTCATAATAATATTGTGTAAGGTCTAATACAATATCGTATATAAAATAAAACGATTTTAATTACAAATATGTAATACTAAACGATTTGATTAACATATCTTTTACTTATTACAGTAAGATACAGTAAGTTAGATTTTCGAATTGTAAATAATATACTTCTCACGTAGCATGAAATATTTCGCTGAACTATTCTGCAATATTAACCTGGAATATTGCAATAGGATCTTCCATGGTCATTCCAGAAAGCTTCCATGATCATCCCAGAAAGCTTCCATGGAACATTGCAAAATATTTTAAGGGGACGCTGGATCTCTCTATCCTTTTTTACTTAAAAAATGTAATTTTTTGGAAAAACTGGTGATTATTGATAAAAATTAAGAATTGTCCGCAACTTAGGCTAGAGAATATGATGTTCAAGTATGTCAACATTTTTTTGAAAACAAAGCATCAAAATTAATTTGTTCTTATCAGAAAAAATATTGTTTTTTGTTGTACAAGTTGCGGACAACTCTTAATTTTTATCAATAATTACTGGTTTTTCCAAAAACCTACATTTTTCAATTAGAAAAGAATAAAGAGATCCAACGTCCTCTTAATGAAATATTCGTAAAAGCTCTAAAACATATTTTAAGAACCCTAGCGGGAAAAAATGATGAAAACTGAAGATAACACCCACATAGCGTAAAATATTTCAAAAAAATAAATCATGAAATATTTTAATGAAATATTTATAAAATATTTCCTAGATATATCATGTATCATTCCGAAAGTATACTTTAAAATATTACATTATATATTTAGGAAATATTTTATAAATATTTATAAAAATATATCGTGAAAAATTTAACACGATTTCTTGAAAGATTTCTGAAATATTTCTTAAATATTTCATAAAATATTTCATGAAAGATTCTGTAAATAAATCATGCGTTATTTCATGAATTATTTTCTAAATATTTCTAAAATATTTCTTGAAAGACTATTAAAAATTATAAAATCTTACTCGAAAGATTTCTGAAATATTTATGGAATATTACATAAAAGATTTCAAAAATATATTAAATATCATTCACAGGAAATATTTTATAAATATTTATAAAAATATATCGTGAAAAATTTAACACGATTTCTTGAAAGATTTCTGAAATATTTCTTAAATATTTCATAAAATATTTCATGAAAGATTCTGTAAATAAATCATGCGTTATTTCATGAATTATTTTCTAAATATTTCTAAAATATTTCTTGAAAGACTATTAAAAATTATAAAATCTTACTCGAAAGATTTCTGAAATATTTATGGAATATTACATAAAAGATTTCAAAAATATATTAAATATCATTCACAAAACATTTTCTCAATATTTGGGAAATATGTCACTGAAAGATTTTTGATTCTCAGTTTAGCCGATAGGAGGATACGCGGATCCCCAAGCGGTTGGGGGATGTCTTATCTACTATATAATAAAGAAAGCCAGCAGCTTTGTGAATACACGCCCAGGCGCGTTGATGCGAAAACTTGTATTTGGATATGTATTTATTTGTAAATATAACGAGATATAATACAATACAGTATCATATAAATAAAAATGTGTTTTATAGAATGTATGTGAATGCGACTTTAATAGTAAAGATTATAAATTTTTCAGAAATATTTCATGAAATATTTATGAAATATTCCTGTCTGTGACAAAAAATCTTCCATGAAAGATTTCTGGAATATTTTAAAAATATTTTGTGGATTGTTGATAATTATTTATAAATTTTACTTTATATATTTTTGAAATATTTCATGGTATATGTAGGGAATTAGAGCTGGGAGGTAAATTAAAAAACAAAGGTTTCTAATTTTCAAAAAAACAGTTCAATTGCACGAAATTCGAACAGAAAAAGATTCGGCCATCTGACCTTCAATACCGACAAGGTTTACAAAATTAACGGGTTCAACTAAATTTAAGCAAACAAGGAACTCACGATCGCGTGTCACGAAACTGAAACACAACATTCGACGCGCGCACTACCGTTTATAAGAACTGTTGGTATCAGACTGACTTACGCGTCGCGCCTCTACCATGCTGAAACCATCTGCCACCTCCCCTCTCTCGCACTCCATCCCTTCTTCCTCTTCCAATGATCTTTCGGGGCTTGCTGCCCGTGTCCGTGCCGCTTTTCGGCACCAAACAAAAACTCTCACTCCTCTCCAGACTGCCGCTACTCGGCGTGGGTAATTCTTTTCCGCCTTTTTTTTTTACCACCGCTGCTCGGTGCAGGCGGGCTCTCCCGGTTTTTCTTTGTCGTCAACATACTCCCACCCAATGTGCGATTGTGTTCGCACATCCACTATGATGAATTAGTCAGCCTTATCAATTTGGCGAGCGGCCTCACTAAGCGTTTGGAAGCTGTCTTCAATTCCACGCTTCGTATTCGACCGTCGGCGCCCTTGAGACATTTTTCTACGATCCCTTTTTTCCAAACGTTACGTGGGGTTTGGTAGTCTACGATTATTACTACTTCGCCCTCAGTGATCGCGTTGGTATCCAGCTGCCATTTACTTCTTCCCACGAGAGTCGGTAGGTACTCCCTTAGGCACCTAGACCAAAACTGATTGGCTAGGGCCTGCGCGGTTCGCCAACGTTTTCGGGGACAGTTTTCGACCGAGGTGTAATGAAACGGTAGTTGGTGACCCGATGGGTAACCAATCAAGAAATGTAATGGCGTAAGCGCCTCCGGAACTTCTGGGTCACTTGACACGTATGTTAGTGGTCTCGAATTAATTATGTGTTCCACTTCCACAAGCAACGTGACCAGTGTTTCCTCTTTCGGGGCTTGCTCTTTGAGTACCGTGGCTAACGAAACTTTCACGGACCTTATCATGCGCTCCCATGCCCCACCCATGTGCGGCGCCTGAGGTGGAACAAATTTCTAGGTCATAGTAGCTTCAGTCGCGTAGTCTTGTTGTTTACCCCTATCGTGATGCTTTACGATTTCGCGTAACTTGTTGTTGGCTCCCCGGAGGTTGGTGCCATTATCCGAATACATCTCCAAGGGTTGTCCTCTCCTCGCGGCCATACGACGTACTGCCATGATCGTCGAATCTGTATCCAGACTGGTGGCCATCTCCACGTGTATGGCGCGAGTTGTCAAGCATGTAAATAATGCCACCCATCTTTTATGTCGACCTACATCCACACTGGTCCAAAGTAGTCCATGCCGTAATACGAGAATGGTCTACAATGGTGTGCCAGCCTAGCTTTCGGTGAGTCCGCCATGCGAGGAACTTGGGGTTTGGCTCGCCTCAACTTACAACATTTCGTTATGACGGACTTGAGCGTGACTCTCGCATTTAATATCCAGAACCTCTTTCTGGTTTCATTCAACACCGTCTCGTGGTTCACGTGGTTCATTTTTTCGTGAACATGGTTCACTAACAATCGCGTAGCGTAATGCTTCCCATCTAATATGATTAGACCCAGCCTTAGATTCGTACTCTCGAGAGCTCGTGTGATTCGTCCTTGGGTGACCAGCAACCCATCGTCATTAACGTTCGGAGTAAGGTCGGAAATTCGGCTGTTTTTGGGTATTGCTAAGCTCTTTTCTAAAGCGGGCAGTTCCTCTTGGAAGGCCTCGCTCTGTAGTTGTTTGAACCACATGATCTCCGCTGAGGCTGTGTGGCGTGATTCCAATCTAGTATTAATCACGGCCTCACCCGATGTTTCTCTTGATTTTCGAGCGCATTAGCTCAGTGATCTGGCCCTCACATTTTTGGAAGGGCGATAACGTCGCCATTTTTCAATGGCCCACAACACTGTTGCCATACTCCGCACTAAGCACCTTCATTTTGAGAATCGAAAGATGTCCGGCAGTGACGCTCGACGATCACTTCTTGTAGCCACGATCATGCAGGCTCTTTTTTGTTCTACCCTGAGCGTTTCCGACTTTTCAACCTTCCGCAAACATAAGGCTTGTGGTCACCTCCCTTCTTCGTCCCTCAGGAAAGACGGCCCGTTTATCCACCGAACCTTATTTTTACCTTTTAGGCAGCTTGGCCAACCCGTCGCCACTCTGAGGTTTGGGTCGTCTCTCCAAGTTCGCCTAGGCGATTGGCGACAAATGTATTGTAAGTCCGAGGGTCCACGGTTATCGAACACAGTACGATTTTGGAATCAGCCCAAAAGTATCTCTTATCTATTTTGTATTGGTGCGACTCTTGAATCGTCTTCGCCAACTTTGATCCCAAGACCGTCGCTTGTAGCTCCAATCTAGGGATGGATACCGGTTTCAGGGGTGCGACTCGGCTTTTGGAGGCTATTATCATGGATGAGTATATATCATCTGAGTATATGAACCTCCAATAAGCTACCGTTGCATAGACGTGCTCGCTTGCGTCGCTAAACACGTGTAGTTCGACTCCTACTTTGTCTTTCCCCACCGCAGCATAGTATCTTGGCATTCGATATTGCGCGATTGAACGAATTTCGGTTAACCAACCGTTACATTCCTCCAAATCGCGCTCATTGATCGGAATATCCCACGGAACGCCGCTTCGCCATACGCTTTGTAAAATTATTTTTGCGCGAATGAGGGAGGGCGTTATGAACCCTAGTGGGTCAAAAATGGACATAACCGTTCTCAATAACTCACGTTCGGTCGTTATTTTACCGATTTTTGAGCTAACATCGAATTTGAACACATCCGAGGCAGTTAGCCAACTGAGCCCAAGCGTTTTATCTCGTTGTTGCAAGGAATCCGTGGTTTTGAACTTGGTTTCTTCAACGGTCTGTCCACCCGAAATCGCTGCGGCGACCTCTGGGGAATTGCTCGACCATTTGTGCATTTTGAAGCCTCCGCTCTGGTTTATTTTTCTCACTTGTTCAGCAATTAATATCGCGTCTTCTACGGTGTCCATGCTATCGAGGTAGTCGTCCATATAAAATTTGTTTTTAATGGCTTCGGAGCCTTCTTTGAATCGCTCTTCGAGTTTACGCGCATTCTCATCTTTCACGTAGAGTGCGCTGCACGGCGACGACTTAGCTCCGAAGAGCAAACTAGTCATCTTGTAAGTATCAGGTTGTCGACTTCTATCTTCACCCCTCCACAGAAACCTCTGCACATCAGAATCTTCTGGGCGCATTCGTATGCGAAGAAACATTTCCTCAATGTCCGCCTTCAATGCGATGGCTCCTTGCCGAAAGGCCATTAATATGGAAATTAGGGGTTTGAGTAAGTCTGGTCCTTAGTCTAAGCGGTTGTTGAGACAAGTGTTTCCGACTTTAGCACTACACAATGCGCAGTTTTTGTGTTTTATCTGCTCGTGTGATGCCAAAGTGCGGTAAGTATCAAACGAATTTCGCACATTCGTCGATCACCTTCACGACGTACCCACTGTCCAAGAGTCTCCTCATACTCTCGTAATACCGCTTTGCGTATTCCTGATCTTGATCTAATCTCTTCTCGAGGATTCGCAGTCGTTTCATCGCGTTGTCTTTGCTTTCAGGCAGGTCCGGTACGGCCGCTTTCCACAAGAGTCCTGTTTCCCATCTGCCTCCAACACGCTTAGTGATATTTTTTAAGATTGACAGTGCTCTTGAGGGCGCTGTGTTCCTTTTACTGGGGGCTAAAATACCCATCAAATCTAATTTAAAGTATTCGCTCACAAGGTCGTGAAGTTTATCGTCACCGACCTGTTCGGGTTCACCGCGGGTGCACAAAATAGCCTTTTTTTCTTCGTTTCGTTGTCCCGGTAGGTTTCCGTGGATCGTCCAACCGAGTTTAGTCTTCGACGCGATGATTGACGTGTCTGCCGCAACTTGAATGTCTCGCGAGGCGATCAAAATACCGTGATCTTGCCTTAACAACAGTGTCGGACGAACATTTTTGTACGGTTTTATTACGATTCCTTTATCGTCGAACATTTTTACTACATCTTCGCCCAATGTCTGCTTCGGTAGTAGCAAATTTGCGACGGCGAGCAAACATCGGAGGTCGTGACGTTCGTTTTCGTCACCCATAATTTCGCATTCGATTTCGGATGCTCGGTATTCTACGCCTTTCAAGTTGTTTATACTCACTAGCGTTACCGATCTTTCTCTCCCTGACCCTCCTATTCTTTTTACTATATTTTCGTCAATTAGCGAGAATGTGGAACCGTCGTCGAGAAGCGCGTGAGTATCGCTCGATGCATTGTCATCTGGTACCGAAGCAAACAATGGCTGCGGTCTTGGTTCGTCGGTGCTACTGCTCCTTTTAGTTTCGTGAAGTAGTTTGTGGTGCGGCTTCTGACAACCCGCTTCGCCACAAACACTCCCTCTGCACTGTGTTTTGTAGTGCTTGCCAGACAAGCATTTAAAGCACACTTTGCCGGCTTTTGCCCAAGACCATCGACTTTCCGTGGGTAATTTCAGTAATTTTTAGCAACTGGTCGTTACGTGATCGTTAGAATCACAGTAAAGACAGTCGTGACGTACCCACTCGCGTTTATTTTTGTTTGTTTTAATTTTCTCGTTGTCTGTTACAGTATATACTGTGCCTACGCACTTAGCTTTCTCCCTCGGGTGCACGTCTACGCGACCCTTCGCAAGGCTTTCCGTTCTCGTATTCCTCAGTAATCTCAAAGTTCTGGCCTTGCTTGCCATTTCCGCTTCCATCCAGAGAAAGTCGGACAATGTTTCGATAGGCGAAAGTGTTTCCGTCTGTACGTTTAAATATCTGTTATAGCTATAGATTATCGCTGAGGGTATTTTTTCAATAATAGCATTTACTAGTTGAGGGTTTTACAGGTGTCCGCGATGTTTTAAAGAACGCATGGCAGCTACGCTATTTTTAATTGCCGTTGCAAACGAAACGAGGTCTGTGTGCCCGGTGTTGACTTTCGGTAGCGCTTTGATATTACGAACGATCTTGTCCATTATTTCGTTGGGGTCTCCGAAGCGGAGCTCAAGGGTCTTCATTATTTCTCTCGCACTGCACGACGTCATCAACAACGCCGAAACTGCGTCGAAGGCGGGACCTGTTAGGCTTTTGTTCAAACGTGCCACATTTTCTTGGTCAGAATAGTTTTCGATGTCGGTCGACAATTCGTAAGCTTGTTTGAATCTCAACCATTCTAGACAATCGCCATTGAATCGCGGTAGATCTTTAGCCGCTGTCAGTCTACTAATGAGTCGATCCGAAGATGACGTCCCTACATTTCGCGGACCGGCGGTCAAAACGGTCGTATCGCCCTCCAAGCTGGCGCTGTCGGTTCCCACGGATACCTCATGCGCGTTCGGGGTCGGATTATCGGTGTTCATAAATTGCGCGGCTAACTCTAGGTCGATTGCTTCTATTTCTAACCTCGCTCGTCCGCTGCCCTTCGTCGCACCTGATTTCTTCTTTTTTCGGCTGCTAATTCTAACTGCCGTGCGCGGTTCGCGTAATGATCGCGGTCGTTATTAACAATATCCTCGTTTGAGCTCGACTTACCGGTGTTTCTAGAGTTTGTGTCATCCTCGACTTCTTCCACTGTCTATGCTGGACTCTCTCTCCAGGTTTGGCGCGAGTGTCTTTGAGCTTGCATCCTTCTCCCTCTTGGTGTTAGTACCAATTGCGTGTGGGTTCGAGGTCGCTTCCTTGGTGTAGGCTGTAAATCATCGTCCTCTCGTTCATCGCACGCCGCATCCATTACAGCGCCGCGTCGTCGTAATCGCACGCTCCTGCAGGACATTTCACTACACTTTCTAAAGTCACTCTCTACAATCACTATCACCAGTTCAATCGCCCTCCAGCTCTTACCGTCGTTAATTCCCGGGTTTCGGCACCAATTTTATGTAGGGAATTAGAGCTGGGAGGTAAATTAAACAACAAAGGTTTCTAATTTTCAAAAGAACAGTTTAATTGCACGAAATTCGAAGAGAAAAAGATTCGGCCATCTGACCTACAATACCGACAAGGTTTACAAAATTAACGGGTTCAACTAAATTTAAGCAAACAAGGAACTCACGATCGCGTGTCACGAAACTGAAACACAACATTCGACGCGCGCACTACCGTTTATAAGAACTGTTGGTATCGAACTGACTTACGCGTCGCGCTTCTACCACGCTGAAACCATCTGCCACCTCCCCTCTCTCGCACTCCATCCCTTCTTCCTCTTCCAATGATCTTTCGGGGCTTGCTGCCCGTGTCCGTGCCACTTTTCGGCACTAAACAAAAACTCCCACTCCTCTCCAGACTGCCGCTACTCGGCGTGGGGAATTCTTCCCACACTTCTTACCGTTGCCACTGCTTGGCGTGGGTAATTCTTTTCCCGCCTTTTTTTTACCACCGCTGCTCGGTGCAGGCGGGCTCTTTCGGTTTTTCTTTGTCGTCAACAGTGTATTTCATGAAAGATTTTAGAAATACTTTAGAAATCTTTCATAAAAGATTTATAATTATTGATAAGTCCTTCGTGAAATATTTAAGAAATATTTCTAAAATCTCTCATAAAATATTTCATGAATGATTCCTGAAATGTTTTAAAAATATTTCCTAAAAAGTTTTTTTTCATGTTAATTTATTTAAAAATAATAAAATTAATAAAAAAATTTAATTAGAAATGGTTCAAATAATAATTTTCGAGTGCAAAAATAATAAATAAATAAAATTTTTTTCTATGTATCTGTTCTTCCAAATTTTACTATGTAACATAGTAATTTTTTTTATAACACAGAAATGTCCCACTATTTTTATTAATTGCGATTTGCTATTAAATAATCTTAACTTCTATAAGCCATTAGTGAATGTGAGAAATACTAATAATATTATTTTTTATATTAATATACTTAAATTGTCAGTTAATAAATTCTTTATATTGAATAGACTATGTGGCTTAGCAAACAACTACTCACAATTTTGTAATTTTGAAAGTAATTCCATTTCTTTGTTTAAAAGTAATATAAGATCTATAGTTTACTAAGAAATTTATTTATTTGTTTTTCTCTTTACATTATAAGTTGTAAAAACATTACATTGTATTTAATATTGTATGCGATGCACTATGCGCACACGAAATATGTATAACTATTTAAAAGAGATTTACTCCCGTTAATAAAATAAATAAAATAAAATAAAATAAAAATAATATAGTGAATTTTAATACAATTTATAATTATATTTATTATAGCATTTCTCTCCGTGTATAGACCTGCTACATATAAACTATTTAATTCGAATTGAAATAAATAACTGTTTATAATTTATTTTATTATTGTCTATAATTAATTTTGAATAAACAAAAAGGGGTTTTAATTAATTGTTTTTAGGGTTATGTTTTATTTTATATATGAAATTGTAATTAATGTCTTAAATATTTTATCGTATACACATCGTTTATTTATCGTGACTGCCTCGCGACGAGATATTGCTAGCCGTTAATTTACTGAGCATATTTTTATCCTGAATTTTCTACCAGGGAAATCTCGTGGAATATTACATGAAATATTTGCAGAATATTTGCATTGAAATATTCCGTGAAAAATTTCTAGAAAATTCCATAAAGTGCTGTAGGAAATTTGGATGTAAGATTTCGGAAAATACTGCAGGAAATACTGCAGAAAAGTCTGGAGGAAATACTCAAGTATTTGGGGCGAAATTCCTGCAGGAAATGCTGCAGTATTTCCTGCAGTATTTTTTCATAAAGGTTGTTAGAAGATCTCAATCATTCTAAAAGATTCTTGTGATCTTTCGATAGAAATATTACACCTTCCAATAATATTACTGCAACATAGCTGTCCCTAATTGCAATTTTGCTTCAATCTTTTAATGCCCACTTTTATAACAATTTCATATATTGTTAATATGATGAAATAAATAAGCGTTATGATAGTATAATGAATATTTTATTATAACTGTTCACAAGTATGGGGGCGTCCATCAAATACGTCACGGAAATTTTGGTCCATTTCAACCCCCCCCCCCCTCCCCCATCATCACGGTCCCGCCACACTGAAGTTAACCCCCCCCATCTTAAAGTGACGTATATTAAAAATTCACAAAAAGTAAAAATTCAAACAATACTTCATTAAAATTTTAAAGTATAACATGTTGTATACTAACTATATTTAAAAAAATAACAATATTTTTATACAGTATTCTTAATCTAATTCAAATACTACGTGATGCGAGCTTGGAAAATTCATATATTTGAATTAGGAAGAGCCACGGTGGCTCAGGGGCTAGAACATCCGACTCTCACCCAGAGGGCCGGGGTTCGAGTCCCGGTGAGGGCGGGATTTTTTCCATTTTTAATTAAAAGTGGAGAATTTTTCGGACTTATTGACACCGTGGTGGACCACACCCGAATGATTTTCCGCGGTTTTAACAAAAACCGCAGATAATTATTCGAGGATCGGTAAGGCAGAATGCAACTGCTCCACTACTATAGTTGAGCCGGAACGTTCTGCCGGGTTGGTGTGAGCTCTCGATGCGCTTAAAAGGATGGGTAGAGCGAGTCTTCCCGCCTGAGTAGGCCTGCACGGGTACGCGAACACCTTCCGGGGTAAAAAGGTATGGGTTCGAACGCGAAAACACCGGAACACATAGGTGGTCGAGGTGTCCCGTAAAAAGGTTGTAGAATCTGTACGGGTATGGAATTTGAAAGATTAGAAAGATATTTGAATTAGGAGTAAAAATGATTAATATTACAGAATAATTTTTTTCCGTTTATGAATAATTTTTTTAATATAAGATAACATATGAATTATTAAAAACTCTAATTAACCCTTACAGTCACAGTAGCCGATATATCGGCTACCTAATTTTCTTTTTTTTTACCTCAATATTTTTGCAATATCATGCTTGATTCTTGGATTTTTTGTATTTTCAGATACACATAGCCTTACTATTTATAATGCTGATGATATTTTATAAATTTATAACTATTAATTATTATTATAAACAAATACATACGAAAAAAGTGAATTGAATTGCATGACTGAAAGGGTTAATTCATAACATGACTCAATTGTTTTACAATACAATACAGACAAAGTAGAATAATAAAATAAATGTTTGAATTCTAAAATGTTTTAATTCATTTTAATTTTTTAAATATCTATAAAACTTAAGCATGCCTTATTTAAACAAATTAAGATCCATACAAATCACACAATATTCATACGCAAATAAATCAATTGTTTTCAAAATCCACTAAAATTAAATTATAATAATGAAATGTTTTTAAAATGAAAATAAAATATCAGTTCCAATAAATTAATCAATTAATAAAAAATGTAATATCCACGTATGCATTTTGAATATAAAAAATTAATTTCTCAATATGATAAATAAAATTTTTAATTCCAATAGTTTTTTCATGTACTTTTTGAAGTGGGATTAAAAATAAAATAATGATTTATAATTGTAATTGAACGTAAATAAACTTACCTTCAAACATTGATTAAAGAAGCTGCAGGTCAAATAAGATGTCAAAGTATATTATGAAAAAAGGTCAACTCTACGTAAATACTTCAGGTTTTGCAGATTAAATATTAAATATTCTATTTACATCAATCTTGCGTGAATATATGGGATTTTCAAATAATTATTTTTTAGTGTTTTGTACGTCACTTTAAAGCATGACACCCCCCCCCTCCTTCGTCACGGGACCATCACAAAATTGTGAAACCCCCCCCCCCCGAAATGTGTACGTAATTGATGGACACCCCCTATGTAGAAGTAATAATGTATGAATGCGCAAGAGAGACTAACATGCTCAGGTGAGATGCGGAGCGAGACTGACGCTTTACATTCAAATTAACTCACGGCTCCTTCCAATACACATCGATCACGCGCACACTCATATATACATACAGTAAGACAGAGAGAGGGAGAATATGAGAACCAATAGAATACAATTCTTACTTTTAACATATGGCTGATTCCATTGAGATTCATGCAGGCCGTCACTGATCGAATTTTTTTTTTCTTCTAAGTAATAAAAATACCTTCTATTATGTATATTGCAACGATTATTCATAATCGTGCAGACAGGTCATTCAAATCTCCCGCGAGGCACGATAGTAACAGGCTCAACCGCCAGGTGCCGTCAGTTTTTGCTGCTCCCGCAAGAGGAACAGCGAGCTCGGGTAGATATAAGAGCTAAGCCTCAACGAAGAGTCGAGGCATTGGGTACTGTGCTCTCCCTCTCTCTTAGCCGAGTGCGCTCGCTGGTCTAGAGAGAGAAAGCAGTATACAGTACTGGCTTTCTTATATGAGGCTCCTAGGCCTTATAAGAAAAGCCACTCTCTCTCGCTCGCTCTAATGTATCAAACCATTAGACGCAAGTCGAGACGCAATTAATCTTTGCCGAGTGTGCTCGCTGGCTTAGATAGAATGCGACCGAGAGAACCGCCGATGCACTTCCGCACCGCCGTACCGCTGTACCGCCGTACCACCCGTCCTGTATATATTAGATTAGTTTAACTTAATATGAGATCATATTAGTTTGTACTACCGAGCCGCCGTACCGGCCGTTTTGTAAATAGTAATTCTTATTAATTCATTATTAACTAATATTTGATATTAAGGGTGATTTCCACCGAACCGTTATATACCGCCGAGCCGCCGGGGCGATCCGTATATAAGACATTTTGTCTAAGATTAGTTCATAGTAACTTTAAGGTGTTTTTCCACCTACTATGACCGTAGTATTAAGTTAGTATTAAGGGTGCTTCCCACCTATTGCCGCCGCCGGAAAGAGGCAAGCTAAGATTGCTCTAACCACGTGTGGTTGTCGCGTATTAGAGAATCACAGGCCTTCAGCCATATTCCGCGTTGCCGCACTAAGGGTGTCGTCCACCCACCGTTATTAGATTAGTTTATTAATATTATAATTATTATAACTTTGTTTTGTTCATTAAACCTTCCAGGCCGTTAACCGCCGTTAGTCTATGTTGACTTATTATTAAAGATAAGAGTTATTTCTATTATTTTTGATTTCATTTATTTTTATCGCCAACAAGAGGCGCATAAGCCATCAAGTGGCTTATATTAAATCTTTATTTCTTTGTTTGACGCGTACATATATTAGGTTAGTCATTTTGGTTTATATAAGTTAGGTTAGTTTGTTACATTTCATCAATTATTGTTATACGTCGTTGTATTATATGAGTTTAGAGTACAATAAAGCTCTGGTACTCCCTAGCATAAAGAAACGTGTCAACCCGTTTACTATCCTTCATCTTTCCACCGTCCGTCCTAACCGACCTCCTGCCTCGAACCCTGGTCACTCACTGAAGCGTCTGGCAACAGGAGGTAAAGACGTAATATTTCCCACCCGCGGGAAATAAAAACGTTACAATATAAAGATAAAATTTACCTCATAGAACGCTCAAAAATTTTTTTTTTTTTTACTACAGCAATTTATGTGTTGGATGTAAAAACGAAAATTCAAAAATTGAAAATGAACCTCTACTTTTAAATGACTATAGCTCCGTCAATTTTTAACCTTTTTGGACGTTTTTTTAACGAAAGTGTGCGAAATTTGGTCTAGTTTTAAATGCGATCTCGATTTTTGTAATACAATTTAATCTCGCTGAGTTATTTACAAAAAACCGAAAAAAGCGATTTTTTTCAAACACGATTTTCTCAAAAACTATATTTTTTTTTTTTTTAATTTTTATATGATTTTATACATAAAAAATACTAACTTTTAGGGTAGGTGAGAATATGCGATTTTGCCTTATTTTTTTTAAACAGATTTTCAAACGTTTTTTTTATATTTTCGATTTTAAAACATTGATACCATGGCGCATCGTACTATTTTTCCAACTTTACGTGTTCTTACAACTATTTTTATGCTTTTATTTATTAATATATCAAAAATATCAACAATAATCTTTGAAATAAACCCCGGATCAAATATTTTGATCAATTAGAACAAAAGTTATGACGATTTAAAGTTTGAAAAAAAATGCTGAAACTTTAAATAAATATATTTACTTTGAATTTTGAATTTTGAATTTTGAATTTGAATTTCAAATTTTGAAAAGGTGAATTTTTTAAATACTAAAATATATTATTTGGTCATTCCCAATGAACAAATAATATGCGATACAATTAAGAAATGAACACTAATGAATTGAGAACTAATGTGAATAAAAAAATCTGAATTTGAATAAAACCTTTCAATTTACTTCTTGCCACTCATGTCTCGAAGTTTTGGCAGTGTAGATTTGGTTTCGTTTACTTTTTCTACAGTGAATCTTTTGAATACCTTTAATTTCTTTTGCATTTCCTAACTATTCCATTTTTTTTGTCTGTCGAAAAACTTCTAACTCATCCTTGCGGATAACAAGAATGTTAATCGACGGAGTATATTTTGATACGTGAGTGGCGAAATTTTCAGCGTTTCTAATAAAATCTGCATTCTTCTTGGACAGATTATGCGTGGTAGCATAATGTATAACTAAATCACCAATACCATCACAAGCGCCTTTGCCATGACCTGTTGCAGAAAAAAGCCATTCTCTGTTTACTTTTGAGTTTTGAAACTCATAGAATTGATATCTATTTTTAAAATGACTGGCAGCTTCATCAGAAATGGTTATGATTTCATCAAGATCTTGCGCAGTATGTTTTTGTTTTAAGTTGTCGATAGTTAAATTTATAGTCATTAGGGCATGAGACGAATCATGTTTAATATCGTCAGAGACGGTGACATAACTGACTGTCTTATCATTTCCAAAATAGCATACTGACGTAAATATTGATATTTGGTTTTTACTCCAATGATAGCTTTGAATTTTATTTTGAAGCAGAACTGTCCAATTTTCTGCAAAATCGACATGAATAACTAATTGGAAGTCATTATTTTTCGCTAAAAGTTCAACCTCTTTAATTGCTATACGTTGAATTTCTTTGACCAATTTATGAGCTCTTACAGTGAGAGCACGCTCTCTTAACTCTATTAAGAAATTTTCAATTGTGCTAGTTTTATTCACGATCACGCGTAACCTACATCCATTCTCCACGTCGAGCACTTTGATATGCGAATGCCCATGTACACATATTATGAATTTTAACTTTATCATTAAAACGTACATTTTGCTTTTGTCTACAAGAGTTGATATCAGCTTTCAATGACGTGAAATCAATTCATTCTAATTTAATTTTTTTAGATTATAATATATCACTAATAATATAATGTATTATCGTTACAAAGAAATTATTACCTACTTTATTTTATAATGTCCCCAAGCCAAAGTCTCAAAGCCGTCAGGTACAAGGAATCTTTTATCATCATATGGATTGCGTGCAATTTTATGTTCTTGCATAGTTTCAACATTGTGTAACTTTAATTGAATAACATATTGCTTTCTTTTCAAAAATTTTTGATTTTGTAAGGAGTTTAGGTAGTCGTTGAAACAAACAGTTTCTTTCACAACTGATGACTTTATACCCTTAATTTTCTTGACAAAATCTGTATTATCTACACGTGTGCTGTACATTTTACTTCTCAATCCAATAAATTCAGCAAGTATAGCACCATTGCACTCATCTTTCATAAGTCCAACAACTTTCTTATTCATACGTGGCATTTCAAAACCGTTGTTTTCTGGATAATCTGATGTATCAAATCATTCAATATTTGATTTAATATCTTCATACAACTCATCACAAATAACTGCATAAATTAAACTATCAGTATCTGTATACAGCAACTTGCAATTATTTTCATACTTTTTAACATATAATGAAAACCATACATAACAGTCTGAAATATCCAACACTGACAGACCAACATATAAAGGTTTATTCATATAATCTTTCGCATTTCAATAGCAAAAAAATTTTCACTAAATATAGCACTACTATGAAAATTTGGTTTTCAAATGAGAGCTTCCACACCATATCGTCCTTTCCATTTTGTCATAAGTTTTATGTCAACATGTTTCCGCATATTTTCCATTGTCTTATCATAGATAGCATTATTCATTAATTTAAAGAGATTTTTTTCAAATTCATTTTTTGCTTTAACTCTCATTGAACTATTCAATTCTATGTAAGACTTTAACCATTGAGACTGTTTAAATTTCTATGAATTTTAACAAACTTTAGACCATTTTCAAGTACTTGCTTTAAAACACGATAATGGATAAAATAATTTTTCTTATCCTTTAGAGTAGCTAAGAGTTTCTCTTGCTTGGATCCTGGTGGTATCACATGTTCAGGGCAGAAATGTAAATCATTATGTCTACAATGAATATCCTTTGGATAGTTGAGATCTACTTCTAAAATATATCCTTCTGATGCATCATCGTGAATGTTTTGAAATTTTATATTTTCGAAATCATCTACCCATTGAAATTCATTATACGGTAAAGATTGAGTCATTGAATAACCATATAAGTTATTTACATCTAAATATATAAGATACACATTATCTTGATCACATTGATAATGTTCTTTCATATACTTATGATTTGCTTTAGCATATCTATGAGAACATTGGCTCAAACCGCCTCTGATACCACGTCCGATAAATAGTTAAAGATCAATATCTGTAATTAATCTCAAGTTTACACCAGTAATTTTTAACATTGCATCCCAGGTATAGCCAGGTGCAGTGTAATAGTGAGCTGAATCAAGACCATATACTGACAAGCACTGTTCACGAAAACTTTCAAAAACGTCAGCTAATAACAGTATATCAGTTTTCATATATAGATCTGAATATTCTCCAAGACTTTTTATTTCAAATTCAGCCCACAATTTTTGTGCATGCATATAATCTTTTTGTGATGCTGTTGAATCTGTAAGTGAGCTGAAAAACTTTTCTATTGGTGGGGGCTCAGTTTGTTCAAGTTTTTCCATACAATCAACGTATTCAGAGGAGAAAACACCTTTTTTTAAAACTAATAACTAGATATATCTTTAATTATAAAGTGAGCATCATATCCACTTAAATTATTAAAAACTACTGGGATTATTCTAGAATCTTTATAGTTCAAATTACATCCAGAATGAGCAGATCCTCGATATTTTGTGGTTAAGTGGCAGTGATCATGAACTTTAACTATATTATCTATTGGCTTTTCACAAATATGACAGATATCTGACTCCTCGAATGATATCTTTTGCTCCAAAGTAAGGTTTTCCATAGGGATGGGATCGTCATATATTTTTGTTATTTGTTCAGAAATTAATTTCAATTCCTTAGCAAACCAAAGTGCAGGTTCTGATCCTCGATGAATTCTAAATTTTGATAAAGAGTTGTCATAATTACATTTCAAAAAGTAACCAATGCTAAACATTTCATGTTCTTGATATGCTATAGTATTTTTTAACTCAACATCTTCATTCTCATCTTCCAATCTATTAATTGGTATGAGTAAACACTCACAGTCTGCATAAACAATAAATGGTAGTTTTTCTTCAAATTTATGGATTTAAAACTTTATGAAATCATTACCATTTTTAGGTAATTTTACCTTACAATCATTTACAAGCTTACAATTTTCTTCGTGCAGATTAAGTTTTTGTTCAGTAGAAAATAAGTGTAAACATCTATCACACATATAGAGTCTATTTGTTCTACGAGTCAACGTACTCTTTACTAATCTTAATAGATTTTTAATATAAACACAATGATAATTTTCATTACTCATTATAATATCATTATCATACGTCTCACCCTTCGCTCTAATTAATAAAAGATTAACAGGATTAATTTTTTTTTTTTAAGAAAAGAAGAAGAAGATAATAATCAAACAATTTAAAATCATAATAATAATATTTTTAATGAATTAAAAATAAAAATAAATTCTTTAAATGATAAACAAAGGCAAATATTCAACTCTACTATAAAAAGTTTAAACATCCAAAGTAAAGAAAAATATATTTTTATAGATGGACCAGGTGGAAGAAGTTATTTACTTAACGTTTTAATAGTTGATTTTAAATATCATACTATACATTATTTATGTGTAGCTTGGACAGCTATAGCAGCGAATTCATTAGTCGATGGAAAAACCGTGCATACAACATTTAAACTACCATTAAGAGGCCACTGGAATAAATTAATTAATTAATAATGAAATCAATTTTGATGCTTCGTTTTCAAAAAAAGTTTGATATACTTACAAAATCATGAGTGAGGCTAGAGAATTAATTTGTTTTCAGTAGAAAAAATATTGTTTTTTACTGTACGAGTTGCGGAAAACTATTGATTTCCAATAATAACTACTAGTTTTTCCAAAAACCTACATTTTTCGATTAGAAAAGGATAGAGAGATACAACGTCCTCTTAAATATAACAAATTGTACAACTTGTAATGTTAAGCCTAATTCTGTAGAAAACAAACAAAGGGAACACAAATAATTATTTGGGATAAGATATCCATGACCACAAAATTTGCTTTTGAAGCAGTTGATCGTCTTTTTTAAGATTTATGCGATGTGAACCGACCTTTTGGTGGTAAAACTGTAATTGCATCAGGAGATTTCAGGCAAATATTACCAATTGTACGACATGGAAGCCGTATGAACATTATTGAAAATTAAGTTTAATTTAGTTTATCAGAAAGATTCAATGGAAGCTTCCAGGAAGCTTCCATGGAAGAAATCTGTAAGCTTCCATGGAAGCTAGCATAAATGTCTTTTTGAATCTTACAAGAAGCTTTCAGGGAAGATTGCCGTAAGGTTCCAAAAATATTTCATGGAAGCTTCCATAGAAAAATGTTAGAGGCTTCCAGGAAGATTCCAGTGTAAGGTTCGCGGAGGCTTTGGGAAAGTCAACAATTCAAATATCAATTGGTTAATTTTATCGTTTTTTATCGTTCGGAAGGTATTTTGTTACGATTCTGTTCAACATTCTATTATTTGTTTTATATTTTATAAATATTTGCTGTGAAAAACACTTATTTACTTACAACATACTATTTTATATACCATTATATCATATTTATACGTCAATACATATTCACATATATTAGGATTTATATATAATTATAAAGACACATTTACATTCTTGAGGCAGGCGCTGTGGGTACATACTTAAAACCGCCAACGTCCGACTTATATAGTAAGTGTGGTATCATCTCACCACTTAGGGACAAAACGCCCATTCAATGCGTATCCCTCTGTAGGCGTAACTGCGAATCGAAGGTGACGGACTTGTAAGATATCTGTTGTTAGTTCAATTCCCGGCTGAACATCATTTTTTTTTTTTTTTTGTAAATTATGTTGCACATGCATATATTTCACTATTTTTTTAAATTTAAATATTTTTGATGTATACACATAAATGTATATGTACATGTGCTAACGTATTATTCACACACAAACATTTTCATGCTATAAGGAGTCGAAAAATTCATTTTATGTAGATTTTAAAATAAATTCATTTAAAAAAAACTTAAATAAATAATACAATACTCTTTCTCAAAACTTTAAGACTTTTCTTTAAAAAAGCAACAAAATGTTTTGTGTGCTTATTTACTAACTTAAATTAATATTAAAAGAAATTTTTCATCTAAAGTTATACAATTATAAAAACTTTCAATCATTTAATTTGTAATCTCTTTTATTCGTATTCATATAATAATCCGATATTAATTTTTTATATTTAAATGAATATCTTTATACATTAATTTAACAAAAAAGACTATATTTTTAATTTATAAAATTAATGGAGGATTATTATATAAATACGGAAAAAGCAGATTACAAATTAAATGAATTAATTTTTATAATTATGTGACTGGGTAGAAATTTTTTATCACTATTAATTTTTAGCTAGTGAAAGAACACAAAATATTATGCTTTTTTGAGGAAAAATCTTTTACCTGATAAAATTCATGTATTCAAAATTGTAAAGATATTTAGATTTTGTAATTAATTTATTTAATTTATAAAATTTTATTAAATTAACGACTTTTTCTTAAAAAATAACATATTTTTTGTGTTCTTTTTTATAAATTGAATTCAATAATAATAAAAATTTTTTATCGTAAGTTATACAAAATTATAAAAAATTTTCAATCATTCAAAATGTAATATGTTTTATTTCATATTTAAATAATCTGCCATGAATTTTGTAAATTAAAAAGAATATGAGACATTAATTTAATAGAAAACAGACAATATTTTTAATCTATAAAATTAAATTAATGTAAGGCAAACACTACACCTGTACTCATGAATATTACCTGACTTTTCATTTTATTGTAAAATTTAAAAAAAAAAATGCATTAGCTTATAGTATGTACTATGAAGATTATTTTATTAAATTTTTAAATGAATTAATTTATCAGTTCTTTAAAATGTTGGAATCTGTTAGAGTTTCAACGTGTCACGCGGATGACGCGCGCCTTTTGTACAAGTTCCCGCCAAATTCCCCCCTAATCTCTCTTTCACAGCGCCATGTGGATGCAGGTTCGGCGGGTTGCGCGTGAGTTCAGTCTGTGTTATGTCGTTGCCTCGTGCACATGTATGTACCTTCGGAGCATCAAGAAGCAAAAGAATAAATTTACTGATAGAAATCTGCGTGCTAATCATTTCTTAGACTTTATACCTGCCTTATAACAACTACATATTTGGTCCTTCGAGCCGGATTCGTCGCATTGAGGGAGTGAATTCGCACGCTTTGAAACGAGAGTCTGTATCAACATGTAAGTACGGTCTTGCTTTTGCACGTATTCTGCTCGGCCGCCATTGCAGGTGCCTGAGAACTATAGAGGCCCCGCTGCCTGAACCTTTTATTGTAATATTGGAACAAGGAGGAGGCCTTTGTTTCGAGATTCTTGATGGTTTTGGCCTTGCTGCCTCGTGTGTTCAAGGCTGAAGTCTACACAATACGGCCGCGCCGCCAACTTGCTCTTTTGTCTAGGCGCTCGAGCTGCACATGTGTCAAACTATACTCTCCGTACGGCAGAAGAGGGGAACGGAGGATCGGCACGGCCACGCTGCCGCTCAATCCTTCATTCGCACGTGGCTCTAACCTGTGACGCTATCTTCATGCGCTCACTGCGCATTTTGGTTTACAAACAGCAAGGCAGAACTTAGATAAAATTCACGCTTTATTCATATTAATAAAACTTTCTAATAATGATGTATTCATATCCGGAAGATTTAAAAATTGCAAACTCTCCTTAAAATACTTAAATTGGACAACAGCGCAATTCTCTAAATTAACATTTAACTGATATATTACACTACATATTTCCACTTTTTATTTAAATCATAACGTTTTCTTTGACTTAGAACAATTCTTATTTAACTTGTAGATTAATAAAGTGTTGAATGAGTATGCAATCCGAACATTTCAATCAAAATATGAAATAATGCCTGGATGGTACTGCGAGCGAGTACAGCGCCTGTCTCACTCTCCGTCCTGCCTTGCTGCTTTGGGATGTCTCACTCTCCTTCTTATTCCTCCGTCTCTTTTGTTAGCGTTCTCCCTTCTATCCCCTCAATTACCACTTTAACCTTAATGTTCTGCTCTCATGGCTTGCCCCACTCACCGCGTGATGGCGGGCGGCTATGCCAATAAACTTATTCCTTTACTCCAGTACCCTCTAATACGCTCACTCATATCCATACTCACAGTCCCTAGTTCGTGTCGTAAGACACACAAGTTCAAACTGAACTGGCTTTGTGCGCCTTTACAGGGAAGGTGATACTCCGAGGCTCTTGAAAGCTCAGGTGGAACTGAAGCAAGTAATTGAAACCTTTAAGCAATCTCTGAAGGATATCCCTCAAGCTCAATGGACTAATGGCATGATCCAAACTCGTCTGAAACCCCTCGATGAATGTTGGACCGACTTTCAAGGCAATCACGTGGGTCTATTGAGCCTTGAATCCGAAGAAGACGATGGGTATGAGTGGCGCAAGGTGTACACTGAGGTGGAGCAAAGCTATATAGAATCAAGATCCAAACTATACGATCTGCGTGCCACATTAAATCACGAGTCAGTCAGCAGCGCTGAAGTGCCTCAAACAACGCGTGTTTCGACTTATAGTGCCTCAAAGCTACCCAGAATCTCCATACCTACATTCTCAGGCAATCGAGAGGATTGGGAGTCGTTCCGCGATCTCTTTCAAGCGTTGATTCACAATAACAACCAACTGTCTGACGTGGAACGTTTCTACTATCTAAAGGCTCACGTGCAAGGTGATGCAAGATATGCACTTGACACGCTCCAAGTAACAAGCACCAACTATCAAACTGCTTGGGGGATCCTCGAAGCTCGATATGAGCACAAAAGGCTCTTAGTTCAAGATCATTTAATGGCTCTGAGGAATGTAAAAACCCTGAAAGAGGAGACAGCTGCAGGCATTCAAGGATCACTCGACACATTAGAACGCCATAGAGATCAGATGCGTGCGCTGGGACAACCAGTTGCATATTGGGACGACTAGTTCGTGCCAATTGCCACTACCTCAATGGATCCGGTCACTTGGAGAGCTTGGAAGGATGAGCTTGAGAAATTGGACGCGACTCAGGAACGCCCTCAAGAGAGTTTTCCGACATTCAATACTCTATCTGAGTTCCTTCGACGTCGATGTCGTTCTCTTAACTCAATGGAGGGGTCTAGGACTAGCCATACCAGATCGAGTCGTACAACAACATCATCCGGCTCCTGTCTAGTGAAGACACTTTCCACTCGTGGTGCGCCGACAACCTGCGGAAATTGTGGAGGCCACCATTACATTGGCTGGTGCGACAGTTTTCGCAATAAGCTTCCGAAAGATCGAAGGAGCCTTGTGTCTCGACTACGCCTCTGTTACAACTGTCTCCGCAGTGGACATACCGTGAGCGCTTGTCCTTCTCGCTCTGTATGTCAACAGTGTCAAGGCAATCATCATACGCTTATTCATCGTGATGATAAAAAACGTGAAGGAGGAATCACCGAGAGTGCCATCCCAACAAAGCGACCCAAGGACAGTACGACTAAATCATCTCTGACCGATAAGGCTTCCCAATGATCATGACTAACACTGCTACCCACTATTATAATCAAAGTAAGCAACGGCCGAGGACGCGCCGTACCAGTCCGTGCCTTACTTGATCTTTGCTCCGAGGTATCATTGGTAGCGATGAGTCTCGCACGTCGCCTCAACACCGTATTCGAGAAGGGCAGCTTAGCGATCAGTGGAGTTGGTGGTACTCTTATAGAAGAAAGCAATCGAAGAACTCAACTTTTCTTCACCTACCAAATGCATCAATACCCCTTCTAGTAACCGCTCACCGCCTCAAGCGACTCGGGCTTGTAACACCAGCCTCTGACGTCGATGAGCTGTTCGTTGACACTTGGCGCTCCCAGAAGCTGGCTGACCCGTCCTTCAACCTCTCAGCGACAGTAGATCTTCTTATAGGAGCAGATCCGGGTAGCCGCCTGCTCCTTCCTGGCTTGATAACCCAAGATGACACAGCTGCCCAACGGACAGCTGTTGGACGGACGATTACCGGCCGTGCTCCATGCAGAAGTTTAGCGAGAACAGCGACGTCATGTCCAATGATTCAAGATGAGTTGACACCTACAGCAGGATTTACTTGTCTCGTCGATTCAGCGATTTTGGGAACAGAAAGATTTGCCTCATGTCCGTGTGATATCTCCTGATGATGGCGAATGTGAGCGCTCCTTTTCTAAACATTGACGAGACTCCGAAGGGAGGTACGTTATCCGTTTACCGGTAAGGTCCGAAAGAATTCAATTGTTGGGCGAGAGCCTTACGATCGCTCAATCCTCGTTAAATGCCTTACACCGCCGGATGCGCCGAGATCTAGATTTGTCGAGAGAGTACATCGAATTTATGAATAAGTATCAAGAGCTTGGCCACATAAGGCCACTATCTACACCGAACCCATCCAATGCCAGAAGCGTGCTGAATTACATACCCCACCACGGAATTTGGCAGAGGGGAGGCCAGGATCAGAAGCTGAGAGTCGTGTTTGACGCGTCCCGTCCTACTTCTAGCGGCTACTGTCTAAACGATGTCCTGCACACGGGGCCAAAACTTCAAGTTTCTTTACCAAACATTCTTATTCAATGGAGAAGACATGCGTTCGCCATCGCCACCGATATACGAACCATGTTCAGACTAATTCGAGTGGACGATCGCGACGTTGAATTACAATGGATAATCTGGAGCCCTGATGACAAGGAATCGCCTGCGCACCATCAGCTCTTGACGGTTACTTATGGGCAATCATGCTTGCCCTACCTAGCCCTGAGGACCGTACGACAACTCTGTGAAAATGAAGGATCAACTAGACCGCTGGCAACGCAGGCTCTTCTCGAAGGCACTTAAACCGATGACATATTATCGGGAGGCGACAACTTGGACTGTGTTATCGAGCTACAATGACAACTCATGGACTTAATGCAAGCTGGAGGTTTCTCCCTTGGCAAATGGGTTGCTAATGACCCTAACTTGTTATCGAACATCCCTAAAGAAGATTGTTTACGACCGACATGGTTGCAATTCAAAGCTGAAGGCCCCGTCAGTAAGTTGGGTGTCAAGTGGAACGCTATGACGGATTTTTTTCATCTTACATTCTCGTGCACGAGTTTCGAGCGCATAACCAAAAGACGAGTTCTTAGCAACATTACAAAGCTCTTTGATCCACGTGGATGGATGGCACCAGTTCTAGTCGCTGACAAAATGATAATGCAGGACATATGGCGAGAGAAAGTTGACTGGGACGAAACACTACCTCCGGCCTTGGCTAAAAGATGGGAAGATTTCGCCAACGGGTTACAAGAAATCTCCGAGATCTCCATTCAGCGTTGGATACATTGGAAAGGAAACAACGAAGTGCAGTTGCATGCATTCTCCGATGCAAGTTGTCGGGCCATGGCCGCAGTGGTATATATTAGAATCCCTACATCTGATGCAACGGCTTGTATAAGCTTGCTTGCTGCCAAAACGAAACTCAACTCAATCAAAGGCCTTAAAACCAACTCAACTCGAACATATCGCATGGCGATCCCTCGTCTTGAACTTAGAGCAGCTTTACTGACTGCTCGATTGCTTTTCTCAGTAGCCGATGCGCTGAAACTATCGTCCGAGAATTGGTTTATCTGGAGCGATTCCCAAATTGTGATTCATTGGCTTCACTCACATAAACCTCTCGGGAATGCATTAGTAGACAATTATGTCGTGCATATCCAGGAAGTTCTACCTAATCAACGATGGCGATACGTGCCTTCTAGTTCAAACCCAGCTGACATCGCTTCTAGAGGCTCACATCCAAGTGTTCTCAGGATCCAATCCTTATGGTGGCAAGGTTCACCTTGAATGGTGCATCAGCAAGGGAGTTGGCCTTCAGAGCCCAAGTTCCAACAAATTAAACCAGCCACTCTCCAACCTACGGCTGCTTGTTACTTAACACAACCTGTAAGACTGACACTATTGAGTCAGTTATCGAATCTCAATCAATGCCTCCAATTCATGATCCGCATCCGACGATGGCTTCGTCTTGGATTAAATCGACAACTAACTAATCCAATATTGGCACCTGTCACTACTCGAGAGCTGGATGACGCTTATCTGGCTTGTGTGAAACTGAGTCAGTCTCAAACGTTCCAATTTGAGATCCAGGAACTTCGAAAGGGTCATCAACTCCCAGTCAAGAACAAGCTCAGTCAGCTTGATGTCTTCCTCGACTCACAAGGGATACTAAGGATCGGCGGACGATTACACTACTCCTGCCTTCAATTCAACGAGCGCCACCCTCCAGTGGTTGATAGACACTGCCCTCTGGGTAACCTGTTAATTACGCGAGCTCATGAGCACTCGCTTAATGGGAGCTTCTGAACGACGTTCTTTTACGTTATTCGCCACGCTTGGATTACTGGCCGTAAGAGACGAATTAGATCACAAATTCATGAGTGTGTGACCTGCATACGACAGAGAGCTCAACCGATGACCCAACAGACGGCACCACTACCACCCGCCCGGAGTATCATCAAGAGCCTTTGCAAGTACTGGGTTGGACTACGCTGGGCCATTTAAGATCTTATCGTCCAAAGGTCGTGGAATTAGGACCACCAAAGGCTACATCGCAGTATTTGTTTGCATGAGTACGAAAGCCATCCACTTGGAATTGGTTGGCGACCTCACCACCGAGAGTTTTCTAGGAGCCCTGACCCGATTTTGCGGACGTAGAGGATTACCAGCTGAGATTTGGAGCGACAATGCCACGACGTTCCACAGAGCGGACATCGAACTCAAGGCCTGCTTCAGTCAAGCCAGTATTGACTGGGATGAAGTCAACAATACTCTGGCTCATAAGGGCATCAAATGGCGATACATACCACCAGCGGCACCACATCACGGTGGACTATGGGAAGCTGGGGTAAAATTGGTCAAGAACCACCTCAGAAGGGTCATTGGTCCTCACAACCACACGTACGAAGAGTTCGACACCCTCCTCGTGAGCATCTAGATGATGCTCAACTGTCGCCCAATCATTCCGATTACTGGAGATTTGGACGATCTACGTATGCTGACTCCGGGTCACTTCCTTGTCAACGGAACGTTGATCTCAGTTCCAGTGATACCATCAGACCATACAACTCTCTCCAATCTCAAGCACTGGAATCTCGTCAGAGGATTATGCGAGCAATTCTGGGACCGTTGGAGCCACGAGTATTTAAATACTCTCCAGCAACGTCAAAAATAGATTCGACGTCGACCTAATCTACGAGTTGGAGACCTCGTCGTTATACTAGATGCCACTTTAATTAGGAAGGATGGTCGATGGCCTATCGCCCGTGTCACCCAAATTCACGAGGGTCCGGACGGACTTGTGTGGTCCGCCACAGTAAAGGTAACTTCAAGGGAATATGTAAGGCCCATTTCCAAATGAGCTCGCTTGCCAGTCAATGAGGATATTCAAACAACGACCTGACTTACTGGATCGTTCCTGGAACGAGACGGGCAATATGTTGGAGTTTCAATGTGTCCCGCGGATGACGCGCACCTTTTGTACAAGTTCCCGCCAAATTCTACCCTCCTCTCTCTTTCACCGCGCCGTGTGGATGCAGGTTCGGCGGGTTGCGCATGACTTCAGTCTGTGTTATCTCGTTGCCTCGTGCACATGTATGTACCTTCGGAGCATCAAGAAGCAAAAGAATAAATTTACTGATAGAAATCTGCGTGCTAATCATTTCTTAGACTTTACACCTGCCTTATAACAACTACAGAATCCAATGATATATATTAAAATTGTTCGATTTTGTATCATGAATACAAAATGCTCATAAACAAAGAAATAGATTTATTTAAAAATTTAACTTAATAATTTTCATGATATTTACTACAAGCTAATGTACTTTTTTCTGCAACTTTGCAATAACTTCCCGTGAACATTAATATATCCTTCCTGTAATATTCTGTGAAAGGCTACGGGAATGTTACTGTAAGCTTCCTGCAAGATATAAAGGGATCTTCCAAATAACATTCGTATATAATTTTTCGGAAGCTTACTGGAAGCTATTTTGTAATATTCCATTCAGCCCTCATGGAATATTACATGTAAGCTTCCTTGAACCTTCCATAAAGCTTGCATAAAAGATGCCAATGGAAGCTTCTCAAAACTTTCATTCAGCTTACGGGAAGCATACAGGGAATCTTCCTGACAAGTTACTGGTAACCTTCCGTGAACATTGAAATATTCTTCCTGTAACAGTTCATGGAAAGCTGCAGGAACTTTGAATGGAATCTTTCACAAAATATTACTCGAAGCTTCCTGCAAGATATAATGCAATCTTCCAAATAACGTTTCTGTAATATTGTATGTAATCTTTCCGGAAGCTTACTGGAAGATATTTTGTAATGTTTTATTTAGCCCTAAAGGAATATTACATGTAAGCTTCTTTAAACCTTCCGTGAAGCTTACATAAAAGATTCTAATCGAATCTTCTCAAAACTTTCATTTAGCTTACGGGAAGCTTACAGAGAATCTTCCTGCCAAGTTACTGGTAACCTTCCGTAAACATTGAAATATTCTTCCTGTAACATTCCATGGAAAGCTGCAGAAAGTTTGAATGGAATCTTTCACAAAATATTACTCGAAGCTTCCTGCAAGATATAATGCAATCTTCCAAATAACGTTTCTGTAATATTGTATGTAATCTTTCCGGAAGCTTACTGGAAGATATTTTGTAATGTTCCATTTAGCCCTCATGGAATATTACATATAAGCTTCCTTGAACCTTCCATAAAGCATACATAAAAGAGTCCAATGGAAGCTTCCCAAAACTTTCATTTAGCTTACGGGAAGCTTACAGGGAATCTTCCTGACAAGTTACTGGTAATCTTCCGTGAACATTGAAATATTCTTCCTGTAACATTCCGTGGAAAGCTGCAGGAAGTTTGAATCGAATCTTACACAAAATATTACTCAAAGCTTCTTGCAAGATATAATGCAATCTTCCAAATAACGTTTCTATAATATTGCATGTAATCTTTCCGGAAGCTTACTGGAAGATATTTTGTAATGTTCCATTTAGCCCTCATGGAATATTACATGTAAGCTTCTTTGAACCTTCCGTGAAGCTTACATAAAAGATTCTAATAAAATCTTCCCGTTACTTTCATTTAGCTTACGGGAAGCTTACTGGGAATCTTTCTGACAAGTAACTGGTAACCTTTCGTGAACATTGAAATATTCGTCCTGTAACATTCCGTGGAAAGCTGCAGGAAGTTTGAATGGAATCTTCCACAAAATATTACTCAAAGCTTCCTGCAAGATATAATGCCATCTTCCAAATAACGTTTCTATAATATTGCATGTAATCTTTCCGGAAGCTTACTGGAAGCTATTTTGTAATTATCTATTTAGCCCTCATGGAATATTACATGTAAGCTTCCTTGAACCTTCCATAAGGCTTGCATATAAGATGCCAATGGAAGCTTCCCAAAACTTACATTTAGCTTACCGGAAGCTTACAGGGAATCTTCCTGACAAGTTACTGGTAATCTTCCGTGAACATTGTAATATTCTTCCTGTAACATTCCATGGAAAGCTGCAGGAAGTTTAAATAAAATCTTTCACAAAATATTACTCGAAGCTCCCTGCAAGATATAATGCAATCTTCCAAATAACGTTTCTGTAATATTGTATGTAATCTTTCCGGAAGCTTACTGGAAGATATTTTGTAATTTTCCATTTAGCCCTCATATAATATTACATATAAGCTTCCTTGAACCTTCCATAAAGCATACATAAAAGAGTCCAATGGAAGCTTCCCAAAACTTTCATTTAGCTTACGGGAAGCTTACAGGGAATCTTTCTGACAAGTAACTGGTAACCTTTCGTGAACATTGAAATATTCTTCCTGTAACATTCCGTGGGAAGCTGCAGGAAGTTTGAATGGAATCTCCCACTGAATATTATTCAAAGCTTCTTGCAAGATATAATGTAATCTTCCAAATAACATTTCTGTAATATTATATGTAAACTTTCCGGAAGCTTACTGGAAGATATTTTGTAATGTTCCATTTAGCCCTCATGGAATATTACATGTAAGCTTCCTTGAACCTTCCGTAAAGCATACATGAAATATTCGATGGAAGCTTCCTAAAACTTTCATTTTGCTTACGGGAAGCTTACAGAGAATCTTCCTGACAAGCTACTGGTAATCTTCTGTGAACATTGAAATTTTTTTTCTGTAACATTCCGTGGAAAGCTGCAGGAAGTTTGAATTGAATCTTCCACAAAATATTACTCGAAGCTTCCTGCAAGATATAATGCCATCTTCCAAATAACGTTTCTATAATATTGCATGTAATCTTTCCGGAAGCTTACTGGAAGCTATTTTGTAATTTTCTATTTAGCCTTCATGGAATATTACATGTAAGCTTCCTTGAACCTTCCATAAAGCTTGCTTATAAGATGCCAATGGAAGCTTCCCAAAACTTACATTTAGCTTACCGGAAGCTTACAGGGAATCTTCCTGACAAGTTACTGGTAATCTTCCGTGAACATTGTAATATTCTTCCTGTAACATTCAATGGAAAGCTGCAGGAAGTTTAAATGAAATCTTTCACAAAATATTACTCGAAGCTCCCTGCAAGATATAATGCAATCTTTCAAATAACGTTTCTATAATATTGCATGTAATCTTTCCGGAAGCTTACTGGAAGCTATTTTGTAATTTTCTATTTAGCCCTTATGGAATATTACATGTAAGCTTCCTTGAACCTTCTATAAAGCTTGCATATAAGATGCCAATGGAAGCTTCTCAAAACTTACATTTAGCTTACCGGAAGCTTACAGGGAATCTTCCTGACAAGTTACTGGTAATCTTCCGTGAACATTGTAATATTCTTCCTGTAACATTCCATGGAAAGCTGCAGGAAGTTTAAATGAAATCTTTCACAAAATATTACTCGAAGCTCCCTGCAAGATATAATGCAATCTTCCAAATAACGTTTCTATAATATTGCATGTAATCTTTCCGGAAGCTTACTAATAGCCCTCATGGAATATTACATGTAAGCTTTCCTGAACCTTTCGTAAAGCTTACATAAAAGATTGCAATGGAAGCTTCCTGAAACTTTCATTTAGCTTCCGGGAAGCTTGCTAGAAGCTTACATCGTAATCTTCCTTGAATCTTTCCATGGAAGCTTCCCGAGCCTTTCGTGCTATGTGGGACTAAAACTTTTTAGACAGTTGCGTGTTTTTATATTTCTTGAGTTGTATTTAATCAAATGAAGTTTTATAGGGCTTATTTTGTAGCTTAAGACTTATATCATCAAATCGAAGTTGTTAAACTTACGAATAATTAGCCCATCTACAATTGCGATTCCGTAATGTTTAAAAATGGTATAAAACCAAAATCAAGAGTCGGTTTCATATGAGATTACTCAAACTAAAACGTTAAATAATCACTTAAAAATACCATACTTTTATAGTTTTTTACTTTAAAATAAAGCACGATTTTTAATTTTTACGATATCAATTTCCTAACGTGAGATATTCTATTTACAAGATTTTTTTAGACTTATATATCATTTTAAATTATATTACTACCATTATATTAATATGAAGAACTAAGCCTTTTTTTCTCCCGGGAATATCGTTTTCATAAGTGTCACATGCATATGAACCTTCACACACTTGCACCTAGACATATGCACAGATACACATACACATACGTACATTCACATGCACGCATACATACGTACATTCACATGCACGCATACATACGTACATATACACACACATATATGTATATATATATATATATATATATATATATATATATATATATATATATATTCCCATGTATATTTTCACATATACACACGGAAAAAAATATTGGCGTCGCACAGTCCTAAAAAATATCAATATAAAGTCTATCGACTTTTAGTATGGAAATTGTATAATGCACAGCCAAAATAAGTACTACATATCGTCTGTTTTGTGAATGATAAAATAAAAGACTTAAGGTGGATCATCCGCTAGCTATAGTTTGTTGTTCATAAAAATTAAAAGTTAAAAGAATTCTTCAATATTTTGAAAATAATTAATTTATACCAAGAAAAAAATCCCCGTAAATTTTCAGCTAGCCTTAACGACTGATTTTATTATTTATGCTCACTTAAAGTTTATCTTTCCACTACTATGAAATACAAAACACGCAAACTTTGAGTAAGCACATATAAAAAAATTAATCGTTAAGGCTACTTGAAAATTTACGGGGATTTTTTTCTTGCTATAAATTAATTATTTTCAAAATATTGAAGAATTTTTTTAACTTTTAATTTTCATGAACAACAAACTATAGCTAGCGGATGATCCACCTTAAGTAAACCCACTTATGTCTTGTGCAAGTCTCATACGGTGTACATTAATACCCCCGCCAGTCACAAAACCTATTCCGGCTCATGCAAAGGACTGAGGGGCTATTCAAGCAGTGATACATATGTATGTATCACGCTGTATGTATGCGCACGCATACTTTTTATTCTCTTCCTTATACATATCGTCGCGATACATACATATGTATCGCTACTTGAATAGCCCCTCTGGGTATTACCAAGCGTATATCCCCCTCCAGTCTTATCGCACGATATACTGAATTAGTCTTGCTCACCGGCCATATTGTGTCCCATGAATGGTTTTCTATTGGTTCCGTACTCGACGCGTTCGGAAATGCTATTACGTAGACGCGCAAGAGTCTCGTCATTAGATCTTTATATATAATTTGGTCTTGCATGATAGGAAATTATATTGAATACTTTTAATTTCGTTTTTAATTTTTTATGATCAACTCAAGAATATTTAGCGAACAATTAGAAAACAAATGTGACATTTTTCTTAAAAATAGAAAAACTGATTATTTAAATGAGACATTATGTTTCAAATGTTATATTTTCATAAAATAAACTACAATACTTCTTGCCATGTATGTGATTTACACATATGTAATATACATATTATGTAATTTATTACCTAATTAAGGCGACTTCGGATTTTAGGTTATGTTTTCATTTTTGAGTTTACAAATTACTCTTTCAATATGTAAAATTTTTCAGATTTTTTAATTTTCCACCATTCTACGGATTATAATAAATGGTGGAAAATTAAAAAATTCAAAAAATTTTAGAAACTGAAAGAGTAATTTGTAAACTACAAAATGAAATTGAACCGAACTTCCGTAGTCGCCTTAACCATATCTTTTTTTTAACAGATCATTTTTTATATTGTTCTAAAAATATAAGAAATATTTATTTATAAAATATAATATAATAATTTAAAAAATTTTTTCATTGGAACAATACAATTTGGATAAAAACTTTTTGAATACTCTTGGGTGCCAGTGTGAATGAAAGAAACGGAACGATGAAATTTATTGTTTTATTTATTTATTCAGAAAACTTTTCCACTCGCGATACACCAGAGAACCTTCGACCTCCTTTCCTGCTGCCGTGGGGAAGAAGACTGACCGGGGGCCCCGATGTTGCTGCTTTTATAGGTCTCACTGCTACCAAGACCCCTCTCCTTCCTCGTGTGCTCTGCTATATAGGCGTCCATCGTGCTGAAAAAACTACCCAACATTAGTATGATCTTCGCGCGAACTACCTTTTTCCCGCACTTTTTGAGAAAACGACGCCGAGATTTTATTACAAGTATAAATCTTAACCCCTACTGCCGCCCACTCCACAGCCTAAGTTAGGTAACGTGCGTGCCTTTTCACGTGCACGTCCCTCAATTGCGACCTTCATGAGGCAGCCGGAGCTCCTTTGGTGAGGTCATTAAATTTCACAAATGCTTTCGTTATGCATTTTCTGAACACATGGCTTTATCAGTGACTAAGAGCGCCCTAGCTCACTCACTTCGAGTTTGGCTGACAATGGGGTGACAACAATAAGACTCTTCAAATCAACAATGATATTTTCCCGTTATATAACAAAACAAACTAAACTTTATGTTTATTACATCCTCCCCCCGTACGAAATTTTATTTCGTACTAACTTTGGAAAGAAAAACTAATTTTACTCTCGCTCTGAAAACAAATGAATTATTTTATGCGCCGGCCTCATGAATTCGCCTGAAGATGTTCTTACTTTTACAACTCGGACTTGACCGTCTTCTCCAGGAAGAACTTGACTAATGGTCCCTTTCTTCCATGTATTGCGTGGCGCTTGATAGTCCACTATTAATACTAAGTCTCCTACCTCTAGAGGTTTCACCTCTTCATGCCATTTTGGTCGTGGTATCAGAGTTGGCAAGTACTCTCTTAAGCAACGTTTCCAAAAGGAATCGGCAAGGTGTTGCGCGATTTTATATTGCCGGCGTGTTTGCCGGTAATTAGCTTCGATACGATCTAGTTTCAGCTCGCCTGAAGACGTTCCGATCGCGAAATGATTCGGCGTAAGCGCCTCATGGTCCCTTGGATCGAGAGAGACGTCGGTGAGCGGTCGCGAATTAACCGAATGCTCAGCCTCAGCTAGGGCGGTGCGTAATACCTCCTCCGTGGGGTTCTGTTCCCGAAGAATCGCGTGTAGCGCTGTTTTCACCGACCTTACCAATCTTTCCCAGGCTCCCCCCATATGGGGAGCATCGGGCGGGTTTAATTTCCATTTTATTGGTTTCGTCTTTGCGTAATCGGTAATCTTATCGGTATTGAGTGCATTAACGGCTTCGGTTAGTTCTTTACTGGCTTTGCGAAAATTCGTACCGTTATCGCTGAATATTACCGAGGGCGTGCCTTTCCTTGCTGCTAGGCGTTGTATTGTCATAATTGTTGAACTTGCGTCAAGGCTGTAAGCTAAATCTAGGGATACGGCACGAGTCGTCAAACAGGTGAAAAGCACGCCCCATCGCTTCTCTATCCGCCTGCCAATTTTGATTTCCATCGGTCCGAAGTAGTCTAAACCACAACACGTGAACGGTCTTTGATAGTATGATAATCTCTCGACAGGTAAGGCGGCCATCGCGGGATCCCGTGGTTTGGCTCTACGTATTCGGCATATAACGCACTTTGCAATAACCCCTCTTAACTTCACCCGTAAACCGAATATAAGGTATTTTTGACGCATCTCATTTAAAACCGTAGCGTGATTCGCATGGTGATGAATGCGGTGATATTCGGCAATAAGCATTTTTGTCGCGAAATGTTTTGCATCCAAGACGATCGGCTGGTTTTCGAACTCGACCCTTGCTATTTTTGTTACGCGTCCGTTTGCCCTCAGAATTCCATGTTGGTCTATGAAGCAGTCCAGACCCATTACCTTGCTTCCTTTAGATATCTTTTTATGTTGGCGGATCGCTCCCATCTTCGCCTCAAAGCAATCGTTCTGAATCACGCGGTACCAATATCTCTCCGCTTCGCGAGTGGTATCCAACGAACTCGGGGTCGCCGCTATCTTTCTCCATCGATCAATTATCATGCGCGTACGTCTAGCTATCACTAATAGGCCTGTCCATCCTAAGATTCTGCCGAGAAAGGGAATCTCCGTGCTAGTGCTCGTGACAACGAGCACCGTTTCTTTTCTCAATTCCATATTCTCTATGGTGTCCCGCTGATGGAGTTCTAACGGGAGTTCTTTAGGCCATTGAGACTCCGTTTCTCGCAAGAAATCCGGTCCCTTGGACCATTGTGAGTCGCTCTTTAATGGGTGTGGTGAGTATCGCGTCGCGGCGTCAGCTAGGTTTAGCATTGTTGGAACCCAATGCCATTCCGCTCGATTTGTATTTTCCCCGATTTCCGCTAGTCGATTTGCAACGTAAATCTGCCTTGTGCGAGGTTCTGATCTTATCCAACATAGGACGGTCATGGAATCTGACCAAGAGTGACTTTCGTGAATCTTTATATCCAGCTCACCCTTTATTGTTTTTGCTAACCTTGTACCCAACAACGCGGCTTGCAACTCTAAGCGCGGGACCGATAGAGGCTTCACGGGTGCCACTCTTGCTTTGCCCATTACGATGCTTACGTGGGCCGGCGCGCCCTCAAATTCGAATCTTAAATAGGCGACAGCGGCGTAAGCCGTTTGACTCGCGTCACAAAACACATGGAGTTGTGTCCCGATGCATCCGTAAGCTGACGGGGTGAGGCACCTCTCGATTTTATATGAGCGAATCGACTCAAGATCCGATAGCTACGTTGCCCATGCCTTATACTGTTCATCTAACAGTCGCGAGTCCCAACCCACACCCCTGTGCCACACGTCCCGCATGATGATCTTAGCGTTCAAGGTGAATGGAGAGAGAAGGCCTAACGGATCGTACACGGACATAATTATCCCTAGGAATTCGCGTTTGGTTGGCCTGGCCCCGCAGGATAATATGTCTCCAGGAATCTTCGCCCATCCCACGTTGAACTCCAAACTATCCTTTTCGGTGTCCCAATACAAACCTAACACCCTTTCTCTATTACCACTTCCGATTTGCTCTATGGTATTAGCTTCGCTTGTATCGCTTATATCACTGATTGCCCGAGGGTCATTACTCGACCAACCATGCATTTGAAAGTTTCCTTTAGCATTTATGGTTCGGACTTGATGTATCAACTGGTTGGCCAACGCAGGAGACTCTCGGCTAATCAAAAAATCGTCCATATAGCTGTTAACCTCAACACTATTAGCGGCCTCTGGGTAGGAAACGGCAAATCTTTTCGCATTTTCATTTTTGACGTAGATGGCACTGCACGGCGAAGATTTAGCTCCAAATATTAGGCTCGTCATTTCATATATCTCCGGTTCCTTTTCTCGATCTTTTCCTCGCCATAAAAATCGTTGCGCCCCTCGGTCGCTGTTTCGAACTCGAACGCGCAGGAACATGTCACGTATGTCAGCCTTAATCGCGACCCTGTGCTGCCTGAATCTTAATAGTACCCCTGGCAACGACCGCAACAGATCGGGTCCAGTCATCAACTGATCGTTTAGACACACCCCTGCTGTCTTGGCTGCTGCATCGAAAACCAGCCTGACTCAACCCGGCCTACTTGCACTCGTCACCCCAAAGTGGGGCAAATACCAGATTCGCTCGCGCTTCACCTGTTTGTCTACCTTCGTCGCGTAACCATTTGATATGAACCTATCCATCTCCCGGTAGTACAGATCGGCGTATTCCTGATCACGATCTAAACGCTTTTCTAAGGATTTTAATCTCTTTATGGCGGTAGGCATGCTATCGACGTTCGTCCCGATATCCCCCTTCCATAAAAGTCCGGTTTCCCATTCTCCGTTTACAAAACGAGTAGTATCGCTTAATATTTTATCCGCGTGGTTTATTATCGATCTTTCGGATCCATCGTCTACACTTAATCCATCTAAAGAGAAATATCTTTTCATCATTTCATCGAGTGACTCGTCAAGGTGGCAGTCCCTTTGCTCTTCGTAAACGACCACGGAAAACCCATCCGTGTGCGAGCCTAGGTTTATGCTATCAACCCACTAGAGCTAGTTTGCCGTTAACTATTTCCTTCAATTTACGAGTGAATATTAATCGACCGTTGTCTTGCCCCAGAAGTACTTTAGCTTGTGCATTATTGTAAGAGGCTATTGTTAGACCGTGGTTTCGCCTAATATACGCCGCGACCTCCCTATTTAATGACTGGGTTGGAAGGCTCAGGCCCTTGACCGCGAGGGCATTTTCTACGTTGTGTGTCGCGAAATCCCCCTTAATTCCGAATTCTACCCGTTCGCTATCTGTGAACACCTTTCCCCGACCGTAGGCGCCGCTTAACGAGAGGCTGACTTGAGGGCCTCCAATGCCCACGGAGCTCGCCAATTCTCGATCTACGAGTGAAACAGTTGACCCATCATCAATCAAAGCAAAGGTGTTCACATCGCCCCCTGGCCCTGAAATCGTTACTGGAACTACTTTCAACAGCACGCGCGCTGCCCGATGTCAGTCGTCCTTTTCCACCGTTCCCATGGTTTGTTTAAGTGTTTTCTCCTCTTCGTGTTCGTTACACCGTTCGAATTTGCGCTCTGTATGCAACAAGGTATGGTGAGGTTTTCCGCAGACTGCACAGTTTCTGTTTCTGCAATTATTACACCGGTGTCCCTTTGCTAAACATTTGTAGCACAAGCAGTTTTCCCGCCAAAAATCGCCTCCTGCCTACCGTTTCGCGGACGAAATTCCAACAATCCTGTATTTTGTGGTTATTTCGTTTACAAAACATATATTTACTTTTCGCGTATCTATCGTTGTCTTGACGTGCCTCTTCATTTTGGCCACTTTCTTCTACCGTTGTGAGTACCGATGCTCTTTTTTGAGCTACAAAGGGTTGCTTAGACGTAACACCCACCGCTGAGGAGGTGGACGGTTCGGGTTCGAGATCAATCATTCCCGATAATTTCGCATGCTCAGCTTCCGCGTACAAAAATTTCGCTAGTTTCTCGATCTCAGTTTCATCGGAATTTACCTCCGCGCCCTGCCGACTAAACGTATACCCAAGCGCTAACGGCATTTTACCAGCTACCACTTTCAGCAGATCTGGGCTGTGTAAATAACCGCGAAGATTAAGAGACTGGAGAGCACTGATGGCACTTCGCACTTGTGCCGCGAATTGTGTTATTTTTATTTTTCCCGATTCCAAGGTTGGTAGAGCGTTTAAATCACGAATAATTTTGTTTGCTATCACGCTTTTGCTACCAAACTGCAACTCTAGTGTCTCAATAACGGTATCCGCATTGCTGGCTGTGGCTAACAAAGACCTTACCGAATCGCGAGCCTCGCCTTTTAAAGCCTTAAACAGACGCGAGACGTTCTCTCTTTCACTGAAACCTCCAAGTTCAGTCGAGTGTTCGTAGGCTTCCTTGAAATGTATCCATTCCAAGGGATCGCCAGAGAATTCAGGTGATTCTTTAAAAACTTTCAAACGTTGAACGGTCGATAAACTACTCTCATTTACCAACGAGTCTCGACTTTCGCAAAATCTTTGTTCCAACACATCAGCCAATCGTATTATTGAATCGTTAAGCGCATTTGAATTAGCACTCACCTCGTCTGTCGGTGTGTCAAAATCCGACGCCTGCTAATCTTCTCTTGGTTCTTCCTGTCTTCTAGCCTTTTTCTTCATAGTCGGACCGTTGCTCTTCTTTCGTCGTTTTGTCACTTTCTTTGGCGGCATCTTTCCTTTTCTGTTTTTCAAACTTCACTGCGCGCACTTATAGTTTGTTTTTTTTTTTTTCTTTCACTACACGACACCCTATATTAGCTCGACGTTCCTCACCCAGGGCACCAACATGTTGGGTGCCAGTGTGAATGAAAGAAACGGAACGATGAAATTTATTGTTTTATTTATTTATTCAGAAAACTTTTCCACTCGCGATACACCAGAGAACCTTCGACCTCCTTTCCTGCTGCCGTGGGGAAGAAGACTGACCGGGGGCCCCGATGTTGCTGCTTTTATAGGTATCACTGCTACCAAGACCCCTCTCCTTCCTCGTGTGCTCTGCTATATAGGCGTCCATCGTGCTGAAAAAACTACCCAACATTAGTATGATCTCCGCGCGAACTCATGTGGCCACTACCTTTTTCCTGCGCTTTTTGAGAAAACGACGCCGAGATTTTATTACAAGTATAAATCTTAACCCCTACTGCCGCCCACTCCACAGCCTAAGTTAGGTAACGTGCGTGTCTTTTCACGTGCACGTCCCTCAATTGCGACCTTCATGAGGCAGCCGGAGCTCCTTTGGTGAGGTCATTAAATTTCACAAATGCTTTCGTTATGCATTTTCTGAACACATGGCTTTATCAGTGACTAAGAGCGCCCTAGCTCACTCACTTCGAGTTTGGCTGACAATGGGGTGACAACAATAAGACTCTTCAAATCAACAATGATATTTTCCCGTTATATAACAAAACAAACTAAACTTTATGTTTATTACAAATACATTTCATCTCTACTTTATTTAATTTAGACGGATTCCTTTTTCTTTTTTAACATTAGACCGATAATTCTATACTGTAGTGTTGAATAAAAATTATAGAATATAAATTCATCTTTTTCATATTATCTACATTTCGCTAAAAAGTATGATACCATAATTAAGAAAGTATGAATAAGAAGAATTTTCATTTTTATTTGTACAATATAAAAGACAGGGACAATATATATCTGTAGAAAATAATATATACAATTTTATTTATATGTATTTTAAAAACGTCATGTTGCTAAAAAAATTATAAATTTTTTAAAGTATTTAACGATTGTTCAATTGATTTCAGAACTTTCATGAACCAAAATTGCAAATAAATCAAATTAAAAGTATACACTTGATGATTTTTAATTTATTTCAATATTTGTAAGAGCTGAAATTAAAATTAATATGCAAATAAGTTATAATATTTAGAATGTGTTAAAAATAAACAAAAATATTTGATACCCAAATGCCTGAAAGATAGTTTTTATAAAAGTTTATTTATTTAATTTAAGAACTTAAATTCAAACCTTATTTTTCGGATAGTAAAATCAATAGTATATACTTCATGATTAGTTCTAGTATTATAATAATTCCTATAAACAGTTTTTTTAAAAGATGAATTTCAAGTATTTGATATATTTTAAACAAAAATGGTTATATATTTATATATTACAAGTTACTTTTATGTTCAATTGAAAAAAATGAATGAAAGAAAAAATACTTGATGATTAAACAATTAATTTGAATTCTTTCATTAGTTAAATTTTAAAATAATTATTTCTATGTTTAAAAAAAATATTCTATACAAGAATTAAATTTAAGAATCAAAATTATATTCTTAAATACACAAATATTATTTGGATTTCCTTGTTATACATAAGATTTTACAGTTCTATTTATTTATGTTTTAAGTTATTTTATTGTAGTAACAGAATGCTTAAGTTCACTTTAAAATAATTAATTGAATTATATAGCTAAATAATATAATTAAATTAATTCTTGCGCACCAACTTATAAAGAAATCAATGACGGGATTCTCGTACGTCTACGTAGCAGCCCTAGCAAACACGTCTAATACGAAACGAATTAAAAACAATGCATGGGACAGAAAGTTGCCGGTGAGTGAGACTAAGTCAGTTCAACACGCTACGGGACTAGAGGGGATCATACGCCTGATAATACACAGTCCTTCGAATGAGCCTTATTAGATGCTGCAGGTGATGACACTTTTAAACGACATAAGATAAGACTCGCACAATATAATAATGACTTAATTCGTGTCGTACGTTTCGTTGCACTAATTAAAGCGGTTGATATGGCTTTTAACGTCTGAACTACTGCTTATGTTTGTTCTAAAACGATGTACTGAAGTAGGCCTCGATTTCTTGGGACTGCAAGTCTCTAATATTTTTTTCCGTGCATGTCACATAAACACGTAAACATAAACACATACACGCATACACATATTCACATACCTACAGAACATTTGCCTCTCCATCTCCATCTATTAAACTTAATATCTCCGTCTCTCCATCTCCGTCTCTCTCTCTCTTTACCTCCGTCTTTCCCACTACGATCCTCTGTCTCCGTTCCTGCAGCTATGTCTCTCCATCTCCGTTCCTTTCTCCCCGTCTCTCCGTCTCCATCCCTCCATCTCCATCTCACTGTCTCCATCTCACTGTCTCCGTCTCTCCGTCTCCGTCTCTCCGTCTCCATCTCTCTATCTATATTTGTCCGTCTCTATCTCCGTCTTTCCGTCTCCGTCTCCGTCCCTCTATCTCCGTCTCCACCTTTCCGTCTCTCCGTCTCTGTTATTACTTAATTGTATTACTTATATATCATCTTAATTTATATTAGTACCATTATATTGATGTCAAGAATGAAGTTTTTTTTCTCCTGGGAATATCGTTTGCATAATTGTCACATAAATATATACACTCACACACTTGCACCTACACCTATGCACACATACACATACACATACGCGCATTCACAGGTATACATACACACATATACTTATACACATACATATACACACATACATATACACACATACATATATACACATATATATATATATATATATATATATATATATATATATAACATTGAGTTATCAACTTTTATTTGTTGTTCATCAATTTTTTTATTATAATAAATAGTTTTTTGATTCACTATTTTTGTTTTGCATTTCGGGAAACCATTATCTTCGAAAATAATTAAATTACAATAGGTATTCGGCAAAATTTTTTTAAATTTGCTATTTCTTAAATCATAACAAAGTGTCTCTGGACTATGTAACATATATTTTAAAATAAATAAATCTTTCTCGACGTAAATTAAATTAAATATTGGGGGTTGGCGAGCGGGCAGGGGGTACCTCCCCTAGTATATATATATATATATATATATATATATATATATATATATACTAGGGAAGGTACCCCCTGCTCGCTCCGCTCGCCAACCCCCAATATTTAATTTAATTTACGTTGTGACAACCTTGAAGATCAGGAGGTTGCACTAAATTTATAAAAATATATAAGCTATAATTGATTAAGTAACAAATAATAAGAGAAACTTTATTTAAGAAATATGTACAGTAATCGTACGCTCGCTCAAAATGGACACCAGCCACGTATAGCGTACGCGACGCCGCTTGCACTAATTAAATAACTATCAGCACGATGAAAAGCAGATATTAACAAAAATGTAAGCTAAAAGGGACACCAGCAATAAACACATAAAAAAGAAAGAATTAGAAAAGCACGAAGGGAATAAATGCAATAGCCCATACAGCATGAAAGATTGCTGCAAGGTTGCTGCAAGGTTTCATGAAAGTTTCGAAACTTCGCAGCAACCTTTCATGAAAGATTGCAGCAACATTTATATGTCCGTGCTAGAACCCGGTTGAAATATTTCTAAAAACCTCGCAGCAATCTTTCAGAAAACCTCACAGCAACCTTTCATGAAAACCTCACAGCAATATTTCAGGAAATGTAACAGAAACATTTCAAGAAACCTTGCAGCAATCTTTTAGAACACCTCACCGCAACCTTGCAGGTAACCTCGCAGCAATCTTTCAGGAAATGTAACAGAAACATTTCAAGAAACCTTAAAGGAATCTTGCGGGAAAAATAGCAAAAACATTTCAAGCAACCACACCAATTTTTCAGAAAATCTCGCCGTAACCTTGCAGAAAACCTGGTAGCAACCTTTTATGAGATACTGCAGCAACATTTATATGTCCGCGCTAGAAACCGGTTGAAATATTTCAAAAAACCTCGCAGCAACATTTCAAGAAACCTTGCAGCAATCTTTCATGAAAGGTTTCTCGTAATATTTCATGAAATTTTTCCCAAATTTTGCCGCGAACAACGCTCATACCTTTCCGTATGGTTTCCTGCAATATTTTGTAAAATATTTCTTAAATCTTGCTAAAAGCTTGCTGCAGTAATATTTAATAGTAGGCAGGATTTTATATCCTTGTGTGATCAAGTTTTTCTTATTTGCTTAAGTATCAATCGTTCTATCTATAAATTACTAGTTGAGCACAATAGTATTATTATCAATATTTGTGCACAAGAAGAAAAAATTCCTCAGCATCGTTTTTGAGAAAAGTAGAAAATATTGAAATAAAAGGTTTTGTTTCTAATATTTATGCGTTCTTTACTTTTTTCAATAACAATTCGATGGATTTTTTTACCCTACGCATAAATATTTATAATAATAGCATATTTATTGCACTCAACTTCCCGTTTACAATACAACTACAGCAATAAATACTTGAATAAATAACAGGAAACCAAATACAAGACAAGAACAGCGAATCTGGACTGCTCTTAGAATCTTTTATAAAAACTTGCGGAATTATTGCTGAAACTGTTTATGAAAGGTTTGCTGCAATTTCATTTTGAAATTATTCATGAAACTTTGCTGATACTTTTTGTGAAACGCTTTTCTGGAATATTTTATAAAGGTTGCCAAAAATATGGTAATAACCATTGGCAAAATGTACATAGCAATATTATTTATGATATCTTAGAAATCTTGTCAAAAACCTTGCAGAAATCATACTGCAACTTTTAACAAAAGATACCTCGTAATATTTCATAAAATATATTCATCAAATTTTGCTGGAAACCTCGTTGAAACCTTTCATAAAAGGTATCTTGCAATATTTCGTAAAATGTTTTTAAAATCTTGCACGAACCTTGCTGCAACCTTTCATCAAAGGTCTCTTGCGATATTTCGTAAAATGTTCCCCAAATCTTGCTAGGAACCTCACTGAAACCTTTGATGGAAGATTTCTTGCAATATTTTATAAAATGTTTCTAAAATCTTGCAGGAACCTTGCAGCAATCTTTCATGAAAGGTTTCTTGTAATATTCTATGAAAAGTTCCCCAAATCTTGCAGAAACCTCGCTGCAACCTTTCTTGAAAGGTTTCTTGCAATATTTTATGAAATGTTTCTAAAATCTTGCAGAAAGCTCGCTGCAATCTTTTATAGAAAGTTCGATGCAATATTCCATCAAAATGTTGTCTAAATCTTGCTGAAAATTCCGCTGAAACATGTAATAAAAGTTTTCTTGCAATATTTCATGAAATGTTTTTAAAGTCTTACAGAAACCGTGCTGCAACCTTTCATGAAAGGTTTCTTGCAATATTTCATGAAATATTTCTAAAATCTTGCAGAAAACTTGCTGCAACCTTCCATGAAAGGTTCCTTGCAATATTCCATGAAATGTTTTCTAAATTTTTCTGAAAACTTCGCTGAAACATGTCGTGAAAGTTTTCGTCCAATATTTCATGAAAAATTTCTAAAATCTTGCAGAAACTTCGCTGCAACCTTTCATGAAAGGTTCCTTGCAATATTCCATGAAATAATTTCTAAATCGTGCTGAAAACCTCGCTGCAACGTTTCATGAAAGTTTTCTTGCAATATTTCATGAAATATTTCTAAAATCTTACAGAAACCTCGCTGCAATCTTTCATGAAAGGTTTCTTGCAATATTTCATGAAATATTCCTAAAATCTTTCAGAAACCTCGCTGCAACCTTTCATGAAAGGTTTCTTGCAATATTCTATGAAATGTTTTCTAAATCTTGCTGGAAACCTCGCTGAAACATGTCATGAAAGTTTTCTTGCAATATTTCATGAATTGTTTCTAAAATCTTGCAGAAACCTCGCTGCAACCTCTCATGAAAGGTTTCTTGCAATATTTCATGAAATGTTTTATAATATCTTGCAGAAACCTCGCTGCAAACTTTCATGAAAGGTTCCTTGCAATATTGCTTGAATTATTTTCTGTAACCTTGTAGCAAGTTTGCAGCAATATCACACTGAAATGTTTCTTGAAACCTCTTAGCAATGTTCAGACAAGATTGCTGCAATCTTGTGACAATATTTCAGCACAATATTTCAGTGAAAGTTTCACTGCAATATTTCATGCTGTGTGGGAGAACGCGCACGCGATCGCCCGGCACACACGTCGTAAAAGACAGAAAGAAATGATATTATTTCTATTTGCAATCGTGCACTCGCAACAATTTTAAGCACAATAAAATAACTTAGAGAATAGTGAATTTGTCTATTCTCGCTCACTCAAGCTTACGATATTCGCTTTTTATCGGACGCCGGCGACAGAAGGAATAATAATGGTATTCCTTCTTGCTTATGCTCAGCTTCATCTCTCTTGCTGTACGCTGCGCGCGCCACAAGAGAGAGACAAACGATCCTAAACGGACCCAAGCTCAGCTACTCGAGTCAAGCTGCTCGCTAGCTATATCAGTGCACATTATACGTGCTTTAGAGATTCGCAAGTGTGTGCCAACGATTGTGGGTTTTGCTTTTAACTATTTGACTCGCGTGGTCTGCTTTCCGTCTTGCCCGTAGTTAGATGCTCCCTTCTGTCGGCTATATGCGCCACAAATATACATATAAGTAATATGGCCAATCTGCCATGTTACAACGTCGAGAAAGATTTATTTATGTTAAAATATATGTTACATAGTCCAGAGACACTTTGTTATGATTTAAGAAATAGCAAATTTAAAAAAATTTTGCCGAATACCTATTGTAATTTAATTATTTTCGAAGATAATGGTTTCCCGAAATGCAAAACAAAAATAGTGAATTGAAAAACTATTTATTATGATAAAAAAATTTATGAACAACAAATAAAAGTTGATAACTCAATGTTAGTACCATATAATTCAACATTATTTAAAAAATACAATTGTCATATAAATGTAGAATATTACCCTACTGAAAAAAATCACATGGAATCCCTTATGGGATTTCATATGTGATCCTTTATGGTCTCTCATATCGGGTTTTAGCGCGGGATCCTATATGGGATCCCATATGAGGTCCCATAAGAGGTCCACAAACTCAATTCTAAATATATGGGACCACATATCGGATACTATATGGGGTATCATAAGAGGTCCACAAACTAAATTCTAAATATCATATGAGACCACATATGGGATCCCGTACGGGTCCCATAAGAAGTCCACAAACTCACACTGAGAGAAAAGTGGAGTCACACGAACTTGCGCCGGAATTGGAATGACGGTATAAAAGGAGTAAATGGGGTCGGAGTTATCCCAACTAAACAAGCCGAGTAGCAGCTACTCCGCTCGCGGAGTCAATATACCGCCTCATAGGCCAAGTGTATATAAAGGTTACGTTAAGCAGGAATAATACTGTTGATGATTTTTTTTCAAGTTTCATTATTTTTTGAGATTAGGCTAAAGACGATTGTAGAATATATTATTGAAGATAAATATTTATTCATAAATATATTCATTCAAAGAATTTTAGTTAAGAATGAATTTTTCGATTACGTTACAGTATGATATCATAAAATGGAAGTATATTATTCAAAGTAAAATTATTAATATTTTAATTTGATTGAGCCGTAAATTTCTTTTAAATATTGCCAATTCCTGCCTCTGTAAAAACAGACTGCGAACAACAAAACGAACAAATTCTATTTTTCAATAATGAAAAATGTTTTTAAATATGAAATTATAAATAATTTCATACTATGCAACATTCATTTTCAGAATATTTATAAAAATACTTATAAAATATTATATGAATATATTGATTATATAAGTTATTTACACATAAAAAAACTCATTCAAATTTGTATTTGAGGTTATGTTTAAAATTTTTTAACTGCAAATCTATCGATCAATTGACTCAGGTTCCATTCGAAAGATTTTTCACAAAATCATCCATTTTGCATTCCAATATTAAGGCGACTTCGGATTTTAGGTTAGGTTTTATTTTTGAGTTTACAAATTACTCTTTCAATACGTAAAATTTTTCAGATTTTTTAATTTTTCACCATTCTACGGATTATAATAAATGGTGGAAAATTAAAAAATCCAAAAAATTTTAGAAACTAAAAGAGTAATTTGTAAACTACAAAATGAAATTTAACTGAACTTTCGTAGTCACCTTAATAATTAATTGTTTCATTAACAAAATTAATGTTCAAATTAAACTTTATAAACTCTTGGCAATCAAAGACAAATAGATCGAGTTCGTGCGTCGTCTATATACCACAGCGCGGAGTGGGGATGACTTGCCTCGCGGAGTAAATGCAACTCCTTTAGCGCGAGTCAAGACAACGTCCGTTAGTTTCGTTAGTATGACTCCGCTTTTCTCTCAGTGCAATTCTAAATATATGGGAACACATATGAGATCCCATATGGGGTCCCATATGTGGTCCCATGTATTTAGAATTGAGTTTGTGGACTTCTTATGGGACCCCATATGGGATCCCATATGTGGTCCCATATTATATTTAGAATTGAGTTTGTGGACCTCATATGGGACCCCATATGTGATCCCATATGTAGTCCCATATTATATTTAGAATTGAGTTTGTGGATCTCTTATGGGTTCCCATATGGGATTTCATATGTGGTCCCACATATTTAGAATTAAGCTTGTGGACCCCATATGGGATCCCATATAGGATCCCGCGCTAAAACCCCATATGGGAGCCCATAAAGGATCCCATATGAAATCCCATAAGGGATCTCATGTATTTTTTTTCAGTTGAGTATGCATCAATAATAAGTATAAGATCTCAAGTACTAAGATCTCATTAATGTCTACAGCATTAATAAATTATATATCATTCACTTAAATCATTAAATCTATAAATTTTTTCATTATAAATATATATCTATATATTTCTATATTCTTGAATTCCGAGGTAGATATGTAGGCGTACGACGCGATTAATAATTCTAAAAACTATTCTTTACACTATAATTTTTATAATTTTAATAAATTAGAAATAAAAAGGAAACATCAATGAATATTTTATGAAAAGTAACAACTTCAATTTAATTAAACTTTAAATTAACTACCCTTACCAGTATATGGAATCATAAACTTATACCATCGGTACTTATATATCTCTTGAAATCAAATTGTATTATCATGCCATTCGGAAATATATTTAGATTAGACCCATTTTAATAGAAGAATCTTGTCTTTGATACTGAAAGAATATATGCTTAATAAAATAATCAATTCAAATTATTACTCTTACTATTATTATATTAAAGTAAAGAATTATGACTTTTTTTTTCTTACGTGAATATATTTTGCATTATTGTCACATGCATACATACACATACACACATAAACACACATACATATACACACACACATATTACACACATACACATGCACACATACACATGCACTCATATACACATACACAATATCCGTCACTCCGTCTCCGTCATCGTCTCTCCGTCTTCGTATCTCCAACTCCATGTCTCCGTCTCCGTTTCTCCGTCTTTCCGTCTTCGTGTCTCCATTTCTCCGACTCCGTCTCTCCGTCTCCGTCTTTTCGAATCCGTCTCTTTGTCTCCGTCTCTCCATCGCTGTCTATCCGTCACCGTCCCTCCAACTCCGTCTCTCCGTTCTCTGTCTCAGTCCATCTGTCTCCGTCTCTCCATCGCTGTCTATCCGTTACCGTCCCTCCAACTCCGTCTCTCCGTTCTCTGTCTCAGTCCATCTGTCTCCGTCTCTCCGTCTCCGTTTCTCTGTTTTCGTCTCTATGTCTCCGTTTTTCCGTCTTCTTTTCTCCGAGTCCGTCTCTTCGTCTCCGTCTCTTTGTAATTACATTACTCCTTATATATATATATATATATATATACATATATATTATTATTTTATTATATTAATGTGAAGAATTAATTATATTTTTTGCATTATTGTCACATACATAAATACACATACATATGTGCACCTTTAACATACACACAAATACACATATACAATATCCGTCACTTCGTCTTCGTCATCGTCTCTCCGCCTCCGTCTCTCCAACTATATGTCTCCGTCTGCGTTTCTCCGTCTTTCTGTCTCCGTATCTCCGTCTTTCTGTCTCCGTATCTCCGTCTTTCTGTCTCCGTATCTCCGTCTCTATGTCTCCGTCTCTTCGTTACCGTCTCTCCATCTCCGTCTCTCCGTCACCGTCACTCCGTCCCCGCTTCTCCGTCTCCGTTTCTCTTTCTCCGTTTTTCCGTCTTTAATTCTCCGTCTTTGTTTCTCCGTCTCCGTTTCTTTGTCTCCATCTCTCCATAATTACATTACTACTTTTATATATATATATATATATATATATATATATATATCAGGCCCGGATTAGATTTACCTGGGGCCCCGGGGCTAGATTGGGATAGGGGCCCCTACTAAAAAAAATGACATGGGATCTCACGTGAGATCTCACGATTGAAAATAAAACGAGATCTCATATGAGAACTCATATGAGATCTCATGTACCGCAAAATTTTATTTTTCCTGATGCCCGATCTCACGTGAGATCTCATGTGAGATCTTGTGTAAACAAAAATAAAATTTTTTTGGACATGAGATCTCACGTGAGATCTCATGTGCAAAAAAATTTGATTTTTTCCTACACTTATAGTTGTAATCAATGTCAACAAATCTAAAATCTAAATTTTGCTCTATAGTTCAATTTATTTATATATTATATATATATTAATAAAATTACGAATTAATGATTCTACACTGCATCTACAAAACAATCGTTATCTAAAGCATGCTATTATGGATTATGGTTTTAAACTATATTCGAGCGTAATTATACTTGGCAATTGAATAATAATAGAAACAAATTTTTTACGAAGATTTAGACGTTATTTACAAGTAATATTTAAGATACTAGTCACTACAATTATGCATATCGCCTTTTACACTCGAGAAGGCCATCACTTTTCAGTGAGGTCTGGAGCGATGCCGTTCGTATACAAAGTTTTGTACAGAATTTGTATATTCACAAATTGAGATGCTTATTTCATATCACCGACGAAATCATGTATACGAGGCTCGGGGTCAGTTCGCTGATTAATGACAGTTTTTCTAATTCATAGGTAGTGTCGTTCTATGATGCACGCTGCATCTGGTTTAGATTTACGGCATAACACGTCTTACACAATTTACATGTCGCCCTAAAAACAGTTGCAGCTTTATTTATGTCTTAGAACATTATGACAAACTACCTTCAATGAACTGACAGTGACTTGGTACTTAATATATTTTTTTTATCATACTGATAAATTATTTTTACATATTATTTACAATAGTATCTTACAGATTTAAATAATATAGGTTTTTCTAACTCAAGAATTATTGATTTTACTTTTATTTTAAAGTATAATCGCAATCTTATTGCTTCTTTTTCTAATTCAGTCGTGAATCTACCGTAATCTGAAAAATTTTAAAATCGTGCTCGAATATAATTTTAAACCATGATATATAATCATATTCATACAGACTATTCACATAGTTTTCATGGTAAGAATTATATTTGCATGCAATTTAAGTCCAAACATTAGAAGTAAGATGATAAATTGATCTTATTATTATGCTATTCGTCAAGAGCAGGTCGGAGCAGATTCGATACCGACCAAGAATTGAACATCCGTTGTTTAATTTTCTCCTACTAAACATAATGGAATGCATTAAAATTTCAAATACATTCACGAAATTTATTTTTCTATTGCACTCACCAAAATAATTAAAAGAAAATTAAAAAATTAAAAAATTCTATACTACAACTGTTGATTAAACTGTAAGTACGGTTACTTACTTTTTGTTTAAAATACGATGAATATTATGAAAAAAACATCTATTATACAATCATGTATGTATAAAAAATTGCGCTTAATAACAATTTCTTTTGTAAACAGTATAATTATTTCAGTATGATTAAATAACATTTTTACCTCTCGGTCGTTAACCTCATTTGCTCCAGCTTACTCTTGAAGATGAGGTATAGACCTTTTTTACCCATCGAAAGTAGCTAAATAAGAGTTTTCTCATTTGTTAAAATATCTATTTATTTTAACAAATGAGAAGCGAAAGCGCGTAAATTTGTCCAAACTCAAAGAATAAGCCGAAAAAAATAAATAAAAACAAAATATCATTTTTAGCTATTTTCGATCGGTAAAGTTAGTCGAAAGCTGATCTGAAGTGGAAAGTGACGCCATGAAATACAATTGAAATTAAATGAAGTGGCTAAAATAAGGAAAACTAACCCCGGGCAAGATGCATTGGGTCTTGCAGCTCCACTAAATTTATCGAATATGATGATGTTCTGTATTTGAATACATATTTATAATATGAATGTAATTAATACATTGAGGGCATAATGAAGTCCCCCTTGTGATAATATTTGCTATCCAACTTTATGAGTAAATAGAGAATTTAATCCGGTTTTTTCACTTCAAGAAAAATGTAGTAGGATTCAACTTGAGTGCGAACAACTAAAGAAATCTACCGAAATCTTATATTTGAAAAGTTATATACAAGTTTTCAATTTATAGTATTTTGAGGTTAGTTTTGTCAACTTTGATGTCTAATTTGCGATCTAAGTTTATAAAAAATTAACAGCTCCAAAGGATTTTTTATTTTAACTAAAAAAATGGTATTAATATAGCTAATGTTAAAATTTGTCAAAATTGAAAGAACAAGCCGAAAAAAATAAAAAAGTAATAAATATCTTTTTCAAATTTTTTAAATTGAATAAAATATATAAGAGATCCCATGTGAGATCACATATGAAATCGCACACGAGATTACATATGAAATCCAATGTATATTCGTTAAATTTTTAAAATAAAAAAAATATATGTGCGATCTGACATGAGATCTCACATATATTTATTTTATTTTCAAAATTCAACGAATATATATGAGATTTCATAGACGATTTTATATGAGATTTCACATGAAAGTTCATACAATATTTTTCGAGATATTTTTAGTAGGTATGATTTTTTTGGATTGTTCTTTAAATTTAAACATATTTACACTCTTCCGATTCACATTTATTTAAAATAAGTTCATACCTATGAATACTCCGGAGCATCTAATTCTTTACTAGATGTATACCCAGGGTGGCTACTAGAGGAGAAATCAGGGATCTAGCGGTGCCCTTTATGCGTACTGTGATTGGCAGGAATTCCTTCCAAGTTTAAGGTGCGCATTTTTGGAACTCCCTGCCTGCTGAGATTAAACATCTTCCATCTCTCAGAAGGTTCAAATCAGCGGTAAGAGGGTATTTGCTCGACCTAGATTAATACTTTTTACTATTAATTTATGTTAATTTATGTTAATTTATTTAATTTATTTTTGTAATGTCCTCTATATAGGCTTAAGGTGTGAGTGTACTTGTTGTATGAGTGTTGGCTGAATGGTTGGTGAGTGAGAGTTCTTATTTGATTTTATTCTTGACTGCGTTTCATGCTATTACGTACGCTTGTTATTTTATTTTATTATGTATTAAATTTAATTCTTTTAAATTTTAATATTGTGACTGATAGATATTGTATGACTGATTTTTATTTATATGATTATTTTTATTTGTATTGCGTGTATTTTATGATTACTTTGTGATATCACTTTTATTTATTTTAGTTTGTGACTTACTTATTCAATATTATTAGATTTAGTGACTGACTGTGATATTAGTTGTGCAATATTAACATTTACATATATATTAATACTTTTTGTGCAATATTTATTGTTTTTATATTTACAAGTTGTATTATACGTTTTTGTACTCTTTTACAAAATAAAATAATATCTATCTATATTTATCTACCTATAAGTAGAATCGGTGGTAGCGAAGGGACTAAGGCCCTTGGCTAATGTTGTAGTAGACCGGAGTTTAATCCCTGGGAAAATTTTGGAAAAATTTTTCTGAATTTTTCTCTGTGAAATAGAACTAGGAGACCAGGAGAAACTAATTAAAAATTCCCCCTGGCCAATATTTGGTACGAAGAAATTAATTAACTCGAAATATTTTTTAAATGCATAAAAATATTTTATTGGAGGAAAAAAATTTTGTTTTTATTACGAAATATTAATTTGAAATAAAATTAATAACTTCCAGTATGAGATATTTTTAAGTTTAAGAAATATCTTATGTATGTTGAGCAATATTTCATTGATATTTAAAAATGTTATTTCCACTGACGGAATAAATGATATTGATATAAAAAGTATTTCACCTATAACGAGAAAGAATCTATTCGATACAATAAAATTATTTTCGTTACAAAGAAATTTTTTTCGTTACAAAGAAATTTTTTTTCCAGTGTAGCTATTAGATCTCAAGTAACGGTTTTATCATCTATCATTTATTCTCATCATAGAGCGACAAAGACAGAATTAGGTTCAAGTAACAGCCGCTACTTGAGTTAGGTATATGAATAGGAGTCTAAGATCGTCTATGATAATGAAAATTTATATGGTTGGAATACATATTCAAAATAGATTAAATAATAAACACTATTTTTTTCATTAAAAATAATAAGTTGATTGAAAAAAAATTTTCTCTTATTTATTTTTTAGTCTATTTTCAATCATAATAAAATTATTAAAAACGGAGCAATTTATTCTAACATATTTTAACAATAAAAATAATACTTTTAATCTTATTTGAATAATGAAAATAATTTTAATTTATAAAATTCATAGTAAAGGATAAAATATTTTTATCTTACCTGCAAGAAATAAAATGTTGGTTCTCGAATATTCGCCTTTGCGACTCGAAAGATTACAGTGAAGTTGACGGTGATTATTTTTAACGAAGTGAAATCCGTTATCATCAAAGTCCTCACAATCGTCTGCCACAAAAGCCACAAGAGTATCTTTTTTTCGTACTCTTCTTATACATCGGCTTTGTTCCAAATGCTTCTCGGGGTCGCGCACGCTGTGTTCACAAAATTTATCACGCGTTAAATAGCTCTAAGGAAGCTTTCTGATCGGTCGATACAGCTTATCTATAAAGAAACCCCCCAGTATGTGCAGCAGATTTTCAGACACAGCAATATACTAAGCATTACTGGTGCGCAACTTCAAAAAGCGTGTTTAACACAGCCATTTGTATGTGAACGTAATTTCATGGCCAAGACAATGAAAAGTCTGGAAACGCATCCATATGATGCAATACCGCGTGACCGTGCAAGAGTGGTCACTAATTTTTTAGTATGATAAACTATTAATTTATTATCAAGCACGATAGTTTTATGGGTTTTTGAGGTCAAGAAATCCATTGGTAAGGTCATTTTCATCGTGAAATTAATATTTCGAAAAATAAAAAATTTATTTTTTGAAAAAACTGATAAATCTTGGTTTGAATTAAAAATTCTGAAAGTTTATTAAATTTCACGATCATGAGACCTTTATTCCATTGTATTTAATATTTTTAAGTATTTTTAAATAATTATTGAATATTGGTGTTTTGAGAATTATTGACGTTCCGTGAAAAAAATACGGAATAGAATGTTTCAAACTGAGCAGCAACTTCGTAGTGAATTACATTTGACATTTAAATTTATTGCTTGAGAAGCGGGTTATGTTTGTTTATTTCTATTTTTAATGTTTACAAATGTCAGTTTCTAGTTTTAAATAATCGATGACGATATTAGTTTTGTTATAACTATTATCAATGAATATTTATTTACTGCAGTAAAAGAAATAAATATCAATAATATGTAATTATAAAATAGAATTAACCAAAATTCTTTAATTAATTTAAATGACATATTTGATTTTATAAAAATATGTTATTTAATCTCTATTAATAAACATATTTGTTGCGTTTCAATAAGTTTATTCAATGAAAATGATGTGACAATCATAACTTTTGAAAATAATTTATAAATACCATCATTTTTATTATTTTAACAGAATTAGGAAATAGTTTATGATTATTGTTAATATGTATAATAAATCTACGGAGGTATTTGAAATAATATTTTTTTTGCTAAGGATGCATCTGTAGTTTTTTCATTGTATTTGATTATAATTTTTTTATAAAGTATTATAATGTGAATCCACTCAATTATTATTTTTATAAAAATATTATAGTTCTTTACTACATATTATAATCGCATAATTATAGTTGATTATGATTCTTCTTATAATACTCTGTTTTCAATATTGATTAAAATCATTAATGCAGTATTGTAATAGTAAATAAAGTTCATAAAAATTATGATAATAATGCTATATTCTTTTTATACTTTTGATTACACTGTTGAAAAAAACCACATGGTTTTACAACGTGGTGTAACTATGTGGTCATTCATGACTAAATGCTCTTTTTTTAATACATGGCTTTTCTTATGATATTTAATAATTAAAAATAAGAATAGTAATAAATTAGGATAAGAATCCTATTCGAGTAATTAGGCGGGAAAAAAGTTCTTTACTCCAAAATAAAAAAGTTCAAAATAAAAACTTCTTCTTCTCTCAAAATAAGCGGGCAAAAAGTACTTTTCTCTCACAAATTCAGAGGGTAAAAAGTTCTTTACTTCCACCACATTTAATTTCTCTAAAAATAAGCGGGCGAAAAGTACTTATTCCTCGCAAATTGAATTTCTCTTAAATTAAGCGGGAAAAAAGTAATTTTTTTTCTCAAATTCAGAGGGCGAAAAGTTCTTGACTCACGTCAAATTTAATTTCTTTAAAAATAAGCGTGCAATAAGTACTTTTCTCCCGCAAATAACATTTCTCTAAAATTAAGCGGGCGAACAGTATTTACCTCTCGCGAATTGAATTCCTCTTAAATTAAGCGGGAAAAAAGTAATTTTTTCTCGCTAATTCAGAGGGCGAAAAATTCTTCACTCCCGCCAAATTTAATTTCTCTAAAAATAAGTAGGCGAATAGCACTTTTCTCCCGTGAAATAAATTTCTCTTGAACTAAGCAGAAAACTTCGCAGTGAATAACATTTGACATAATTGCCTGAGAAGCGGGTTATGTTTGTTTATTTCTATTTTAATGTTTACAAATGTCAGTTTCCAGTTTTAAATAATAGATGGCGATATTAGTTTTGTTATAACTATTATCAATGAATATTTTTTTACTGAAGTAAAAGAAATAATATCAATAATATGTAATTATAAAATAGAATTAACTTAAATTCTGTATTTAACGATATATTTGATTTTATAAAAATATGTTATTTAATCTCTATTAATAAACATATTTGTTGCGTTTCAATAAGTTTATTTAATGAAAATGATGATAAGACAATTAGAACTTGTAATTTTATAATTTTAACAGAATAAGATAATAAATAATTCTTGATAGGTATTTAAAATAATATTTTGATTTTTTGCTAAAGATGCGTACATGCTTTTAATAATTATTAGTTATTTTAGTTCTAAAATTATAATCACTATAAAAATATAATTGTTTGTTATATTTGATTATAATTATAATTTCATTATTATTGTTGCAAATTATTGTTTGTTATGATTACAATTGAGATATTGTAATTTTTACTATATTCGATAATACACTGTTGAAAATAATCATGTTTAAATAATATTATTATGCAATAAAATCGCGTAATGATATTATTTTATCAACCCACATACCACAAAGGCTTACGAGAAGTTTCCAGGAAGCTTCTGGAAAAGTTTCGGAAACTTCTAGGAAGCTTCCGTAAAAGCTTCCTGAAAGCGTCAAATGTTCCGTGCACTTTGCTTTCAGAAAGATTCCATGTAAGATTCTAGAAAGCTTCTATAAAGAAAAATGGGAAACTTCCATGGAAGCCAGCATGGAAGCCTTTATGAATATTACAAGGAGCTTTCAGGAAAGATTGCAGTAGGTTCGAAAAATACTTCATGCAAGCTTCCACGTTAAAGTGTAAGAAGCTTTGATGCGATCTTCCATGAAAGCTTTTGTGGAAGTTTCCTGGAAGCGTTAAATGTCCCGTGCACTTTGGTTTCAGAAAGATACAATGAAAGATTGTAGAAAGCTTCCATGGAAAAAACGGTAAGATTACATAGAAGATTCCGATTTAATCTTTTTGAAACTTTTAATTAGCTCACATGAAACTTACAAGGAATCTTTCATCCTAATTTCTGAAAATTGTTAATGATTCATAGAAACAAAAGATAAAGTAACATAATTTTTAAAAAGTTACATAATGTCGTTTATAATGTCGTTAAGTGATTTTGATACGCGATTTTTTTAAACAAGAAAAACACGTACTTTCTTATCTTTAAGGTGATGTAATAAGGTATATGTTTAATACATAGTTACCGACATTGCAGTTTCTCAAATTTTCAATATTTGATTAAAAATTTTCCGAAATATCTCTATATTATGCTTTTTATTAATTAAAATAAAAGGCAGTAATATAGAGATATTTTTTAAAAATTTGAATTAAAAATGAAAAATTTGGAAAACTGTAATATCGGTATTTTACATCCCCTTAACATAGAATTTTATTAACTAATATTCTCAAGTAATTTATTTTTTCAGCTGATCTTTTCAAATATTGAATTGGTTAAAAAATCATCAGAAAAAATCCCATTTTTAAAAGGCAAGTACTTAAATGTCATAACTTTGATTCCAATAAATAAGTATAAAATTAAATATAGTGTCTAAAAGTCGAACACAGTGGAACCTTAACAAACAGGACAGGGCTCTGTTTCGGAGGACGCTACTGGAAACGGTTGCGCCTTCTGAAAACATCCCGACGGACCTGACTGACGAACAGAGGACGGAGCTGATTGTAGACAGGACGATGACCGCTATAGTTCGCCTCTGTGAAGCTACTATGCCACGCATCGTACCTCGACATAATAAACCGGCAGCATACTGGTGGACGGACGAAATAAGTTCCTTACGACGGACGTGCATAAAACACCGACAAGTACTGTACAGAGCACGTAAAAGAGGACAGGTAGATGCAACGTAACTTGCACAGACGTACAAAGACGCTAAAAAGACCTTGACGAACGCCATAAAATACAGTAAGAGGCGATGCTGGAGACGGTTGTGTGAAGAGGTGGACCGCGACCCCTGGGGTATGGGCTACAAGCTGGTTACCCAGAAACTGGGGGCTCGTGGCCCTCCAGAACACAAAGACGGTCAGTCGATTGCGACGATTGTGGACGGGCTGTTTCCAAACCATCCGGTTACGGAGGGGCCAGTCGACTACCGAAGCCAAGCAGTTCCGGAGTTTACGGAGGCAGAATTACTGGAAGCTACTGCCTCTCTGAGACCCGGAAAAGCGCCAGGACCGGACGGCATTCCAGAAGAGATTCTTCGGCAGGTCGCCTTAGGCAGGCCGCGTCTGCTCCTGGACAACGAATGCTTACGGACGGGGATCTTCAGCACGCGTTGAAAAAGGCCAGACTGGTTTTCCTCTATAAAGGAAAGGGAGAGCCAAATGCGCCTAATTCCTACACGCCATTGTGCCTCTTAGACACGGCAGGGAAGACTTTAGAACTTCTACTGAAAAACAGACTGACGGAAGCGGTGGATAGGGCGGGAGGTCTCTCAGACAACTAGTATGGCTTCCGCAAAGGCCGATCGACGGTGGATGCTATACGGGAGGTCCTTGAGCCTTCTAGAAGGACCGACCACAGAAGTAGACCCATTGTACTTCTTGGCACGCTGGACGCAAGGAACGCCTTCAACAGCGCCAGGTTCTCCGATATCCTCGAGGCCTATAGGTCTTTCGGGGTGCCGGACTACTTGATGAGGGTGTTGGCGAATCACTTGCGTAACAGATGCTTAACGTACGAGACGACAGAAGGACAGATATGCAGACCAATAACTGCGGGGGTTGCACAGGGTTCGATACTGGGACCAGACATTTGAAACGTGGACTACGACAGCTTGCTAAGGCTAGAGATGCCCGAGGGCGCGTCGCTTGTCGCTTATGCCGATGACGTGGCGGTGGTGATCGTCCAAAGGACTACAGAATTAGCACAACTGACTCTGAACAGAGTCATGAGGCGGGTCGACAGGTGGATGACAGAACACGGACTGTCACTGGCACTGAACAAGACGGAACTGATGTTTCTGACAGGAAGACGTATACCCACGAATATTCCGATGACGGTTGGTACGGAAAGCACGGAGACGATAGGTAGCCTAAAATACCTAGGAGTCACCCTGGATACCAGGCTCACTTTTTGGCCGCATATTCAGAGGGTGGCCGACAAAGCGACTAAACTGACGTTCTCGCTGGGCCGCCTTATGGCAAACACGTACGAACCGAAACAGAGTAAAAGACTGTTGCTCATGACGACGACCCACTCGATCATGTTGTACGCGGCGGAAATATGGGCGAATGGGCTTTGCGTTTAAAAGTACCGGAAGCGACTGACGGACGTACAGAGACAGGAAGCGCTTCGGATAGCTTGCGCCTACCGGACGGTCTCTGCGGAGGCTGTAATGGTGGTTGCAAGCGTAGTCCCCATAGATCTCCTTGCGCTAGAGCGCAAGCGGATCTATGAAAGAAGCGCTGGAACAGGACGGACGGAAGCGGCAGTTCGGGAAAGAGGCCTGACTATGACGATATGGAGTGAACGGTGGACGAGAGAAGGAACGGGGGCGTGGACCAGACATCTGATCAGGGACCTGAGACAGTGGACGCAACGGACTTTTGGGAAGGTGGATTTTTACCTTACCCAATTCTTGACCGGACACGGCTACTTCAGACGTTACCTGCACCTGAGAGGGAAGGTACAGCATGCGGGCTGTACCTACTGCGGACATGACATGGACGACGCTGAGCATACGTTCTTCGAATGCTCACGTTGGGACTTCGACAGACGAACGCTACTGAGACAGACTGGAGATCTCACACCAGACAATATTGTGGACTGGATGCTGGAGGACGTCCAAAACTGGGCTTCGGTGGTGACCTTTGTCACAGTCGTCCTTAAAGCGAAGAAAGAGCATGGATGTTTAATGTGAATGAATAAATGAGTGAATAGATGAAGAATACAAATACGCAGGGAGACAAATGTCTTTGGGCTCAGCGACCCCACGTACCCGAGCTAAGTGAACGGTGCATTGAATGTTGGTGAGGATGAGAAAAATCTAAATACGCAGGGGGACTGACCGGCCCTTGGGCCTAGCGACCCCACATACCCGAGCTGAGTGAATGGTATACGGAGTGTGTGGATGGAAGTGAGGGTGGTAATGTTCGAATACGCAGGGGGACTACACAGTCCATGGGCCTGGCAACCCCACGTACCCGAGCTGAATGAATGATAAACTTGATGTGTGGATGAAAGTATGGATGAAAATGTGTGAATACGCAGGGGGACTGAAAAGTCCTTGGGCCTAGCGACCCCACGTGCCCGAGCTAAGTGAGTGAGTGATATACTGGATGTGTGGGTAAATGAGAGGATGGAAATGTGTAAATACGCAGGGGGACTAAAAAGTCCTTGGGCTTAGTGACCCCACGAACCAGAGCTAAGTGCGAATAAGTGCGAATGGAGGAGTGAAAGGAAGGATGACAGGCAAATGTATGCATGTGTGGACGTATGAACGGACAGGGCCCAGTGCCTAGACGGACGGACGAAACAGGCGACATTGGACAAGACCGCAGCGTGAAGTAATGCTAACGCAGTTCCACGCTGCGGCTCTGAACGGTGGACGTTACGGATCCCTGTTCGTGTAAGTAAGGAATTTTCTTGCTTCTCTTCCGCGGCCAGGGTGAAGGGGGTTTAGGCGGTCTCCACCTGTGGGTGCTTGGGGGGCGAATGCGAACCTACCAGGTTTCTTACTCCCTCCTAGCTGACGCAGCGTTGGAATTCCGTCACATCAGTGGCAAGCACTGCGGTTAGAGTGATCCAGCCGTAGCCCATGCTGCTGTAGGTCTGATAGCAGGTTTACCTGTTTTTTGACCACCAAAAAAAAAAAAAAAAATATTATACCAAAGTATACGCAGGGAGACAAACGTCTTTGGGCCTAGCGATCCCACATACCCGAGCTAAGTGAACGGCGCATTGAATGTTGGTTAGGATGAGAAAAATCTGAATACGCAGGGGGACTGACCGGTCCTTGGGCCTAGCGACCCCGCGTACCCGAGCTGAGTGAATGGTATACGGAGTGTGTGGATGAAAGTGAGGGTGGTAATGTTCGAATACGCAGGGGGATTACACAGTCCATGGGCCTAGCAACCTATGTACCCTAGCTGAATGAATTATAAACTGGATGTGTGGATGAAAGTATGGATGAAAATGTGTGAATACGCAGGGGGACTGAAAAGTCCTTGGGCTCAGCGACTCCACGTACCCGAGCTAAGTGAATGGTGAATTAAGTGTGTGGATAAAGGAGAAGATGGAGATGTTTGCACACGCAGGAGGACTGCACAGTCCTTGGGCCTAGCGAGCCCACGTAGCCGAGCTGAGTGAGTGAATGGTATACTGAATGTGTGGATGGAAGCGAGCGAAAAAATGGACGAATACGCAGGGGGACTGCACAGTCCATGGGCCTAGTGACCCCACGTGCCGGAGCTGAGTGTGTGAGTGATATACTGGATGTGTGGGTGAATAAGATGATGGAAATGTGTGAATACGCAGGGGGACTGAAAAGTCCTTGGGCTTAGTGACGCCACGAACCCGAGCTAAGTGCGAATGGAGGAGTGAAAGGAAGGATGACAGGCAAATGTATGCATGTGTGGGCGTAGGAACGGACACGGCCTAGTGCCTGCACGGACGGAGAAAACAGGCAACATCGGACAAGACCGTGGCGTGAAGTAATGCTAACGCAGTTCCACGCTGCGGCTCTGAACGGTGGACGTTACGGATCCCTGTTCGTGTAAGTGAGGCATTTTCTTGCTTCTCTTCCGCAGCCAGGGTGAAGGGGGTTTAGGCGGTCTCCACCTGTGGATGCTTCGGGGGCGAATGCGAACCTACCAGGTTTCTTACTCCCTCCTAGCTGACGCAGCGTTGGAATCCCGTCACACCAGTGGCAAGCACTGCGGTTGGGGTGATCCAGCCGTAGCCCATGCTGCTGTAGGTCTGATAACAGATTCACCCGTTTTTTGACCACCAAAAAAAAAAGAAAAAAATATTATACTAAAGTAATTCCCATAATTATGTAGTAATTACTATAATAGATTGTAATATCTTAATAATGATTCTAAAATATTTAGTAGTAAGTACTATTATTAATTACAGTACTGTGGTAATAATGATGATTATGCAGTTATTATTATAACTTATAATGATACTATAGTAACTACATTTATGTAGTAATTTCTACAGAAGGTTATATATTTCTGTAGTTATTAATATCAAAGATTATAATACGATAGTAGTGACTATAGTTATATAGTCATTACTATAAAAGATTATATTACTATAGTAGTAACTACAGTTATGTAGCAATTACCTTACAAGATTATATTTCTATAGTAGTCACTATGGTTATGTAGTCATTACTATATCTAATTATAATAATGTAGTGATAACTATAGTCATGTAGTTATTACTATGACTAAATATTATACCAAAGTAATGACTATCATTATGTAGTAATTCCTATAATGGATTGTATGATTATAGTAATAATCTAGTAATCATAGTAGTAAGTACTATAATTGATTATAGTACTGTAGTTATAATGATAATTATGCAGTAGTTACTATAACTTATTATGTTACTATAGTAATAACCACATTTATATAGTAATTACTATTAAAGATTATATACTTTTGTAATAATTACTATTAATAATTATAATACTATAGTTGTAACTATATTTAAGTAGTAATTACCTTAGAAGATTATGTTACTCTGGTAGTCACTATGGTTATGTAGTCATTACTATATCTGATTATAATAATGTAGTGATAACTATCGAAATGTAGTTATTACTATGACTGAATATTATACTAAAGTAATGACTATCATTATGTAGTAATTCCTATAATGGATTGTATTATTATAGTAATGATTCTAGTAATCATAGTAGTAAGAACTATAATTAATTATAGTACTGTAGTAATAATGATGATTATGTAGTAATTATTATAACTTATAATGATACTATAGTTACTACATTTATGTAGTAATTTCTACAAGAGGTTATATATTTCTGTAGTAATTACTTTAAAAGATTATAATACAACAGTAGTGGCTATAGTTATATAGTCATAACTATAAGAGATTATATTACCATAGTAGTAACTACAGTTATGTAGCAATTACATTAAAAGATCATATTACTATAGTAGTCACTATGATTATGTAGTCATTACTATATCTGATTATAATAATGTAGTGATAACTATAGTCATGTAGTTATAAGTATGACTAAATATATACCAAAGTAATGACTATCATTATGTAGTAATTACTATAATGGATTATATTATTATAGTAATAATTTTAGTAATCATAGTAGTAAGTACTATAATTAATTATAGTACTGTACTCATAATAATTATTATGCAGTTATTAACATATCTTATTATGATACTATAGTAATCACCACATTTATGTAGTAATAACTATAAAAGATTATATATTTTTGTAATAATTACTATAAATGATTATAATACTATAGTAGTAACTATAGTTATGTAGCAATTACCTTAAAAGTTTATAATCCTATAGTAGTCACTATGGTTATGTAGTCATTACTATATCTGATTATAATAATGTAGTGATAACTATAGTCATGTAGTTATTACTATGACTGAATATTATACTAAAGTAATGACTATCATTATGTAGTAATTCCTATAATGGATTGTATTATTATAGTAATGATTCTAGTAATCACAGTAGTAAGAACTATAATTAATTATAGTACTGTAGTTATAATGATAACTATGAAGTAGTTACTATAACTTATTATGATACTATAGTAATAACCACATTTATGTAATTACTATTGAAGATTATATATTTTAGTGATAATTACTAATAATGATTATAATACCATAGTAGTAACTATAGTTATGTAGCAATTACCTTAGAAGATTATATTACTATAGTAGTCACTATGGTTACGTAGTCATTACTACAACTGATTAAAATAATGTAGTGATAACTATAGTCATGTCGTTATTATTATGATTAAATATTATACTAAAGTAATGACTATAATTATGTAGTAATTACTATAATAGATTGTAATATCATAATAATGATTCTAGGATTTATAGTAGTAAGTATTATGATTAATTATAGTACTGTGGTAATAATGATGATTATGCATTAATCATTAGAACTTATAATGATACTATAGTAACTACATTTATGTAGTAATTTTTACAAGAGGTTATATATTTTTGTAGTAATTACTTTCAAAGATAATAATACGATAGTAGTGACTATAGTTATATAGTCATTACTATAAAAGATTATATTATTATAGTAGTAACTACAGTTATGTAACAATTACCTTACAAGATTACTATAGTAGTCAGTATGGTTATGTAGTCATTACTATATCTGATTATAATAATGTAGTGATAACTATAGTAATGTAGTTATAACTATGACTGAATATTATGCCAAAGTAATGACTATCATTATGTAGATTGTATTCTTATAGTTCTTTTTTTTTTTTTGTTGGTCAAAAAACGGGTAAATCTGCTATCAGACCTACAGCGACGTGGGCTGCAGCTGGATGAGCCTAACCGCAGTGCGCGCCACTGGTGTGACGGGATTCTGACGCTGCGTCAGCTTTGCGGGTGAAAGAAACCTGGTAGGTTCGCATTCACCTCCGAGGCATCCACAGGCAAAGACCGTCTAAACCCCCTTCACCCTGGCCGCGGAAAAGAAGCAAGAAAATGCCTCACTTACACGGGCAGGGATCCGTATTGTTTACCGTTCAGAGCCACAGCGTGGAACTGCGTTAGCATCACTTCACGCTGCGGTCTTGTTCATTGTCGCTCGTCTCGTCCGCCTGTCCAGGCGCTAGGCCGTGTCCATTTATACGTCTAAACATGCATACTTTTGTCTGTCATCCTACCTTGAACTTCTCCGTTCACACTTAGCTTGGGTACGCGGGGTCGCTGGGCTCAAGGACTTTCCAGTCTTCCTGCGTGTTTGCACATCTTCATTCTCGCCTTCATTCATTCATTCAGTTTGCCATTTACTCGGCTCGGGTACGTGGGGTCGCTGGGCCCAAAGACTTTTCAGTCCCCTTGCGTATTCGCACATTTACGCGCTCTCTTTCATCTACACATTCAGTACACCATTCACTTAGCTCGGGTACGTGGGATCGCGGGTCCCAAGGACTTTTCAGGCCCCCTGCATCTTTGCACATTAACGCGCTCACTTTCATCCACACATTCAGTATACCATTTACTCAGCTCGGATACGTGGGATCGCTAGGCCCAAGGACTGTGCAGTGCCTCTGCGTATTTGCGTTTTCTCATCCTCTCCTGTATCCACACATTCGCCATGTCATTTGCTCGGCTCGGGTATGTGAGGTCGCTAGGCCCAAAGACATTTGTCTCCCTGCGTATTTGTAATTCTTACCCATTTATACTTAACATCATTCTTCTTTTTTCCCTTTCAGGACGACCGTGACGAAGATCACCACCGCTGCCCAGTTTTGTACGTCCTCCAGCATCCAGTCTACAATGTTGTCTGGTGTTAAGTCTCCAGTCCGTTCCTGTAACGTTCGTCTGTCGGAGTCCCATTGCGAGCATTCGAAGAATGTATGCTCTGCGTCGTCCCTGTCGTGTCTGCAAAAGGTACAGCCCGCATGCTGCACCTTGCCTCTCTGGTGCAGGTACCGCCTGAAGTAGCCGTGTCCGGTCAAGAATTGGGTGAGGTAGAAGTCCACCTTCCCAAAAGTCCGTTGCGTCCACCGTCTTAGGTCTCTGATCAGACGTCTAGTCCACGCCCCCGTTTCGTCTCTCGTCCACCGTTCACTCTATAGCGTCATAGTCAGGTCTCTTTCCCGAACTGCCGCTTCTGTCCGTCTGGTTTTAGCGTTTCTTGCATAGATCCGCTTGTGCTCTAGCGCAAGGGGATCTATGGGGACTACGCTTGCAACCACTATCACGGCCTCCGCAGAGACTGTCCGGTAGGCGCAAGCTATCCGAAGCGCTCCCCGTCTCTGTACGTCCGTCAGTCGCTTTCGGTACTTTCAAACGCAAAGCGCATCGGCCCATATTTTCGCCCTGTACAACATGATCGAGTGGGTCGCCGTTATGAGCAACAGTCTTTTACTGTCGTTGTCCACGTCCTAAATGACTGATCCCAGTATCGAACCCTGTGCAACCCCCGCAGTTATTGGTCTGCATATCTGTCCTTCTGTCGTCTCGTACGTTAAGCATCTGTTACGCAAGTAATCCTCCAACACCCTCATCAAGTAGTCCGGCACCCCGAAAGACCTATAGGCCTCGAGGATATCGGAGAACCTGGCGCTGTTGAAGGCGTTCCTTGTGTCCAGCGTGCCAAGCAGTACAATGGGTCTACTTCTGTGGTCGGTCCTTCTAGAAGGCTCAAGGACCTCCCGTATAGCATCCACCGTCGATCGGCCTTTGCGGAAGCCATACTAGTTGTCCGAGAGACCTCCCGCCCTGTCCACCGCGTCCGTGAGTCTGTTTTTCAATAATAATTCTAAAGTCTTTCCTGCCGTGTCTAAGAGGCACAACAGCCTGTAGGAATTTGGCGCATTTGGCTTTCCCTTTCCTTGATAGTGGAGAACCAGCCAGAACTTTTTCCATCGCGTGCTGAAAATCCCCGTCCGTAAGCATTCGTTGTCCAGGAGCAGCCGCGGCCTGCCTAAAGCGACCTGCCGGAGAATCTCTTCTGGAATGCCGTTCGGTCCTGGCGCTTTTCCGGGTCTTAAAGAGGCAGTAGCTTCCAGCAATTCGGCCTACGTGAACTCCGGAACTGCTTGGCTCTGGTAGTCGATTGGCCCCTCCGTAACCGGATGGTTTGGGAACAGCCCGTCCACTATCGTCGCCATCGACTGACCGTCTTTGTGTTCTGGAGGACCAAGAGCCCCCAGTTTCTGGGTAACCAGCTTGTAGCCCATACCCCAGGGGTCGCGGTCCACCTCTCCACACAACTGTCTCCAGCTTCGCCTCTTATTGTATTTTATGGCGTTCGTCAGGGTCTTTTTAGCGTCTTTGTACGTCCGTGCAAGCCTCGTTGCATCATCCTGTCCTCTTTTACGTGCTCTGTACAGTACTCGTCTGTGTTTTATGCACGTTCGTCGTAGGGAACTTATTACGTCCGTCCACCAGTATGCTGCCGGTTTATTATGTCGAGGCACGATGCGTGGCATAGTAGCTTCACAGAGGCGAACTATAGCGGTCATCGTCCTGTCCACAATCAACTCCGTTTTTCAACGAAACGTTTCGTGACGTATCTGTCCGTTCCGTAACTTCAAAGGCGATGCACTGGTGATCGCTGGCCGTAAAGTCCTCGAGCACCCGCCATCCCCTTATCCGCGTCTCCAGGTCTTCCGTTGTCAACGTCACGTCAGGTATCGAGTTACCGTAACCCGGTCGTCTGTACGTAAAAACCTGTCCTCTGTTTGCTACTGTTAGTTCTGGCCTCGCAGCCATCTCTAACACCAGCCGTCCGCGTCTGTTTGTGGTCATCATGCCCCACTCGATCGCCCTGGAATTAAAATTACCGGCAACGACAAGATTCCCCGGTAAATCTCTGAGGCAGTCCTCTAGAGCCGCGATTTTACCTTCGAATTCTCCGGCCGTACAGTTTGGTGAGAGATATATACTAACATAAGTAACATCTTCCACCCTCACCCACACGTAGTCCTCTTCCGCACCGGAAACTAAAGGACCCCTTGAGCGCACGCCTCTAACCCAGATGGGCGACGAGCCTGACGTGTTCAAAAGCCATGTCTGTCGGCGTATGTCACGGTACTGTTCACTTATTATAAGTACGACTGTGTTCCGTTCCGTCACGATTTGGTCCAGCAAAAGCTGAGCCGCTTCGCACCTGTTCAGGTTAACTTGTAGCGTCAAAGTCATGTCGTTGTCTGCCTTTTCCGCTTTTCCAGCTCAACCCGGAAGACGGCGCATGCTCCGGAACCCGGCACATGAGCGCATCCTTTAAGCCTCGCCTCCGTGCAGAGGTAGCAAGTCGGGTTTTTCTCGTTGCACCCTCTGCTGGTATGTCTTGTCCGTCCGCACCTACGACACAGTCTGCTTCTGTCAGTACCTTTGCAGTCTCGTCGTTTGTGTCCGAAGCCGAAGCATCTGTAGCACCTCGGCACCATTAGTCTCGTCCGTACGCGGCAGTTCATCCACCCTATTTTGATCCGGTCCTTCTGCAGCAGGATTCAAGCGGCACTCTCCTCCACGCCACAGACGGATATGCAGACATTTTGATCATTGGGACCGAAGATATGCGGGTTCGGATCCCTCACTGTCCCTGTCTCCCGTCTTATTGCGTCCGTAACGTCTTGTGCCTCTGTGATACAGTCAAGATCAAGAATCTCGATCTGCACCTCCGGCGTCAAGTCCCGTACTGTGCCGTAATTTCCCAGTGCCTGTTTAACCTGCTGTTCGAATTGCAGTCTGTCCTCCGTCTTGCATCGCCGCCTGATCAGGAGTCCGTCGTCTTTCGTTTTGCGACAGCCCTGTACCTGCACCTTGGTCTCGTCAGTCTTGACGTCCTATTTGAGCCTGCGCAGAGCATCAGCTTTCGTCATGTTGGCGGATAGACCAACCAAGACGGCGCCGACGTCGTTGCGTGCACCCTGCTTTTGTCTGGACTGTCTGCGACCGGTCTTCTTCTTCCGTTTCGTCGCGTCCTTCTGAGTCCTCTGGTCGTTCAGTTCATTCATGCCGTCCTTAGGTGCCGTACTTGCAGTCTTGTTCTTGCGTTTGGCTCCGATCTTTTTCCATCCGGAGCCCTCGCCGACCTTTTGAAATGCCGCCGACTGCTCAGGACTGGCACTGGTCGGCTCCCTCTTCCGCTTCTGGGCCTCAGCAGCAGCCGTCACCGCAGTCGTCCGCTGTGCAGTTATCCGCTCACACTTGGCGATTACCGCCTCATATGCATCCTTGATGACAGGCCATTCATCCGAGATTCCAGTGCTCGACGTCCTAACTTTTGCTTTCACCAATTCCATCTTGGCTACTGACTCCAAGATCCTCTTAATCTGCCCCTTAACGATGTCAGGAGGCACTCGATCCTGCCCTTCCCTTTCCCCGCTTGGTTTGGTAGAACACACCCCTGAGGCCAAGTCGGCCGCCTCTGAGGTATGTGGGCCTGGGGTGCCCGGAGCGCTGATGGATGCTGAAAACTCTAATTCTTTCGTTGACGTCAGCATTTTTGGTTTGAATTTTTTCTCCTCCATCTCTTCTCGTATAATATGTGTTTGTGGTCAAGAATCTACTCCCGGTAAGGTCCAGCTCCTGCACCGTCTGTCAGTCTCCCCCTTAAGGATCGCCCCAACGCTGGTGACCATGGATGAGCCCCCATTCTCCATTGTCAGCGCCCAGTCCGGGTGCCACCTGGCACCAGGCAGCAGGGAGATGGATTTTTCGCCGGCTGATAGGGCAGCCAGTACAAAGTGGCTAGCTCTGACCGGGCTCCTGTACTATCTGGCGGCATTTCTGCTTTGTTTGTGTAAGTGTCCATTGACCCATCCACTCTACGATTCACACTGAGGACCCTCAGTCATTCAAGGGAGAGTTACCCGTCTATAGGGTCCCCTGCCATTACGCTTCCGAAAGATCTTGTTTATAAAGTCCCCACCGTCCATTCGGTAGTCATGATAAGGACTGCAAACTGCCCCCATCCTGCCTGCTCATTTCCATACAAACGCCTTTCACAGCTTCTTTATCTTATTCAACTCGCTGAGCAAGACCCGTTTATAGAGCCCCCAGCAGCAGCATTCACGCACGTACGCTCAGTAGGGAGAAACCCGTTTATAGGGCCCCCAATCCACTCACTTTGGCCTTTCGATGTTAGGTGTGTACCGTGTACGAGTAGAAGTTTATTTGTTTGTGTATTTACTGTCTTCGTTAAAGCATTGCTGCTCTGACCATTGATGCGACAAAGACGCCCGGGGGCGGGACATGGACCCTGGAAGATGACATTTGCCCAAGGGAGCTCCCTGGGCCAACTCCCAACTGTAGTGTCATTATAAGTTATAATAATTACTGCAAAATCATCATTATTACCACAGTACTATAATTAATTATAGTACTTACTACTATAAGTTCTAGAATTATTATTATAATATTACTATCTATTATAGTAATTACTACACCCTGAAGTAATGTGAACCCTGAAGTAATGTGATAAACAGTTTCCGGGGTGGAACAAACGCCGTGAGTGATGATTGGAGAATCTCTTGCACGTCCAGTGACTGCATTTTTTTGCTATCATTACACAGGCATGAGGATCGCGTAATTTTAGAGGTTTGCTAGTTTATCTAGAACCCCTCTCAACCGTCTGTACTCTGTTCCCGGATATATCCGAGACCAGCGAACTGACGGCGGTCTGACAGCAGATTTTATTCGTTCAACCAATAGAAAAAAAAAAAAAAAAAAAAAAAAAAAAAAAAAAAGTAATTACTACATAATTATAGTCATTAGTTTAGTATAATATTTAATCATAGTTATAATTACATGACTATAGTTATCACTACACTATTATAATCAGATATAGTAATAACTACATAATTATAGTGACTACTATAGTAATATAATCTTTTATAGTAATGACTATATAACTATAGTCACTACTATAGTATTATAATCTTTGATAGTAATTACTTCAAAAATATATAGTTATCACTACATAAATGTGGTTATTACTATAGTATCATAATAAGTTATAGTAATTACTGCATAATTATCATTATTAGTACAGTCCTATAATTAATTGTAGTACTTACTACTATGATTACTAGAATTATTACTATAATAATACAATCTATTATAGTAATTACTACATAATGATAGTCATTACTTTGGTATAATATTCAGTCATAGTAATAACTACACGACTATAGTTATCACTACATTATTATAATCAGATATAGTAATGACTACATAACAAGAGTTGCTACTATGATAATATAATCTTTTAAGGTAATTGCTACATAACTATAGTTACTACTATAGTAATATAATCTTCCATAGTAATGACTATATAACTATAGTCACTACTATAGTATTATTATCTTTGATAGTAATTACTACAAAAATATATAACCTCTTCTAGAAATTACTACATAAATGTAGTTACTATAGTATCATAATAAGTTATAGTAATTACTGCATAATCATCATTATTACTACAGTACTATAATTAATTATAGTACTTACTACTATAAGTTCTAGAATTATTATTATAATATTACAATCTATTATAGTGATGACTACATAATTATAGTTATTACTTTAGCATAATATTTAATCATAGTAATAGCTAAATGACTATAGTTATCACTACATTATTATAATCAGTTATAGTTATGGCTACATAACCATAGTGGCTACTATAGTAATATAATCTTGTAAGGTAATTGCTACATAACTATAGTTACTACTATAGTATTATGATCATTAATAGTAATTATTACAAAAATATATAATCTTTAATAGGAATTACTACATAAATATGGTTATTAGTGTAGTATCATAATAAGTTATAGTAATTACTGCATTATTATCATTATTCGTACAGTACTGTAATTAATTGTAGTACTTACTACTATGATTACTAGAATTATTACTATAATAATACAATCTATTATAGTAATTACTACATAATGATAGTCATTACTTTGGTATTATATTAAGTCATAGTAATAACTACATGACTATAGTTATCACTACATTATTATAATCAGATATAGTAATGACTACATAACCATAGTGACTATTTTGGTAATATAATCTTTTAAGGTAATTGCTACATAACTATAGTGACTACTATAGTAATATAATCTTTTATAGTAATGACTATGTAACTATAGTCACTACTATAGTATTATAATCTTTGATAGTAATTACTACAAAAATATATAATCTCTTGTAGAAATTACTATATAAATGTAGTTACTATAGTATCATTATAAGTTATAATAATTACTGCATAATCATCATTATTACCACAGTACTATAATTAATCATCAGTATCATTATCATCATATTCATAAGCTTTATTTGAAATTGCAATACTGTATTAACGATTAAAATCAATAGTATTAAAAATATAGTTGAAATAAAGAGTAATTAGCGAGTATAATTATAACCGAAAATATAATTAATCATCATATTTAAATATTTTACAGTTGTGATAAAAGATCAAGAGTATTGTTATAATTATCATAAACTATAATATGCGATTATAATTTTGTACTAATAATTACTCAGCAAAAAATATCAAGTAGCAATGTCACATAATAATATTATGTGATACCGTCACATAATTAAATACATAATTGATTGTGTCAATTTATTATGTTATGTTTTGAAAATTATATGATTTTATTATAAAACTTTGTTTGTCACGTTAAGTGGCGAGGTAAGTTCCATAATGTTTGGGTAACTTTTGTTTCTTTTTAGTTCGACTTTTAGACACTATATTTAATTTTATACTTATTTATTGGAATCAACGTTATGACATTTAAGTACATGCCTTTTAAAAATGGGATTTTTTTCTGATGATTTTTTAACCAATTTAATATTTGAAAAGATCAGCTGAAAAAATAAATTACTTGAGAATATTAGTTAATAAAATTCTATGTTAAGAGGAGGTCACGTATCTCTGTCCTTTTCTAATCAAAGCATTGAGTTTTTTACAAAAACTAATAACTTTAGCAAAAAATGAAGAGAAAGCCGCATCTCGTATCAAAAAAAGCAATATTTTTTTCGATGAGAAAGAATTAATTTTATTGCTTTGTTTTCAAGAAAACCTTGAAAAACTTAAATCATAGAGGTTAGGTTGAGCAATTTGGTTTTTCAAGGTTTTCTTGAGAATGAAGCAATAAAATTAATTTTTTCTTATCAAAGAAAATATTGCTATTTTTGATACAAGATGCGGCTTTCTCTTCATTTTTTGCTAAAGTTATTAGTTTTTGTAAAAAAATAATTTCTTTGATTAGAAAAGGACAGAGATACGTGACCTCCTGTTAAGGAAATGTAAAATACCAATATTACAGTTTTCCAAATTTTTCATTCTTACTTCAAATTTTTTAAAAATATCTCTATATTACTGCCTTTTATTTTAATTAATAAAAAGCATAATATAGAGATATTTCGGAAAATTTTTAATCAAATATTGAAAATTCGAGAAACTGCAATGTCGGTAACTATGTATTAAACATATACCTTATTACATCACCTTAAAGATAAGAAAGTACGTGTTTTTCTTGTTTAAAAAAATCGCGTATCAAAATCACTTAACGACATTATAAACGACATTATGTAACTTTTTAAAAATTATGTTACTTTATCTTTTGTTTCTATGAATCATTAACAATTTTCAGAAATTAGGATGGAAGATTCCTTGTAAGTTTCATGTGAGCTAATTAAAAGTTTCAAAAAGATTAAATCGGAATCTTCTATGTAATCTTACCATTTTTTCCATGGAAGCTTCCTACAATCTTTTATTGTATCTTTCTGAAACCAAAGTGCACGGGACATTTAACGCTTCCAGGAAACTTCCACAAAAGCTTTCATGGAAGATCACATCAAAGCTTGTTACACTTTAACGTGGAAGCTTGCATGGAGTATTTTTCGAACCTACTGCAATCTTTCCTGAAAGCTCCTTGTAATATTCATAAAGGCTTTCATGCTGGCTTCCATGGAAGCTTCCCATTTTACTTCATAGAAGCTTTTTAGAATCTTACATGGAATCTTTCTGAAAGCAAAGTGCACGGAACATTTGACGCTTTCAGGAAGCTTTTACGGAAGCTTCCTAGAAGTTTCCGAAACTTTTCCAGAAGCTTCCTGGAAACTTCTCGTAAGCCTTTGTGGTATGTGGGTTGATAAAATAATATCATTATGCGATTTTATTGCATAATAATATTATTTAAGCATGATTATTTTCAACAGTGTATTATCGAATATAGTAAAAATTACAATCTCTCAATTGTAATTATAACAAACAATAATTTGCAACAATAATAATGAAATTATAATTATAATCAAATATAACAAACAATTATATTTATATAGTGATTATAATTTTATAACTAAAATAGCTAATAATTATTAAAAGCATATACGCATCTTTAGCAAAAAATCAAAATCTTATTTTAAATACCTATCATGAATTATTTATTATCTTATTCTGTTAAAATTATAAAATTGGGGGTATTTATATGTTATTCTTACAAGTTTTAATTATCTTATCATCATTTTCATTAAATAAACTTATTGAAACGCAACAAATGTGTTTATTAATAGAGATTAAATAACATATTTTTATAAAATCAAATATATCGTTAAATACAGAATTTTAGTTAATTCTATTTTATAATTACATATTATTGATATTATTTCTTTTACTTCAGTAAAAAAATATTCATTTATAATAGTTATAACAAAACTAATATCGCCATCTATTATTTAAAACTGGAAACTGACATTTGTAAACATTAAAATAGAAATAAACAAACATAACCCGCTTCTCAGGCAATTATGTCAAATGTTATTCACTGCGAAGTTTTCTGCTTAGTTCAAGAGAAATTTATTTCACGGGAGAAAAGTGCTATTCGCCTACTTATTTTTAGAGAAATTAAATTTGGTGGGAGTGAAGAATTTTTCGCCCTCTGAATTAGCGAGAAAAAATTACTTTTTTCCCGCTTAATTTAAGAGAAATTCAATTCGCGAGAGGTAAATACTGTTCGCCCGCTTAATTTTAGAGAAATGTTATTTGCGGGAGAAAAGTACTTATTGCACGCTTATTTTTAAAGAAATTAAATTTGACGTGAGTAAAGAACTTTTCGCCCTCTAAATTTGAGAAAAAAAATTACTTTTCTCCCGCTTAATTTAAGAGAAATTCAATTTGCGAGGAATAAGTACTTTTCGCCCGCTTATTTTTAGAGAAATTAAATGTGGCGGAAGTAAAGAACTTTTTGCCCTCTGAATTTGTGAGAGAAAAGTACTTTTTGCCCGCTTATTTTGAGAGAAGAAGAAGTTTTTATTTTGAACTTTTTTATTTTGGAGTAAAGAACTTTTTTCCCGCCTAATTACTCGAATAGGATTCTTATCCTAATTTATTATTATTCTTATTTATAATTATTAATTATCATAAGAAAAGCCATGTATTAAAAAAAGAGCATTTAGTCATGAATGACCACATAGTTAAACCACGTTGTAAAACCATGTGGTTTTTTTCAACAGGGTAATCAAAAGTATAAAAAGAATATAGCATTATTATCATAGTTTTTATGAACTTTATTTACCATTACAATACTGCATTAATGATTGTAATCAATATTGAAAACAGAGTATTATAAGAAGAATCATAATCAACTATAATTATGCGATTATAATATGTAGTAAAGAACTATAATATCTTTATAAAAATAATAATTGAGTGGATTCACATTATACACTGAGAAAAAAATTTAGTTGAGTCAATGAAATAAATTTAGTTATTAAATATTTTGTTGATAAAAATTAATTTTGATTGAAGTAATATGCAAGGTTATTAAATCACTAAAATATTTAGTTGGGATAAAAAAAATTGATACCTAAGTTAAAAAAAATAAATATTTTTTTAAAATAAAGAAAAATTTATTGTTTCGGTTAAATTATTTGATTGATTTAATCAAATCAATTTCATTAAGGCAGCTGATAAAATTTTATAAAATATTTATTTGTAACAATAGAATATGTTTTTAAATTATCTATATATTTTGTTACAGTAATTAAATATTTATTTTAGTAAATCGTTTGTTAAATTTACAAAATCTTTTATAACAATAAAAAAATATTGGTTAATCATAAATATAATATTTGCTTGAATTAATGGTCATCCGATCAAGTTAAAGAAGCTTATATTGTAAATAAATGCTTCACTAAGTTAATAACATTGTCATTTAATTAATGATATATGTGATAGTATAAAAAAATATTTTGTTGTATATAACACATAAAATTTGATCAGCATTTCAATAAAAATTACAATTGATTGAAAGAAATAAGTTCCTTAAAATCAATAAATCCGATTTCAATGAATTTACAATAAGAAAACCAATAAATTATTTTTTTAAAGTCAAGAAAAGTGCAACGTAAAATAAGATATTAAATTTTTTTTAAAGAAATATTTATTAAACCGAATATATTTATTCCATTATTTCTATCAAGTTGTTATTGAAACAAGAATATAATTCACTGATTTAATTAAATATTATATTAACACTTCCATTAAATTACTTTAATGTTCAATAATGTATTAGATTATTTTAATAAAATATTTATTAAACCAAATATATTTATTTTATTATTTCTATCAAATTGTTATTGAATCAAGAATATATGTCACTGATTTAATTAAATATTGTATTAACACTTCTATTGAATTACTTTAATGTTTAATAATATATTTGATTATCTTAATGAAATATTTATTAAACCAAATATATTTATCCTCTTATTTCTATCAAGTTATTATTGAAACAAGAATATATTTCATTGATTCAATTAAATATTATATTAACATTTCCATAAAATTACTTTAATGTTCAATGATATATTTGATTATCTCAATGAAATATTTATTAAACCGAATATATTTATTCTATTAATTCTATCAAGTTTTGATTGACATAAGAATATATTTCACTATTTCAATTAAATATTATAATACTTCTACTAAATTACTTTGATGTTTAATAATATATTTAATTATCTTAATAAAATGTTTACACTGTGAGAAAATTAATGCCAATAGAGCATGTAGTCTACGTATCCAAAGTTAGTAAGTAATATCCTATCCTTTAATAACAGCGCCATCTACTCTTACGAGGTTTGTGCTATCCAAAAACTGTTTGTTTACATGCTTTAGTAACTCCGCACTCTAATATCCTTCGATAGCTAGCGCTGTATCCTCTCATGGGACGTGAAGGAAGTAAACGTGGCTTGTCCCCTATTCTGTCTTTACTGCTAACTATGGCATTCTTCTATTTCTCAAGTCGCCTCCTCTTTTGGGTGGTGACGCGAGCAAACACGGCTGGTCTATATCCAAAATCATGTTGCAAATTTCGTTAACGTATTTTCGTAGCGTGAATCTTTTATTTCCTTTTCTTTTTTTATGAAGGGAGATACGTTATAAATATAACCTGTTAAACTTTTTAACTTTAAATAATTGATTTTTAACTTAAAATTTAATTATTTTAAACCGCTGGGGGGCAGATGAGCATGTACGATTTTACGCCATAGATATTTCGAAGTAGCGTTGGTCTAGTGCGTAACGTTCGCGCTTTTCCTTTTGAGTACGCGAGTTCAACTCTCGGCTAGGGTCACTTTTTTTTTAATTTTTTTTTTATTATTTCAATAGTTTTTATTGCTTTTTTTTATTTATATTTTTTTTATTTTCTATTTTTTCATTAATTTTAAAATCTATTTTTTCACAAGTTACTTAAAATATGCTCGTTTTTTTTATTAATATTTTTAAATAAATTATTTCATATAGAAAATAATTTAAAATATTAATAAATAAATAATAGTGATGTTTACAATACTATAGTTCAATTTTGTCTTTATAAACATATTTCAATAAACAATATATATTATAACATAAATAATAATACCTCAGTTTTATTTATTTATTGTAATTTATTGTAAATTTTATAAACTAAATTCTAAATAAATTAAACTATACTATTATAAAATAAACATCACTATTATTTATTAATCAATATTTGTAATTACTACCTATAAAGAATAATTTATTTTTAAAAAATTTTCATTGAAAAAAACGAGCGTACTTGTGAAAAATTAAATTTTAAAATTATTAAAAAAATACAAAATCTAAAAAAAAATAAATATAAAAAGGAATAAAAACTATTGAAATAATAAAAAAAAAATTAAAAAAAAAGTGACCCTAGCCGAGAGTTGAACTCGCGTACTCAAAAGGAAAAGCGCGAACGTTACGCACTAGACCAACGCTACTTCGAAATATCTATGGCGTAAAATCGTACATGCTCATCTGCCCCCCAGCGGTTTAAAATAATTAAATTTTAAGTTAAAAATCAATTATTTAAAGTTAAAAAGTTTAACAGGTTATATTTATAACGTATCTCCCTTCATAAAAAAAGAAAAGGAAATAAAAGATTCACGCTACGAAAATATACGAAAATACGTTAACGAAATTTGCAACATAGTTTTGGGTATAGACCATCCGTGTTTGCTCGCGCCGCCACCCAAAAGAGGAGACGACTCAAGCAAACAAAGGATATAAGAGTGGGGAGTCATCGAAGTATACCACGCGAGTCATCAGTAAATGCCGTTCATGCTTTAGTTACTCTCCATACCATCTTTTTTAGTATAAGATAATCCAATACTAATAGAGCTTCTCACGCCTGTCATATTTGTATCAATGTTTTATATGCTCGCATAGATGGCGGTTCGCATGCTCTATTAGCATGAATTTTCTCTCAGTGTACGAATTCTAACGTATTTATTCTATTATTTTTATCAAATTTTGATTAAAAGAAGAATATATTACATTCATTTAATTAATTATTATATCATCTTTATTAAATTACTTTACTGTTCAATAATATATTTAATTATATTAATGAAATATTTAAATAATGTCAAAATTATTGTTTTATTCTTTCAATAAATTTTGAATAGTAACAAAAAGATATTTCATTGTTTTAAATAAATATTGTATGACTTATATTAAATTATTTCACTGGCCAATGAAATACCTAATCATTTTAATTCAATATTTAGTTGCTTTGATGAATGTGTTTTTTCTCTTTATGAAATATATGATTGATTCTATGAAATATCTCATTGTCTTTTGGTCAAATAATTTCATTGCTATATTATAATTAATTGGATGCATTAAATTAATTAAATTTTTAATTTATTTAAATATTTGATTTATCTTGTTCTATAAAATTATTTTATTACTTTTATTATTTAATTATATTGCGTCTATGAAATCAGTGATTAATTGAATTAATTATTATTTTTAACAATTAAATATTTTATTATTTATGTCCCAATTAAATATTTTGTTGTATTAATTAATTTCTTTATCAGATCGATTGGATAATTATTTGATTATCTTAATGAAATATTTATTGAAACAAGCAGTTATTATTTAATAACATATTTACTAAATCAAATGAAATATAATGTTAAAATTAATATTTAATATTCTTGAAAAATATTTTTTTGTATAAGTTATCATCCTTTATACTCAAACAAACTCATGTTTTAAATACGTGTCTTGCTAAGTGAATAACTTAGCAAAATATGTACTAAAGTTAATAAAAATTACAGAGAAATCTGATTAAATACTTGTTAAAATCAAGTAAATCCACTATTTGATTCATCTACATAATTTATTTCATTCAAATAACACATATTTGAACTAAAAGAAACATTTATTGTTTTAACAAAATCATTTAGTTCGATGGTTTGATGATACAACCGCTTGGTGGCGTCGTTAATTTTCGATCTCGCAAGCGGTAAGAGGGCTTCTAAGTTGATATATAAGGAAGTTAAAAATCCAAGATAATACGTAAATTGTAATGCGAGCGAAATTTATGTTAGATTTACTGCGTGTGCGATCACTGTATAAAGCATACTAATGTTAGTATGTTAATAATTGTTATTCTTTACCATATAAATAAATGGAATCATATTCACCTGTCCTTTAATGAGTCATCAATTCATTGATGTTAATAAATAAATGTAAATCACTGAAAGCAAATACTGTTGATTAAAGACAGTATTTGTTCGATTAAAATATCTATAAATCGAATTAATTAAATATTTCTTTACTTTGAAGGAATATTTTATTTGAGATAACCGAATAATTAATCAATTTTTTGTTAAGACAATGAATTAATTTTATTAAATCTTAAAATTTTATTAAATTTAAAATATTCAATAAATTAAACTTTCATTTGAAAATATAAAATATTGAACTAATTAAATTTCAATATAGCATTAATATGATGAAATAATTAATTAGAAAAACAAATGGACATTTTAATTGATAATTTTTTTTATTAAAACAATAAATTAATTTTATTGAATCAATCTTCGCGACATTTAATAAGTCAAATATTTAATTGAAAATACAAAATATTATTTGATTTAATTTCAATATGTATATTAATGTAATGAAATAATCAATTAGAAAAACAAATGGGCATTTTAATTGATAAATTTTTTTATAAAAACAATGAATTAATTTTATTGAATCAATCTTCGCGACATTTAGTAAGTCAAATATTTATTTGAAAATACAAAATATTATTTTTAACCAATATTTGTGATGTTTAGTAGAATCAAATATTTATTTAAAAAAATTAAATATTTATTTGACTCAATTAAAATATTTGTATTAATTTAACAAAATATTTTATGTGCCGCCCGCACCTAAGGGATTTCATTGATTCAATTAAGCCTTACTTAATCCAACTAAATTTTTTTCTCAGTGTAATACTTTATAAAAAAATTATAATCAAATACAATGAAAAAACTACAGATGCATCCTTAGCAAAAAAAATATTATTTCAAATACTTCCGTAGATTTATTATACATATTAACAATAATCATTAATTATTTCCTAATTCTGTTAAAATAATAAAAATGATGGTATTTATAAATTATTTTCAAAAGTTATAATTGTCACATCATTTTCATTGAATAAACTTATTGAAACGCAACAAATATGTTTATTAATAGAGATTAAATAACATATTTTCATAAAATCAAATATGTCGTTTAAATTAATTAAAGAATTTTGGTTAATTCTATTTTATAATTACATATTATTGATATTTATTTCTTTCACTGCAGTGAATAAATATTAATCGATAATAGTTATAACAAAACTAATATCGCCATCTATTATTTAAAACTAGAAACTGGCATTTCTAAACATTAAAAATAGAAACAAACATAACCCGCTTCTCAAGCAATAAATTTAAATGTCAAATGTAATTCACTACGAAGTTGCTGCTTAGTTTGAAACATTCTATTCCGTATTTTTTTCACGGAACGTCAATAATTCTCAAAACACCAATATTCAATAATTATTTAAAAATACTTAAAAATATTAAATACAATGGAATAAAGGTCTGATGATCGTGAAATTTAATAAACTTTCAAAATTTTTAATTCAAACCAAGATTCATCAGTTTTTTCAAAAAATAAATTTTTTATTTTTCGAAATATTAATTTCACGATGAAAATGACCTTACCAATGGATTCCTTGACCTCAAAAACCTATAAAACTATCGTGCTTGATAATAAATTAATAGTTTATCATACTAAAAAATTAGTTACCACTCTCGCACTATACATATATATACATAAATACATTAGTAATACATCAGCTTTGGTCCGAATGCTCGCGATATATATATATAAATTTTGCGAATACGGCGTGTGCAACCTCGAGAAGGATCTGGAACAAAGTCGATGTATTAGAAAAGTACAAAAAAAAGATACTCTTGTGTATTTTGTGCCGGACAATTGTGAGGACTTTGATAATAACGGATTTTGCTTCTTTAAAAATCACCACGGTCAAATTCACTGTAATCCGTCGAGTCACAAAAGCGAATATACGAGAGCCAACATTTTATTTTTGGCAGGTAAGATGAAAATATTTCATCCTTTACTATGAATTTTATAAATTGAAATTATTTTCATAATACTTTTAAATATGATTAAAAGTATTATTTCTACATAAATTAAAAGTATTATTTTCATTGTTAAAATATGTTAAAATAAATTGCTTCGTTTTAAATAAAATTTATTATAATTGAAAATAGACTAAAAGATAAATGAGGAAAAAATTTTTTTTTAATCGACTTATTATTTCTTAATGAAGAGAATAATATTTTTAATTTAATCTATTCTGAATATATATTCCAACCATATAAATTTTTATTATCATAGACGATCTTAGGCTCCCCTGTTGAAAATAATGACGTCTTTCCAGTACGTCTTTGAAATATGTCTTTGAAGACGTCTATAAAGACGTTTTTGAAGACGTCTTTGGTCGTGTCTTAGATTGGAACAAAATAAGAAGTCATTTTTTTAATGTTCCGAAAATATAGTAACCAAATTACGTCTTTTTTATAAGTAAAATAATTTCAAAGACGTATTTTTCCATTAAATACTCATAGTAAAAGACGTAAATTTTCAAAATAAAATTCTTTTTTTAAAACGAATGACGTCTTCCCTGTTGAAAATAATGAGGTCCTTCTAAGACGTCTTTGAAGACGTCTTTGGTCGTGTTTTAGATTGGAACCAAAAAAGACGTCATTTTTCCGATGTTTAGAAAAGTTATTCAATAAATGACGTCTTATTATTTCAAAGACGTATTTTTTTAAATAAAAATGACGTCTTTTCTTACGAATTTTTATTTAAAAAATACGTCTTTTAAATTATAAAAAGACCTATTTTTATTAAAAAAATACGTCTTTGAAAATGTAAGAAGGCGTTATTTGTTAAATAGCTTTTCTAAACATTGAAAAAATGACGTCTTTTTTGTTCCAATTGCAGACACAACCAAAGACGTCTTTCAAAGACGTCATTTTCTACGAATTGAGGAAAAAAAACGTCATATTTCATGAATTGTATCATTGAAAAATGACTTTACATGATAATCATTTTCCATTTAAAGGAAAAAACAAAAACGAGGTAAACCTCGTAGTTTCAACTCTTCGAAAAACGAAGAGCATTTACGATTAAGCTAAGATCATTCTGGCCTTATATATCTGCGTCTTTGAAATTTGTATAAGGGATCGCAAAACTTGAAAATCACCACCTAGTGACTTACAGTCGAATTGATGGTTGATTGCGTCAATTTAATTTTAACTCACCAGATGGCGATTTTCAAGTTTTGCGATCCCTTATACAAATTTCAAAGACGCAGATATATAAGGCCAGAATGATCTTAGCTTAATCGTAAATGCTCTTCGTTTTTCGAAGAGTTGAAACTACGAGGTTAACCTCGTTTTTGTTTTTTCCTTTAAGAGCAGGCCGGATTCGCTGTCCTTATCTAATTGGCATTTTTGTTATTTACTCAAGTATTAATCGGTGTATCTGCAAATTGAAGGTTAAGCGCAATAGATATTATTATTACAAATATTTATGCACAAGAAAAAAAAATCTATCGCTTTGTTTTTGAGAAAAGTAAGGAACGCGAAAATATTATAAACATAATCTTTTACTTCGGCGTTCCTTACTTTTCTCAAAAACAAATCGGTAGATTTTTTTTTTCTTGTGCATAGATATTTGTAATAATAATATCTATTGCGATCAACCTTTATTTTGAAGATACACCGATTAACACTTGAGTAAATAACAAACAACTCAATTGTTACTCGGTCGGTATCAGGTTCTACTCCGGCCTGCCGTTAACGGTAGACCGCAGTAGAACCTGATACCGACCGAGTAACAACTGAGTTGTTTGTTATTTACTCAAGTTTTAATCAGTATATCTTCAAATTAAAGGTCGAGCGCAATAGATATTATTATTATGAACATCTATGCACAAGAAAAAAAATATCTACCGGTTTGTTTTTGAAAAAAGTAAGTAACGCGAAAATATTATAAACATAAACTTTTACTTTGGCGTTACTTACTTTTCTCAAAAACAACCTGGTAGATATTTTTTTTCTTGTGCATAGATGTTCATAATAATAATATCTATTGCGCTCGACCTTTAATTTGAAGATACACTGATTAAAACTTGAGTAAATAACAAAAATGCCAATTAGACAAGGACAGCGAATCCGGCCTGCTCTTAAATGGAAAACGATTATCATGTAAAATAATTTTTCAATGACATAATTCATGAAAAATGACGTTTTTTCCTAAATTTGGAGAAAATGACGTTTTTGAAGATGTCTTTGGTTGTGTCATTTTTCCAATGTTTAGAAAAGCTATTTAACAAATAACGTCTTTTTACATTTTCAAAGACGTATTTTTTAAATAAAAATTCGTAAGACAAGACGTCATTTTTATTAAAAAAAATACGTCTTTGAAATAATAAGAAGACGTCATTTGTTGTATAACTTTTCTAAACATTGGAAAAATGACGTCTTTTTTGGTTCCAATTTAAGACACGACCAAAGACGTCTTCAAAGACGTCTTCAAAGACATCTTTCAAAGACGTACTGGAAAGACGTCATTATTTTCAACAGGGTCCTATTCATAGACCTAACTCAAGTAGCGGTTGTTACTTGAACCTAATTATGTCTTTGTCTCTCCATAATAAGAATAAAAGACAGATGATACAACCGTTACTTGATCTCGTTAATAGCTACACTGAAAAAAAATATATTAGTATGAAAAAAAATTTTATTGTATCGAATATATTCTTTCGGACAAACGGTAAAATATTTTTTTTATCAATATCATTTATTCCGCAAGTGAAAATGAGATTTTTAAATATCAATAAAATATTTCATAACATACATAAGATATTTCTTGAACTTAACAATATCTCATACCGGAAATTATTAATTTTATATTAAATTTATATCTCGTAATGTCAAAATAAAAATTAAGTTAAATAATTATAATGAAATTTTTTCCCTATAATAAAATATTTTTATGCATATAAAAAGTATTGCGTATTAATTATTTTCAGCGTACCAAATAGAAGTAACTATTCATTGAATAAACAGTATCTTTCTTTAAAAATATATCTGAATTTTTCAAGCCTAAAAAATACTTTTTGTAGAAGAAGCTATTATTTTGAAAACATGAAACATTACTTTTAAGAAGGGGCCGAACTATCTGTCTTTGTCTAATAGCGTTTTCCATCATTTATGTAAACACTATCCGGTATAACAAGAAAAAAATAGCAGCCCCCGCTAGATATTAGTATAATTAGTAAATTTTGTAATAACAACCAAATTTTTTCACTGCGTAGTTTTTGAATAATTAGAGACCTCCCAAAAAAAGATAGGTTATATTCTAGATTGCTAGTAGGTCTCTAATTAGTCGAAAACTATGCGGTAAAAAATTTGGTTGTTATTACAAAATTTACTAATTATACTAATATCTAGCGGGGGCTGCTATTTTTTTCTTGTTATACCGGATAGTGTTTACATAAATGATGAAAAACGCTATTAGACAAAGACAGATAGTTCGGCCCCTTCTTAAGCATAGAAATAATTTGGTACAAGTAAATTTAAAATATTAATTCAAATAAATCCCACACAGCATGAAAGAATTTTGAAATAATTTCATGAAATATTACAAGTAATAATACGTTGAAAGCATTTAAAAAGAACTTAAAAAGATAACTATATTCTTTTGAAAAGAATTTATGAAATAATACACAGGAAGATTACAAAATCTTTACAAAAATAATACCAAAAAGGAAACGAAAGTTAAGACATGAAATATTACACGAATCCTTACTGAAAGGACTTTAAAAGGACTTCTTGAAAGGAAACAAGAAAGAACTCAGAAATCTTCCAACGATTCAAGTCATAAAATAATTTAGAAAGATTTTCGGAATGATCTAAGGTATTCTTTCACCAAATCATTTCAAGATTCATTCAAAAAGCTTTCATGAAATAATTCATGCAATATTTTGGTAAAGTCTCAAGAAATCATTCATGAAATAATTTTGAAATCTTTTTGAAATATTTCATGAAATAACTTATGATGAGAATAAAAGTTATTACATGAATCCTTACTAAAAGGACTTTAAAAAGACTTCTTAAAAAGAAACAAGAAAGAACTCAGAACTCTTTCGAAGATTCCAGTCGTAAAATAATTCAGAAAGATTTTTGAAATAATCTAAGTTATTCTTTCACCGAATAATTTCAATATTCTTCCAAAAAGCTTTAACGTAATAATTTCATGTAAGATTTTCGTAAAATCTCACGAATCCTTACATGAAATAATTTAAAAATCTTTTTGAAATAATTCATGAAAGAACTTATCATGACGATAAGAGTTATTACATGAATCCTTGCTGAAAGTACTTTGAAAGAACTTCTTGAAAGGAAAAAAGAAAGAACTCAGAACTCTTTCGAAGTTTCCAGTCGTAAAATAATTCAGAAAGATTTTCGGAATAATCCAAGTTATTCTTTCACCGAATAATTTCAATATTCTTCCAAAAAGCTTTAACGTAATAATTTCATGTAAGATTTTCGTAAAATCTCACGAATCCTTACATGAAATAATTTAAAAATCTTTTTGAAATAATTCATGAAAGAACTTATCATGACGATAAGAGTTATTACATGAATCCTTGCTGAAAGTACTTTGAAAGAACTTCTTGAAAGGAAAAAGAAAGAACTCAGAACTCTTTCGAAGTTTCCAGTCGTAAAATAATTCAGAAAGATTTTCGGAATAATCCAAGTTATTCTTTCACCGAATAATTTCAATATTCTTCCAAAAAGCTTTAACGTAATAATTTCATGTAAGATTTTCGTAAAATCTCATGAATCCTTACATGAAATAATTTTAAAATCTTTTTGAAATAATTCATAAAAGAACTTATCATGACGATAAAAGTTATTGCATAAATCCTTACTGAAAGTACTTTGAAGAACTTCTTGAAAGAAAACAAGAAAGAACTCGCAATGATCCAAGATATTCTTTCACCGAATCATTTCAAGATTCATTCAAAAAGCTTTCATGAAATAATTCATGCAATATTTTGGTAAAGTCTTAAGAAATCATACATGAAATACTTTAGAAATCTTTTTGAAATATTTCATAAAATAACTTATGATGAGAATAAAAGTTATTACATAAATTCTTACTGAAATGACATTGAAAGGACTTCTTGAAAGGAAACAAGAAAGAACTCAGAAATCTTTCGATAGTTCTAGTTGTAAAATCCTTCAGAAAGATTTTCGAATTAATCGAAGTTATTCTTCCACCGAATAATTTCAAGATTCTTCCAAAAAGCTTTAACGTAATAATTCCATGTAAGATTTTCGTAAAATCTCACGAATCCTTACATGAAATAATTTAAAAATCTTTTTGAAATAATTCATGAAAGAACTAATCATGATGAAAAAAATATTACATGAATCCTTACTGAAAGTACTTTGAAAAGACTTCTTGAAAGAAAACAAGATAGAACTCAGAAATCTTTCGAAGGATCCAGTCGTAAAATAATTTAGAAAGATTTTTGGAATGATCCAAGGTATTTTTTCACCGAATCATTTCAAGATTCATTCAAAAAGCTTTCATGAAATAATTTATGCAATATTTTGGTAAAGTCTTAAGAAATCATACATGAAATAATTTTAAAATCTTTTTGAAATAATTCATGAAAGAACTTATCATGACGATAAAAGTTATTACATGAATCCTTGCTGAAAGGACTTTGAAAAGACTACTTGAAAGGAAACAAGAAACAACTCAGAAATCTTCTAACGATTAAAATCAGAAAATAATTTAGAAAGATTTTTGGGATGATCTAAGGTATTCTTTCATCAAATCATTTCAAGATTCTTTTAAAAAGCATTCATGTAATAATTCATACAATGTTTTGATAAAGTGTAGCGTCAACTACATCGAAATATGAAATTTTCGTTGTTTTATTTCAAAGTGAAACTTTGAAATGAATTTAACCCTTTTGAATGTGAAATAAACCTATTTTTTACTAACACATTTTTCCCTTTTTTAGCAATCTAAATTTCACTGAATTTAACACAAAATATAAAATTTGATTTTACATTTACCATATACAAACTAAAGAATTTAATTTTGACTTTACTTTAAATTTAATTAATTTAACTGTGACTTTATTTGTTGAGAAACTAAAATTTACCATTTAAAATTTCAATGAATTTATTAACACCACACTATTGGAATTTAAGATTTTACACTAGTTGAACTTTATTATTTTATGAATTCACTGCACTATAATGAAAAGAAAGGTTGAAATCAATTTAACCCAATTTGAGGGAAAAAGCCTTAATGGCATAAAAAACCCTTTTATTAAATTTTACACTGCACTAAATTACAAGTTGAGATTAAATAAGAATTTACGCACGAATATTACGCTCGCAGGTACACGCGTGTAACCTTGTGATTTTCTGTGTTTAGTGTGAGTGCAACGAACGTGAAGACGTTGTTGGCTTAGTGACTTTAGAAGTCGTTAATGCGTACGCGCACGGCTTCGTTTATGGTGTGTGTATGTGTTCGTTAGAGAACGAATGCGATTGATTTTGAATAAGCTCTTTAGTACAAGAGCAAGAGTTATTAATTGATATGTAAGCCTAAGTGGCGCTCGGTCGACAGAGAGAGATATTGCGTATTAGGCGGCTGACTCTGAACTGAACTGAATTGACGCGTGTCTCTACTTTTATACCTTGACAAAAAGCTGTTCCGAACGTCTTAGAATTTGACAAACTTAAGGTTTGCGTTATCTCTCTGTGCCGGCCGCGCGCCCTTCGGGAAAGCTGTTTTTAAGAAAATTTTATGTCCGTAGAAATATGATGCAACGCAACATAAAGTCAAGCCAAATCCCCCATGAAAAATTTTGAAATCTTTTTGAAATATTTCATGATATAACTTATGATGAGAATAAAAGTTATTACATGAATCCTTACTGAAAGGACTTTGAAAAGACTACTTGAAAGGAAACAAGAAACAACTCTGAAATCTTCCAACGATTGAATTCAGAAAATAATTTAGAAAGATTTTTGGGATGATCTAAGGTATTCTTTCACCAAATCATTTCAAGATTCTTTCAAAAAGCATTCATGTAATAATTCATGCAATGTTTTGGTAATGTCGCACGAAATCTTACATGAAATAATTTTGAAATCTTTTTGAAATATTTCATGAAATAACTTATGATGGGGATAAAAGTTATTACATGAATCCTTACTGAAAGGACTTTGAAAAGACTTCTTAAAAGGAAACAAGAAAGAACTCAGAACTCTTTCGAAGGTTCCAGTCGTAAAATAATTCAGAATGATTTTCGGAATGATCTAAGGTATTCTTTCACCGAATCATTTCGAGATTCTTTCACAAAGCATTCATGTAATAATTTATGCAATATTTTGGTAAAGTCTTAAGAAATCATACATGAAATAATTTTGGAATCTTTTTGAAATAATTTATGACAGAACTTATCATGACGAGAATAAAAGTTATTACATGAATCCTTACTGAATGGACTTTGAAAGGACTTTTTGAAAGAAAACGTGAAATATAACAGAATCATTTAGAAATATTTTCGGGATTAGTTTATAATTTATCCGCTTGATGGCGGTATTTATTACTCTCGCAAGCGGTAAGAGTGCTTCCCGTTTCATATACAAGGAAAATAAGAATCTAAAATGGAAACTATAAATTGTTATGCGTGCGATGTCTGTGTTATGATAACTTCGATTTTAACCGCTGTGAAACTACTCGTAACCCTATAAATAATTATATCATCATATCCGTCATATATGTGTGTGTGTGTGTGTGTGTGTGTTCGTGTGTGTGTGTGTGTGTATTAATTCTAAATTGATTCTTAAATAATACAGGAAAGAATAAAGTTTCTACAACTTTACACGTCTCTTAACTAAAGATATATGAAAAGATTAATGCATTATTACTGAAAGAATTCATGCATCCTTACAGAATGCTTTCATTGAAAGGATTCTGTAATGATTCTATGTCCGGGGTATATTCCTTTTAGAAATAATACAATGAAATATTTTAAAAATATTTCATATCATTCTTACAGAATCCTTTCAATGAAAGATGTTTGAAAAGATTTACGAATTATTACCAAAAGAATTCATGGATCCTTACAGAATTCTTTCATTGAAAGGATTCTGTTATAATTCTATGTCCGGGGTATATTCCTTTTAGAAATAATACAATGAAATATTATAAATATTTTATATCATTCTTACAGAATCCTTTCAATGGAAGATGTATGAAAAGATTTACGAATCATTACCAAAAGAATTCATGGATCCTTACAGAATTCTTTCATTGAAAGAATTTTGAAATGTCTTGTGAATTCTTTATGAAATATTTTTTTGTATTATTTTTAAAAGAATAATACCTCGGAGATAGAATTATTTCAGAATCCTTTCAGTGATATATTTCTGAAAGATTGTAGTCCTTTCATGAAACCTTTCAGAATCCTTTCAAAGTCCTTTCATGCTGTATAAGATGTTTCTACAAATTTAAGTTCTTTTTCTGCAATATAAATTTCAATTTTTTTTTAATTACTGAAACTCTTTTGATTCAAAGAATTATTTTTTTATTCAAAGAAGTATTTCTTTAAAACAGTTAAATAATGATTTTAATTAAAATTTATTTTTTGTAATTATGTTTATAAATCATTGTTGTGAAATTTTTTTTACTGAAACGTACGTTTTTAATCAAAATAACAATTACTTTATAAAAAAGAGAAAATTTTTTAAGTTTTTTAGGTTTATTTTCTTCATTCTGACCAATTGTTTTTTTTTCAATTCAAAATCCCCTCTGTAATGTAAAGAAATGTAATCAATTACACCGCTTTTTTGCACCAACAAACATTCTATTGTTGAAAAGAGATAGGTTTATGGAAGTCATGAACTAATTTGTTTAATTTAAAAATTATGTCTTTGGATCAAGAAATTATTTGATGTAAGATATTTCTTTCATTTTTATATAAAAATTATTTTAAATAAGTATTACATTTTTTTAATAAAAAAATATAGCATTGTTTTTAAGAAAGTTTTACTGACTTTCAATACTATTTTGGAAGTAACTAATTTCTTAAAGTTAATAAGATATTTTTCTAAATTCGAACATTGTTTTTTTCAAATATAATATTTTACGAAGAAAAAGAATATTTCAAGGTTTTTTTTTATTTTAAAAATTATTTTATTAATTTAAAACGATTTTTCTTTGACTCATAGAAATTCATTTCTTTGCACCGAATTTCTTATATTCAAAAACACCTTTAAAGTTAAAAAAACTTTTTATGCTGTGTAGTCACAAATTTTGCGTGAAATTCCGTAATGAAATTCCGTATTTGAATATACTAATTTAATATCATTTCAAAACAATGTATAATAGCTATTTTCATGGTGGAAAATAAGGCTTCTTATTTTTTTTTAAACATTCTGCAGTTAAAAATGAAATTTCATTTCGTTAATATGAAAGGACAAAGATGAGCCACCTGCTCTAGGATAAATTTAAAACAAACGTGTCTGTTTTCTTTTAATATCTTACAAATAATACATGTTTTTGATTAACAATCATTGATTATTTTATTACTCACTAATGTCAAATTATTCTTTTCTTATATGCTATATTATTGAAAAAATCAATAATTTATAAAAATATTATATCTTTTTATTACAATTTAGTTTTTGAATAACACTAATTTAAAAATTCGTTTCATGACACAATATATAATAAAGTTGAGATTAAGAGGAGGTCACGTATCTCTGTCTTTTTCTAATCAAAAAATTGAGTTTTTTACACGAACTAACAACTTTAGCAAAAAATGATGAGAAAGCCGCATCTCGTAATAAAAAAAGCAATATTTTCTTTGATAAGAAAGAATTAATTTTATTGCTTCGTTTTCAAGAAAACCTTGAAAAACCAAATTGTCCACCCTAACCTCTATGATTTAAGTTTTTCAAGGTTTTCTTGAAAACGAAGCAATAAAATTAATTCTTTCTTATCAAAGAAAATATTGCTTTTTTTATTATGAGATGCGGTTTTCTCTTCATTTTTTGCTAAAGTTGTTAGTTCGTGTAAAGAACTCAATTTTTTTATTAGAAAAGGACAGAGATACGTGACCTCCTCTTAAAATTGGAATAGGACAAAAATAAATGACCTATTATAAAACAAAATTCTTAAGGGTTTGCTTTATCGATCAAATATAGTTTGTAAGGGTGGTTTTTATTTGGGATATTATAAATATATCTAATTAAATACGAAATAATAATTGGCTTATAATTCCCAAATTCTGAGATTTACCAGCCTACAAAATTAATAATAATAGTATAAGAAGGGAATTAAATACTCTACCTTTAAATTTCTAATCAATTATAAAATCTCTTCAATAAACAAGTTAACAAATATTTAATTATAGAGAATAAAATTCACTAAATAAACTTTAAATAATTTAATTAAAAGAATGTAGGTTAAGTTAGAGATGATTTCTCTAAATTAAGTTAAAGTAATAATAAAATATAGAAATCAATTAAAATATACTAGATTACAGAAAAGAAAATTATTAATTTAAACTATTAAGCAATAATAATAATCTGAATCTCTTTAATATTAAAACAAAATTGAGTAATGGAGCAACACGTGCTCAATATCTATTTTAGGTTATGTAAGGGTAGGGCTCGAACAGCAATGCGTGTCCCAGACTACGCAATTCTCCAATTGGTGGCGCTAGTATCGAGTTTCTTCTGAGTCTTTCTCTCTCTAATCTTCAGTATGCGTTTCGTAGAAGCGAGGTTATATATTTTGTAGTAACGTAATATAAATATTTCATATATATATATATATATATATATATATATATATATATATATATCCAGAAACTAAATTACTATGACTTTTGATTCTAATATAACTTAAACTACTTGATATAAATTCAATAAGATCAAAAACTAAGTAAAAGAAAACTAAGACAAAAAAAAAGTTTCTAGAATTAATTATGAACTACTAATTTTAATTTATAAATAGTTTAAGATTTCATTTACAACGAATATAATTCACTAAAAAGAAATAGCATGCATTCACGATCACTTATTAAGTTGCTAAACTTCTTCTTACACTTCAATATTTTAGGTTAGGAATATAAAAGGAAATCTCACAATTAATTTTCTCTATTCAATTTAATAATAATTTTCTCCTCAATATTTAAGTAAAACAACAATTTAAATTTTCGCTAATTCACAATGATGCCGCGAATTACTTTTAGGTTAGGGGACCACGTGGCTATTTATATAGCCTGCCGTGATTTCTCCGCACAAATTTTCAAGTATTACGACAAAAAAATACAATTTTTGATTACTTTTTAATTTCTTGGTTATTAAGTAATATCAGCAAATTCGATTAATTTATACGCTGCTATTAATTCGCCATGAGAGAGAGAGAATTTGTATTTTCAACTTCGCGCACTATCAACTTCTCTTATCACAATTTTAAATAAAAAAAAAGTTAAATTTAATACAAATTATACCTTTTTCTGCTCGTTGCTACGCTCTACTTCAGCCATCCTTTAACAATCTATCGATCCAAAAAGCAACAACAGCAAAAACCCCAAAAATATGCGTGGATAAGTTATGAAGATGGCTGGTAATCGCTGCTACAAGCCCCTGATATAATGGCCGGCTTTGGCGACTGGTCTGAATATCCCCGCGCAACCGAATTTAATTAACAAATAACAAAAGAAACTGAATAACAATACTCTTTAAACCTTTAACAACAACCGATAGAAATTCAACAATGATAACTAAATAACAATAAATTTAATAAGTAACAAGTAGCTTTAAGAGAAAAGAAAATATTATAAGGCAACTATGCAACAGGGCTAACGAAACGATAATGAGGCACGAAGAAGAAGGAAGCGAACGCTGAGCATCAGTGGCTTCTTCTTCTCTATTGCTCTCTTTGTTACTCTTGTTATTTCCTATTTACTATCTTTTTCTATTTCGCGACTCACTAATCAAATAAAGTTCTTTTATCATTTTATTCTGGTGTAGTTTACTACTCGCTAGTCAAATTACATGTTACTTCCTGTTACTAGTGTAGTATTTTTTTCATTATACCTGTTACGCCATCTGCGCGCTTAATTTGATTACAATTTATCTTATTTTCTCTATAAATAATTAATTCTTTGTCTCATTACAATAAAAAGTTTCATAAACGAACATTAATTAATATTATAAACAATAATTTCTGATTATTTGTTATTTTTAGATTCGCTTAAATCTTTATTTTGTTAACTACTTTCATTTTTAAGTATTTCGTATAATTACACAGTTATTTTATTTATTTGTACTGTAGCGCCATCTATAAAAATATACTAAAATGTCTTAACAACAAGTAAATAGAAATTATTATTTAAATTATATTTGAATATCTTTAGATTTTGCGCGCCACCTATAATATGACTCATTTCAGTTCTTATCTGTTAATCTAGCATCTCTTTTTATTATAATTAAGTTTTTTATATGTACGCTATCTTTTTATCATATGTGTCTATCCTACTTTATCGACTTTAATTATTATAGCAGTCTATTTCTATCCATCTCTCTCTCTTTCTACTTTTTAATTAACTCTACGCGAGCGCCACAATAGCATGTTCGCGCGAGCACGTGTTCGTATATATTTTTGCCGTCGGCGCCGTTTCGCCATCTCCTGGAGGTGTGGTAGTGAGAATCGTCTGCTCGAGGCTCTCGGTGTGACTCATGAGTGTATATGTGCATAGTTGTTTCTTCGTCAGTGCCGTTAGCCGGTAGTCCAACGTACATGGCTACTTGGCAATAGGTTATGTGATCAGCTGTGTACATCCAGGGCTCAGCACTGAAAACAAGAACACAACAGAATTATTTCTCTGTTGGTTTCTTACGGTGGCCTTGGTTGCTGTCACGAGTGTGGTGATTATTATTTTATGAATTCACACGCTCGGGGAATTATGTATGACTTTTCTTTTTAATAGGTTTTTAATAGATAATTCTTTTATTTAAATAAAACAAAAACAAAAATTATTGTGGCGTGAAAATACCACGTCACAAGTTTAAAAATAAATTTCGTTTTTTTTTCATATGAATACATATCGGAATTGTTTGTGATCCCTAGCGGAAATATAAAATGTTTAAAAATGTTTAAAATTGTTCAAAACTGTTTAAAACTGTTTATAAGTGCGAAATTTAGGACATTTAAAACAGTTATGAACAGTTTTGAACATTTTTAAACCCTTTCAAAAAGTTTTAAAAAGTTCGAAATGATTTCAAACGGTGTTTAATAGTTTTGAATTTTTTATGTTAAAAAGTTGTAGATTATTTTAAATATTCAAAATATTTGAAACAATTTTAAATCAATATGAACTATTTTTTATTACCTTGAACAGTTTTAAACAGTTTTAAAAAGTTTTAAAAAGTTCTTATATATATTAAAATTTATATAATATATACGAGAAAATGTTCACTTCAGTTTCAAATTATTCTGTATTGTTCAATACTGCTCAAAAATGATTAAAACTGTTTATAACTGTTTTAAATGTCCCAAATTTCACATTTATAAACTATTTTGAACAGTTTTAAACATATTTAAACAGTTTTGACTAAGTTTAAACTATTTCAATAACTAATGCACATTTTATATTTTCACTACACTGAAAGAACTTTTTGTATACTGCATGCCGAAGTGTGAGTGCGCAGTATACTACAAGCGTGCGCAGCATGCTTGAAAACTTCTGGTAAATAGAAATAAAGTGTTGGCGTTTTGAAAGCCAACTGATATCAGCCGACCGTGCGCGCGCAACTCGTTGGGATTCAAAACGCCAACATTTCTCTTGCTGTTTACCGCTGAGTATGAGCGGACTGCACACCTCCCCTCTTAGCAGGCAGTTCGCTAAGACTTCTATCAGTGTAGGGATTGGAGATATCATCTTCTCCTCTATTTTATTGCCAGTGGGTCTCTTGATCGCTGTGGACTGAGACTCGTGATTTCACCTTACTCATGTAATTTTTATAGGCCAGGGAGAATTTGTAATTGGTTTTTTCTGGTCTCCTAGTTATATTTCACAGAGAAAAATTCAGAAAAATTTTTCCAAAATTTTCCCGGGGATTAAACTTCGGTCTACTACAGCATAAATCAAGAGCCTTAGCCCCTGCGCTACCACCAATTCTACTTATAGGTATGAACTTATTTTCAATAAATGAGAATCGGAAGGGTGTAAATATGTTTTAATTTAAAGAGCAATCCGAGAAAAATCATACCTACTGAAAATATTGTATGAACTCTCATGTGAGATCTCATATGAAATCGCCTATGAAATCTCATATATATTCGTTAAATTTTGAAAATAAAATAAATATATGTGAGATCTCATGTCAGATCGCACATATATTTATTTTATTTTAAAAATTTAACGAATATACATTCGATTTCATATGCGATCTCATAGGCGATTTCACGTGACATCTCATATGCAATCTCGTGTGCGATCTCATATGTGATCTCACATGGGATCTCTTATATATTTTATTCAATTTAAAAAATTTGAAAAAGATATGTATTACTTTTTTATTTTTTTCGGCTTGTTCTTTAAATTTTGACAAATTTTGACATTAGCTATATTAATACCATTATTTTAGTTAAAATAAAAAAATCCTTTAGAGCTGTTATTTTCTTATGAACTTGAATCGCAAATCATATATCAAAGTTGCCAAACCTAACTCCGAAATACTATAAATTGCTAATTTGTATATAACTTTTTAAGTACTTGGTAGATTTCTTTAGTTGTTCGCACTCAAGTTGAATCCTACTAATTTTTTTATTGAAGTGAAACATAAACTTGGATCAGAAATATTATCAGAAGGGGGAAGCATCACCATGCCCTCAATTAATATAATTACACTAATATTATAAATACGTATTCGCACACTAGAACATCATCATATTCAATAAACTTAGTAGAGCCATATGACCCAATGTATCTTGCCCGGGGTTAGTAGTTCTAATTTTGGCCTCTTCGTTTTTGCATGGTATTTCATGGCGTCACTTTCCAATCAAGGATCAGCTTTTGACTAACTTTACTGATCGAAAATAGCTAAAAAAGAATTTTGACTAATGTACACACTTCCGTTTCTCATACGATAAAATGAATAGATATTTACAAGTGAAAGCAATTATGATATGTATTCTTATTAAAAATAAATTAAATTACTTTTTAGCTACTTTCGATCAGTAAAAAATGCCTAAAACAGCGTCTAAAACTGACCTTTAACATGTAAAATAGTATAATACTAATATGTGTATTACCTTACTTTTAACGTTTAGACTTACATTGCATACAAATGTAATTCTTATTATGAAAACCATGTGAATAGTTTGTATGAATATGATTATATATCATGGTTTGAAATTATATTCGAGCACGATTTTGAAATTTTTCATATTACGGTAGATTCACGACTGAATCATGAAAAGAAGCAATAAGATTGCAATAATACTTTAAAATAAAAGTAAAATCAATAATTCTTGAGTCAGAAAAACCTATATTATTTAAATCTGTAAGACGCTATCGTAAATGATATGTAAAAATAATTTATCAATATGATAAAAAAAAGATAATAAGTACTAAGTCACTGTCAGTTCATTGAAGGTAATTTGTTATAATGTTCTAAGACATAAATGAAGCTGCAACTGTTTTTACGGTGACATGCAAATTGTGTAACAATTGGTAAGACGTGTTATGCCGTAAATCTGAACCAGATGCAGCGTGCGTCATAGAACGACACTACCTATGGATTAGAAAAACTGTCATTAATCAGTGAACTGACCCCGAGCCTCGTATATATGATTTCATCTGTGATATGAAATAAGTATCTCAACTTTTGAATACACAAATTCTGTACAAACCTTTGTATACGAACGGCATCGCTCCAGACCTCACTGAAAAGTGATGGCCTTTTTGAGTGTAAAAGGCGATATGCATAATTGTAGTGACTAGTATCTTAAATATTACTTGTAAATAACGTCTAAATCTTCGTAAAAAATTTGTTTCTATTATTATTCAATTGCCAAGTATAATTACGCTCGAATATTGTTTAAAACCATAATCCATTATAGCATGCTTTAAATAACGATTGTTTTGTAGATGTAGTGTAGAATAATTTAATCGTAATTTTATTAATATATATAATATATGAATAAATTGAATTATAGACCAAAATTTAGATTTTAGATTTGTTAACATTAATTACAACTATAAGTGTAGAAAAAAATTTTATTTTAGTTCACACGAGATCTCATGTGAGATCTCACGTGAGATCGGGCATCAGCAAAAATAAAATTTTGCGGCACATGAGATCTCATGTGAGATCTCATATGAGTTCTCATATGAGATCTCGTTTCATTTTCAATCGTAGATCTCATGTCATTTTTTTCAGTAGGGGCCTATTTAAGGCCAGAGATTTCTAACTTTTTTCAATAAATCATATATCTTTGATACTAAATTAATTGGATTTTACAGGTAATTTAAATTTAGATTTTACTTTTTATTTGTAATAACAAAATGATTTTTCTCTACATTTTTTTTCTGCAAAATTTGTTACAAGATCATCGAAATTCAAACTTCTTAATAATTCTGATTCTATAGCTAATATTGCCAATGAAGACAATAGTTCGTTGGTCGTTGTTGATCGATAGGTATTTTTAATTCTTTTTAGAACAGAAAATGATCTTTCCGATTCGCAGTTAGCTATAGGTATTTTTAAGAGTAATCTATATGCTATAGATACGTTTGGAAAAATATCAGTCATATTTTTAGTTTTGATTAAATTTAAAACTTTTAACGGATTCAATAAATGAATATCTTTTTCATTATCACTGTCATTGGAGTAGCTGTCTTGTGGTTGCAATTTTAAAAAAGAAAGAAAATATTCCAATTCTATAATTAGATCTTCTTGCAGATCAACTGCATAAACTTTTGATAAATTTTTTGTGCGTATTTTTATTTCTTGCATTTCTATGTTCATTAAATTACATAAAAAAACGAAGAGCTGTACTATTTCATTATATGCTTTACTACGTTTTTCCAACTCTGAAACAAGTTTATCAATAATTACGTAAAATGTTTCAATTCTGAATTTATCCGAGCCTTGTAACATTTGAACTTGAGTTTGATTATCAGTCAACTTTTTTGTTATTTTTCTTTTCTTTGAATCAGAATATTCTTGGCTAACCAGTGAGCTTAACATTTTAGCTTTATTTTCGAATGAAAAAAAATCGTTTCGTAAATTTTTAACATAATAAACTAGTGAAATTAATGCATCGTTAGCTGAAATTGAATCTACACCAACTTTTTGTAGATATTGGCTCGTTACATTAAAACGATTTAAAACCTCATTCCAGAATACAGCCATGAATGAATTTTCTAATTTTAGTAAACTTTTTCTCAAAAACTCAGCTTCGTTTCGAGTATCTAATTTTTGTTCACAATCGTTTGCTAATATGTGTAGAGAATTGCAGATTCCTTCAAAAAATTTGATAAGATCTTTAGAAGCATCGGCTTTATTCGACCATCTAGTTTTCGACAAGCTTGTAACTCGAGAATCATTTTCCATAAGTACATCCCATCTATGAGATGAAAGACTAAAAAATGCATGTAAACGTTGTAAAATGCCAAAAAAGTTTACTGCATATAAACGTTCTTCTACGCAGTGTTCTCCAACTAAATTTAATGAGTGACCAACGTATGAAGTATATACAGCTAAATTATTTTTCTCTTTTATACAAGCTTGCATTCCTGAATATTTCCCTGACATATTAGAAGCATTATCATATGCTTGACCTCTATTATCTAAAATTTCGATATCATGATCATCAAGTAATTTTAATACATTACTACTTAATGATCGTCCTTTATGGCTTATAATTTTTATAAAACAAAAAAATCGTTTGTAGACGTGTTTATTTGCATAATATCTGAAAACGATAGATAATTGATCTACATGAGCAATATCAGGTGTAGAATCTACTATCAAGCCCCAGTACACTAGTTCTATTAATTCTTCACATATTGTTTTTGATAAATAAGACGTGCTTCCTCGACCTTTATTTGCATACAGTTCGATATGAGTTTTTAAAAGCGGATCATATTCTGCAATCAACTCCAATATTCCAAGATAATTGCCATTATTCGATGATCCATATTTTTCATCAGTTCCTCGAAAAGCAAGTCCTCGTGAAGCTAAAAATTTGATAGTTGAAATAACTCTTTTTAAAATGTTACACCAATATTTTATTTCTTTTTTGGCAGCAATTACTATATTAGTATCCATACGCATATTTTTTTGCGTGTGATTAATCCACTCCATCATACATTTATTATGATTTTGACTACTTTCATGACTTGTAATGGTTTCGTCAATTTTTTTCCAATTTGAAAAACCAGATTTTATAAAAACGTTTTCTCTTTCTATAGAAAATAATTTACAAATATAACAAAAAATTGACCCCGTCGATTTCGAAAACATTAGCCACTTTCTTTCACATGATTCGCCATTTTTTAATTTTCTATAAAAATAAGACGAAGAAAAGTATCTATTCTGACTTGCATATTCACGCTTCGAGGATTTGAAAGAGGAATTTTTATTTTGAAAATATTCAGTTCTTTTATTTATATAATTTTGTAGTAAAGTTTTATTTACATTCAAAGCTAATAAAGCTGGATCTTTGCCACAATCTATGGATAAAAAAAATAAAAATAACTACTGTAGTTGTGAATAATTTCAAAATGCATAACTTTTGAAAAAATAAATAATAATTCTAAGTCTTATTAAAAAAAAAAGAAAACTTCTATTTTTTATATGAGAGTAGAAAAATAAAAATACCTGTCTCTATTTCTCTTGACGATATAACAAATAAAGATTGACTATTTTCTATAGGTACATTGACGTTATTTTCAATTGTATTATTTATAATATCGACAGTATATTTTTTATTTTCAAAACTAATGTTTTCATTTAAGAGGACGCTGGATACCTCTATCCTTTTTTACTTAAAAATTGTAGGGTTCTGGAAAAACTAGTGGTTCTTGATAGAAATTAAGAGTTGTCCGCAACTTGTACAGTAAAAAACAATATTTTTTCTTATGAGGACAAATTAATTTTGATGCTTTGTTTTCAAGAAAAGTTTGACATACTTGAAAAATCATAACTTAAGCTAGAGATTATGATGTTTAAGTATGTCAAACTTTTCTTGAAAACAAAGCATCAAAATTAATTTGTCCTCATCAGAAAAAATATTGTTTTTTACTGTATAAGTTGCGGACAACTCTTAATTTCTATCAATAACGACTAGTTTTTCCAATATCCTACATTTTTCGATTAGAAAAGGATAGAAAGTTCCAACGTCCTCTTAAAACTGCATCATTACTCGAATTTAAGATTACACTGCTACAAGTCTCTGTTTCAGCTGATTTATTACAGACTATCGAATTATCATTTATCTGAAATTCACTATTTCTTTCACTGTTTTCAGCATTATTTTCATTACCGTCAGCATTTATTTGAATTTTAGAAAAATAATTCGATAATTTCGGCAATTTAAGAACGTTTTCATTTTTTTGTTTTTGAAGTTTCCTTTTTTGAGCACCGCTGGGATGAACTCTATTAGAAGACATTGTTTATGAATACTAATAATAAACACTCAATTTAGTAATTATATAAATTCTTTAGTACACAGAGTAATAAATAATATAATTTTAAAGAAACTATAAAAACGTTAATTGGATTTTCAAATATTTTTCAATAAAAAATTACATCATGTGTATCTATAAGAAACATAATCCAAACTGACTCTACGCAAACTTTATATTTGTATACAGTTTGAGTTTGTTTATATTTCTTAATTTTCCACGAAAAAAGGCGCTGCACTATAGTATAGCAGGAAACTCTATTCAAGTAGATTCGTGAATCGTAGCTAAAATGTCATTCCAAGTATTAAATTTTTAAATTAAAATGTTTTATTAAAATAATTGTATTTGTGTATGTAAATATATATTTATCCAGAGTGTAATTATTTTTCATATATTAAATCTTTCAGTAAAACAGAAATCAAGAATAGTTTGAGGTATTTTTTATAAAACGCATTATGGAAAATACCGTCAATAAAAAATTTACATGCTTTTTTTAAATCGATGAACTAAAATTAATTTATTTTAATTACTAATTTATTTAGTCTATAAAATTTTTTTTTATTCCTTAGGGGGCCCTCCACTTGTGTGGGGCCCAGGGCTACAGCCCCGTCTAGCCCCTATTATAATCCGGGCCTGATATATATATATATATATATATATATATATATATATATATATATATATATATTGTGATGTCATGCATATAATTATAATTATAACGTCAGTTGTAAAGTTATATTACTTATAACGTACGTTTATTTAGTATATGATGAATAAAATCATCGAGTGAGGTCTCAATATGTGTATATAAATATTATTATTATTTCATTATATTGAGACGGAGATCTAAGACTTTTTTTTACGTGAATATTTTTTGCATTATTATCACATACATACATACACATACACACGTGCACCTTTAACATAAACATACGCATACACACATATATACATATCCACATACGTACACACATATACAAATATCCAAACACATATACTTACTCTTATATACATACACACATACACAATATCCGTCACCCCGTCTCCATCTACGTCATCGTCACTTCGTATCCGTCGCTCCGTCTCAATGTGTCCGTCTCCGTCTCGGTCTCCGTTTCTCTATCACCGTCTCTCCGTCTCCATTTCTTCGTCTTTGTTTCTCCGTCTCTGTCTCTCCGTCTCTCAGTAATTACATCACTACTTATATATATCATTATATTTATTATATTAAAGTGAAGAATTGAGACTTTCTTTTTCTTCTGTTAATATCTTTTGCATTATTGTCACACACACACACACACACACACACACACACACACACACACACACACACACACACACACACACACACACACACACACACACACACACACACACACACACACACACACACACACACACACACACACACACACACACACACACACACACACACACACACACACACACACACACACACACACACACACACACACACACACACACACACACACACACACACACATACACATATAAATATATAACGGATATGATCATATAATTATTTATAGGGTTACGAATAGTTTCACAGCGGTTAAAATCGAAGTTATCATAACACAGACATCGCACGCATAACAATTTATAGTTTCCGTTTTAGATTCTTATTTTCCTTGTATATGAAACGGGAAGCACTCTTACCGCTTGCGAGAGTAAGAAATACCGCCATCAAGCGGATAAATTATAAACTAATCCCGAAAATATTTCTAAATGATTCTGTTATATTTTACGTTTTCTTTCAAAAAGTCCTTTCAAAGTCCATTCGGTAAGGATTCATGTAATAACTTTTATTCTCGTCATGATAAGTTCTTTCATAAATAATTTCAAAAAGATTTCAAAATTATTTCATGTATGATTTTTTAAGACTTTACCAAAATATTGCATGAATTATTACATGAATGCTTTTTGAAAGAATCTCGAAATGATTCGGTAAAGGAATACCTTAGATCATTCTGAAAATCTTTCTGAATTGTTTTACGACTGGAACCTTCGTAAGAGTTCTGAGTTCTTTCTTGTTTCCTTTCAAGAAGTCTTTTCAAAGTCCTTTCAGTAAGGATTTATGTAATAACTTTTATTCCCATCATAAGTTATTTCATGAAATATTTCAAAAAGATTTCAAAATTATTTCATGTAAGATTTCGTGCGACATTACCAAAACATTGCATGAATTATTACATGAATGCTTTTTGAAAGAATCTTGAAATGATTTGGTGAAAGAATACCTTAGATCATCCCAAAAATCTTTCTAAATTATTTTCTGATTTTAATCGTTAGAAGATTTCTGAGTTGTTTCTTGTTTCCTTTCAAGTAGTCTTTTCAAAGTCCTTTCAGTAAGGATTGATGTAATAATTTTCATTTTCATTATAAGTTATTTCATAAAATATTTCAAAAAGATTTCAAAATTATTTCATGTATGATTTCTTAAGACTTTACCAAAATATTGCATAAATTATTTCATGAAAGCTTTTTGAATGAATCTTGAAATGATTCGGTGAAAAAATACCTTGGATCATTCCGAAAATCTTTCCAAATTATTTTACGACTGGATCCTTCGAAAGATTTCTGAGTTCTATCTTGTTTTCTTTCAAGAAGTCTTTTCAAAGTACTTTCAGTAAAGATTCATGTAATATTTTTTTCATCATGATAAGTTCTTTCATGAATTATTTCAAAAAGATTTTTAAATTATTTCATTTAATGATTCGTAAGAACACACACACACACACACACACACACACACACACACACACACACACACACACACACACACACACACACACACACACACACACACACACACACACACACACACACACACACACACACACACACACACACACACACACATACACATATAAATATATAACGGATATGATCATATAATTATTTATAGGGTTACGAATAGTTTCACAGCGGTTAAAATCGAAGTTATCATAACACAGACATCGCACGCATAACAATTTATAGTTTCCGTTTTAGATTCTTATTTTCCTTGTATATGAAACGGGAAGCACTCTTACCGCTTGCGAGAGTAAGAAATACCGCCATCAAGCGGATAAATTATAAACTAATCCCGAAAATATTTCTAAATGATTCTGTTATATTTTACGTTTTCTTTCAAAAAGTCCTTTCAAAGTCCATTCGGTAAGGATTCATGTAATAACTTTTATTCTCGTCATGATAAGTTCTTTCATAAATAATTTCAAAAAGATTTCAAAATTATTTCATGTATGATTTTTTAAGACTTTACCAAAATATTGCATGAATTATTACATGAATGCTTTTTGAAAGAATCTCGAAATGATTCGGTAAAGGAATACCTTAGATCATTCTGAAAATCTTTCTGAATTGTTTTACGACTGGAACCTTCGTAAGAGTTCTGAGTTCTTTCTTGTTTCCTTTCAAGAAGTCTTTTCAAAGTCCTTTCAGTAAGGATTTATGTAATAACTTTTATTCCCATCATAAGTTATTTCATGAAATATTTCAAAAAGATTTCAAAATTATTTCATGTAAGATTTCGTGCGACATTACCAAAACATTGCATGAATTATTACATGAATGCTTTTTGAAAGAATCTTGAAATGATTTGGTGAAAGAATACCTTAGATCATCCCAAAAATCTTTCTAAATTATTTTCTGATTTTAATCGTTAGAAGATTTCTGAGTTGTTTCTTGTTTCCTTTCAAGTAGTCTTTTCAAAGTCCTTTCAGTAAGGATTGATGTAATAATTTTCATTTTCATTATAAGTTATTTCATAAAATATTTCAAAAAGATTTCAAAATTATTTCATGTATGATTTCTTAAGACTTTACCAAAATATTGCATAAATTATTTCATGAAAGCTTTTTGAATGAATCTTGAAATGATTCGGTGAAAAAATACCTTGGATCATTCCGAAAATCTTTCCAAATTATTTTACGACTGGATCCTTCGAAAGATTTCTGAGTTCTATCTTGTTTTCTTTCAAGAAGTCTTTTCAAAGTACTTTCAGTAAAGATTCATGTAATATTTTTTTCATCATGATAAGTTCTTTCATGAATTATTTCAAAAAGATTTTTAAATTATTTCATTTAATGATTCGTAAGAACACACACACACACACACACACACACACACACACACACACACACACACACACACACACACACACACACACACACACACACACACACACACACACACACACACACACACACACACACACACACACACACACACACACACACACACACACACATACGTACACATACACATACGTACACATATATACGCATACACACATATACACATATACAATATCCGTCACTCCGTCTCCGTCATCATTTCTGCGTCTCCGTCTCTCCAACTCCATGTTCCCGTCTCTCCGTCTCCGTATCTCCGTCTCTCCGTCACCATCATTCCGTCTCCGTCTCTCTGTTTCCATCTGTCTGTCTCAGTCTCTCCGTCTCCGTTTCTCCGTCTCTCCATCTCCGTTTCTTCGTTTCTCCGTGATTACAATTATATAAAAGTAAAGAATTAAAACTTTTTTCTTCCAAGAATATCTTTTGCATAATTGTCACATATACAGTAACAGGCAATAATTCTGAGCAGGTTATTAAATTTTCGCTCCGACTTTGAAAAAGCGTATCTTTTTCAATTTCGATTCTAGAAAAAATTATAAAAAAGCATTTTAAAGTATTCTTTAAATGCGTTTTTTTTAGCTTACTTACATTTTTTTAACGATATTTAAAAAAAAAATAATTGCTTTGGCAATTTTGAAATTTTTTTCATTTTAGCATTTTTCTTCAATCAGCTGTAGTTTTTTAAATAACTGAGCTAGAAAAAATTTAAAAAAAGATTTGGAAAGGGCTCTAAAAATGCTATTTGCAGCTATTTTTACAAAAATTTTTTAATTATTTTTTGTTAAGTTTTAAGCATATAAAGTTATCGATCTAATACTTTTGCAGTTGTAAAAAACACTTGAATAGCAAGTAGAAAATAATTGCTGGTGAAGTAGTGATTTAATTTTAGTAGGAAATTATAACTATTCATTATTAATAATAAAACATAATAAAGTATGAAACAACAAAAAGATTTATTTTGCAAAAATTATATCATAGAAATCAAAAGTTCTGCAACAGCGATTATTTTCTACTTGCTATTCAAGTGTTTTTTACAACTGCAAAAGTATTAGATCGATAACTTTATATGCTTAAAACTTGACAGAAAATAATTTAAAAATTTTTGTAAAAATAGCTGCAAATAGCATTTTTAGAGCATTTTCAAATCTTTTTTTAAATTTTTTCTAGCTAAGTTATTTAAAAAACTACAGCTGATTAAAGAAAATTGCAAAAATGAAAAAAATTTCAAAATTGCCAAAGCGATTATTTTTCTTTTAAATATCGTTAAAAAAATGTAAGTAAGCTAAAAAGAAAGCATTTAAAGAATACTTCAAAATGCTTTTTTTAAATTTTTTCTAGGATCAAAATTGAAGAAGATACGCTTTTTCAAAGTCGAAGCAAAAATTTGATAACCTACTCAGAATCATTGCCCGGTACTGTATATATATATATACACACACACACTTGCACCTGCACATATACATACATACACATACATATACGCACATTCACATGCAAACATTTACACACACACACGCAGGCACACACACTTACGCACATACATATACACACATACACACATACAGACATATATATATATATATATATATATATATATATATATATATATATATTCCCATGTACATTTTCACATATACATGTCACATACACAAGTACATATAAACACTTACACTCATACATATAAACACATACCCACATATACATACAGTCATGCGCATAAACACGGACACATATACAAATACACATACACATATATACATACACATACACAACATTTGCCTTTCCATCTCCGTCTTTTTGTTTCCGTCTTCTCATCTCTCCATCTCCGTCACTCGGTCTCTGTTTCTTTGTCTTCGTCTCCGTTTCTCTATCTCCGTTCCTATATCTATGTCTCCGTTTCTGCCTCTCTGTCTCTGTCTTTCTGTCTCCGTCCCTCCATCTATGTCTCTTCGGCTCTGTTCCTACGACTCCGTTTCTTCGTCTTTGTCTCTTTGTCTTTCCGTTTTTGTCTTTTTATCCCTCTGTCTGTGTCTCTTCGTCTTCGTCTCTCTGTTTTCGTCTCTTCGTCCTTCTATCTATGTCTCTTCGTCTTCGTCTTTCCATCTATGTCTCTCTGTTTTCATCTCTCTGTCTTCTTCTCTCCGTCTCTGTATCTTTGTCTCTCCGTCTCTGTTCCTACGTCTCCGTTTCTTTATTTCCGTCCCTCTGTCTGATACACATGATTAAAAAGAATGAATCCCTATCATATTTTTCATTAATTTAAATGGAATTCAGTAAAACAAATTTTCAATTTATCATGATGATATGATTTGTATTTAAACAATTTTTATTTAATATATGAAAATTTAACCGAGCGACGTTAGGATGAGCGAGGTAAATTAAGCTCGTTTGAAAATAAATTTAATGATAGAAAATTATTAACAAAAGTTTCGATTGAGAAATTGAAAAAAAAATATAACGCAACATGAAAAGAAAATTAATTCTCAAAACATTAATGTAATTGCGAAACTTGAAAATAATTTCAAGAGGAATGAAAAATTGAAAAGAATTATAGAATTTGCAATTAAAAATTCAAAAATTATTAATATATTGCAACAAAATAGTCAAATTTATAACAAAAATGAATTTATAAAAACAATTAAGAATCCTCAAACAAAAATAAGAATTTAACATATCAACAAAATCAAAACTATGATGGACGCATCCATGACAAATCGTATTATAAATACAATAAAGATAGAATTTTAAAAAATAGAAAACAATGTTAATTGAAAAACAAACAAAAAATATTGAAACGTTTAAATGAGTCTTATGAAAAAACATTTAAAAAAAAGATGGTAATTTAATTATTTCAGTGAAAAATAAAAATTATTATGAAAAAAACAAAGATAAATTCAAAACAAAAGAAAATCAAAATGATAGAAATTGTTACCTAATAGCTAAAGATACATTGACCGATAATAATGAAAATTATATAATGGAAAATAATATTCGTGATTTGAATTTTATTTGTGATTTTTGTGGTGCTAGACATTTTGCATTCGAAATGTCAAGCAATGAGAAATTTACATCATGTTGTAAACAAGGAAATATAACATTAGAAGAAGACCCAGAATATCCTAAAGAGATTAAGAAATTACTTACGGAAAATTCTATAATAAGTAATAATTTTAAAAAATGTGTAAGATCATATAATAACGCCTCAGCATTTAATTACTTTTATTTTGATATACCGCAACATTATGTTTTTAATCGAATACACAAAACATGGACGAGAAGAATAAAAACTATAAAACCTATTCTAACCAGGATGTACTCTTTTAAACCAAAACAAAGAGTAAGATTCTTTTTAAGATTATTTCTGCTTCACGTCAAAGCTGCCACATCTTTAGAAAGCTTAGAAACTTTCGATGGAATTACATACCCAACATTCTTTGAGGAAGCAAAAGCAAGAAATTTAGTTGAAATAGATGATGAATGGGATAAATATTTTGAAGAATCATGTAAATCCCGATTCCCGAAAGCTCTTTGTCAATTTTTTAGTTACGTTTGTGCATTTCACAATCTAATTAATGCTCGAGAATTATATGAAGAACATAAAATATATTTTTATCATATTGCCAAAAATGAATCAACAAAAAAGTGAAGAATATGCATTAAGCATGATTAATGATATTTTAACTAATAATGGATTCCAATTAAGTGACTTTAATTTACTCACTTTAGAATACTATATTATAAATGTAATGAACTGAGTTCATTATCAATAAATGTTTAAAAAAAAAAATTAAAATTAAAATAATTATAATGATAATAGAGTAAAAATAATATTGATCAATTAATAAATAAACGAATGCAAGAGACAAATAGCACGACGCAAGCAAATTGAGTTCAAGCAGAGGCTGAATGAAACAGTGAAAGAAAGAAGTATAAGCTGCCCTATTGTGAATTCTCACGTGAGATCTCATGCCAAAATTTCATGTAGATACGAAAATAAATTTACTAAGTACGACCATTGCTAATATTTGTAATTTGTTGTTTAGTCATATCTTCTGTACATTGTAATCCGTTTCAAATATTTTCAGTACTAAACGTATTTTCAGAAAATATATTAAAAATGAAAATTATATTGCTAAATCTCACGTGAGATCTCATGTGAGATCTCACGTGAGGTTTTGCCATAAAGAAAATTACCCTATTGAAAAAAATGACGAGATCTCACGATCGAAAATGAAACGAGATCTCATATGAGAACTCATGTGCCTAAAATGTGAGTTCCAATGTGAAATCTTGTTTCCTTTTCGATCGTGAGAACTCACGTAAGATTTCAAGTCATTTTTTTTCTGTAGAGTAATTTATTTAGAAAAATTGACAAGAGCATAAATTAATTAAATACCATAATTGTTAAGCTTTGTAAGTAGTTCTTGTGTCATATTTTTTATGTATTTGAATAAATTCTAAACATTACTAAAAGCTTACACAACGTATTTTCAGAATAGAATGAATAGTGATAAAAATTCTATTGCTGAATCTCACGTAAGATTACACGTAGGATCTCACATAAGATTTGGACATATAGAAAATTCTACGCTTAGATAAAATGACAAAAGTATAAATTAATAATTATTACCATTGCAGAATTTTGTAGTAATAGTCGAATAATATTTTCTATGCATTTCAATGAATATTAAATATTTATAGACGTCCACAAAGCGTATTTTCAGGAAATATATCAATAGTAATAATAATTCTATTGCTAAATCTCAGGTGAGACCTCACGTGAGATCTCACATGAGATCTCAGGTGGGTTCTCACGTGAGGTTTCAACATAAAGAAAATTGTTTATTTAGAAAAATTTACAAGAGCATAAATTCAAAGAGCATAAATGAGTACTGTGCTTGTAAATCTTTGTAAGTAGTTCTTGTGTAATATTTTCTATGCATCTGAACGAATTTGATATATTTTTAGACGCACATAGAACGTATTTTTAGACAAGAAATAAATAGTAATAATAATTCCATGGCTAAATCTCACGTGAGACATCATGTAAGATCTCACGTAAGATCTCACGTGATATCTCAGGTAGGATCCTACATGAGATTTTGCTATATAGAAAATTCTACACTCAGATAAGTAGAGAAAAGTATAAATTAATTAATACCACTATTGCAAAACTTTGTAGTAATTGTCGTATTATATATTCAATGCATTTTAATCAATTTTAGATATTTTTAGACTCTCACAAAATGTATTTTCAGAAAATAATTAGTATTAATATCTTATTCGTAAAATCTCACTTAAGAAGCGGTCGGAACCAAATCGGTGACTTGCGGTACATATCAAGTCAGCATTTTTCGCTTTACGATAATATTTTGTATATTTTTATGGCTTAAACTATTTCAAATTATTCTTTATATACATGACTAGAGGAAATGACTATATTTTTACCATATGAATAAGTAAATAAATTATTATAAGCATTTATTACAAATATCAAACTGACTTGACATATACCGCATGCAAAAAACTGTCGTGTCGATTGTTAGGTGGGATTTTTCGCTTTGTAACAATATTTCGTATATTTTTGTGGCTTTAACTATTTTAAATTGTTCTTTATATACATGACTAGGGGAAATGACTATATTTTTACCAAATGAATAAATTATTATAAGCATTTATTACAAGCACCGAACTAAGTCACCGATTTGGTTCCGACCGCCTCTTAAGATCTCGTGTAAGATATCTTGTAGAATCTAACGTGAAATTTGGCATAGGGAAGATTCTTTACTTACGAAAATTGATAAGCATTAATTAATTACGGCCCACATTTGCAAGACTTTGCAAATGGTTCTAGTGTCACGTTTTTAATTCAACTCAATCAATTCCAAGTCTTTTTAGACGCTGACAGAACGTTTTTTTTAGAAAATAAGTTAATAGTGATAATAATTCTATTGCTAAATCTCCCGTTACATTTCGCCATATGAAAATTATTCACTTAGAAAAATTGGCAAGAGCATAAATTAATTAAGTACTGCAATTTTAAAACTTTTAAGTAGATCTAGTGACATATTTTCTATGCATTTTAATCAATTTCATATACTTTTAAACGCTCACAAAACATATTTTTAGAAAATGAATTAATAATAATAATAATTCGGTTGCCAAATCTTACGTGAGATCTCATGTAAGATATCATGTAGGATCTCACATGAGATTTGACCAAAGGAAAAATTTTGTTTCCACCAAAATTGACAAAAGCATAAATTAATTAATTTCCGTATCTTCAAAATTTGTAAGTTTTTCTCGTATCATTTTTTTATACATTTCAATCAATTTTAGATATTTGTAAATGTCCATAAAAGATATTTTCGTAAAAATAAGTTAATAGTAATAATAATCATTCTATTGCAAAATCTCACGCGATATTTCATGTGAGATCTTACGTATAATCTCACGTGATTGCAAAACCTTACAAGTTATTGTGTCTTATTTTTTAAGCATTATAATCAATTCTAAATAGTCGTAAAAGCCTACCGAATGTATTTTGATAATAATAAGTTGATATTAATAATTTCATTGTAAAATTTAACGTGAAATCTCATACTTTGAAGAAGTGTAAGATAGTATATTAATAATATAATAAATAATTTTAATTTTCTTAGTTTGAGTTGGATTATCTATTGCAATTTAATTTCATTCAATAAAAATTACATAGTAGTATTAAAAATATATACAATATCATATATTTATTTAGTAGTGCATTAAATAGGACAGATATACATATTATCAACATTCATAAATACACAAATTTTTCTGATACTGTTCGTCGGTATGATTACTATTTCTGTATGGATTCTTTCCATCATTTGACATACTTTGTAACACGTGAAACAATTTTTCGTTTGGACATAATTGCATGCTGTCATTTCTATACTTCCATCGATTGGTACCATAAAAGCAAGAATACGTATAAATTTCCCTATCATTTAGCAAAACAAATGAATTGTTTGAACGAGTTTTAGATATTAAATGTGATTTATACAGGCAATGATCCTTTATCATTTTATAAAAGAATTCCATAGATGATGATGATTCTAATAAACTAAGTATTTCAATGTTTTCTTCGGATGGATGGAAATATAATATCTTACCCATAGATAAATGTACACTTTGAACATTTCTCACAAGAATGTTATTACAATAATGCACAATATCATCGTTGGCTTGATGATTTACCTTATCTTCTATTACTGAGCAACTATGACTAATATTTAAAAATCTTATAACTTGATGGGTTACCCCTTTGGCACACTTAACAGCTTTAAATAAATGTTGATTAGCTGATTCGAAACTGAATGTGGAATTCGTCCATAATGGTCCCTAATTTAAAACCCTTTTACTTACATGTAACAAAATATGTACATAATATGTCATGGCCTTTACATGATATATCTCTTGCACTCCATCTACAAATTGATGTAACATTTCGTCTGCTCTATCTACTTCATCAATATAAATATTATTTTTGAGCAATATGTACAAAGCTTCAACAAACAGTAACCAATGCTGCATAGCTTTTCTGCTTAAGATTAATGGAAAAATAACAATAAACTAATATAAATTGAAATTTTCTCATTCCCGAGCTTTCCAGTCTCGTGATGACTTAAAAGATCAGCAATTTGTTGTGAAGGATCTATTAACGGAAAGAATGTTGAATCGCTGCAATTATTTAGATTTATGCGAGCTTTGCAAACGTTACAAATATTAGCAGGTGGTATTTTACCAAATTTTTCTTAAATATACCGAACATTCTTGACAAACAGTATGGTATTCTACACGATCTTTTGGATTCACAAGTTTATCAATAATATATCGTGAATCTGGCAGAATTGGCGCCTTAAAAATGCTATTTACGAGCTTTATTAAATTTATTAAGCTAGTGAAAGATGATTTATTTGAGAGACTGTATTTTAAAATCATAAGGAAAATTTCTCCCCTATTTTTGTCGAATGGTGTTGTAATAGTTTCAAAAAAAATTTTACTGCCAATAAATTCATTTAAATTCCTTGTGCTGTACGTGTTATTGATATCATCATTCATAATAAGTTTCGATAGTTTGCTTATCTAATTTAGTTCAGTTGGATTATATGTTTCATCTTCCAGATTATTATTTACACCCTAAACAATATTTTCTATTAGTATTTTTGTTTTTAATAATATAACAAACTAATATAAAAATTTCATTTTCTTTCCTTTAGTAAAAATTAAACTGATTTCAATAAAAAATCTATGATATAATAATTTATAAGAATAATCTAAAAAATAATAATTTTATAAAAATTTAATCTACAAATTTTTAGATTTTGAATAAAGGCTATAGGCGGGTTACCATAGTGAAATTGCCCCCTCTTAGAATCCTCATGGCTCATGTACCATTTGATGGAGGTTGAAAAAAAACTCCCACACACCAATTTTCAGCCCCCTAACCCTTGCGCATGCGCAGTAAAGTCAGAATAAGTGTTTTTTCGACTTTATTTTATTTTGACGTCCCTTTACATGGAAGACTCTTGCAAAAATATATAAGGGTAGGTTATTGTATGGCAATTAACCAAAAATTTTTGCAGATTACATAACCTTAAATATCAACCTTAAAATTTATATTTAAGATTTAAATCGTTATTTTCACACCCTCGCTATTAAGGTGCCAGATTTGAAATTGATTTTTTAAATATATTTTTACCCCTTATTAACGATAGTTATATTAGCTAAAAAAAAATGGTGCGCCACCCTGATTTTCTCAAAAAACCGATATTTTTGCACTTTTTTCGTATTTTCTATAGGTTATGTTACAATCTAAGAATCCAAACAAAGATTTTTGGTGTATTTTATTTCCCTCTTTACGACGGTACTATTAGTTTTAAGGATGAAAGGCATTTGACCCTTATTTTTTGCAAAAAATCAACTTTTTTGCACTTTTTCATATTTTTTATAGGTTATGTTATAAGTTAAGAGCTTGAATGACTTTTTTTGCGTATTTTTTTTTTGCTCGTTATAATCGTGCTATTACTTTCAAGAAAAAGTAGTTTGCAACCCTGATTATCGAGAAAAACCGATATTTTCTCGATTTTTTTATAGTTCGTGCTAAAAGTTGAGAGCTGAAATAACGATTTTATGTGTAATTTTTTCTGCTTGTCATGGTGGTATCAGTTTAATCAAGGTTTTTAATATAATACGTTCAAATATTGTCGAACAATCTGATTTCTACAATTGTTTGACGTTATGATCAGGTTGCAGTATATTCTGAGGGGTTGGAATTATATTTTACTTTCTGTTTTTCATTTTTTCGATGATTTCATATATATATATATATATATATATATATATATATATATATATATATATATATATGAAATCATCAAAGGGGGCAGGGGAGTGGGGGGCTGAAACTGAATTTTTAATATAACTATATAATATAGGATGATATATATATATATTTTATAAGTCAGAATGTCAATACAAAAGCTATGAAGAGTCCTGTTTTGTTTTTGCTCTTGTCTCTTATATTATTGCTTTAAATAGTTTGTTGAAACAATTAACAAGTTTTTGACAGTAAGTTTACAAAGTGGTAATTTGCTAATGTAATTCTAATAGTAGTTTTTTACAATTTTATATTACATTTTATAATAATAATAACAAAGGATAATGAAATTATTTATTTATATAAATATGATAATTATTTAGATTTTTGTGTAGATTTGTTCTATCTTTTTTAGATTTAAAAATTGAAAAACAATATATTTTTTAAAATATTTTTCTATTTGCAAGTATACGCTTGAAACATAGATTTGACATTTAGATATTAAATCTTAAGATTATGTGAAAGTTAGAGCTTTTTGTTTTATCAATTTGTTTTTATTTTATTTGTGACCTTTTGTATATAGCTTTATTCATGTGTGTTGCATGATTTCGGTGGAATGATTGATAATTACTCTGAGAAGCTTTGAGCGGTTAAGCTTTATCATAAAAAATTATATAATGTTTGTGTGATTGAAAACTAAAGCTCCAAGTTAAAATTGGGATCTTTGAAGTACTTAACGACATTATTAATTTTTATATTTATTCATGATAACTGTTTTAAATAGTTTGTTAAAACAATTAACAAGTTTTTAACAAAGGATAATGAAATTTATATAGATATGAAAATTATTTAGATTTTTAAAAACATTTGTTTATTTTTTATTGTTTCAGAAGTGATTTTTTTGTTGGATAATAGTAGACATGGCATCTAATAGCGAAGGAAATGCTAACAAAAAAATGAAATATGATGATCGAAAATGTTCTATATGCAATATTTATTTAAGAAAAATAAGTGGTCGAAAAAAGAAATTCAATGCGAAACAGAACTAGAATATGCAAAAGTAGTATCTGGCAGAGAAGATATTTTCATTAATGATGTAATGTGTGATCTGTGTAGAAAGCAAGTGGTAAAAAAAATGTCAAGCTCTAAAATTGAAATATCTGATGATACTGCAGAAAATGTTTTCTCTCAAAAATCTAATATTTCGGAATCATTATCTGAAATAAGTATCAGTTCATCATCTCAGACAAATACAGATTCGTCGTACAAAGTTGATGAAAAAGAAGAACCAGAATTCATAGAATTACAAATGCAAAGAACGATTGCAACACATAAGTATTGTTTTATTTGTGGATACAATAAACGCACAAATATAATGTTAGTGCCTTTTGAAGCAAGAATTCAAGTTTTCAGTAAAATTAACTTATTTATTCCAAATGGCAATAGATGCTGTTCTGATCATATAATTAAAAAAATATTTTATGAAGATGAATTGAATAAAATGAAGATTTTTTCCACCAGTAGTACATTAGATGTTAATGAATTATCAAAAATACTAAGTACAATATCTGCAAAAACAGATGAAAGGTTATTAAATAAAGTAGCCGAGTTTGTTATGCCAGAAAAAAAATTAAAAGTGTTTACAGGATTATCTTGGGCACAGATCATCCAACTTAAATTACAACTCACTTCTCTTAAAGATTCCTGTGCAAGAACAGTGATTCAAGCCATCGTAGTATTTTTATTTAAAATACGTACAGGGAACTCTAATCAAGTTATTTCTTCAATATTTGATATCGAGAGCGAACAAGTATCTCGTTTTTGTCATTCAGTCTTATCATCTTTTGAAAAAGACGTGTTACCAAATTATTTTGGATTAAAAAATGCAGATAGAAATGACTTGATTGAAAACCAAACTTCTCAAATGACGAAAAAATTATATCCAGGCAACCAACTTAATTAGATTTGTGATGGAACTTATATAAGGCATGAGAAAAGCTCTAATAATGAGTATCAGAGAAAATCCTATTCAGGTCAAAAAAAAGTTCCTCTCAATAAACCCTTTACAATATGTTCAACAAATGGCTATGTTGTTGACCAGTTAGGACCTTATCTCGCTAACATGAATGAGGCTGCAATTTTAATGAAAATATTTGAAACAATGCCAGTAATTTTACAGAAATTGCTCCACAAAGGCGATATTTTTGTTCTAGACGGAGGCTTTCGAGATATTAAAAAGAAGATATGGGTTATATTGTTCTGATGCCTGAACTCAAAGGTTCAAAATCACAATTTTCAGCACAAGAATTAAATGAAACATGATTCGTAACAAAAATAAGGTGGGCTGTTGAAGCAGTACATGGAATTGAAAAAAAAAAATTCAGATTACTAGATCGCAAACTTGACAATAAAATGGTGAAGGATACTGGATTGTATTGCAGAATTGCTTGCTATTTAAATAATTTATTTGGCAAACGCTTAGATTCTGATCATGACATTCAAGATGAAATATTTAATACCATGCAATCGAGAAGGAATATTGAAAACACACTAGCAGAATTAGTGGCAGAAAAAAGATGGTGTCGTCGTAAATTACCATTTCAGATCATAACTTCGACTGATTTACCAGATTTTCCTGAATTAACAGAAAAAGATTTGAAAATTCTTTTTACAGTATCATATCAACTTAAACAGACCATATCATACCTAGCAGAAATGTTAGATTCAGATAATAATTTGAAACTAGGATATTCCACAGAACATAAAAATATTCTTAAATTCGAAGTTCAATCAAGACATATAAATAAAAAACAATACAAATGCTTCGTTGAATATAAACCAAATGGTATTGGTTATTCCAGTATCCTCAGATATTGTTGCGATTGTCCCAATAGTAACCGCACTGTTGGATGTTGTGCGCACGTTGCTGCAATAGTATATTATCTTTCATATGGAAGATATTTATCAAAAATCATAAGACCAGCTGAAATTCTTTCTAAAATGTTTCTTAATGATAAAATACAAGTATGTATTAATGAAGACAGTGACGATGATGAGTAAAAAAAGTTCCTATTATGAATATTTATTATGCTTAAAAAACTATCCAGATGTGTATCCTAATTCAAATAGAAAATAATATATTTATATAAATAAAGAGACTAATTTTCTTTGAAGTAAATCTTTAATTTATTACTGAACCTTATTTAATTTATTATTCAACCTCATTTGATAGTATTGAAATAATATTAACATTATTGGAAAGAGAATTATTAATGTAAAAAATTGTTCATTTTAAAATTTATTTTTGATAGCGAAATGCAGAAAAATTATCTTTCTATAAAATTAATTTGGATTTTTCTAGATTTCAGATTCTACGAGATTATTATAAGTAAGGGTATTCAACTGCCCATTATTATTATTATTATTTTTATTATTATTATTATTATTATTATTATTATTAGTAGTAGCAGTAGAAGTAGTAGTAGTAATAGTAGTAGCGGTAGCTTTTTTTTTTGTGGTCAAAAAATACGCAAAAAAAAGTCATTCAAGCTCTTAACTTATAACATAACCTATAAAAAATATGAAAAAGTGCAAAAAAGTTGATTTTTTGCAAAAAATAAGGGTCAAATGCCTTTTATCCTTAAAACTAATAGTACCGTCGTAAAGAGGGAAATAAACTACACCAAAAATCTTTGTTTGGATTCTTAGATTGTAACATAACCTATAGAAAATACGAAAAAAGTGCAAAATATCGGTTTTTTGAGAAAATCAGGGTGGCGCACCATTTTTTTTTAGCTAATATAACTATCGTTAATAAGGGGTAAAAATATATTTAAAAAATCAATTTCAAATCTGGCACCTTAATAGCGAGGGTGTGAAAATAACGATTTAAATCTTAAATATAAATTTTAAGGTTGATATTTAAGGTTATGTAATCTGCAAAAATTTTTGGTTAATTGCCATACAATAACCTACCCTTATATATTTTTGCAAGAGTCTTCCATGTAAAGGGACGTCAAAATAAAATAAAGTCGAAAAAACACTTATTCTGACTTTACTGCGCATGCGCAAGGGTTAGGGGGCTGAAAATTGGTGTGTGGGAGTTTTTTTTTAACCTCCATCAAATGGTACATGAGCCATGAGGATTCTAAGAGGGGGAAATTTCACTATGGTAACCCGCCTATAGCCTTTATAAATAAAATTACGAAAAAAATAGTTTACTTCCATACGTAAAGACTAACCTCTTCGTAGACTGTTGGTTGGGCCTCAGTAACAACATAATCTTTATTTTCCATATTCATAAAATTATTTTCTTGGGTCCCCATCTGCTAATTTTAACATATTATTAAATAGTCTAGGCGCCCAGAGGGTTTCGTATGAAGTTAGAGGTCCCACCAAGCAAGCAGGTGATATATATGTATTTTGAGCCGCTGAATCCGAATTTGCAACTTGCTTTTCGCGTAAGTAGTCGAGTAATTTGTTATTAACAAATTAATTGTTTAAATTACTATAGTTTATGAACTGCAATAGATGCAGTAATTTTCTCTGCAAAAACTTGTTCTTTAATAAAAAAAACAAACAAAATCGTTTCTGTTGCGTTTTGATTCGATAATTAGAACCAGAGATATGGCAAATATATTGCAAAAAAACATAGAGACGTAGCGCTAGCGCGTAACGCCCTGGTAAAAAACCTTATAACTCGACTACTAATTGATATTTTTTGAAGTTCAACATGTGTTTGAAAAATGTCAGAGTCTCAGCTTTAATGGTAAATTGTTATATATTACTTTCAAATGTTGATAAATAAGCTATAATGATTTGAAGTAGAAAAAATTTTCAATTTTTCAGAATCTTGTTTGTTTATAACGAAATAATATAGGTTAGCGAACAAAATATTTCTATATTTCTGATATAGAATGATAGGAAATTTGATCTAATTTAAGAATCTGTCCGGTTTTTCAAATTCAAGTAAGTAGAACCTGAGATATCGCAAATTTAAGCGCCAACTCCTTGCAATACGACATATGTGTGCAATATAGCGATCGCTTTCCTTATTAAAAATTCTTTTATTATAAGGTAGGTAATCTCATCCTTTTCTAATAAAATCACTTTTGACTCGACTCTATTTTATATACTTTGTCATAATATTAATGATGTATAATCTTCGAGCATATACTACTGGAGGAAGCCTCCCAGCTATTAACTACGTTACAAGGCGAAGAGAGAAAAAGCCTCTATTTTGGTACGTGCTATCTCTCTCTCACTTTCTTAGTGGGAAACAGAAGCAGCCAATCAAATCAGGCGAGAGAGAGACAGCACGTACCAAAATAGAGGCTTTCTCTCTCTTCGCCTTGTAACGCTTTCTGCGGTTCGGAGGCTTCCGCCAGTAGTATATGCTCGAAGTGTATAATACATTTAAATGAAGTAGATTTAGGGTTTTAAATAATCATTGATTTTTCTACTATAATAGTAAACAATTTACTCAACTTATGGAGTATTTTCACATTGGTTTATTTTTTTGCAATTGTAAAAAGAACAACAATCTATTTTATTCAAAAAATTTGTTTTAACCTTCCGATTTATTAGAGTCATCTATTTTTAGCTGAATCCTTTTTCATTAAATTTTTATTTAATTTCCTAATACAGAGTTAAAATTAATTGTATTACAAAAAAATGAAATTACTTACCTCAAAATAAAAGAATTTTTAATAAGGAAAGCGATCGCCATATTGCACACATATGTCGTATTTCAAAAAGTTGGCGCTACAGCTTAAATTTGCGATATCTCAGGTTCTACTTACTTAAATTTGAAAAACCGGACAGATTCTTAAACTAGATCAAATTTCCTATTATTCTTTATAAAAAATATAGAAATATTTTGTTCGCTAACCTATATCATTTCGTTATAAACAAACAAGATTCTGAAAAATTGAAAATTTTTTCTGCTTCAAATCATTCTAGCATATTTATTAACACTTGAAAGTAATATATAACAATTTATCATTAAAGCTGAGACTCTGACATTTTTCAAACACATGTTGAACTTCAAAAAATATCAATTAGTAGTCGAGTTATAAGGTTTTTTACCAGGGCGTTACGCGCTAGCGCTACGTCTCTATGTTTTTTTGCAATATATTTGCCATATCTCTGGTTCTAATCATCGAATCGACATGCAACAAAAACGATTTTTTTTGTTTTTTTTTATTAAAGAACAAGTTTTTGCAGAGAAAATCACTGCATCTATTGTAGTTCATAAACTATAGCCATTTAAACAATCAATTTGTTTATAACAAATTACTCGACTACTTGCGCGAAAAGCAAGTTGCAAATTCGGATTCAGCAGCTCAAAATACATATAAATCACCTACTTGCTTGGTGGGACCTCTAACTTCATACGAAACCCTCTGGGCGCCTAGACTAAAATATATTTTTTACTATACAAAAAATCGAATAAGTATACATCATTGCAAACCTACGTATTTTAATGTTGAGTTAACAAAATTCTTCGATTAATTCGTCAATATGAAAATTGTAATGAAATCTAATTTAATTTCTTTTCTTCGAACACCTATTTCATGCTTTGTGAAGCTGAAACAAAAAGTATCGATACCTAAAATTTTGAAAATAATTCTATATTCAATAAAATCAAAATAAATGCAAAAGAACATATTACTGTTATCTGAAAGAATAGCTCAAACAAATTACTGATAACTAATCTTATCAATTACGAGCAGACGATAATAGATGAATATACGCCGGCCCTGATTATTTTCAACGATATATTGTTGATTGTGTAAGTAAGTGTAAGTAGTTTAATTTTATATAATTACCCTAATGGAAATCGAATCTGTGAATAACTATGAATAACTGAGAATAACTGTGAATAACTGGAAATAACGTTTATAAAAGGTTCAGTTTCAGACAGGAATAACAGTTAGCACCAGTTATTCCCAGTTATTTCCTAGTTATTCCCAGTTATTCCAAGTTATTTCTAGTTGAGTTTAAAAATAATATAAGAGGAGTGACTGTTATTAGCATCTCTGATTTTTTAAATCATTTTTCAACTCAAGTGGAAATAACTGAGAATATCTGTAAATAACTAGAAATGACGGGGAATAACTGGTAATAACTAAGAATAACTGGTGTTAACTGTAATTCCTGTCTTAAATTAAACCTTTATTAATAGTTATTTCCAGTAATTTCCAGTTATACCCAATTATTTCCAGATATTCCCACTTTTTTCCGCTAAGGTATTATAAAATTTAATACAAAGTGTCATTTATAAAATAAAAAAAAATAATAACAAATGTGCAGGTTAGATTAACCTACTACAATAGCTGACGTTAACTAAACTCAAAGCTCAACGCGCATGCATCACACATTTTACTTACACGAATTTCTATTGCTATTAATTATACAAGTATGCAAAAAGCGTACGAATCACTGTTGGTAATAAATTTTAAATAATAAACAAGTAAATTCTATAATAATTCTATATATTTTAAGGAGTCTCATATGCCAGCTATAGTTTGCTATAGTTTGTTGTTCATTAAAATCAAAAGTTTAAAAAATTCTTCAATATTTTGAAAAACATTAATTTATACCTAGAAAAAAATCTCTGCAAATTTTTAATTAGCTTTATCGATTGATTTTATTATTTATGCTCACTTAAAGTTAATCTTTTTACTACTATGAGATACAAAACACGCGGACTTCGAGTGAGCACATATAAAAAAATTAGTTGATAAGACTACTTGAAAATTTGTAGAAATTTTTTTCTAGGTATAAATTAATTTTTATCAAAATTTTGAAGAGTTCTTTAAACTTTTAATTTTTATGAACAACAAACTATAGCTGACATATGAGACTCCTTAAGAGAAAAATTATTATAGTTTTAAGAATATTTTATTTTATAATTTTAGTTAAGAAAATTTGATACCTGGGTGTAAGTGTGTAAGTCTAAATGTGTTATGAGCGAGTGTGAATGTTTCTGTGTGTATATCAGAATATGTATCTGAATATGTCTCTGAATATGTGTGTGCATGCGTGTGTGTGCATGAGGGTATGTGCCTACGTACGTAAGTGTGTCTGTATGCGTGTATGTACATGTGTGTCTGTGTGCGTGTTTATACATGTATGAGTGTGTGATCAACTGTGTTTGTGTATGAGCGAGAGTTTAAATGCGTAAGTATGGGGGTGTCTGGGAGTGTCTGTCTGCAAGCGTATATGAGTGTGTGTGCGTGAGTTTGCATGTGTGTGCGTGCATGCATGCATGCGTGGGTGGGTGCGTATGAGCGTGTGTATGATTGTGGGTCTTAGTTGTGTGTACGTATAATTGAATGTATGAGTGTGCAAGCGTAAGTCTGTGTATGTGTTTGAGTGGCTGTGTGTTAGTGACAGGGTATATGTTTGTCTTCGTTTGTGGATGAGCGTGTAAGTGAGTGTGTATGTATGTGTGTAAGTCTACATGTATGAGTATGAATGCGTGTGTGTACGTGAATGTGTCTGTGTAGGCGTATCAGTGAGTACATGTGTGTAAGCGTGCAGATGTGTTTGCATACGTGAATGTGAGTCTTATTATAAATGCATGAGTGTCAGTATGTGAGTGAATGCATGTGTTTATGTCAAAACTACATACATATATAGAGTACGCACACACACAGATATTCATACTAATACATTGAGAGTCATACACACACACACACACACACACACACACACACACACCCACTCAATCACACTTACGCCCACATACCCACATACATTATCATGCACACATTTCCGCAATTTTAATTAATTGGCCGGGACCGAATTTCCATAAGCTCTGCGCGGGGTCCTTTATGCCTTAGGGTCCGCTATCTTTGTTTCGCAAGCTCAAAAATTGCCTGTATGATAGATAAATTTGTAGCTAACTATAATTAAAAATTAAAATTTCGAGATTCGCAATCTTGAATCTGATATTAAAGAATTTCAAGCTCGATCACGAATACACAGTCACCAAGCTCGAAGTCTAACCTGATTATTCAAACTTATCATTAATACTCTCAAAAAATTAAGCTTTAGGATCTGTCATATTAGATGTGCCATCTTGATATCATCAAACCCTCTCAAGATAACATTTTTCCTTAGGTTCTAATTTATTAATGTAACTCAAGTAACGGTAATACCATTTGTCTTTTTTTATGAGAGAGACAAAGACAGAATGAGGTCTAAGTACCAAACGTTACTTGGTTGGGTCTATGAATTCGAGCCTTACTTTCTTCGAGAGTTACGTTTTAGTGTCTGATATCTTGGATCTAGATCCACCATCATCAATATCGAAAATATTAGAGTGGATTTATTATCACTGACACCTATAACGTTTGAGCAAGAAGTTAGATCGTTGTCCTTCAAAATTCCACTTAACCCCTTGACTGTGGAGCTAAGAAACGCTCGTATGTTAACAATATTGTAGGAATCGTAGTCTTCTAAAAAAATAAAGGAAACGTACTTCCCTACGATTTTTTTGCTTATTCAATCACAATCAGAGGTCAGAATTTGTAATTTTTTTATCATGCACAGTCAAGAGATTAAATATCGGCCATTTTGAATCAGCTATATTAATATTTGCAAAAAAAATGTCTGATTATAGACAGTTATCATAAAGGCCACAAGTCGAAATATTTATTGCTATTGTAAGATATTTAAGTTTTATGGTTAGCCATCTTTGATCTGTAGCTTTGACGATGGGTAACGTATCAAGCAAGGTCACCTGATGATTCCAATCGAATTGAGATATTTATTTTCAGATGATTTTGTCAATAATTGTGATTAAATGGTTGCTAATTATTTATCAAACGTGAAAATAGACATTAAAGTATAAAGAGCAAATATTTTATCTTTTTCCTGTCCCAAAGTAAAGATACCTATTTTATGCACACTACTGGTCTGAGAGAATTGACAAAGTTGCTACAAATTTCTAGTGGTGTACTGCATGACTCACTTATCCAAAAATCTCATCTATTTCTACTCTTTTCAACCTTGTCAAGTATCACACACATACACAGTAGGCACTTCTGCATTCGAGACCTTATGAAATGTTCAATCTTTGATCTTAATTTATTCGTTTTTTTTTCGTTAACTGTATAATATTTTTTATGTTTAGATTAAATTACACTGACATAAATGATTTCTAGCGGGTAAACGAATAGTCCACTAGATTAGGGTTTCTCCACGCAAAGAGAAATCTACTGGGAGCTAGTAGAATTATGCATTCTTACAAACGACGCCGTTCTTGTTAGAATAAAAATTTATTAGAATAAAAATAGCGTTCCCGCTAAGAGAAATCTACTAGCTGAGAGAGAAAATCTAACTCATTGTATTTTCATTCATCCCTACTGAAAAAATCACCTTATTTATCACCTGATTTTTCATCTGATTTATCATGCCAAAACATCAGGTGGATATTATACATATATTAAATCAATAATTTTTAATTATTTTTCAATTATTTATTAAATAAAAAATATTTTCTTTTCTTCCTCGGTTAGTTTTTATACCCATAAAATTTTATTGCTAAAATTTAACTTTCATAAAGTGATATTTTTCTAAGTTCGATTGAAATAAAACTGCCAGTTTATAAGCTCTAAACTCATTTATTCTCTTCGTGCGTATTCGCTTGCCATAAGAAGGTCAAAAAATAGAAAGCGTGGTAACCCCCTGGCGGCTAATCATTGAATATAAATATACACATTTATATAATAGTACTAATAATAAACCGCCAGGGAGCTATCACGCTTTCTATCTATTGACCTTCTTATGGCAAGCGAATATGCATGTAAGGAATAAAGGAGTTTACAGCTTATAAACTGGCAGTTTTATTTCAATCAAACTTAGAAAAATATCACTTTATAAAAGTTAAATTTTAGCAATGAAATTTCATGAGTATAAAAACTAACCGGGGAAGAAAAGAAAATATTTTTTATTCAATAAATAACTAAAAATTATTTTTAATATATGTATAATATCCACCTGATGTTTTGGTATGATAAATCAGGTGCTTGATCAGGTGATAAATCAGGTGATAAATCAGGTGATTTTTTCAGTAGGGATATAACGCAACATTATTACGCGGTATTTCTTAACGTCCTTCTTTAGTATGTTAAGATATATTATTAAATATTTCAAATAGAAATTCACTTAGATGTAGGAAAAATCCACTTGGGGGTAGAATATTAAAAGCAACTAATAAGTCCAAAAAAGTCTAAGCAAGAAGTTATATCGTTAACCTCTAAGATTTTAGTTTTAATTCTAGTCATTTTAGATCCACCTTCTTAAGATTTGTAAATTTAATGTCAGATTTATAGTCAATTGTCGAAAAAACCACGAAATAAAATGTTTATTGATATTGTAATAAAAAATTTAGAAAAAACATTTTAAAAACATGCTTTTATAATGGAGAAGATACACTAAAAAGTATTAAATAAATTAATTTACTTCCTTGTAATTACTTTTATACAGTTCATTGTGATAATTAAAAAAAAATTTTTGTTTTGAAATTTTCTTTCAACTATCGCAATGAACTGTATAAAAGTAATTTCAAGGAAATAAATTAATTTATTTAATACTTTTCAGTGTATCTTCTCCATTATAAAAGCGTGTTTAAAAATTTTTTTTTTTTTTTATTTTCTACTTTTTAGTTAAAATTGAATTTTTTTTAAAGCTTGTACTTAATTGTATTTTCTATACATTCCTCTATCCTCTATACTTTCCCCTATCCCCTATATATTCCACTACCCCCTATATATTCCACTACCCACTATATATTCCTATATCCCCTATATATATATTCCACTACCCCCTATATATTCCACTACCCCCTATATATTCCCGTATCCCCTATATATTCCCCTACCCCTACATATTTCTCTATCCCCTATGATTCCGCTACCCTCTATATTTTCCCCTATACATTCGCCTATCCACTACGCATGCCCCTATCCCCTATGCATTTCCTACAAATATCAACTTAACAACATTTTATCAACTCGCCACCATCCAAAGATAGCCTCCCCACTTAAACTTCCTCGGAGATGACTTTGCACACCCGTCATCGCTGACTTGACAACGGATTATTGTATTGTCATCGGAGACCCAGGCCTGTGTTAAATTACAGAAATTTCCATCGACAAAAAGTGCCTCAAATCGAGCGTGCAAGATTTGATTACAGACAGACTTTTTATCTGCAATCTTCAAAATAACAACTCTTGTAGAAAATTAATTTTTAATTTTGAACTAGCAAAAAATACCTCGCTCCTAACGTCGCTCGGTTGAATTTTCATATATTATATTAGTATATATAAATTAGCCAATTTTAAAATGAAAAAGAATTGCCGCAACTTATGAATTTTGATATTGTAGTTTTGTACCAAATTAAATATTTATATTTTCATAAAAAAGATTAATTAAAGTTACAATATGCATAAAAATTGTTTAAATACAAATTATATCATGATGAATTAAGAATTTGTTCTACTAAATTGCATTTGAATCAATGAAAAAATATGATAGGAATTCATTCTTTTTAATCACGGGTTCCAATCACGAACCATGAAATAATCGAAAACAGTATTTGACGTTTACTAGAACTAACAACTACACGGAGAAAGGAAAGTATTGTTGAAATAGGTTCTAAATATAGTATATCTAATTTATGTACTAAGGTATTTAATAAAAAAGTGACGATATAATTTCAATAAGTATTATAGCTTGAATTTTAGGGACTAATGTTGGTACTATTATATTATAAAGTAAGAGCATAAATTTTCGATGCTTAGTATCTTTGTTTGTTACTAAGACTGACATTTCACCTACTCGATTCGAGGGCAATGTTTCGCAGAAAATGTGATTGTTAATCTTTTTTCGTGCGGTTTTTCCTATTACTACAATTAAAAATTATTAAATATAGAATTATTCATATAATATATAACACTTTTAAATTACTAATAATTAATATTCTAATTCGTGATATTTAAGGGATAAAACGATACATATTTATCTTCCATATTCCGTTTTAAAATAGTTACTTCCCTGGTAGAAATGTGAACATAAAAAATGGTGTATATAAAAGTTTAAGATTACTAGTAATAACAACGAAGATAGACGCTTATAGAAGCGTACTTCTATATGGGCGCGATGTCGGAAAAGAGGTTAGGTTTGCGGTGACCCAGCCGCTAGGGGCAGCACTAAATCCTATGTAGTTTATATCTATATATATGATATATATAGCTATACGTACGTGTTAAAAAGTGACCCAAGTTGGGTCACAAAAATTTAACCCAGAAGTGTTCTTCTATAAGCGTCTATCTTCGTTGGTAATAATAATGCCAAAGAAATAGCCATAAAATGTTAAAAAAAGCGTTTCCATTTCTACTGGTCATAAAATGGTAAAAAAAATGTTTCAATTTCTATCAGGGTTTTAAGTTTTAAATTAATTATTAGTAATTTAAAATTGATATATATATATATATATATATATATATATATATATATATATATATTATATGATTTACATTATATTTATCAACTGTTAAAAATTGTTATACAATTTCATGGGTTTTACGTTAATAGGTATTAATTATATTGAAGTTTCTCGCTCCTAACGTCGCTCGGTTAAATTTTTTTTTATTATATTATTATGTATAAATGACCAATTTTAAGTATATAAGAATTAATTAGTTTGAGTACTGAATAAAATTAAAAATAATTCAATTGAACATAATATAAAAATATATGTACACATTTGCTTAAAGTAAAAAAGCGTATAAGTTATTCCATCAAGTGACTATTTCTTACTCTACTTCCATAAGAAAAACAAAGATAGTACGATATTTGATATAAATAAACTGAAAACTAGAAACTGAGTAACAACTATAATTTCCAGACCTTAACATATGACCATGAATTTAAATTATGAAATTAATTTTTACGTGAAACATGCTTAAAAAAAATTTCGTGTTCATTTCTAATAAAAATATCTTCACAAATGTCTTATATATATTTATGAAATACGAAATTCCAAAAGAAAAAACCATAAGATTAAAATACATATTTTTGGTTAATTTTAAATTCGAATATTTCAGAATAATAAAATAACTATTTGCAATTATTTAACAATCTTTTTTGCACCTAATATAAAATTTTAATGAGATATAAATATTACAAAGTGTATGTATCACAAGTAAGGTTTGCATATCATAAATATTATAATTTTTAGAAAATTCTTGATATTAATAGATTATTAATTAAAAAATTTTAATATTTTTTCATTGATGACAAGTAACTTTTTAAATATAGTTAAAATAATACTGTAAATGTCAATCGAATAACATTTTCATAAAAATTAATTTCACCGCTATAATTATTAAAATAAACATTTTTATTTAACTCCCGCATAGCACGAAAGATTCGGGAAGCTTCCATCAAAAGGTTCAAGGAAGATTCCAATGTAAGCTTTACGGAAGGTTTAGGAAAGCTTACATGTAATATTCCATGAGGGCTAAATGGAACATTACAAAATAGCTTCTAGTAAGCTTCCGAAAAGTTATATCCGAATGTTATTTGGAAGATTTCTTTACATCTTGCTGAAAGCTTGCAGTAACATTTTGCGGAAGATTCTATTTAAACTACCTGCAGCCTTTCACAGAATATTACAGGAAGAGTATATTAACCTTTTAAGGACGGGGATTTTGACGTTGAAATTCGACTTTTTTTTTAAACAATATTTGTGCATAAAATGAAAAAATATATCACGTGGAGTGCCTGATAAAATTGGTGGTCGATATATCGACCAGTCCCGTCCTTAAAAGGTTAATGTTCCCAGAAAGTTATTGCATAGTTTCAGAAAAAAATACATTAGCTTGTAGTAAATATCATGAAAATTATTCAGTTGCATTTTTATATCAATCTATTCCTTGGTGATTAAGAATTTTGTATTCCTGGTAAAAAATCAAACAATTTTAATATATATCATTGTACTCCAACATTTTAAATAACTGATGAATGAATTTATTTGCAAATTTAATAGAATAATCTTCATGGTACATACTATAAGCTAATGCATTTCTTTTTCTAAAATTTTACAATAAAATGAAAAGTCAGGCAATATTTATGAGTACAGGTGTAGTATCTGCCTTACATTAATTTAATTTTATAGATTAAAAATATTGTCTTTTTTTCTATTAATTAATGTCTCATATTCTTTTTAATTTACAAAATTTATAGCAGATTATTTAAATATAAAATAAAACCTATTACATTTTAAATGATTGAAAATTTTTTAAAATTGTGTATAAGTTTGGATAAAGAATTTTTATTATTATTGATTTTAATTAATGAATAAGAACACGAAAAATATGTTATTTTTTACGAAAAAGTCGTGAATTTAATAAAATTTTATAAATTAAATAAATTAATTACAAAATCTAAATATCTTTACAATTTTGAATACATGAATTTTATCAAATAAAAGATTTTTCCTAAAAAAAAGCATAATATTTTGTGTTCTTTCACTAACTAAAAATTAATAGTGATAAAAAATCATTACAAAGTAAATGATTAAAAGTTTTTATAATTGTATAACTTTAGATAAAATTTCTTTTAATATTAATTTAAGTTAGTAAATAAGCACACAAAACATTTTGTTGCTTTTTTAAAGAAAAGTCTTTAATTGAATAAAGTTTTAAGAAAGAGTATTGTATTATTTATTTAAGTTTTTTCAAATAAATTTATTTAAAAATCTATATAAAATGAATTTTTCAACTTTATATAGCATGTAAATGTTTATGTGTGAATAATACGTAAGTACATGCACGTATACATTTATTTGTATATAAAAAATATTTAAATTAAATAAAATAGTGAAATATATGCATGTGCAACATAATTTATTAAAAAAAAATAAAAAATTTTGTTTAGTCGGAAATTGAACTACCGACAGATATCTTACAAGTCCGTCACCTTCGATTCGCAGTTATGCCTACAGGGGGATACGCGTAGAATGGGTGTTTTGTACCTAAGTGGTGAGATAATACCACATTTACTATATAAGTCGAACGTTGGCGGTTTTGAGTATGTACCCACAGCACCTGCCTTAAAAATGTAAATGCGTCTATATAATTATACATAAATTCTAATATATGTGAATATGTATTGACGTATAAATATGATATAATAGCAAACGGTGAAAAAGGATAAAATTAACCAATTAATATTTGAATTATTGACTTCCCCAAAGCCTCCGGGAACCCTACACTGGAATCTTCCTGGAAGCTTCTAGCATTTTTTTATGGAAGCTTCCATTAAGTATTTTTGGAACCTTACGGCAATCTTCCTTGAAAGCTTCTTGTAAGATTCAAAAGGCCTTTATGCTAGCTTCCATGGAAGCTTACTGATTTCTTCCACGGAAGCTTCCTGGAATCTTTAATTGAATCTTTCTGAAAGAAAAGTGCACGGGATATTTTACGCTTCTAGTAAGCTTACATGGAAGCTTCCAGGAAGTTTCCGAACCTTTTATGGATGCTTCCTGAAAGCTTCCCGAAAGCTTCGGTACTATGTGGGCTACAATCTATTGTAATAATTATTTTTTTAATATATATATATCTTGAAAAAATAATAATTGCATTTGATGAACAGTTATATAAATATTATATATTTATAATTGTACAATTTAATTAATTAAATTAAAATTTTATTCAGTTATCATTGAGAGAATAAAGTATTTAAATTAGTTTTCATGGAAATATATTATTTAAAAAGTTATTTGTTAATAATTTTTTATAAATAACATACATTTAACCTTAAGAGGAGGTCACGTATCTCCGTCCTTTTCTAATCAAAGAATTTATTTTTTGCAAAAACTAATAACTTTAGCAAAAAATGAAGAGAAAGCCGCATCTCATATCGAAAAAAACAAAGTTTTCTTTAATCAGAAAGAATTAATTTTATTGCTTCATTTTCAAGAAAACTTTGAAAAAAAAATTGTTTACCCTAACCTCTATGTTTTAAGTTTTTCAAGGTTTTCTTAAAAACGAAGCGATAAAATCAATTCTTTCTTATCAATGAAAATATTGCTTTTTTTGAGACGAGGCTTTCTCTTTATTTTTTGCTAAAATTATTAGTTTTTGTAAGAAAATCAATTCTTTTATTAAAAAAGGGCAGATATACTCGACCCGCTCTTAAGTACATTTTCATTTGTACACGTGTTTGTATTTAAATGAATTGTCATTTATATAAAAATTGTTAACAATTAAATATATTAAAATGCATTCCATTAAAGCAATAATATTTTTATCAAGAGAAACATATTAATTTTTAGAATATATCAAATTACCTCATTTGAAAAATTATCATTACGTGATATAAATAGTATATTATGCGTCAAGGCCGCAAAACGTATCATTCTTGGCGAGTGCATGCTGAGGGGCCGAGCGTAGCGAGGCCGCTCCAGCTGCTCGAGCAAGAATGATACGTTTGTGGCCGTGACTGCATATACTATTTTTTGCCCGAAGGCCGTTAAGCGGAAGCTGGAGCGGAGCCCCCCATCTATAAAGAAATAATTGATAATTCTTGAAATATAAATAAATTTATTAAAAAAATTTAATTATAAAAAATAAATAACTAATAATTCTTAAAATGCAATAAAAGGATACAATAAAAAAAATTCCATTATAAAAACCACTATTAACTGTTAAAATATAACATTAAATTTAAACAAAAATATAATAAAATATAAAATAAAGCTAAACTATAAAAATTATAATTAAAAAATATTAGTTAAAAAAAGAAAAAAAAATTTTTTTAAAAATAGAATGAAAAAAATTCGATTGTAAAAACAACTAATAATTGTTAAAATATAATATAAAAATTAAATAAAAATACAACAAAATATAAAACGAAGATAAACCATAAAAATTATAATTGAAAAATATTATCTAAAATAGAAAAAGAAAAGTTTTATCACGCGAAACTTGTAACTATGTCTATTCTTTGCTCTCTCCTTTTCTTTCATAATATACATATATTAAGTCCACGTTATTCGTTAACGCATATCCAGTATAGTATATGTAAGAAAAGGATAGCGATATTAAGGAAAGCGAGCAGTTCCTTCAGTTCAATTCCAAGAATCAGCGATGCCGAGAACGTTTTTCTGCGAACTTCAATTAAAATAATACATTAAATATGCACATTTTTCTTTTGCAGCCTAGGACAAGAATACACTACAGTAGACTCTCGATACAAGAGAATCAACGGGGCTGTAGGAGAGGAATTTTCTTGGAAATTCTCTTATACGAAGGGTCCCCAACACGCTCGAGTCAAGAGTGATAGCCACGCCCACTGTCTCGTTGTGTGAGCTTTATTCAACATGCGTGTATATTCTATCCCTCTCACTTTCATAGTGGTGGGAGAATACGAATACTTAAGGCCACGCTCATATTTAGGGGAAAGAGTTCGGATTCTCTTATATCGCGATCTCTTGTATCGAGAGTCCACTGTATTTTGTGCTCCGTATAGAGGACACAAAAATTTATTTTGCGGCCTGAGGACAAAAAAATATTTTTATTAATATCGTTTTAACATAAATTATATAAAATAAAATCTTAAAAAATTATTTATTTAATATTAAATTTTTTTTAATAGTCAATTATGAAGATAGGAAAGTATATGAAATATTAATAACTTTTTCTGATTAGGTCTATAATTATGAATTTATATTTATGAACTGTCCAGATAGAAGTAAAATTTCCCCTAAAAAAGTAAACATTTCAGAAGAAAATTTACTTACTATTTGCAAAACACTTATTATAAATGTGGAAAAAAATAATGTTCTGTAATATCACTCTAAACTTTGTATTATATGATAATTGAAAGTACAATTATTTCATTATGTTGAATTTGTTGTCAAAGTTTAATTATATTTCACTATAAAAAGATATAAAACGGACACTGAATACAACTGTCTTTTCATTCAACTGTCATATTTAATTGTCTTTCCATTCTATTGCTGAATTTCCATAAAAAGAATGTATTAACTTGTAGTATATACCATGATGATTATTTATTTGAATTTTCAAACTAATCCAATCATTAATTTTCAAGATATTTAGATTTCTGATCCCAAATAGAAAAATTTTAATAAATAATATTGGAACCCAAACTTTTCAATAACCAATGAATAAATTTATTTAAAAATTTAACTGAATAATCTTTGTGATACATATTATATGTTAATGGATCTCTTTATTCAAAATTTTGGAATACAATCGAAATATAGTAGATACTCATGGGTGCAAGTGTAGTGTCCAATTTATATCTTCTTAAATAATTTATACTTATAAAATTTACATAATATTTTATAGAAACTATTAAAATGATAATCATATATTTAATATTATTGTAAACTATGAATGAAAACTTTAAGAAATTATTATTAAGTAATAACTTATAAATAGTTATATTATTTTATTAAATACATTTCCAACTTAAATAACACAGCCCCACAAAAAAAAGTGTCAAAACCCACGGACCAGATCAAATACATCTTATGTTTTTGGGATCGCTGAATCCGAATCCGTTGTTAGTTTGACCCCACCACCTCAGGGTCAAGGTCATTTAAAGGTCAAATCTACGAAATTAGTGGAAACCATATTTTAACAGTATATATGTATGTTTTTGGGGTCGCTGAATCCGAATCCGTGGTCCGTTTGACTCCATGACCTCAGGGTCAAAATCATTTGAAGGTCAAATCTACGAAATTAGTAGGAACCATATTTTAACAGTATATATTTATGTTTTTGGGGTTGCCGAATCCGAATCCGTGGTCCGTTTGACCCCATGACCTTAAGGTCAAGGTCATTTGAAGGTCAAATCTACGAAATTAGTGGAAACCATATTTAAACAGTATATATTTATGTTTTCGGGGTCGCTCAATCCGAATCCGTAGTCCGTTTGACCCCATGACTTTAGGGTTAAGGTCATTTGAAGGTCGAATCAACAAATTTAGTGGGAACCATGTTTTAACAGTATACATTTATGTTTTTGGTGTTGCTGTATCCGATTCCAAGGTCCGTTTGACCCCATCACCTCAAAGTGATGGTCAATTTAAGGTAAAATATACAATATTTACGCAACACAAATCTCTTTTTAACATCTAGCAGTAATCAGTCAGCATACTAGTATCCCACCTACCTTCATAACGCTCCTCCATTACTTTAATATCTTGGTGAATACGCTCTCCCTGTTCTTCACTATAATCTCCACAGTTGTCAGGTAAACTATCCAAGTGATTGTATAGAAAATATAATTTATAGTTCATTAGGCAACCCATTTTCTCAAAATTCTCAATCATTTTAGATACAATTTCTTTGTAATTTGGGCTTCTGCGATTACCCAAGAAGTTTTCGGTAACTTCCTGGAAGCTAAGCCGTGCAGCTCCTTCAATGTTTGTCATGAAACTAATAAACTGATCATCAGACATCATTTTTTTAATTTCTGGACCATCAAAAATACCTTCCTTCAATTTCGCATCTGATTTATTTGGGAACTTGCTTTTCAACTGACCATCTTTATTCGAAGCCTTAACAAATTGTTTCATTACACCAAGTTTTATGCGTGATGGCGGAATGAGAACTTTTTTCGGGTCAACCAATGGAGTAACTATAACGTTACTTTTTCCGACTTCAAGTGATTGTTTTCAAGGCCATTTATGATTTGTATAGTGCTTTGCACGGTTTCTTCTATCCCATAAGCACAAGAAACATGGTGTCTTTCTCTTTGTAAATGGTGGTGTCTTTCAGTCTTTGTAAATCCAGACTGCTGTCATAAAAATATTCCGGAATCTTTCAAATTGCCAGATATAAGCTGTTTATGCTTGTCATACTGAATTTTTTATAGTATAATTTTCAGATTATCATATGTTTCCTTCATTGTAGTGGTATGCGCTATAGGAACTGAAGCATAGTAGTTGCTGTTGTATAGTAATACAACTTTTAAACTTTTGTTTTATGAATCTATGAACAATCTCTATTCTTCGACTTTATATACATTAGGCTTAATTTCATTCATTAAACCTTTCACATCTTTACAAAATACAATTTTATTACCATCATGTTTTATTTCTTCAAAATATGGTTCGAAACCATTGCTTCTTGTTCTGTAAAAAGATACTTCAGTAGAATTTGCCAATTGATTCATGCTCTCTAATGCTGAAGCTAAATATTCTGCTCCATCTTTAGGTAAGTTAAGCTCTCTAACTAAGTCGTTTAGTTTATTTTGAGTCCATAACTTTACGCTTTTGTCTTTTTGGCCCGCTGGAAGGAAAAGGTTGTCATCGTCATCATTATCATCATCATCGTAATTTTCAGTTTCTTCATAACTATTGCTTTCATAGGATTCATCTTTTAAATCATTCTTATCAATTGTATCTCCATGAATGCCGTCATGGACTTCGTTGTTATCTTTATCATCATGTTTTTCATCGTCGGAATCTGATTCAATTGACAACCTCTCAATAAGATCTATTTCTTCGTCTCTTTTCATTTTTTTAATAGGTATTTTTACAGAAATAACATCAGCATAATTCACAGTAGTTTTGTTTTTACTCTTCATTCCAATAATTTTGATGTTACAGAAGTAACAATCCTCTATTCAATCTGGTTGATACCATTCCATTGGGCTATCAAATTTAACTTTGTCATCTTCTTTTGTTTTATCCTACATGCGAAGCATTTTGCGACATTGTTCGCAGATACTACATGGAGTCCACTTTTCTATATTTACATCTGTTTTCAATTTAAAGCAAGTTTTGTAAATGTTTTCAAGATTTTCATTGAAATGTCTTCGATATTTTAGCGGAGTGAATACTCCACAGACAAAACAAAAAAGATTACTATTCTTTGGTCAAATATGCCCTCGAGATGTAGAAGGTGAATGATCCATGGTCTTTAATATAACCCCGCACGTTAGGGATCCTGGTCCGATCGCAGGTGAGTCTGCTGTTCCGGAGGTGATAACTCTTATACCTCTCCGGAGCTAAGTATGAGAGCTTTCCGACTTTGAAAAGGACAATGTCAACTTGTCGTCGGACACACTACAGCTTTATCCTCACACCCTAACGTCCCCCTGCAAGGCAGTGCGCTTCCACTGGCATCGTTACCTCGTCAAGCTTATGAGCGGATCATTTCACACATCTCCATTTGGGGCAGTGTTACCGTCACAGTTTTTGTCAAGGCAGCAGGTAAAGGTTATTTTAACGAAAAAAATTCATGTTTAAATTTTTCTTATTTATTTAAACGTATATTTATACAATTAGAAAAGACACGCTAATTTTTTACAAAATTCTTCACGTATCACAAAAAACTCTTATGCATTTCGAAATTGTATAATGTACGATCTCACAAATAAGAGAAAATTAAATATGATTTTTTATTCTTTAAAGTAACCTTGTATTCAATTGGAATTATACAATATTTTACAACAACCCTAAGATACCGTGGATTAGGTTTATTTTGTATGAAATTAATATATTCGACCTTAAAATTACCTTTGTAGATTTGACTTTGAAATCAATTTTGTAGATTTGACCTTGAAATGACCTTGATCCTGATGTGATGGGTCGAACGGACTACGAATTCTGATTCAGCGATCTCAAAAACATAAGCTGTCCATGGTCTAGTCAACATGATGACGAAGATAATGACGAAGAAAAAGATGACAAAGTTAAATTTGATAGCCGAATAGAATGGTATCGAGCAGATGGAAGAGAGGATTGTTACTGCTGCCACACCGAAATTATTGGAATTAATAGTAAACATAAAACCAATGTGAATTATGCTGATGTCATTTCTGTAAAAATACCTATCGAAAAACGAGAAAAGACAAAGAAATAGATCTTCTTGAGAGGTTGTCAATTGAATCAAATTCCGACGATGAAAAACATGATGTTAAAGATGACAACGAAGTCCATGACGGCATTCATGGAGATACAATTGATAAGAATGATTTAAAAGATAAGATGAAGCAGAACATTTAACTTCAGCATTAAAGAGCATGAATCAATTAACAAATTCTACTAAAGTATCTTTTTACAGAACAAGAAGCAATAGTTTCGAACCATATTTTGAAGAAATAAAACATGATGGTAATAAAATTGTATTTTGTAAAGATGTGAAAGGTTTAATGAATGAAATTAAGCCTAATGTATATAAAGTCGAATAATGGAGATTGTTCATAGATTCATAAAATAAAAGTTTAAAAGCTGTATTACTACACAACAGGAACTACTATGACTCAGTTCCAATAGCGCACTCCACTACAATGAATGAAACATATGACAATCTGAAAATTATGATACAAAAAATTCAGTATGATAAGCATAAATGGCTTATATGTGGCGATTTTAAATATTCTGGAATATTGTTAGGATAGCAGTCTGGATTTACAAAGACGCCATGTTTCTTGTGCTTATGGGATAGTAGAGACCGTGCAAAGCACACTACAAATCATAAATGGCTTTAAACAAAATCTCTCGAAGTCGCAAAAGGTAACGTTATAGTTACTCCATTGGTTGACCCGAAAAAAGTTCTCATTCCGCCATCACGCATAAAACTTGGTGTAATGAAACAATTTGTTAAGGCTTCGAATAAAGATGGTCAGTGATTCAAATACTTGAAAAGCAAGTTTCCAAATAAATCAGATGCGAAATTGAAGGAAGGTATTTTTGATGGTCCAGAAATTAGAAAAATGATGTCTGATGATCAGTTTAAGTTCCATGACAAACATTGAAAGAGCTGCACGGCTTAGCTTCCAGGAAGTTACCGAAAACTTCTTGGGTAATCGTAGAAGCCCAAATTACAAAGAAATTGTATCTAAAATGAGAACTTTGGGAAAATAGGTTGCCTAATGAACTATAAATTACATTTTCTACACAATCACTTGGGTAATTTTCCTGACAACTGTAGAAATTATAGTGAAGAACAGGGAGAGCGTTTTCACCAAGACATTAAAGTAATGGAGAAGCGTTATGAAGGTAAATGGGATACTAGTATGCTGGCTGATTACTGCTAGATGTTGAAAAGAGATTGTAAAACCACTGGGAAAAACGTAAAAGGAAACCTTTGCATCAATCATTTGACGAGAAACGTGTGAGATATAGTAAGAGAAAATAAATAGCATGAATTCAGGTTTATTTTAGGCGATTTTTGTATATTTTACGTTTAAATGACCTTAAGTTTGAGGTGATGGGGTTAAACGGACCATGGATTTGGATTAAGCGACCCCAAAAACAAATATTTACTGTTACAATATGGTTCCCACTAATTTCGTAGATTTGACCTTCAAATGACCTTGACCCTGAGGTCATGGAGTTAAACGGACCATGGATTCGGATTCAGCGCCCCATAAATATATACTGTTAAAATATGGTTTCCACTCATTTTTGTAGATTTGACCTTCGAATGACCTTGACCCTGAGGTCATGGGGCCAAAGGGACTACGGATTCGGATTCAGCGACCCTAAAAACATAAATATAAACTGTTAAAATATGTTTCCCACTAATTTCGTAGATTCGACCTTCAAATGACCTTGACCCTGAGGTCATTAGGTCAAACAGGCCACGGATTCGGATTCAGCGACCCCAAGAACATCAATACATATTGTTAAAATATGTTTCCCACTCATTTTCGTAGATTTGACCTTTGAATGACCTTGACCCTGAGGTCATGGAGTCACAGGGACTACGGATTTGGTTTCAACGACCCCAAAAACATAAATATATACTGTTAAAATATGGTTCCCACGAATTTCGTAGATTTGACCTTCAAATGACCTTGACCCTGAGGTCATTAGGTCAAATGGATCACGGATTCGAATTCAGCGACCCCAAAAACATCAATATATACTGTTAAAATATGGTTCTTATTTATTTTTGTAGATTTAACATTCAAATGACTTTGACCCTGAGGTCATGGGGTCAAACGGACCACGGATTCTGATTCAGCAACCCCAAAAACATAAATATATACTGTTAAAATATGGTTCCCACGAATTTCGTAGATTTGACCTTCAAATGATCTTGACCCTGAAGTCATGGGGTCAAACGGACCACCGATTCGGATTCAGTGACCTCAAAAACATAAAGATATACTATTAAAATATGGTTCCCACTTATTTTCATAGATTTGACTTTTAAATGACCTTGACCCTGAGGTCACAGGGTCAAAAAGATCACGGATTCATATTCAACGACCTTCAAAACATAAATATATATACTGTTAAAATATGGTTCCTACTAATTTCGTAGATTTGACCTCTAAATGACCTTGAACCTAAGGTCATGGGGTTAAACGGACCACGGATTCGGATTCAGCGACCCCATAAAAAGAAATCTATACCGTTAAAATATGGTTCCCACGAATTCGACCTTCAAATGACCTTGACCCTGAAGTCATGGGGTCGAACGGACCACGGATTTGGATTCAGCGACTCCAAAAACTCTAAAAACTTTCAATGTATCGTATTTTAAGGTTAGGTTTGTCGAGTTTAATATCTAATTTCCAATCAAAGCTCATAAAAAAATAACAAGTCCAAATGATTTTTTATTTTAACATAAATTATTGTACTAATATAGCTTTAGTGCGGACAAGTCATTATATTTGTTTAATTTATGAATTTAAAAAGATATTGATAAAATAAAAAAAGCAAAAATCAATTGCTGCAGCTCCGACATGCCGTTAAGAGGAGGTCACGTATCTCTGTCCTTTTCTAATCAAAGAAATGATTTTTTTACAAAAACTAATAACTTTAACAAAAAATGAAGAGAAAGCCGCATCTTGTATCAAAAAAAGCAATATTTTCTTTGATAAGAAAGAATTAATTTGATTGCTTCGTTCTCAAGAAAACCTTGAAAAACCAAATTGTCCACCCTAACCTCTATGATTTAAGTTTTTCAAGGTTTTCTTGAAAACAAAGCAATCAAATTAATTCTTTCTTATCAAAGAAAATATTCCTTTTTTTATTACGAGATGCGGCTTTCTCTTCATTTTTTGCTAAAGTTATTAGTTTCTGTAAAAAACTCAATTCTTTGATTAGAAAAGGACAGAGATACGTGACCTCCTCTTAAAATTGAAATTAATTAGCATTCAATTCCAGGAGTTATTTAAAAAATTCAACATTATTCAAAGTTATTAAAAATTTATTTATAAAAAGTATTCTCATATAAAAATTTCCAAATTCTATAAATTAAATTTTTTATTCTATACATTAGAAAATTAGTTTTGATGTCGAAATTTTTTTGTGATATGCAACATATATGGGGATATCTCTGGAACTTTTTAATTTAGAGATGGCAACTTGACAACAATTGAAAAGTCTATAATACAAGTTTCTGGAGTGGCACACACTTCAATAAGGGCTTAAATTACTCGTTTTTTATACACTGAAAAAAAGTCGATTCCACACGCTGCGAAGTCGATTGTTGTGAATGGTTCAGACAACATTGGCAGCGATGAATAACGGAAAATCGCAATATAATAGTGCGTAACAATATCGCAGCCAATCATTCGAACTTTCTGTATAAAAGATTACATTGATCGGAGCAGAACGCTGCGACTAAGCTGCCTTATGGCTCGCTACGGCACAGAAAGCTGAATCTAAGCCCAGCGACTAAACTGCTTTTTTGCTCGCTACGGCTCTCTGTAGTCTACCGCACAGAAAGCTGAATCCAAGCCCAGCGACTAAACTGCTTTGTCGCTCGCTCCGACTCTTCGTATTGAATCATGTAGAAGGCCGAAGGCAAACACTGCGAATGAAGTATGAAGTCGCTCACTATGGTTCTCCATACTCTAACATATACAGAAAGCTGAATCCGAACACAGCGATTTATTGCGTGGTCGCTCGCTTTGAATGCCGATCTCAAGCATTGCGACAACACTTTGAACACCCTTGCCTGATTAATAAATAACATTAAAAAAATGATAATTTTTACTTACTTTTACATTTTTTTTTAATGTTCATGTAATTATATGAATTCATAATTTTGAATTATTTTTAAAAATTTATAATTTATAAGTACAGTTATTAATGCTTTAATATCTTTGATTATTTTTTTTTATTTTTAAATTCATTAGGAAATATTTAAAGTTAAATAGTTAAAAAACTATACTAATAAATCTATTAACAAATCTAAAAATAAAACAAATAAAAAATTGAGAAAGAAAATAACTTTTTTTAACAAACATTTTATTCGCAAACAGTTGTGTATTTTTTAATGTAATAGAATAATACGAAAAATTTCACATGAATTTACACAGCTAAATAATAAAAATCAATAAGTCTGGGAATATGTTCCATTTTGTTTCCAAAATAAAAATAAACAATTTTGGGGTTAAAAATTCAAAGTAATGGAATATTTTTATTTACTCAAATTTTTTGTTTAAATTAATGTTTCAATAAATTTCTTATTAAAAAGTATCAAACTATTGTAAAAACTTAATAGAACTATTTTTGTTGAAAATAACATGTACAATATAATTGAAATTTTAAAAATTACAATATGTAGATTTTTTAACTTACCTGTCAGGTGAAATTTTTATGTTAAATTTTTTCCAAGTCCATACATGAGATCTCACGTGAGATCTCATGTATGGACTTAGAAAAAATTCGGCATAAAAATTTTCAATGCAAAATTTTCCTCAAAATTCAATTATAATATTGCATTTAAATATTTTATTGAGAAGAAATATGCTCTACAATGCATGCAAATGACTGTAATAGTAAAAGTTTATATTATTTTGACATTTTTACACGTTTTTAAGTTACATGAGATTTTGGCATGAGATCTCACGTGAGATCTTACGTGAGATTTTGCAGTAGGGTTGAGAATCTAAAATATGCGGACATATTTTACGTTTTAAAAACGTTTTAAATACGTATTTTTGTCGAAATTTACAAACGTATATAAGTTTACCAGAAAACGTTTAAAAAACGTTTTTAAAACGTTTTTGTGTTGTTAGAGTTATACTTGATTATTGTTCTATTATGCGCAATTAATTTATTTGGTTAATGTTTGTTTATGTACTCTGTGGTTGCCAACTTCATCCGTCATATAATAAAAATACACCATCTATGTTTATATTTTCTGTGCGATCCCGTGGTTGACGAAAATCCGAAATATAAGTTTAAAAAGTAATTAAACAATTTATAGCTTTGAGAAATAGTTTATTTATAACAGTTTCAAAAAACTTTGTTACAATTGTTTGTGAAAAAAAGTTTACTACAGTAAAAAACAGTTTTTTAAAATATTGTAAGTTGATAGTAAATTTTACTTAATTAGTATCTTTGAAAAACTTTACAGCAAAAGTATTGCTATAATATATAATACTCTCATAAATATGTAATGATGGGACACATAAATTACGCTTGCATTATCACTAAAGATGATATTAATAAACGCTACTGCAAGCCAATAAATGTTATCTACCACCACAAAAAAGATAAACAACATATCAACCCAAAAAATGCCAAAGATTTTGATGAAAGTCATTATTATTATTATGTATATTGGAGGTCATGTAAAAATAATTGCAAGATTAAAGATCAGGGCTGTTCATTTTACAGAGCTTGTATAATAAGCCTTGGATGTTAGTTGAAAATAATATATTCTTTTCATTATATTTTATTCTATTTTATTATAATACTTCATGTAAATTTTTTATAGAATCTGAAGAAGATGCCTTAAATGCAGCTAAAGATAGAGAAAAAAGATTTCGTTTAAAAAAAAATTTATTTACAAGTGACTCCAATGACCGTATGACTGAAGAGGAAGTAAGTTCATCTGTAAATATTTTAACATTGATTGATAGTTTTAAATATTTTAAATATATACATAAATGGGTGGTTTTCTGTTCTGATCAAGAATAATTTTTTTCTAAATTTTGCATTTTTTTAGCTAGCACGTCAAACATATTAAGCTATTTAATACTCATGCAAATACAAAAAAATACTTAATTAAGTTTGCTATTAAAAGAGAAAAACTTTTTTTCTGATTGATATAGTATAAACTTCTAGCGTGTATGTATTTTATATTAAAGGAATATAAACTGATTGGATTAAAATATAACATTAAAAAGCTTACTATGTAATGATTTAGATAATAATCTATTAATTGAAAATATATTTGTTCTATTAGAAATACAAAATGCATTAAAAATGTACAAATTAAATTATCAATTTTTTTACATTTTTCGATATCTCATTTAGGTTTTAAAATTAAATGCAATATGTATGTATGTATATGAAGTATATTTCATATCATGTTTCAAGGTTAAATAATAAAAATCGCTATAAGTCTAAATATTTTATATTTACCCGGTCAAAAAAGGTTAGCTGTAAAATATAGCTAAAAAAATAGTTAAATATATAGCTGTATCAAGCTGTATTTACAGCTATATCGATGTGTTTTTTTAGCTGTTTTTATAATTAAAAATGTACTTAATTTTATAGTTAATAATTTCGTTATACCGAAAATATTAATAGCTACTTTTTCAACTATATTTTATAGCTATTATTATAGTTAAAAAAACACCTAGTACACTAAAAATTTAAGTGTTTTTTTAACTATAATAATAGCTATAAAATATAGTTGAAAAAGTAGCTATTAATATTTTCGGTATAACGAAATTATTAACTATAAAATTAAGTACATTTTTAACTACAAAAAACAGCTAAAAAACACATCGATATAGCTGTAAAACGAGCACGATATAGCTATATATTTAACTATTTTTTTAGCTATATTTTACAGCTAACCTTTTTCGACCGGGTATAAATACACTAAAAATTTAAGTATTTTTTTTAACTATAATAATAGCTATAAAATATAGTTGAAAAGTTAGCTATTAATATTTTCGGTAGCTAACGAAATTATTAACTATAAAATTAAGTACATTTTTAACTATAAAAAACAGCTAAAAAAACACATCGATATAGCTGTAAATACAGCTCGATACAGCTATATATTTAACTATTTTTTTAGCTATATTTTACAGCTAACCTTTTTTGACCGGGTAGTGTTCAAAATTTTTCAGGTCAGATTAAATAGGGCAAAAGTTAAAAGCTATTAAATATTTTGATTTTTTAAAATGGTTTTTCTCATATTAATGTTTTAAAAAATTTATTATTAAAAAACTATTAACTTTTGGTAAAATGTAAAATACTTTTTATTGAAAATAACATAAAACACATCAAAATTTTAGTAAATTTTAGCATACATATTTTTAAGCCCATTCAATTGAAGGAAAAATACAATTTAATTAATGCAAAAACCACTCATATCGAACGGCTTAATCTTGTAGTTTTGCTTTAACAACAGCTAAACTATGTAATAAAATTTCTTTAACTATTTAATTTGTATAAAAACTTAAAAAGTAGTAATTTTTGACTCAATCATGAGATTTCTGATTTTTTTAAGTATTTAGTTTTGGAACAATATACGAAAACATTTTCTTTCGAAAATGATGTATAAAGTGCACTCAAATTATCATATGCCAATAAGCTAAAATTTTTAGCTAAAATTCATAAATAAAAAAACTTTTTTCTACATATTTAATGAATAATGTTTTATAATGACTTCACAATATATGAAAATTCAAATGTATATTCTATACAGTCAGAAAAAATTGTATACATTATTCCTAAAACTCAATACTTTTTTTGAAAAAACTAATCGTAAATCTTACAATCGAGCCAAAAATAACCCTATTGAAAAAAAACACGTGCAAAATACACGTGTTTTTTACACGTGTTTTTTACATGTAAAATTTGCGTGTTTTTTCAAGCATTTTTTTCACGTGCTTTTTTCACGTGTTTTTTTCACGTGTTTTTGTTGACGTGAAATATTGTGAAAATTGAAAAAAAACACGTGTTTTTTATATATTTTTTCATATTAAAAACTACGCATTTTTCATTAACGAACAATGAGAATGTTTTGTAAAGAGTATTTATAATACTTTATTTTGACCCTTTTGAAAAAAATACGTTCTATCTACACGTATTTTTTATAACTCTTCGAAGATCGAAGAGCTTCTAAGACCCAGAGTGTCTGACTTCATATATCTTGTGTCTTCGAAATTTGTATAGGGGATGACAAAACTGAGAAAAACGCCACCTAGTGATTTAAAACCGCTATTGATGATCGATTATGTCGGTCTAACTCTAAGTCACTAGGTGACGTTTTTCTCAGTTTTGTCATCCCCTATACAAATTTCGAAGACACAAGATATATGAAGCCAGACACTCTGGGTCTTAGAAGCTCTTCGATCTTCGAAGAGTTATAAAAAATACGTGTAGATACACAACGTATTTTTTTCAAAAAGGTCAAAATAAAATATTATAAATACTCTTTACAAAACATTCTCATTGTTCGTTAATGAAAAATGCGTAGTTTTTAATATGAAAAAATATACAAAAAACACGTGTTTTTTTTCAATTTTCACAATATTTCACGTCAACAAAAACACGTGAAAAAAACACGTGAAAAAAGCACGTGAAAAAAATGCTTAAGAAAACACGCAAATTTTACATGTAAAAAACACGTGTATTTTGCACGTGTAAATAACACGTGTAAAAAACACGTGTTTTTTTTCAATAGGGAACTTTCAGACATTTTATAAATTAAAAAATTTCAGAAACTTGGTCAGTTTTTGGGTATAATTAAGTAGTATCTTTGCACAAATTAGTTAAACTTAAAAATTTTCATACTGTCATTTACTAAAATTCGGTTATATTCGCCCTGTTAAAAAAATCCACCTGGATTTCCACGTGGATTACCCACGTGGATTTTCACGTAAAAAAATCCATGTGGATTTTACGAAAGCAATATTGATTTTATAAAACCCTTGTGGACTGTTGAAGAATCTATATGGATTTTATGAAATCTATGTGGATTTTCAAGGAAGCCACATAGATTTTCTAAATTCTGTGATGATTTTATGTACTCCTCGTGGATTTTTAAGAAATCCATATGAATTTTGTGAAATCTATGTGGATTTTTAGGTAATATACGTAGATTTTTTACTTGGATATTCACGTGGATTCAAATGAAAATCCACGTGGAAATCCACATAGACGTTTAAAATAGGAAATAACTCGATATTTATTTCGCATTCAAACTAAAAACCAAAAACGAGGTAAACCTCGTAATTTCAGCTCTTTGAAGATCAGAGAGCTTCTATGATTCAACTGAGAGTATTCTGGTCTTATATATCTGCGACTTGGAAATTCATATGATGGATCACAAAACTTAGAGAAACGCCACCTTGTGACTTACTGTCGAATTGATGATTGATTATATCGATTCTATTTTGAATCTATAGGTGGCGTTTTTCTAAGTTTGGTGATCCCTGATACAAATTACAAAGACGCAGATATATAAGGCCAGAATGCTCTTAGTTAGTTCGTAGAAGCTTTTTGATCTTCAAAGAGTTAAAACTACGAGGTTTACCTCGTTTTTGGTTTTTACAAAATAAATATTGAGTTATTTCCTATTCAAAATATCCATGTGGATTTCCACATAGATTTTCATTTGAATCCACGTAGATATCCAAGTAAAAAATCTACGTAAATTACCTACAAATCCACATGAATTTCTAAATATCCACATAGATTTCTAAATATCCACGTGGATTTTTCTGAATATCCACATGGATTTCCAAAGATTTACATAGATTTCTAAATATCCACCATCCATGGGTAATCCACGTGGAAATCCAGGTGGATTTTTTCAGTAGGTTCTACATGTTATTTACAATCAAAAGCATGTAAGCTTTTATAAAAAGCTAGAAGTTTACAAGTAAAAAATTTATTATAAAATTTATTTGGGTTTATTAATTCCAGGCTTAGAGCACTACAATTTTTTTCCATATTTTTGATACAAAATGAAGTAGACGTCAAATATCACATATAGACATATATTTGTTTAACGCAAGGTTTCAGGATATTCCTGTTTGTTATTTGTTAGTTTTAAAATTCTCTCTATTTTAATTTCTAAATGACAATAAGAAAATGCTGACGTTAAGGTTTTCAAAATTATTTATTCTTGATCCAAAAAACTTTAATCAAAATAAATCCTAGAATTTGTATTAAGGGTCAGTTCTAGACCTATTTTACCGATCGAAAATAGCTAAAAAAGATATTTCGATTTTTGATAGAAATAAATATCAGAATTGTTTGTACTTGCAGATATCAATTGATTTTAAACGAATAAGAAGCGGAAGCGTGTAAATTTGTCGAAATTTAATGAGTAAGCCGTAAAAAATCATATCACTACCGTAGATTTTAACTTACGCTTGAACGGTACAACCTACGTGATTTTCCTTCTCTGAATGGTTTCATTTATTTAAAACAAATGGCGGAAAAGTCCAATCTCAAAGAAAATCGATAGAAAACCAAATTATTATTTTATATGAGGGAAGTATAATTTTCGTATAAGGTTGGCAACTTGGCGGCAGTCAGCTGAGCTATATACTCACACAGAGTATAATAATAATTTTGTTTTCTATCGATTTTCTTTGGACTTTTCCGCCATTTAATATAAATAAATGAAACCATTCAGAGAAGGAAAATCACGTAGGTTGTACCGTTCAAGCGTAAGTTCAAATCTACGGTAGCGATATGATTTTTTACGGCTTACTCATTAAATTTCGACAAATTTACACGCTTCCGCTTTTTATTCGTTTAAAATCAATTGATATCTACAAGTACAAACAATTCTGATATTTATTTCTATCAAAAATCGAAATATCTTTTTCAGCTAAAGTTTAAAAAAAAATGCTGAAACTTTAAATAAATATATTTACTTTGAATTTTGAATTTTGAATTTTGAATTTGAATTTTGAATTTTGAATTTTGAATTTGAATTTTGAAAAGGTGAGTTTTTTAAATACTAAAATATATTATTTGGTCATTTTCAATGAACAAATAATATGCGATACAATTGAGAAAGAACACTAATGAATTGAGAACTAATGTGAATAAAAAAATCCGAATTTGAATAAAACCTTTCAATTTACTTCTTGCCACTCATGTCTCGAAGTTTTGGCAGTGTAGATTTGGTTTCGTTCACTTTTCCAACAGTGAATCTTTTGAATACCTTTAATTTCTTTTGCATTTCCTAACCATTTCATTTTTTTTGTTAGTCGAAAAACTTCTAACTCATCCTTGCGGATAACAAGAATGTTAATCGACGGAGTATATTTTGATACGTAAATGGCGAAATTTTCAGCATTTCTAATAAAATCTGCACTCTTCTTGGACAGATTATGCGTGGTAGCATAATGTTTAACTAAACCACCAATACCGTTACAAGCGCCTTTACCATGACCTGTTGCAGAAAAAAGCCATTTTCTGTTTACTTTTGAGTTTTGAAGCTCATAGAATTGATATCTATTTTTAAAATGACTGGCAGCTCCATCGGAAATGGTTATGATTTCATCAAGATCTTGCGCAATATGTTTTTGTTTTAAGTTATCGATAATTAAATTTATAGCCATTAGGGCATGAGACGAATCATGTTTAATATCGTCAGAGACGGTGACATAACTGACTGTTTTATCATTTCCAAAATAGCATTACGACGTAAATATTGATATTGGGTTTTTATTCCAATGATAGCTTTGAATCTCATTTTGAAGCAGAACTGTCCAATTTTCTGCAAAATCGACATGAATAACTAATTGGAAGTCATTATTTTTCGCTAAAAGTTTAACCTCTTTAATGGCTATACGTTGAATTTCTTTGACCAATTTATGAGCTCTTACAGTGAGAGCGCGCTCTCTTACTCTATTAAGAAATTTTCAATTGTGCTAGTTTTATTCAGTAAATTTGATTTTTCCCAAACACCATAAATTATTTCTTCATATAAATCTTCTTCTGTCAAAGAAATTACTTGTAAATCAATAGAATCTCCAATGGGACATTCTTTACATTCTCTTAGTACACATTACATATCATCTTTTGAACAAAAAAGTGAAGAACATATTTTCAATTCCAAATCTGCAATGTCTTGTTTATTCTCTTTTTTATAATTATTCAAAGCATCTAACATAAGTTTAAGATTCTCGCAGTAAACGCAAAGACACGAATCGGTGGGTGGATGTGGTATAACCCACTTCGGTCTTAAAGCGTAGAATGTTGATTTACCAATTTTTGTTTTCATTTCAGGATTTTCGTCGTTAAATAATTGATATATTTCTTTTATACTTCGCGTAAGAAAGCGTTTGACTTTTTTAGTTTTTATACCATTTTCTTTGATAGATACTGTGTCGCTTTTATTGACGAGAACAATTAAAATCATCGTTCAGATAATAATCCTTTACTTTCATTACAATTTCACTATCCAAAGAATGGCCACAATAGTTCTCAGACTGCTTGTAAATTTTTTTATTATTTACCAATGATCGTGCTTGATCAATCATATAGATAGTTACATTTGGTAAAACTGATAATAAATAATCTTTGGAAATATCACTTGGTATAATACTTAACAATCGCACTTTCTCAAGAAAATTTGAACAATTATCTAATGCAATTTTAATATTCTCAAGCCATTTATCATTTGTTTTACATTCATTATTTTCATTCAATGCGGGCAAATCCGTTATATCCTAGACTTTCATCATTTTACTTGCTATTTGTGAATCAAATGCATCGTTTATTTGTTTTCTTTTTCGGAGAGAATAAGATTCTCGCATCTTGATATTGATACTTTGAGGCATTTTAATTGGTGAAATGTTTAATTTCAAATTACTTGAAGTCTCGTTGAGCTGTTCTACCACAGCCTCACTATGAATAAAATCTTCCGAAGATTGTTGACTGCTTGAAGTCGATGAAATAGGCGCATTTTTCACTTCATCTAATAATATTTTGTAACACGAAGGGCATACTTTATCTTCTCTAGAGAAAGAAGTATTTGGATACAAGCGCTTCAAAGACTCCGTTAGATCACCTAATTCTCTAAGCGGACTTTTGGAGCAATCATAAACAACTTTTTTGTGCCTTTCTTTTAAATCCTTGCACTTCATTTTAACAATCAGTGATGCCATTATTGATATTCTGTTCAATGACAGATCGAAAAAAATAATTTTTCTTAAACAACTTTATTTTTTATCTTCCTTTTCTTATATTTTTAAACGCGTCAAGTCGTTGATGAGAATGCAAAGAAAGAATCATCGCCACCTAGTAGTGACATGCGTCAACTCCCTACAAAATAAATTCAAATTCTAGGCGCGAAATTCAAACTGATAAAAAAATTATCTTCTTCAACAAAAAAAATTTTTATTATAATAATGTACCATAAAAAGAGGATAAATGGTTATATATTCTTTCATCAAAATAACTTTTTTTTTAAATTAAAAAATTTATATCTTCAGATTTTAATCTTTAACGAAAATTGCGTTTCCTCAATGTAAATATCATATTTATTTAAAGTATCAGCATTTTTTTTTAAACTTTAAATCGTCATAACTTTGGTTCTAATTGATCAAAATATTCGATCCGGGGTTTATTTTAAAGATTATTGTTGATATTTTTGATATATAAATAAATAAAAGCATAAAAATAGTTGTAAGAACACGTAAAGTTGGAAAAATAGTACGATGCGCCATGGTATCAATGTTTTAAAATCGAAAATATAAAAAAAACGTTTAAAAATCTGTTAAAAAAAAATAAGGCAATATCGCATATTTTCACCTACCCTAAAAGTTAGTACTTTTTATGTATAAAATCATATAAAAATTTCAAAAAAAAATATAGTTTTTGAGAAAATCGCGTTTGAAAAAAAACGCTTTTTTCGGTTTTTCGTAAATAACTCAGTAAGATCAAATTGTATTACAGAATCGAGATTGCATTTAAAACTAGACAAAATTCCGCACACTTTTGTTAAAAGAACGATCAAAAAGGTCAAAAATTGACGGAGCTATAGTCATTTAAAAGTAGAGGTTCATTTTCAATTTTTGAATTTTCGTTTTTACATCCAACACTAAAATTGCTGTAGTAAAAAAAAAAAATTTTTTGAGCGTTCTACGAGGTAAATTTGATCTTTATATACATAATAGAAGGTATTTTTATTACTTGGAAGAAAAAAAAAAATTCGATCAGTGACGGCCTGCATGAATCTGAATGGAATCAGCCATTATTAAAAATTATTTTATGATTTACAAATAAAAATTTATGGTTCGGGTCGTCCGGAAAAACATTCAGCTACGCGTGTTAATAAATCTAGTAATCCCGGCATACTATCTTCATATATAGCAGAATGTGGATCACGAGCTAAGTCATGGATCCATCTTATTTCTTGGACTCGTTTTGAATACATGACCCGACACGCCCCCAAGAATAAATGTGATGGTAGACGGTCTATGACGTCACTATTCCGACGAAATACTTAAAAAAAAAAAAACAACGAAATGTAATAGCTGAAGGTATTTTCGGAAATATCATCATTTAAAAACTTTCTACTTACATTCATTTAAGCCGGCATCCCTGATACTGTTTTGAATGAAAGAACAATGGGGAGTCGAAATACGCTCTTCTGCAGTTTGCTTCCGGTCGACGAAACGTCTCAAAAATTTTTTTCTCAACTCTCCCTCGTCGAAATTCGGTTCATTACATCTATCATAATGTCTTTGTATCGTCCTATCAATTAATTCAGCTATGGTGTAGTTTGGGACATAATAATTAAGCAACATATCGTCAGTTCTACGCGCCAAAGCCCTCGCACGATTCGCTGCAGACATCACAATCATTTTCAATGTTTAGAATGTTTTGTGGTAAATTATCATCATCGTCACTGCTACTCCTACTTTCATTACTATCACTATCGCTATCATCGTCATTGTTATTTTCATTATCGTTATCATCACCACTATTTTCATTATCGTTAACATCATCATCATCACGGCTATCATCTCTGTCATTTTGATTATCGTTAGCATCATCATCATCATCATCATCATCACCATCATCACCATTATTTCATTATTATCGTTATTATCAACATCATCGTCGTCGTTGTCGTTGTCGTCGTCGTTGTCGTTATCATTCTCGTTATCATCAATATTGTCATCATTACCGGCTTCCGAAATATCTGTCGGTGAATCCATTGATTCATATCCCGTACTACTACTACTATCACTCCAGTGATTAGATGCTTGATCATCATCATCTTTACTACTACTACTACTACTACTACTACTATCCCGTAGTAATATGTCACGAGCTAACATAAAAATTTTCTATTTTATATTTAAATAATATTATTTTTAATATAAAATATTTTTAAATTACGCACACACACATAAAAAACACATACACTTGCGCGCATACGCAGAGAAACACTCACACGAGTGTTTGGACGCGTGAGTACATAAAACTCCGATTGACATAAATAATTTTAAAACGTAAAAGTTTATGAAATTTTTACAAATAGATAATTTATTTACATAATTTTAAAATAAAATATATGAATATTTATTACTATTACAAATAAAATTATAGAAATAATTTTGTTTTAAATTTTATAAAAAATTTATTATTTTTTAATTACATAAATAATTATTTTAAAATCGAAACTCATAATTTTTACAAATAAAATAAATAATTTAAAAATTATATGAAAATTATATAAATGATTTCACAAATAAGAATTAAAATACATAATTTTTGTTAATAGTAATAATAATAATGAATATATTTTTATAGGGGACAATTTATATGCGTAATTTTTACAAATAAAATGAATAATTTAAAATATATGAAAATTTTACAAAATGGAAAATTATATAAATGGTTTTACAAATAAAACTCTTCTTTTATCTCATTCCCTATTCCTTCCTTATATTTTCTCTGTCACTCTGTTTCAACCACTATCCCTCTTATTCTCTTTCTTTCTTTCATACATACTCGTTCCTTCTCTTTCTCTCTTTCTTGTTCATTTATGAGACCCCTCATCATGCTTAGTCTCTTCTTTCGAACCTTACTTACAGACCCACGCTATATATATATATATATATATATATATATATATATATATATATATATATATATATATATATATATATATATATATATGTAAGGAAGGAGGTCCCCTTCAAGAGGGTGCTATATATATATATATATATATATATACACGAACATACATATATATATATATATATATATATATATATATATATATATATATAAATTTATACTCACACGCACACATACACCTACAGATCCATGCTGTATGTATATATAGTAAGGTTTTGAGGAAAGTATCCATACGAAATCAGCGAGCATCGGTAAGAGGGTACAATAGAGAAACCTCGTTAGATTTAAAGAGAAAGACTACCTGCTCTGTATTTACCTTTAACGCTCTAGTATATATGAATACTTTCCTTATAACTTTACTGTATACATAATTTTAAAAATAATTATGAAAAAAGAAATGCACTTACCCTGTAATTCTTCAAGAGAAATCACCATTTCCATAAGAATCTGTAAATTTTGCCACCCACGATTTAAAATAAAATCTACCGCTGCTTCATGAGCGGGTCTAGATTTTTTTATTATACTGTCATATAATTGTTTGATTTTACGTGGCCCGAAAAAACTTAAAAAAAAACGTATCTCCCGTTTGAGATGGACACACACCATTTGTTTTACGCGACGTCGCCATGCATCGTTACACCTTGTAGCGAGACGATGATCTTCGTAGCTTAACCGTGCTGCTACGGCGACGACTACCTCGCGTAAACTTTTTTTTTCCGCGTTATACATCATGTTGATTACGACTAACGAAAAATATTTGGGTGACTGCTTTTATATACCCAACAACCCTAGAAAAATTTACACTAACAAATAAACCCATTTATTTTTTCATCTTATAATTTTCCTTATCAACTTGTCAAATTTTTCAATATTTAATTACTTTTCAAAGAACACTTTTCTAAATTATTTATAGCTGTGTGAAAATTGTAGATTTGACCGTAATAAAATTTAAAATATAACCACGATAAGAGCACGTGTTTGTGTGTATGCATTTTCGTTTTCTGTTTATGTTTCCTTTAATATATTACACCGATTCTAAAAAGAAATCATTCATTGACATTTGATTTTTGTTTTTTATTTTCTTAGTATACACCCTCAACGTTTCTCATATTATTTTTCATTTTACGATGTGATTATTTTTCATTTTTATGGTATGTGACATTAACACCTTCAAGAGGGGTGCTTAAGTAATATATACATCTAAACGTTAAGTTACTCACAAATTTAGTGCATTTTGTTGATATTAATGCAGTATTGAGATTTTACGATCAAAGTAATAAATTTCTGGTTGACATATAACCACCCATGCTTTTAATTTTTCTCTATATAGCGGTTTTAGTACGTCTTAACGCTGTAGGTCATTACACACTCATATATAGAATTTCAAAAACATGCTTTCTCATAAGTATATGTATAAAAAAGACTGCTTTATTTAAAACTATTTTAAAAGAGAGAAAATTTGAAAAGGGTCTTAGCAATCATAAAACAATAAAAGTCCAGTTCTATGTGGTGCAAAGGATATTTACGACTGGGCGTGAAAGAAGAAACTCATCTTACGCAGTTTACGACTCGGTAAAGTATATTTACTATGCGCATGGTACACTTCAAGCGAAAACTAAACATGTGTCGCTCAAACGATAATCGAATTTCATTTCTTAGATAATTTTAATACAAAAACATCTTTGTTTTTTACCAGAACTCTCAAAAAATTTCAAAATAAGAAGGTTTGTTTAGAAAATAAAATCAGGAGATATTTAGTTTTAAAAATGAGTTCACCACAAGAACATATTACTGCTGCTGCATCTCCAGCAGAAGAGGAGGAGGCTGTTGCATGCCTCCCATCTACGAGTGCTTGTATACCCACAGGCGTGCAGGAGGTGTATTGGCGGAACCTTATCGCCGCACGATCAGCGAGGGCTTATCCATTTCACCGTTGTGAAATGATAAGTACCCGACAAAATTTCCTAGAGGAAATTTTGATGTGGCCAGAGTATTTTCGAGTGTACAGTATTCAGGAGATTGCGCTGGAAGCTACAAATATCAATCGTGAAAAGATCGATTGGTTTCCAAGGAACACTTGGAATTGGCCCCAAAATCAGCAGCCAAGGTATGCTATTTGCTATTTTAAAAACGATTGTTGGGCGGTCCTTTACGCAAATTGTCTCCGGGCTGAGGAGCGTAAAAGGGAGAGCGCTTCATCTACAGATGAAAAAAGTGCAGTGTTGTTGTTTTAACAAAATTTTTGTATGAAGTGTGTGCAGTTTAAAAATGTTTGACGACAATGATTTGGGCAAATCAGATGTAAATATTGTAATATTAGAAATTAATGAAACGAGTGCATTTTAAAGAAGGAGAACAGTGTATACGTATAATGTATGTGTGGGACTATGCGAGTCGCGTAACACGGCGTGGACTTGGAATAAGCGGCGTGTGATAAAGAAAGATTTAGAATGAGAGTGAAAAGAATGAAAAATATTATACAACCTATACTTTTTAAAAATTAATGATTGTTCAATCAATAGATAGTAAATTTTTCTGTACTTTTACATTTTTATAAATAAATTATTTTAAACTATTTTAAATAATTATTTCTATTAATTACAGTATATAATCACCCAGCAACACACACACACACACATATATATGTATAAATGGTCCTTTTCTGGACCACCATTTTAATTTCATACTTCCTATCTTAAGGGGAATCCTCATACCGACACAGAGTTCTACTTTATCTACATTTAAATTATAAATTTTAATAAAAATTTAACTATTCATGACTGAAATTCGTAGGAGAGGCACATTCTTAACATGCCGAAGAATTTATTGCAACGTCAAAAGACAATATAAGGGTAAAAATAAAGGCGAAAACTGCTTAATACAATTAACTTTTCAATGCAGTTATGAATAATCGTATTATGCAGTTTCTGTCTTCATTTTCACTTTTTTTCTGTCTTTTAACGTTGCAATGAATTCTTTAGAATGTTAAGAATGTGCCTCTTCTATAAATTTTAGTCAAAAATAGTAAAATTTTTATTAAAATGCATAATTTAAATGTAGATAAGGTAAATCTCTGTGCCGGTATGAGGACACACCTTAACTATATAATAAGAGATGTTTAAAAAGTCGTCATTTGTATTCCAACCAGCGGTGAGTAAACATCTTTAATTTTAATACCTTTCACCATTTCCTCATGTACACACACACACACACACACACACACACACACACACACACACACACACACACACACACACACACACACACACACACACACACACACACACACACACACACACACACACACACACACACACACACACACACACACACACACACACACACACAACATATATATATATATATATATATATATATATATATATATATATATATACATATTTTATAATTTTATATAATCACTATCATTTCATAAAAGTCGTCATTTTCATTTCGACCGGCGGTAAGTGCACATCGTGCTTTCTCTCTCTCTCCCCTATTGAAAAAAAAACACGTGCAAAATACACGTGTTTTTTACACGTGTTTTACATGTAAAATTTGCGTGTTTTTCACGTGCTTTTTCACGTGTTTTTTCACGTGTTTTTGTTGACGTGAAATATTGTGAAAATTGAAAAAAAAACACGTGTTTTTTGTATATTTTTCATATTAAAAACTACGCATTTTCATTAACGAACAATGAGAATGTTTTGTAAAGGTATTTATAATACTTTATTTTGACCCTTTTGAAAAAAATACGTTCTATCTACACGTATTTTTTATAACTCTTCGAAGATCGAAGAGCTTCTAAGACCAGAGTGTCTGGCTTCATATATCTTGTGTCTTCGAAATTTGTATAGGGGATGACAAAACTGAGAAAAACGCCACCTAGTGATTTAAAATCGCTATTGATGATCGATTATGTCGGTCTGACTCTAAGTCACTAGGTGGCGTTTTTCCCAGTTTTGTCATCCCCTATACAAATTTCGAAGACACAAGATATATGAAGCCAGACACTCTGGGTCTTAGAAGCTCTTCGATCTTCGAAGAGTTATAAAAAATACGTGTAGATACACAACACACAACGTATTTTTTTCAAAAAGGTCAAAATAAAGTATTATAAATACTCTTTACAAAACATTCTCATTGTTCGTTAATGAAAAATGCGTAGTTTTTAATATGAAAAAATATACAAAAAACACGTGTTTTTTTTCAATTTTCACAATATTTCACGTCAGCAAAAACACGTGAAAAAAACACGTGAAAAAAATGCTTGAAAAAACACGCAAATTTTACATGTAAAAAACACGTGTATTTTGCACGTGTAAATAACACGTGTAAAAAACACGTGTTTTTTTTCAATGGGGTCCATATATATATATATATATATATATATATATATATATATATATATATATATCTCTCTCTCTCTCTCTCTCTCTCTCTCTCTCTCTCTCTCTCTCTCTCTCTCATGTTTGACGATCCATCATGGGTCATTGGGTTAAAAATCACGGGACCTACGGTGGGGAATTCTCTCTCCCTCTCTCTCTCTGTCTCTCCCATTGACGTCACGTTTTTTTATGGCTCATAAAATTTTTATGAGTCATAAAATCACGACCTATCATGGGTTATTGGGTTAAAACTCACGAGACCCACGATGGGGAGGATGACGTCATCCGTCTCCCCATCGTAGGCCCTATACTACTACTGTCGAAAAACAGGTCTCTTAGAAGCACAATGTAGAAAGAAAAAATATGATAGAAAATTTTGTGATTATTGTAAAGAAAGAGGGCACACCTATGCAGAATGTTATGCGCTAGAAAACGCATTAAAATCAAGAAATATTTATTATCAAAATAGCAGAGAATATTGTAGTAACAATTACGAAATCGCAAATAAAAGAAACATCTCACGGTATAATGGTAATTTCAGAAGTAATTATAACAATGACCGTAATAATTATAATATTAACAGAAATCAAGGCCGTAATCAAAGCAATACGTACCCTCGGTATAATAACGATAGAAATAATAATTATAATGATAATAACGAGTGTGAAAATAATAGTAATGGACTAGACAATGATTCTAACCAAAATCAACTATGCGATAGTCAAAGCAATATGGAACTTTTAAACTCGACGCCAGGATCCTGTGGAGTCGAGCAGCTAAGCAATCAGGCCAAGAAATACGAACGGTCTAGCTTACGGGAATGTACTATAGAATTTATACAAGCTTGAAGAAAGCCCCCAATCGTTGAATTAAGTGGGCCATTTTTAAAGTCCAGAAAAGGTCGTTTTTGCGTTGATACATGTGCTAATGTAACTATTATAAAAGAAAGCACAATATCAAATAATATGTATATAAATCTACATAAGATTGTTTCAATTAACGGTGTAATTCTAGGTGAATGCATGTCATTAGGACAGATAAATTTATTTCTGAATAAAACATTATTTGAAGTACAAGTAGTCTCAGATGATGTCCCAATAGATACAGACGGATCAATAGGTTGGGACATGATCAATAAATATAAAGGACAAGTTAATGCCGCTCGTAAATGCCTAGAATTAAATAGCAATATATTACCATTTATGGAAGAAGAATGCTCTATCATCACTCCTCATACAAGACAAATTAATTATGCACGTGTCAAAGATATCAGTGAAGATATAGAATTCGTACCGCTCCAAAATATAGGATCGGGCATCTTAGTTGTCGATTTCGTAGTTAAATATAATAAAGGCAAAGCATATGCTATGTGTATTAATACTAATGAAACTGCGGTAGAAGTAAAGCCGCTAGAAGTTAAGTTAGATGCATCCAAAGTCATGAATATTATAAATAAAGGAGAAAAAATGATTGAAATAAATAATAATAAAAGAATAAATAATAATGAAACGAATAAGAGGATGTTACATGCACAAAAATTAAATATATCAAGTGAGGAATAAGAGAATAAAGTAGCAAAGATATTTAACCAAACTGAATCTAAAATATCAAGGCATTTAAATATAGAAGAAATAGAAAATATTAACGAATTAATAAAAGAAAGACCATTTATAATTGAATCATCTGGAGAAAAAGTAAGAAAAACACATTTAGTAAAGCATAAAAATGAGTTAATTACAGAAGTACCAGTAAAAAGTACAAGATTTAGACACCAACGTATAAAAGAACATTTGGAATCGGGAGGTACTAAGCCATCGGAGAACCCGTATTCCTCATTTATGTGGATAGTGCCAAAATCACCAAAAGTTAATCTAACACCATCCAATTATAAATTAAAGTGTTATTATGATCAAAAGCAAAATATTAAACACCTCAGAAAAGGAGAAATGGTTTACTTAATGAAGAAACCAAAATATCAGAAAATGAATAAAGAATATGGATAATAACTATAGAATTCTATAAATAATAAATAAATTTAGTAAAATAAAATTTTTTCCGCGGCCCTCAGACGCTGAAGATCGTAAAATATTAATTAAATATAATAATGCTCGAAGAAACAGTAAAATAAAATTATTCCACGGCCTTCAGACGCCGACGATAGTCTCAAATATAAATTAGTAACTACAAAGTAACTATAGATTTAATTATTAATACAATAGTATCATTTATGTCAAAAATTTAGTAAGCAAATAATATTAAATGAAACAACAAACATACTTATAATAATAACATACAAATGAATTAATAGACAAGTTACTTTGATATTTAAAAAATCTTAAAATGTATCAAGAGAATTTAATTAAATAAATAATAAGATAAGATGTATTATTGCGATCAGCAATTCTAGAAGAAATAAAGAGAATAAAAGAAATGAGATATAAAATTATTTCGTTTATTCAGGAATTCACTTATATTAAAGTGAATATAACACATACGAATTATGATCATATAAAGACATCTAACCTGGCTATACTTAATTAACTATTAATTATCCTTCCCCTTGCATTATCGAAAAAAAAGTAATATACGGAATAGTATAAGATAAACCATACATCAGGCAAACAGAAATATTCCTGGTTAAATTACAAAAAAATAGTAGCAGAAGAAAATAAGAGAACTAATAAAATTATCAAGAGAAAATAAAAGAGAAGAATAAAGAATAAAAGAGAAGAGAAACGAAAGGGATAAAGAGCGCACACATATAATTAAGAAGAAAACTCAATTCCAAAGCGCAAATCTCAATTCCAAAGCGCAAATCTCATAATAATCAAAGAAGCAGAAATTAAATCTTAAAATAAAACAAACTTAAACAAAAAAGTTTTGTATAGATTGAACAATATTCGCAAAATATACATATATATGTCGAGAAAAAGTAAAGAAAATTGATTTAATAATTATATTAAATAAAGAATATTCCCGCGATTAATTAAATAAGGGATAGATTATTACATAAGTAAATAAAGAACTCAGACTTAAATTATTAAAATAGCAAATATAAAATAATCCCTCCCTCGTAAGTATTGAAAAAAAAGAAAATTATAAGCACACTAATGCTTAACTACTGTCAGGAAAATTCCTAATACAAGTATTCGAGAAATTATTCTCAGATTGCATACGTGCTATCTGATGAATGCCTACATAATTACAGAAAAAAGGAAGTTAAGTGAAAACTTGCATAAACGTAAAGAAGTCTTAAAATAAGCGCATTAAATATTAACAAAAAAAAAAAAATTATCTACAAATGCTGATTAAATGCATATAAATATAGATATGTACGAAATTATCAAAAATATATCTACATATTATAGCCAATATTTAACAGTATTAGGAGTGTGCGCATATTTGTATATGTGTATATAGTGTTTAAGGCTGCCGTGGGCAGAAGCGCCCTCTTAGCCTCTCTCTCTGTATGTGCGTTCTTGTTCAGCCCAGTCTAAGTAGAGCGACGCCAAGGCACACACGAGGTCCTTTTCTATTCTTGAGATAGCAAGCGTTCTTTGATATATGAGTTATTTTCTTTTGTATAAAGGAGTAGTTGTTTTAAATAAACTTATAAATTGTATTAAAAGGAATTGTGCTTATTAGTGATTGTGCAACAAACACTATTTATTACCTCGCCAAGCAGAATTAAAACTCAACAGGTTATGGCAGCCCAGCAAGCTTCCCCTGCGCAAGGCGTTAATGCGAAGCATATGGAGCGAGGTAAGAAATAAAAGGAGAAAAATCTGTGCGCGTAAAGCGAAAGAACGAGAAGGAGTTTCGTTTGTATTAATTACAACTTAGTACTGAGAGAGCCGTGAGCGCGACATGATGCATATATGCACGAGCATATGTGCATGTACATGCAGGGTCACAAAAGAGCAACGCCACGTATATTGTTTAAAAATGTGCACGAATTCATAAAAGTTGAATGGGTGAATAAATTTATTGATTCGAGTTTGCGAGAGTTGTTCGAGGCCGATTCTCGGAAAAGGGTGAGAGCTGCTTTCTCTATCTTTTGTAACGAGGCAAATCAAAATGACAGATTTGCGTTAGTTAAGAAAGGAGACAGAAAGAGATAGAGAAAACAGAGCCGAGTAAAGATGGCGCCAGAAAGGAAGCGTCAAACAATCGATCGAAAAATAACCACGCGAGAAACGAGAAACGAGGAATGCGAACGAGCGATAAAGTATGTGCACGTGTGTATGCGTGTATATGTACATGTACGCTCTCTACAAAGAAATACTATAGTAAAAATAAAAATAAAAATAATAATAATTAAAAATAAAATTAATTTAATTAAATTTAAGCATATATATACGAAAGTGAAAACTAGTAATTAAAAATTCTATACAGAGCCAAAGAATTTGCTTCTATTCTTGAAGACTCAAGAAGAAGCATCCAGGTTCGAGGAGAGGCATGGCAACGAGAAAACGAGGATACACATAAAGGAGAGAAGAGTATTTTTCGAGACAGAGACTGGAGTTTCTTATTCTCTAGGTATATATACGTGCACATATATACATATACTGGTGTTAGTGGGAAAGAGTGATAATTTATGTATGTATAAGAAAGTAAATGAGCGAGAATGTAAGAGTGTATATTTATGAATGAACATATGTGAGTCTATATATGTATATATACAAACGTAAATAAGCCTGTTACGTTATACAAAACTCGTTAAAACTTTACGTGTGAATACTTGAGTTCGGTATTTCACATCGAAGCAAACTAGTGACAATTTAATTGCAATCCTTGAAAGTTTTAATCTTGATATGGTTTATGTTCAGTCTATCAGGAGCTTAACTTAACAAGGTATAAAATGCCGAACTGATCAATGTCTAACAAATCTCACTGATGAAAATAACACAATCTGATGTTTAAATTCATACGTTATTTGTGTTCAGTAATGTTGAATTTTTCTATTCATTATAAAATTGATTTGTAGATAAAGAATTCGTAACCGAGGAACAATTGGAGGCTTTGGCTAAGGAGAATGATTTGCCATTGCTGATGCCTTACTGTCGGGGCACGAAATCTTGCCACAAAGATAATAAAGGAGACGAGGACGAATTAGGAGGCAAGGAGAAAAATGAGAAGCACGAGACAGACGAGGTCGAGCCGACCAACAAGCAAGCAGACGACACTTCTGCATCAATATTGGGAGAGATAGTGAAGCAGTTGAATGCACTCTCGACCAGGTTCGACAATGTCGAACGTCGACTCGACACTTTCGAGAAAACTATGTCCAGGAGAGAAGCGAGATTTCGAAATTGGGCAAGGGAGAAATTTACCAAAGATCTGGAAAACTTGAAAGGAGATCAAACTCAGGAGTTTAATCATCTCAGGACTCAGGTCAATAATTTTAATAACTTATCAGAACACAATGACAGCTCGAGTGAAAACGAGCAAGAATACTGGTATAAAGGTTGTTGTAATTCCACGGAGATCGAAGAAAAACGAGTGTCTAAATCTGAAATATCTCAGATGGTAAGAAAAGAAGTGAAAGCACTGAATGAGAACATTTCAACCAACTGCACCTTGATTGACTTAAAGGAAACACTGAAGGCCGGTTTAATGGACAAATCCGTTCTTCGAAAATACCAGCTGACTGAATCAGTAAAGATGGACTATTTTATGGACTACCTTACATCTGAACTTCAAGCAAACGATCTCTTGTACGCGATTAATGAGTCTGAACAGCAAAAAGTTGATTTGAACGAGAGCGTAAGAGAAAACTATAAATTTCGAGTTCGAGACATCATCATAAATCATATCGACGCAAATTACCATAGTAAAGTAGTTGATATCAAAGATCCAGTAAAACTGCTGAACAGACTCAAGGAAATAAAACTTCGAGAACCCAACGAAACCACGGCCACAATTAAACGACAACTGTATGGTTTGCAATATAACCCTAGTAAAGAAAAGGCTAGCACGTTCCTAGATCGCTTTGACGAGTTAGTGAGGAATTACAACAACCTACCAGACGTAAAGTCACTGTCTGACGAGGACATACGAGATGCTTTCTTTAATGCTGTCGTAGTGAATGTACCTCAGATTCAAAATATTGACTTCATGTATGAAACCACAACAGAGAAAGATTTGAATCATGATAAACTGAGAATGTACATTTTACAGATGGAGAACATTCAAAATCAACTTAAAGGAGTTACGAGTGGAGGAGCCACGGCCATGACCGCCTCAAACGATGCTAATGTGCGATGTTACAGGTGTAACAAGATGGGCCATTGGAGTAATGAGTGTCCTAGTGGAAATCTTCGTCTGTGTTACGAGTGTAACAAAATGACTACTCATATTGGAGACAACTGCCCTGTAAGGAAGCAGAAACGAGAAAACAGGTATGAAAATCGAAATTTTAATGATAATAACAAATATCGAGGTGATGGGCATAATAGACGCGTACGCGGCTTTAAAAGAAAAAGTAACAATACCAGAGACGAGTATCGAGTAAAACGAAGTAAGAATCATGACAAAAGCAGTCATTACACTCACTGTAACATGTCAGGACTTAATAAGAAAAGGAGTAACGAGTCACGTAAAGACAAGGAAGTTCGAAAAAAAATGGTGAGTGTTCTGGAGTAAACAAGAGGAAACGAGAAATTAACACTGAATTTAACAATGCATGTAAATATGTGCGACTCAACTCGAATGATAAGGGCTCTACCAACATAACTCAATTTCTTGCTGGTTCCGGAGCAACGCAACACTTAACAAATTCGAGACTAATATTCAAAACATTTAACAAGAATCACAGCGAGATTAAATGCGCGAATAAAGATAACAGTGCAAACCTGAAATCGGATGGAGCCGGAGTTGTTTTAGGTACCACGAGGTAAAACAAAAACATCAAGCTACACAATGTATTATATGCAGACGGTTTGTCAGATGATTTGCTCTCACTGAGGAAATTTGTTGATCAAGGCTTAAGCGTCTATATGGATAATAAGAAGATAAACATCTACGATCCTGTGTCTAATAAGTCTTTCATTACTGGCATTTATCAAAAACCTTATTGGATAGTTGAGTTAGAAACTATCGAAGGTAGCAACGACGCTAATTCAAAAATCAACAAGACTGTGGCTTACATAATTACAAGGAGTATGTCTAATAAAGAAGATAATGGACACAAGGAGGACAACGAAGAAAAGGTGAACGAGGAAGAACCAACGAAGGTGAAAAGAGGTCTCAGACTTTGGCAACACTCTGCAAGACAGAGTTATAAATAATACAGAAGAAACAGTGGTAACTGATGAGATCGTTTTGGATATGGAGCATTTAAAACCCGCTGAGACTGTTCCACCTACAATAAAGCAATGATCTGGCACGCTAGGTTTGGACATGCTTCGCTTAAATATTTAAAGGAGTTCCAAACAAAATACAAGGAGATTAAGGATTTAAAGGAGACTGATTTCGATGAATCTATACAGGATTGTGAAATATGTTTGATATCGAAGCTCAACAGAAAACCTTTCAGCTCAATTCGACAACGAGCATCTGAACCACTTCAAATAATTCACTCAGATGTAATGGGTGTGATTAGTCCAAGCACCTATCCAAAAGGATATAGATTTATATCCGTGTTCATTGACGACTACTCTCGCCTGGCCGTGGCTTACCCAATGAAAACAAAAGACGAAACTGGCCAGTGCTTGGAATCGTTTGTCAAGAGTGCTCGAAATTTATTGGGAAAGGATGCTAAAGTCTGCTATCTAAGAATCGACCAAGGAACTGAATACACAGGAGGACACACCGTGAAGGTACTTCAAAAATTAGGAGCAGAGAATCAACTGGCTTGTCCTGACACACCTCAGCACAACGGAGTTGCCGAAAGGTTCAACCAAACAATTCAAAGGAAGGTACGAGCAATGATCTATGACTCAGGACTGCCAGAAAACATGTGGGATGTGGCTCTGGGATCTGCTGTGTTCGCATATGACAGATTGCCACATGCTTCAAACGATATGATGTCACCACTAGAGAAATTTGCTCCAAATCTAAAGATTGACATAACTCAACTGAAACGATTTGGTTGCCTGGCCTATATGAAAGTACAAAGGAAAACAGGTCCTAAATTTCGAGGCATTGGAAGCAGAACCGTAATGGTTGGATACAAAGAAACAGGCTATGTTCTATTAAAATCAGAGGAAGGAAAGTTTTATGAAAGTCGAGATGTCAGATTCAACGAGAAACTGGTCTTTGCTGGTAAATACAAACGTCGAGAATTGAATAATTGGGAGACACTTGACAGCGAAGTAAATCGTAATACATGGTTTACTGAATTCGAAAAGGAAAGGGAAAACCAGACTACGAGAATGGACGGAGTGTCTAAAAGAAGCAGAGGTCGTCCGAGAAAAATAAAGGAAGCTGATATTAATGCAGAAACTTTAACTGAAGAGATAACTACAGCTCTGATCGCAGAGATCAATGGAGATCCTGCCACGTATCAAGAAGCCATGTCGTCAGCTGATAAACAACGATGGAAGGAGGCTATCGAGGATGAATTAAATTCAATTCATAAAAACAACGTTTGGAGTACTGTTGATAGACCAGAGAAGAAAAATGGAAAGACACCCAATATTATAGACTCAAGGTGGGTTCTAAGGAAAAAGGAAGATCCAGATGGTAATACTAAATACAAGGTAAGGCTTGTTATCAGAGAATTTAAGGATAAAAATGTTTATGACCTGCAAGAAACATACGCACCAGTCTCTCGTCTGCCTTTAGTAAGATCTGTACTGGCCATTGCTAATCGATTTGACATGGACATCTGTCAAATGGATGTTAAAACAGCTTTCTTGAATGGCATTCTCAACAACGAGGTATATATGGAGATTCCTGATAGAATAGATTGCACAGCTGAAACGAGACGAGATAAAGTATGAAAGCTCGAAAAGGCTTTGTATGGACTGAAAGTCAGCCCTAAGTGCTGAAATGAGAGATTTCGTGCAGCTGCTCTCAAACTTGATCTGAAAGTTTACGATGATGAACCGTGTTTATTTACTTGGTGTAAAAATGATAGACTATTGATCCTTGTGCTGTACGTAGACGATGTAATGCTAGTCAGCAACGATGTCAACAAATTGAACGAGATAAAACAAAAATTGATGAAGGAGTTTGAAATGACGGTCATCCGAGAACCTCAAGTATTTCTAGGACTTGAAATACACAGAAATAGAGAAGAGAAGAGTCTAAGTATCAAACAGGAGAGATACATTGATAAAATGTTGATTAAGTTTGGCTTCAACAAGGAATATCCTCAAAGAACACCAATGGTCACCAACCAAGTGGCCAACCGAGACAGGAAAGATCACGAGGAAAATGAGGATCGGACTACCATCGTAAATACAGAAAGTAAGTTCAATCGATCCTATCGAGAAGCCGTTGGTACACTGCTTTACCTGGCCAACACTTGCAGATCGGACATCGCATATGCAGTAAATGTTCTCAGTCGACACCAAATCAATCCAACTGAAAGGTAATGGAAAATGTTGGAACGAGTTTTCAGGTATCTGAAAGGAACAAAAAATGTTGGCTTAAATAATTTTGGTAAGAACAACGCTTTACAAGGTTATTCAGATGCGAGCTTTGGAGATTGTAAAGGATCTTTAACAACGAGTGGATATGTCATAAAGCTGTATGGAGACACTGTAGCTTGGAGAACAAAGAAGCAACGTTATGTCGCTCTGTCAACTTGTCAGGCCGAATACGTGGCCATGAGCGTCTGCTGTCAGGAGTTGATTTCATTGTACAACTCCTTAAAAAGATTCATAATGAACGAATTCACACCAATGACTTTATGGTGTGATAATCGAGCTGCTGAAGCCAGCGTTAAAACCGGAGGAGGAGAAAAGCTGAGACATATGACTGAGATCAAGGAGCACTTTGTTCGAGAATGTCTTACAAGAGATCTGGTTAAAGTGAATTGGCTAGCTTCAAAAGAGCAAATCGCGGATGTACTAACAAAACCTCTATCATTCGAGTTGCACACTAAATTAATGAAATTGATTTTAAATATATAAATTTTACATAATCTATACATTGTTTCGTTTGTTACAGGAACTAAGAAACTGAAGGAGTAACCTGGCGTGAGGGCTGGATCAATTTTTTTTATTTTAAATATGCGGGAGGGAGTATTAGGAGTATATGTGTATATAGTGTTTAAGGCTGCCATGGGCAGAAGCGCCCTCTTAGCCTCTCTCTCTGTATGTGCGTTCTTGTTCAGCCCATTCTAAGTAGAGCGACGCCAAGGCACACACGAGGTCCTTTTCTATTCTTGAGATAGCAAGTGTTCTTTGATATATGAGTTATTTTCTTTTGTATAAAGGAGTAGTTGTTTTAAATACACTTATAAATTGTATTAAAATGAATTGTGCTTATTAGTGATTGTACAGCAAACACTATCTATTACCTCGCCAAGCAGAATTAAAACTTAACAAACAGTAATAATTTAAATAAATTATCTAGAGTTTACATAATAATTATATTCTCTCCACGCATAATAAAAATATACAGTAATTAATCAAACAAATAACTAACAACAACAATAACAAGAAAATAGAAATGTTTAAACTTATAAAGTAAAAATATATAAAAAGAAAAAAATATATAAAAACTAAAATGAGTATAAAGCTATTAGATGGCTCACATACACACTTATACACGTGCCACGATACTCATGCACACACTAATACGCGCGCCACGCTTCTATTGCACTAACACTTTGTTGTTGAAATCACACCTATATCGTCATATATGATCTACATTGAAAAGAATACAACCACTCTGTTGTCGAAAACACATGTATAAGCAAACGTATAAACCACTATTTCGTCCAAACACACGTATAAACCACCAGTATTCCGTCTAAACACACACACACGAAAACACAAGCAAGAGTACATTAAGATTCATACACATTAGCGCCTGGGTTATACCACTACCAATACACAGGCTATATACGTGCAAGCCATATAGCAGTGCGCGCAAGCAACGAATCATCGCACAAAGAGGAATAGAAGAACACGCAAAGAGCCATTAACATAAAGAAATAGATATAGATGAACAACTCAACCAAGAATATTGAATGCATATAAATATGAGCCAAAAGATTAAATAAATTATAACTAAACAAAAAAAAATAATTAATAAAAATCACATTAAAAGTACACTACCTTAATTATAAATATAGACAACCCTTTAGGGCAAATAATAAAATTATATTAATTGAATGCAAATATCTCATGGAATTATTATTGTAAAAATGTTATACTTCACTATAAATGGTTAATTAAGGACAGTCTTTCAGGTCCAATAATGAAAAATTAAATAATTAATATTAATCAATTATCTCAGTGAATATTAAAAAGGGTTAATATACAACCTCATGCAAATTTGCAACTAAACATCTACTATAAAACCACAAAATGATTAATAAAATGGTTTTAGTAAAAAAAAAAAAAATTTCTGATTGTTTCCAAATTTTTCCTAACTTAACAAAGGATTTAATAATATAAAGTCTACGTAAATAATTAACGACATAGAATCAAATATTAACAAACGAACAAACTTAATGAACAATAATCAAAGAAATTAGAATTACTCCCAGTAAGTGTTGCAGGCATACAGAGACTAATGAACCAAGAAAAATTAAGATTGTAACAATAATAACTGACTTAAAATTTATATTGGAAACCGGAAGTTTCTAGCCATTGGGGGGCCCCTTTATAATTAATCCTTAAGAATATTTTCAGATACAAATCCAGTTCCTAAGAAGTATATATAATCAAAAAGAATGAAAATTTTATCCAGAGAAGTCAAGAATAAAACTAATTTAACAGCGTTGATATCAATTAATCCAACGATAAATGCAAGGAAAATATAAACAAAAAGTTTTTATTTTAAAAACATAATCTTATGTAAATTTTAATATTCACAAAGAGAGAGATATATAGTCAGGATAGAATGTAACTATTAGGTAGACAACGCTACTCTACATAAATAATTATAACATTCACAATATATCAGCTTAGATAATTCCTATCGTATAAAGCCTTCGAAAAAAAAAATTTTTTTAAGAGAATTGACAGCCGATACCACGGCCTCAGACGTGTTACGGATTCTATATCCTATGAAATAAATAATGATTAATATTAGTAATATCCTTATTAAAAAAAACACGTGTTTTTTGCACGTGAAAAAAACACGTGTAAAATACACGTATTTTTTACATGTAAAATTTGCGTGTTTTTTCACTCATATTTTTCACGTGTATTTTTCAGGTGTGTTTTTCACATATTTTTTTATAGCTTTTCGAAGAGCTTCTACTGTCCGTCCTCTTATATCTGTGTCTTCCAAATTTGTGTAAGGGATGACAAAACATAGAAAAACGCCACCTAGTGACTTACAGTCAAACCGACGTAATCGATCATTAATAGCGATTTTAATTCACTAAGTGGCGTTTTTCTAAGTTTTGTCATCCCTTACACAAATTTAGAAGACGCAGATATAAGAGACCAGATGGTAGAAGATCTTCGGAAAGCTATGAAAAAATATGTGAAAAATACACCTGAAAAATACACGTGAAAAAAACACGTAAAAAATATGTGTGAAAAAACACGCAAATTTTACATATAAAAAACACGTGTAAAAAATACGTGTATTTTACACGTATTTTTTTCACGTGCAAAAAACACGTTTTTTTTTAAATAGGGATAGAAAGAATGCAACGAATACACAATCCAACGAGTGAAGACAGGAGACGCTGAACGTCATACCAACAAGTTATAACCTGCCTGGAAACGATGAATAACATCGAGCACCATAGGAGAAGAGCTGACAAATCAACGACAGGTTAAGACCAGAACGAAAAATCGCTGACGGACTGATCAGCAAATTAAAATTAATAACGAATATTCCAGAAGGATAGGTACGTGGAAACAACGAATTTGGATCCCACGAGGAGTCAGTCAGTAGACCATTCGATAGAGAGATGTAAGAGTAAGAAACCAACTTTTAGCCACGAACGACGGAAGTACGCCCGATTGAAGCAAGCAGTAAGGAACGTATTAAGCGACGAAATAATAATAGGACATATCCCTCTCGACGAAAGTATTAATAAACTTATATTCATATCATAATTACTGACTAAGAGAGTGTCACACCTCCGGATCACGGATTTTGCTCAAACTTTGGGATAAGTTTTCAGATGATAAAATATGGAAAAAGCTAAAGTTATAGTCATAAATACTCAATATTTCCCTAGTTACAGGCAATTAAAGAAAACCACTAAAAAACTTACTAGATTTTTAAACGCATATAGTTCTTTAGTGTCGATAGGTACAAGCTTGAAACTTTTTTTAAATTAAAGCTGAGCTCAAATCCTTTCGAATTAGTAGTTATAGCATGTCAAAATATTATTTTTTCCCAAAGTTAGAGCGTGATAAACATTGGACCTGATTTTTCTTTTAAAAACATTAATTAATAATAAAAGCTGAAATTAGGTCCAATCCTTATCATGCTCTAACTTTGGGAAAAAATAATATTTTGACATGCTGTAACCACTGTTTTGAAAGGATTTGAGCTCAGCTTTAATTTGAAAAAGGTTTCAAGCTTCTAGCTATCAATGCTAAAGAACTATATGCGTTTAAAAATCTAGTAACTTTTTTAGTGATTTTATTTAATTGCCTGTAACTAGGGAAATATTGAGTATTTATGACTATAACTTTAGCTTTTTCCATATTTTATCATCTGAAAACTTATCCCGAAGTTTGAGCAAAATCCGTGATCCGGAGGTGTGACACTCTCCTAGTGAGTATTTATTTAATTCTTTACGCAAACTGATTGCTTGGATTTACCGAGATTAGTCGTGATACAAAAGATACCCACTATCTTATAATTAAATATATATATATATATATATATATATATATATATATGTGTGTATATATACGTAAAAACGTAATAAATATATCAATATATTAATATATCAAATAAAGAATTTTAAAAATTTTCGAAGATTTTTAGACACTAATGTGTAAAGTATATCTATATATAAAATCTTCAAATTTTCAATTTTGCAAACATTTTCGCATATAATTGATGTATTAATATATAAATCGGTAGAAATATATACATTTTTTTATATTATTGCATTGTCATCGAAATCTGAACTGCTTAAAATTTCAAGTCTGTAGTTCATCGGGAAGTTAGTTTAAAATTGATTACAAAGTTCCACCAGAACAGACAGACAGGCAGATAGACACGAAGAGAAGTTAATAAAAACGTGGTAATAAAAACACTTATTTTATGAAAAAATAAGTGTGAATAATTGAAAATATAAATAACAAGTATGTTTATATGATTTCTTTTTTTCTTTATAGGGTGTTTGAAATTTATTCTCATTTTTGTAATTTCATAAATTTCATTATCTACTTTTTGTGATTAAAAAATGTATGAATAAGTAAAGTAGAATGAGTATTTACGAAAAATTTTCATTTTTGAAAAAGACAGGTGAAAAAAATATGCTCTGTGTACAATTTTCAATAAAGAATTGACGGCAGTAAAAGCTTGTGTAACGAGGCATGTAAATAGGAAACATGAAATTAAAGCTAAACTCTGTAGTGTTCTAAAAAGTGCCGAAGGAAGAATTGAAGTAAGTACTTCTTTAAAACAAAAAGAAAAGTCATCAAATTATTCAAATTGCATACAGAATGTATATGAACATATCTCCACAATTTTTAATCGTTTTGTGATATTTTTGAAAAGTAATTTTACAGCTGTTAGTGGGTTATCGAATGATGCACACTATTTAAACTAGGTTCACACCATTTGTACAATCCAGTTACTCTATTCTTTATTTATTTAGTCAATGTGCCACTAACGGTACAGTAGATATTTCTATAATACGTAAATTTTTACATCAATAAAATTTTCGAAATTCTATTCATGTAAAAATTTACGTTTTATAGAAATATCTAATGTACCGTTGGTGGCACATTCACTAAATACATACAAAATAGAATAACCGGATTGTACAAAAGGTGTAAACCTAGTTTCAATAGTGTGCATCATTCGTTACCTATGAACAGCTGTAAAATGACCGTCCACTAAGTAGGTTAAGAGTTGTGGAGATATGCTCATATAATTTATTACCTGTGGAAAAAGATGTGCAAGGATCTTATTTCAAGGACCATGGAGACGAGGAGGCTGATGAAGATATGCAAGAAGATGACAAGCGAATGAGTGTAGCGGAGGATAATGAAAAGGCAAGTGATGACAAAAAGCTTTACGGTGGGCACATCCAAAATCATGGAAAAAAAGCTTTCTGTATCACTTATAAAACAGACATTACAAATACAGCTTCTGTGAGAAACAACCACTTAGAAAGTCAAAAACATAAGGCAAATGCAAATGAGATTGATAAAAAAAAATTGTTCAATGAAGAAGCTGCTCTTGTTGAATTAAGATATACAGCTATTATAGTTGCAAAGAACCTTTCTTTTCTTGGTGCTGACGATCTTTTACAATTTTTTAAAGATCTAATAACAGATCCCCTTCTGTTAGACAGTATAAAACTGATAGAAGAAAGGCAATTGCAATTATTACAGATATTATAGCTCCTGCCCACAAAAAAGAATTGACTTCTATTTTGCAAAAAACCTAATTTAGTATTTGCATTGATGAATTCACTGACATTTCTGTACTCTCTGCTATTGGTATAGTAGTGCGTTATGTTGATGAAAAATGTCAAAAAAGTGCGCAAATCATTGTGGGATTTGATCCCCACATATCAAATGGGTGAAGTAAATCAAAAGACAGATGCTGATTATGTATTTAATATTGTCGTAGAAACGTTTGAAGCGGCTGATATACCATTAGAGAATATTATCGGATTTTGTTCAGACACTTATAATTTAATGATGGATCAATGTAACTCAGTTGCCACGCGAGTAAAGACTAAAATACCCAATGTTGAAATAATCAAGTGCCCATGTCATATTAAGCATTTAGTAGCGCGTGATGCTACGAAGGTATTTCCTAGTGAGTATGTTGACCTAGCATCGGCGATACATAATTACATATCGAGTAGCTCTTTAAGAATGCGCGATTGGTTTTCATGTCAAGAAGAGATTGGTATACCATGTCACATTATACAAAAATCAGCTTCCACCCCATGGTTATCGTTGTATAAATCAATAAAAAGAATACTTCGTAAATGGGAAGCGTTGCGAATTTACTTCACAAATGAGACTTTGAAGGATAAAAAACCAAGTCAGTCCATAGATAACGAAAAATCAGCTAAGTACATATTGGAACAGCTTAACGATCCATTGGTAAAAGTATCTTACTTGTTTTTAGAATCCTCATTATATAGATTGGTGCAAGCAAATAAGGTTTTGCAATCTGAAAAACCCATTTTATTTGAAACAAATAATCAAATGTCTAATACTCTTATAGATATACTTAAAATGTATATAAAAGATAATTATATTAATAGTACCAATGTTAAAGATATCGATCCTGAAGATGAAAGTCAATTTAAAGAGTTTTCAGATATTTATATTGGTAATATCACAAAAGTCTTCCTTGACGAATTAAAAAGTCAAGAGAATATTAAAGAAGAGTTTGAACACGACTTTCTCGAAATGTGTCAAGCTTTTTTCAAAGAATTTTGTAAAAAGATGATAGAAAAATGTGATTTTAAGGAAAACAGACATTTTTTCCATCCAAACAATGTTACAAATGCAATATTTCATGAAGAAAATTATAATTTAAATGATGTTTTTGAAGAATTTCCTCAATTACATGCATCAAATGATAACGAATTAAAGAATGAAATAAATGAGGAATGGCAGAACATTGTTAAATATAATATTTGTAATGAAATATCACGAAAAATGAAATGTTTGGATTATATCGATGATTTTTGGTTTTTATTAAGGGAAGACACAAGTAAAACTGCGTTTTTTAACAAAAAAATGACGTTTATTATTTTTCATTTTTTACCTATAACACGTACAACATAATTCATGCGTAATATTGTTCAAAATCATCTGAAAAATCTATAAAAAAATTTTCAGCATGAAATATTAAAAATTGTGAGACTAGTTCCATGTTAACTGCTGCTTGGTTTACTGGTAAATGAGGCAGCAGCTAAAATGGAACTAGTCTCACAGTTTTTAATATTTCAGGCTGAAAATTTTTTTATAGATTTTTCAGATGATTTTGAATAACATTACGCATGGATTACGTTGTAGGTGCTATGGGTTAAAAATTGAAAATAAAAAACGTCATTTTTTTGTTGAGAAACACAATTTCACTTGTGTCTCCCCTTAAAAAATTATCAAGATAAAAATAAAAATTTCATTTTTGAAAATCTTAGCAATTTTTCACTTATCGTACTCTGTCTTCCAAATGCAAATGCAGGAATAGAAAGAGTATGGAGTAAACAAAATTTGACTAAGACCAAAATTAGAAACCGATTGAATTTTACAACAATTCGTGCAATATTATTAGCTACACAGTACGTAAAAAATGGTCAAAGAGATGAGAGAACTAGTAGTTTATAAAAAAAAAACAAATGAAGTAGTAAAACATTTACTAATGGATGATGTGTTAATGGATGGTGAAAAAAGTAGCCAGTATTATGGAAGTGTCAAAATTAATACAAGTCAAAAAGCGTTATGCAAGAATGAAGAAAAAATTTTTAAGCGAAAGTACGCTGACATGAATAAAGATTTGGATTGTGATGTCAATTTATTCAAATGTTTTGACGATGACCTTTCAATAAATGAGCACAATGAAAACTACTTCCAAAAAATACTAAAAGATTCAAAAATAATAAAATTAGTGTACATAATGTTGTTGATGAAAATTTGACGACAAATGACGCAGACACTAATATTATTATAAAAAGTGATTCATGGAAAAAATTAAATGAAATCTTTGAAACTTTAAATAAAAATTTATCGATGTATCACACAGACGCGGAAATCATTGAAGAACATGATTCATCAATTGAATCGAACGCAGATTTTGAAAATGACAGCGATGCTAGCTTTCATATTGATTTTCTGCATAACGGATTAATTGCTGATCCTGATTATTACATGTTTCATAATGAAACGCGTACAGTAGGACGATACAATGCAATAGACAACCATCCAATAAGAAATTATCGTGTTCTTAATAAAAAAAAGGGGAAACCTTAAATTTTAACAAAGGATCACGAATATATGCTTTTTACAAATGAATACAAAACTTTGAAAATCTATGAACACGATTTAACTTTGTCACACATTGATAGCGATGTAATGGATGTTTTTTGTTTATTGAAAGAAAAAGAATGGATAAACACGGTTTTCGTTCCTGCACATCATTCAAAGGCAGCACTAGTGACAATTGGACAAGAATATATTGACCCAGATTGGTTTATGTTCCATCTGAATAGTCAAATAAGTGGCAAAATTTTTATGCCTTACGCATCATCTGGCCACTGGTGCTTATTTGTAGTTGACGTAGATAGAGCTAAATTGACACATATAAATCCTGTAAAGGAAGAAACAAATAGAAAAAAAACATGGCATTCTAATCTATGCATCAAAAACTTTTTGAAATATGTAAGAGATTCTGAGGATGGAAATATTTTAAAAACCAAAAAAGGAGTTTATGATGCCTTTCCACATGATCAACCAATGCAACAAGTAAAGATTGATAAGCACAATTGTGGAGTATATGTTATGTATTACATGGATTGCATTGGTTCTGGAATCGAATGCGACTTAAACTTTAATCCAATAGATTATAGTAAAAATGTGGCCAATTTTTTTATTAATGAATCAGAATACATGTATATATTGTTTTTCTGGAAAAATAAGTCCAAAAATATCTTGCTTAGAATGTTTAAGATACGCTCATCGAACATGCTTAACTAGAAATAATATAAATGTTCCAGAAAATATAACAATATTTTAGTGTGATGTATGTATCACTGTGTATATAAATAATATAATATACATAACAATATAACTCACAAAAAGAGTGCATTGCATTTGGGTCTCGGATTTTCTTCTAGCTTTGGGATCTTTTTTCTTACATAAAATTATGGAAAAAGCCGCGTCCGTTCGATCCAACGCTCGATTTTTTCCGAGTTATGAGCAGTTTTGTCTGTTTTGTTCAAAAATTTGCATCTGCTTTATAATTTTACAGGTTTCGAACTACTTATTCTATAAGGTTTTTACTGGTTGCATATTAAAGTTGAGATTAAAACCTTTCGATTAAAAGAGAACGTGTCCAAAAAACTCAAGTTGTTAAAAACCTATGAAGAGAGGAAAATTGAAATGAATTTATGATTAAAATGTTGCTTTTATTTTCTATGCATATTTTCAGTTAAATATTTGCGCTATTTTTATTCCCTCATAACTTTTTAACAACTTGAGTTTTTTGGACACGTTTTCTTTTTAATCGAAAAGTTTTAATCTCAACTTTAATATGTAATCAGTAAATACCTTATAGAATAAGTAGTTCGAGAACTGTAAAATTATAAAGCAGATGCAAATTTTTTAACAAAACAGACAAAACTGCTCATAACTCGGAAAAAATCGAGCATTGGATCGAACGGACGGGGCTTTTTTCATGATTTTATGTAAGAAAAAAAACAAAACCGACTTCAAAAAAATGCACTAAAAAGTTACAAATAATTTTTGATCTTCAATAATTATACGCATACTACGCATCTAACTCAACATATGTGTAGCAAACATTTTATAGATTATCTAATCATTTGTAAACACCACCAACAAATTATATTTTTTTTTAATTCACAAAAAAATATTTTCGAAGTCGGCGTCAAGTTGTTGAATTGTTCTGCACAGATGTAGAATTTGACGCAGTTTTTAACCGACGTGTCTCTTAATATTTCTAACCGTGTCATTTTAAGACGTTCGGTTGTTTTACCTGCAACTAAAATTTGTGTTAAAATTTATAAATACATTTTTAATCAATTTTAAAATAAAAATTTAAACGCAAATATTTATGATTAATACACAATTTTAAATAATAAAATTTGTAAATTTCATTAACTCATTTGTATTAAAATAAAAATATTGTAATTATGTTTAAATAATAACTTCCTCGCATTAATTTCTGTAAAATATTAACAATACGAGAAAAGCAATGAAACATATTGATGAAAAGATAGATAGATTAATGGATATAAAAGTTCATAGATCTATGGCCTAATGTATGAATTAAAAAATATATGTATAGAAATAAAATATATAGTATCAATTTTTATATATTTTAAATACTATATTATATATGGGACGTTTCACGTCAACTCTCCTAACAAAAAAATAGAATTCGTCGAAATGCTGTGAAAATGTTCTATTTGATACCCAAAATATACAAAAAAAATTTTAAAGGTCCAGGTCAAAGGGGTCAGGATTTAAACGTGATGGAATTTTTCGAATTTTCCAAATTTTTTGCTAAATAAATATTTTAATGAATTTTTTCCTCAAAAACTATCAGTTTTACGTTAAAACTTGATAGAATACTTTTTCTTGGAAATTAGATGTAGAATTCACCTGAATTTTTGCAAATTATAATATACTGATTTTTATGCTTACTTGATCGATTTAAACATACTATTTAGTATATCTAAAAATCGAGCAGGTTAAATTGGCTTTTTAAAGTCTTTTTTTTTTGTTTTTTATGAGGAAAAAATATACGAAGCCTCCAGTTGGGCAGCCTTCTCAAAGTTACTTAATTGTGCAAAAATGTCTGAAAAAATCGTTATTTTGGATCAATGATGAGATTCGTAATTTTTTTTCTGAAAAAGTATTGATTTTTGGGACAAACGTATAAAAATGTTTTTTATTGGAAATCATGTGTAGAATATGAACATATTCTTACAAATTGTAATTTAAGACATTATGAACCATATATACTAAAAATTTAACAAAAAATGAATTTTAAAATTTCAAAATTTCATTTATAATTTGTGATGTTTAGCAAATAATGGTTTACAAAAATTTACATACATTTTACATACAATTTTCAATAAAAAACATCTTCATACATTTGTCCCAAAAATCAATACTTTTTCAGAAAAAAAATCACGAATCTCATCATTGATCCAAAATAACGATTTATTCAGACTTTTTTGCACAATTAAGTAACTTTGAGAAGGCTGCCCAACTGGAGGCATCGTATATTTTTTCCTCATAAAAAAACGAAAAAAATAAGACTTTAAGGGGTGTCCTAATACCGGCACAGAGATCTACCTTATCTACATTTAAATTATGCATTTTAATAAAAATTTAACTATTTTTAACTAAAATTTATAGAAGAGGCACATTCTTAACATTCTAAAGAATTTATTGCAACGTCAAAAGACAGAATGAAAGTGAAAATGAAGACAAAAACTGCATAATACGATTATTCATAACTACATTAAAAAGTTAATCGTATTAAGCAGTTTTCGCCTTTATTTTTAGCTTTATATTGTCTTTTAACGTTGCAATAAATTCTTTGGCATGTTAAGAATGTGCCTCTCCTACGAATTTCAGTCACGAATAGTTAAATTTTTATTAAAATTCATAATTTAAATGTAGATAAGGTAGAACTCTATGTCGGTATGAGGATTACCCTTAAAAAGCCAATTTAACCTGCTCGATTTTTAGATATACTAAATAGTATGTTTAAATCGATCAAGTAAGCATAAAAATTAGTATATTATAATTTGCTAAAATTCAGGTGAATTCTACATCTAATTTCCAAGAAAAAGTATTCTATTAAGTTTTAACGAAAAATTAATAGTTTTTGAGGAAAAAATTCATTAAAATATTTATTTAGCAAAAAATTTGGAAAATTCGAAAAATTCCATCACATTTAAATCCTGACCCCTTTAACCTGAACCTCTAAAATTTTTTTTGTATATTTTGGGTATTAAATAAAACATTTTCACAGATTTTTGACGAATTCTATTTTTTTGTTAGGTGAGTTAACGTGAAACGTCCCATTTATATCCCACACAGCATGTAAGCTTCCTGGAAGTTTCCTGGAAACTTCCACGAAGATGTGGAAGAAAGGTTGGAAGCTTTCGGGAAGATGGATATGTCCTCGATCAAGAGTCTTCCGTAAGCCTTTCATGGTATATTTCAGTAAAAGCTCACTGGAAGCCTCCGTAAGTCCTTCATGAAATATTTCAGTGGAAGCTTACTGGAAGCTTCCGTTAATTATTCATGAAATATTTCAATGGAAACTTACCGACTGCTTCCGTAAATTATTCATGAAACATTTCAGTGAAAATTTACTGGAAGCCTCCGTAAATCTTTCATGGAATATTTCAGTGAAAGCTTACTCGAAGCTTCCATACATCATTTCTGAAATATTTTAGTGGAAGCTTCAAGGAAGCTTTGGTAAGTTTTTCGTTGAATATTTCAGTGGAATATTACCGGAAGCTTCCTAGAAGAAAACGTGGAAGATTTAATTCACTGCAGAAAAAACATTGGAAGCTTCCAGGAAGATTCCAGTGAAAAATTCCCGGAAGATAGATATGAACTCGATCAGGAGTCTTCCGCAAGTCGTTCATGAAATATTTCAGTGGAAGCTTACTGGAAGCCTCCGTAAATTATTAATGAAATATTCGAGTGGAAGCTTACTGGAAGCCTCCGTAAGTTTTTCATGAAATACTTCATTGTAAGGTTACCGAAGCTTTCGTAAATTTTTCATGAAATATTCCAGTGGAAACGTATTGGAAGCTTCCGTAAATTATACATGAAATATTTCAGTAAAAGCTTACTGGAAGCTTCTGTAAATTTTTCATAAAATACTTCATTGGGAGCTTACTGAAAGCTTACTTAAATTATTCATGAAATATTAAATAAGTAATGAACTAATATTTCTTTGAAATATTTCAGTTTATGAATATTAAATAATTTATTGAAATATTTCTGTAATATTGCTGGAACATTTTATGTTTTATTTCAAAAAATTTTTGAATCCGACACTGAAATATTCAAGTAAGTTGTTACATTATTTCTTGAAATGTCCCAAATTAATATTTCTCAAATCTTTACAGAAACATGTCATGAAATATTCCTGTTATATTTGAAAAATATTTCATGAAGCATTTGAAAAAATGTTTGAACATAACACTGAAATATTGAAGAAATACTACTGCACCATTTCTTAAAATATTTTAAATCATTAATGCGCAAATTTTTCAAGAAATATTTCATGAAATATTTCTGTAATATTCCAGAAATATTTCATGAAGTATGTCAAAAAATTTATAAATATAACATTAAAATATTGGAGAAATATTGTTTAAATATTTGTAGTTATCTTGCGTGCGCAGCCATTCTTTCATCTCGCCAGCAGGTGGCTACTTGATTATATTTTCATGTGATCGTAAATGCGGTTCGCAAACTCTCGCAATGTTGCAATGACAATTTCCAATATTTCGCTGAAAGGTAAACGAAGTCTTCCATTCAAGCTTCCATGAAATCTTTCGGTGCAATGATTAACCAATCTTCCAACGGAATCTTCCTTGGAAGGTTTACGGAAGCTTTCAGGAGCCTTCCACTGGAATATTTCAATGACGGTTTCCAATATTTCGCTGAAAGGTAAACGAAGTGTTCCATTCAAGCTTCCATGAAATCTTCTAGTGCAATGATTCATCAATCTTTCAACGGAATCTTCTTTGGAAGGTTTACAGAAGCTTTCAGGAGCCTTCCACTGGAATGTTTTAATGACAATTTCCAATATTTCGCTGAAAGGTAAACGGAGTCTTCCATTCAAGCTTCCATGAAATCTTCCGGTGCAATAATTCATCAATCTTTCAACGGAATCTTCCTTGGAAGGTTTACGAAATCTTCCAGGAGACTTAAGTCGGAATATTCCAGTGAAAATTCCCAATGTTTCCCCGAAAGGAAAACGGAGTCTTCTATAAAGCTTCCATGAAATCTTTCGGTGCAATAATTCATCAACCTTTTAACGGAATCTTTCTTGGAAGATTTACGGAAGCTTTCAGGAGCCTTCCACTGGAATGTTTTAATGACAATTTCCAATTTTTCGCTGAAAGGTAAACGAAGTCTTCCATTCAAGCTTCCATGAAATCTTCCGGTGCAATGATTCATCAATCTTCCAACGGAATCTTCCAGGAGACTTAAGTCGGAATATTCCATTGAAACTTCTCAACATTTCCCCGAAAGGAAAACGAAGTGTTCTATAAAGTTTCCATGAAATCTTTCGGTGCAATGATTCATCAATCTTCCAACGGAATCTTCCTTGGAAGATTTACGGAAGCTTTCAGGAGACTTATGTCGGAATATTCCAGTGAAAATTCCCAACATTTCCCCGAAAGGAAAACGGAGTCTTCAATAAAGCTTCCATGAAATCTTCGGTGCAATGATTCATCAATCTTTCAACGGAATCTTCCTTTGGAAGCTTTACGGAGGCTTCCAGGGGTTCTTCGCAGAAAGTTTTCTTTGCAATATTTCAGAAATATTTTTGTTTTCTTCCATAAAGCTTCCATACATATTTCGGAATATTCCAATGATATCTTTCATGCTGTGTGGGATATATATATATATATATACTAGGGGAGGTTCCCCCCTGCTCGCTAACCCCCCGAATATACACATTTCAAAGTAAATAGAAGAGTAGGACATAATGAAGCTAAATTTTATATTTTCGAATGTGAAAAAAGGTCAATAGAAAACATCGATACATAAAAATATAAGATATGAAGTTATAGAATTAGAATTAATAAAAAAAAGATGGTTTAACGCGACATTTAAAAGTTCACAATGAATTAAACTTAGATATTTTTGTAATAAATTAAATAGAGAATAGTAAATAACATTCAAATTTCAAGTTATGATAGTATATAATAATATTTAATAATAATTATGAGCGAATAATAAAAAATAGAATGATAGAACAATAGAAAATTATGATTATAAATAAATATTTTTATCTTCTTATGTCCTAAATTTTATACATATTGTAAAGATACTAAGAAAACGCTCCCTCTCTGCATTTTTTATTTTTGGGCTTGAGACCAACATATATAAATATATGGCTGCATTAGGAATGTTTTTTTTTATTGTCGCCAAAGAAGTGGACACTTTTTTTTTCACTGTCGCTAAAAAAGCTTAAAAATTTATTCATTATTGTCGCTGAAGCATACAGATCTATTGTTTGATGTCGCTAAAAAATCTCATATAAGCATACAAATTAATTGTTTGTTATCGTTAAAAGGAGCTTTCAGATTGATTTGTTATTATTACTAAATAATTTTATAGACTTATTTTTTATTGTCGCTAATAGAAGCTGACAAATTTAAATTTCATTGTAGTTATAAAAAGTTTACATACTTATTCTTCATTGTCGCTAAAGAAGCTTGTACAGTTGCTTGATATTTTAACTAAAAAAAAGTTTAAATAATTCTAAATATTTATTTAATATGTCGTTAAATTTCATTGTCGCTAAAAGAAGCTTACAAATTTATGTTTTATTACAAGCTTACATATTTATTTTTTATTGTTGTTAAAAAAAACTTATACATTAATTTTTTTTGTAGTAAATCAATATTATTTCATATTTTGTATTTCAACTATCATCAATTTGTTTTTCTGTAACCTTGAAAAATAATCATTTTATATTGAGAATATTGTATTTATTAATGTAATGAAATAAAAATATTAAATTATTTAATTTACCTTATTTGAAATTATTTCATTTGCTAATATAAGTTCTTCTTACTCCATGTTTTCATCATTCAATACTTTCGTGAATTCCAATCTTTTCACTTTTAATATATATGTAATATCTATAAAATTTTTTAATATATATATATATATATATACATATATATATATGTATATATACACGGTGGGCCATTTTAATCTTCGCACTCAATTTTCTCCGAACCTACTGTAGCTACAAAAAAAAGGTCAAGACCAAAATTGACCGTGACAGAAGGGGCCATTTAACTGCGCCCTTGGTTTTGACCTTGAGGTCCAATTTCAAGGTCATTTGAAGGTCAAGACCATTTTTTTAAATAGAAATACTTATTTTTGACTGCGGATTCGAAAAGAGCGGGAAATTCTAAGGTAAGTTTATTCGAGGTCAAAATTGATTTGGTGACCTTTTCAAGGACAAAAATCGAGGTCAAATGTCTAAAAACCGATTAAATACTCTTTTTCTGCATTATCTTGGTTTGCTGATAAATGCAAATGATCTAAGTAGTATTAAATAGTCATCTTAGTTCCAAGGTAAAAGGATTTTGATCATCTTGATCTTAAGGTGAAATTTCAAGGTCATTTTAAGATCAATAATGTTTTTTCGGTAATAGAAATTCCTATTTTAGATTGCGAATTTAAAAATATTGGTTAATTTTACGCTAAGATTATTCTAGGGAAAAGTTGATTTTATGACCTTGGAATGGTCCAAAATCAAGGTCAAATATTGAAAAACTTATCGGATGCTCTTTATCTGAATTACACTGGTTTTCTAAGACTTTTGGTGTATCGGTATAAAAGAAAAGTTCAAAAAAAATTTGTGCATGGCGAAGGAGGCCTCGGCCTATTTTGGACACTGCAGTTAGAAAAAGTGACACTCAAAGTGATATTTTAAGTTTGTTATGTCGTGAATGGATCTGAAGAAGGTCAATTCAAGATTAAATAACATAATATGCTTATTCCATCTTTAGCTTTACCCAGGAACAACGACGTGGACGTAATAGGATTGTGTTCCCTTTGGGGTGCTGGATTATCGTGAGCCCCCTTGCCTCTCACTGTTTTAACCACGAAGCAAATGTTCAAAGTTACCTTCATCGTATCGCGACTCGCTTTTCCATTCTACAGTGGAATAGAGAATAGAATTCTATTCTTTGCATGAAACTTGCCGAATAGCGCTGATTGGTTGTTTCTATTACGCATCCACTATTCGGCAGTCTCTTTTCTACTCATCTGACTGCACCCTTACATATTTCTTTTCTTTAGGGTAAATCGTATAAATGATGACATGTATTGAATTTTATGTTTACTTACAACAGTAAGCATCCATCTTTCTGAAATTTCATACTTTACCTAAATTATATTACATATAAATTTTACACATTTTAAAATTTATTTATTCAATTTTATAATTTTAAAATTGTAAATCATTATTGTAATTAGGAAACAAATAAAAGATTTAACAATTTTAATATATCTTTTAGTAAAGTTTTTGAGATTTACTTATCAATGTGAATACCAAACCTAGTAATATAATTTTTGCAAAAAAATTATTCAATATCAGAAGATGATTTAAGAAGTTTGAGCTAAGTTTATTAATTTCTTTTATAAAATTGTAGGAGTATTTGAAGACTGCACAAAAATTAAAATAATGATATTGTGTTTAAATACCGAAAAAAGTAGAATTAAATAAGTTTCTTGTATCCAATTATGTTAAAACATTGCCAGTTCGCGAAAAATGAATTGCATAAAATTGATGGTAACAATGTAAATTTGAAATATATTTTTATAGAAGATTTCTATGAAAATATTTTTTTTTTACTTAGTTTTTCATATTTCTTTTTTATTTGTAAAAGTTAAAATGATTGAACAAAATGTCTTCCTGGAATATAACCTGTAATAATTTGTATTGATCAAGTTTTAACAGAAATAGGAATCTCAAATATATAATTTTTAAATAATTTCATCGATAAAAATACTTCAAAAACGTAATTGGATAGGAGGTTTTCTGTTTTTATAAAAATATATGTCAACAGGCAATATGACATGGTATAAAAGTTTTATAATTAATTACTAATAATTGAATAATAGTGTTTTTTTAAGAATTAAAAATCAAGTACAAATTATTGACATTGTTAGATGAGATCAAAGAAAATATATAAATATTTTAAAAAGATATAAAGTAAAATTATCAAGAGATTGGAATCAAATTACAGATGTAAGATGCATAAAAATATATTTCAAATTTTCAAAAAATATAATTATTTGAAAATAAAATTCATATAGTTTCCTTAGATCTTAAGACTGCCTTTGATGCATTGGGCAAGAATAGTTACATTTAAATCACATTTAAAAAAATAAAATCAATTAAAATATTAAACAATGTAAACTAATACTGCTAATATTAAAAAAAAAAAAATGAAAATATATAAGATGTGATGTAGTTTTTAATGTAATAAAGCATATAATATAATTTGATTCAAATTTTTATATTAATTTTTATAAAATATTATTTTTAATATATTAACCTCGTAATAGAAATAAATATATATGTATATATATACGTATATTTTTTTATTTGAAATATTTGAAATTCAAATATAAAAATTAAAAATATAAATAATTAACTTTTAATTTTTATTTCAAATATATTTGAAAAAAGTATATGTTTTTTACAATTCTTTTTCAAAACTTGAAAAAAGTCAACAAAATGAATTGGTTAAAATAAACATTTATAACTATATATTTATTGTATTTAAATGTAACTTACTTCATACAGTGATTGGTGGCTTCTTTTATAAGTGTGTATATTTATATACGTTGACATAGATTACATAGGGTATATTATATTTTAATTTTAATTATATTACACCTATTCTTTAATATTTCCTATTGCAAAAATTTTATTTTAAAAATAATATTATCAACTGTAGAGCTATGGATTCGTAATCTCGAGATCACAAGTTCCAACGCTGATACAAGCACCACTGTACGTTGCATGTGCTTTGTTCACAAACGCACTGACGATCTCCGTCGCTAATTAGCATCGCAATAATAGCTGAAATACAGTGACGTTACATAAAATTTAAAAAAAGTCAAGTATATTGTTCTCGTTTTGATTATAAAATACCGACATTACAGGTTTCTACATTTATCATTCTTAATCCAAAAATTGTAAAAATATCTCATTATGATTTGGAAAAAAAAGTTACTTTTAGCGATTATGAAAAATAAATTTGTAAGCTTTCTTTAGCAACAACAAACAACATATTTCTATGCTTATCTGAAGTTTTTTTAGCGACAACAAACAATAAATCTGTATGCTTTTTATAAGCTTTTTTTAGCGACAACAAATAATAAATCTGTACGCTATTATAAGCTTTTTTTTAGCGACAATAAATAATAGATCTGTACGCTTCAGCGACAATAAGAAATGAATTTGTAAGCTTTTAAAGCTTTTAATGCAGCCATATATTTTTATGCTGGTCTCAAGGCCAGAAATCTTTTATTAAGATAAATATGTACATATCTTATTTCTAGTTTAAAAAAAAACATGTTTCATTTAAATACAAGTGTTAATAAATTACCTAAGGATATTAAGCTAAATTCATTTTGTAATTTATAATTTACTTTTGTAATTAGTAAATTTTTGCAATAATAAAAATAAAAATATTATATTTTCATATGAATAAAGGAAATGCAGAGAGGAAGCTTTGTATAATCAATTAGTTATGTTTGCAATTATATTAATGAAATATTAATAATAATAATTTTTTTTTCATTATTAAAATTCAATATTAGAATTTAAATGAAATGCAGCGAAAAAACTTTATATTATCAATTAATTACAGTTACAATTATAATAATAAAATATTACTAATTATAATAATATTTAATTACTTCCCATATGGAAATAATTTATGTGAAAAACTGTAAATAATAGTAAATAATTGTAAATAACTGTTAAAAAATGTAGGAATTGAGACATAAATAATAGTTATTTACAGTTATTTACTATTATTTATTATTAATTACTATTATTTACAGTTATTTACAGTTATTAACTGTTGTTAACTGTTATTTACAGTTATTTACAATTATTTACAATTATTTACAGTTTTTTATAATTATTTACGATTATTCATAATTATTTACAGTTATTCATAATTATTTACAGTTATTTACATTTTCAAAAATTTTTCAATTAGTGAATAATTTAATGTTATTAATAATTATTTACAATTATTTATAGTTATTTACAGTTATTTACAGTTTTTTACAGTTAATTACAGTTATTTATAATTATTTACAACTATTTACAATTTTCCATAGTTTTTACAATTATTTACAGTTATTCACATTTTAAAAAATTTTCGCCTATATATAAAATTATTGAATGAATTCGTGATAATTTTCGAAAATGTAAATAACTGCAAATAATTGTAAAAAACTATAAATAATCGTAAATAACTGTAAATAATTGTAAAAAAAGTGAATAAATGTAAATAACTGTAAATAAATATAAATAACTGCAAATAAGTGTAAATAACAGTTAATAAGTGTAAATAAAAGTTAATAACTGTAAATAAGTGTAAATAACAGTAAATAATTGTAAATAATTGTAAATAACTATTATTTATGTCTCAATTCCCACATTTTTTAACACTTTTCTACAGTTATTTACAGTTATTTACATTTATTTACATTTATTTACAGTTATTAACAGTTATTTACAATTATATCCAAAAATTTTTTCCATATGGGTTATAATTATTATTATAATAATAGAATATTATTAATAACAAGAATATTTTTTTATTACTAATTACTAAAACATAATATCATAGTGAGGGGAAGGGCATAATGAGGGGGGGGGCTATAAAAATTGAGGGGGGTGAGGAGGGGCTGAAAGGGGCCTCAGTTACGTTAATTTCGAAATGGCCATTTATAAGAGGAATTAGAACGTAATTTGAGGGGGGGGCTGTACGGACAGACATTTGAGGGGGGCTGAGGGGGGGTTGGTTGAATCTTGTCTTACGACTATATATATATATATATATATATATACATACATACATACAGCAGGGCCCAATAAAAAAAAGCCATCCTTGAGAAAAAAAGTACTAATTAAAAAATTTTGTATCTCAACAAATAAGGGTCGTGCAGAACTCTACGACCACTCATTTTAAACGTATTTGTAAGTACTTTTTAATGATGTATTAGAAATTTAATTTTAAGTACTTGTCCTGAAAATATTACGACTTAAAAATAGAAAAGAAAAATTTTTTATTCGCCTGTGTTTAAATCTGAAGTTTTTTTTAACATATATGTATATATAATATAATGCTAATAAAAAACTATTATTATTAAATCAAATTAATGATAAAATTTGAACATTTTTTAGCTTAAATATGAATTATATTACAATTTTTTTTGGGGTATGATAAAAAGATTGATGCTATCATAAACAATTATTTTAAATAAAATAGTTGCCAGCATTTTATTAAATAAAGGAATTATTAACGTAATATAGTAACCAATCAAAGTTGTAATTTCAATAATAATCAAACTTCAATGAAAAATTTAATACCACAGGTAAAATAATTTATATTTATTTAAGTAATAATATTAGGTTATAATTTATCAACTTTATAAATATAATATATCAACTTTATGATATATCAACTTTATCAATATATGTAAATCGCAAAAAGATCAAACTACCTGTAGAGAAATGTTTTGCCACTAAAAACTAATAACTATTACTAAGACTAAAAATAAGTAACGAGTAAACTTAAATATTAGATCTCTACATTATCATTATAAATCTACATTATGTTTTTAGATATATTAAATTGTAATAATCTAAGATTCAATCTTATTTAATTTACGCTTATTGACAGTAGATTATTTAATTCTTTATAAAAATATTACTAATATATTTAGATATAGTCCGCATAATTAAATAATCAGTCGATAGTATTTTTTTCTTTTCTTAAATATTTTAAATATTTTGAATCATTATAACATTTTTAAAAAATGTGACCAATTCTACAAGTTATAACATGGTCTTAAATAAAAAATTTCATAAGCTTTGATGTATTGGAATATAACGAAAATGTTTCTTCCATTATCTATAAATTAGATAAATATTGAATTATTAACAATTAATTATTAATTATTTAATTATTATTATAATTAATTATTTAACTATTCTTAACCTAGAAATTAAGTTATTATGATTAATTTATAAATAAAATTGTAAATATGTTTCAGAAATTTATCATGCCTAATAGTGAGGACGGAGATAAGAAGAAAGAAGAAGAGGTATTATTTAAAATTAAATGTATCAAAAATATTTTCAGTGATTAAAATTTTAACATAGATAGAATTAACATAGATTAGTAATATTAACATTAGATCATTAAATAACATTAAATGTTTTGGGAAAATAAAGAAAAATTAAAAACCGTGCAGGAAGAAAAGAAAGCAGCAAGGAAACTTTTTTTGGAAGGTAAGAAAGAAAGAAATAAAATTAAAAAAAATAATGGTAAAATTGAATTTATTGAATTAAAACCTTAATCAATATTAGCTCAATACAGTATAAAATAATATTTCCAGTACAGCTAAAAAAAAATATATATATACATATTTTTTTTTCAGAGAACAACGCGAACAATGTGGTCCAAAACAGTGGTAATTGAATTTTTTTTTATTGTTAATGTTTTTTATATTGCCTCCTAACAAAGAAGACTTTGAAAAGTTGCATTTATAAAATATCTTTTGAATAACCAACATTATTTTTCTATATGTATACAATCATAAAAATATCTTTTGAAGTTTTTTGAATTCATATATTTTTCTGTGTTTGGTTTGTTTTCATTTAACATTAAAAACTAAAATATATATAGATATATATATATATATTTTCTTTTTCAGAGAACAACGCGAACAATAGTTTAGTGGTCCAAATCGGTGGTAATTCAATTTTTCTTTATTGTTAATGTTAAATAATTAATAAATGCAGAGCACAATTTATATTAAACGAAAAGTCTTTGTTTAATCTATACAAAATCAATTAATTATAATTATCTCTATCTATAATGAAATACAAGTTTTATCTCTGACAGATGGACTTGAACTGAACTGAACGACGACGAGACGCAACTTGATCAGTGATGGATTTCGAGGATGCTTTATACATTTATGTATATCTATATATTAGGATATCCATTAGCCAACTTCAGAGTATACCGTAGAATTAGAGTATAAGCAGAATATATTATTCTGTAGTATATACTCTGAAGTTGGCTGTTGGATATCATATAAGCATCTTCGAAATCCATCACTGAACTTGATTATCTTCAACTGTCTACTAAAATATTCTCAATAGGTGGCGACACCTAGTATGAGTGTGTATATTTTCAACAGTTAATGTTTTTTATATTGCCTTCTAACAAAGAAGACTTTGTAAAGTTGCATTTATAACATATCTTTTAAACGGCTATCACTATTTTTCTATGTGTATACAATTATAAAAATATATTTAGAAATTTTTTTAATTCATATATTTTTCTGTGTTTGGTTAGTTTTCATTTAACATTAAAAACTAAAATTCATAATAAAAAAACATAATTTTTATTGTATTTTATTACAGAAAGCAGGAATAAAAAATACTAAAGCCACCGACGTGGTCGTTGGTTTCAACATAGAAAACTGATAAGCCAGCGTCGGTGGGCTGTAGAGGTGACTACCCGACTGCTCATGGTGGTGGGAAATACTGGGAGTTTTCAGTCACAATGTGGAGGTAATTATCATGATATAAATATTTTTATGGGAAAATATAAGTGAATGTCAATAAGCGTTTATGAGGTATCAATAATAAAAAAAATTGTCACTGTTAAAAAGAGCGTCTATGGCGTAACCGGCTAAAGCATACGCCTTATATGGTCTATTCGCTCCGAGTGGTCGGGGGTTCGATTCCCGGTGAAAACACCTCAAATTTTTTTCAGATGTTTTTCTTCGGAAAAAGAACTTCTGAGCGCGATGGGTAAATATTCCTGGCGTAGGTTTTCTCCTGGGGAGTTTTCCCTACGTCACAGGCTTAGGCCTGGGCAAATGCAGGAATCTACCATAGAAATCTACTTACTGACTGTTCTAGGAGCGCGGCAGTCCGTGATTTCTCGGGGATTGGGTAGTTATTAAGATATTTAAATAAAAAAGTAAAATATCTCTAGGCTAAGCAAACAGTAGGTTAATTGTTAGATACACCCTCACACAGAGGTGGTGTTGGGTGCTGGCGAAATGGCTTATTAGCCGACAAAAACCGGGACCACTAGGACAGGAAAAAAAAATATCATTGTTAATAATTTTATAAAATTATTAACTGTAATTTTTTTAAATACGTCGTATTTACACTATTATTAATATTAATGATAATTAGCGATGAAAGTCGTCAGTATGTTTCTGAACCAAGCACATGTAACGTACAGTGGTGCCTGTATCAATCGACCTCGGGAACTAGAGATTGCGAAAACATCACTCTACTGAGTGAACCGTTAGGGTTTAACTGTAAATTATTTTTAACAACTAACACATATTAATTATTATTTGCAGTTATTGACAGTTATTATTAATTATTTAAATTTACATTTCGTATCTGTGTATTCATAATAATTTTTCTATCAAATTATTTGCTATCATTATAAGACAATATTAAAAAAGAAATGGCATCAAAATAAAAGAAATAATGATGAATAATTAGTTTTGTGGCTAAAATGAAAAACGACAGGAGTCTGTATTTTTTGACAATTGAGTTAACAGTGGATTATATACCTAAAAGTATACCTCTTTCACGTAGCACATATTAGAAAAGCCGATACGCAAGACAAAGGTATTTTTCCGTACACGTATTAACCGCACAATTCAAACTTCAACAATTCGCTTGTGAACTAACAGCATAACTCAACTCCGAATGAAAAAATATTATATCGCGATCAGCTGATTTTTTAATACTAAAACAAATTTATATTATTAAGTAGTTTTTTTCATCATTAGCAGTTTAATTCATCTATGTCACTTGCTGATATTTATCACAACTAGTCACCATAGGTAGTTTTTATATGTTCTCTAGCAATAAATATTATGTTATAGTACAATAGTTGCGGCTGAAGCATGTAGATAGCACTTAAATACGCGCCATAGAACTTCTGATGGAAAAAAAATCAATAAAAGAGCTTTAGAAAAATTTAAAGAATTAATTCCACATATCACGATTAGAAGGAATAACAAAATAACTTAGGTATTTTTTGTTATTTCTGGTAGATGAAAGAATTTTAACTCAAGCTTATAGCACCGTTAAAAAGGTATTTTATACTAAATTGAACCTAGTAATAGCCTACCCATACAGCATGAAAGGACTTTGAAAGGATTCTGAAAGGATTCATGAAAGGACTACAATCTTTCAGAAATATTTCACTGAAAGGATTCTGAAATAATTCTATGTCCGAGGTATTATTCTTTTAAAAATAATACAAGAAAATATTTCATAAAGAATTCACAAGACATTTCAAAATCCTTTCAATGAAAGAATTCTGTAAGGATCCATGAATTCTTTTGGTAATAATTCGTAAATCTTTTCATACATCTTCCATTGAAAGGATTCTGTAAGAATGATAAGAAATATTTTAAAAATATTTCATTGTATTATTTCTAAAAGGAATACACCCCCGACATAGAATTATTACAGAATCCTTTCAAAGAAAGAATTCTGCAAGGATCCATGAATTCTTTCGGTAATAATTCGTAAATCTTTTCATACATCTTCCATTGAAAGGATTCTGTAAGAATGATATGAAATATTTTTAAAATATTCCATTGTATTATTTCTAAAAGGAATATACCACGGACATAGAATCATTACAGAATCCTTTCAATGAAAGAATTCTGTAAGGATCCATGAATTCTTTTAGTAATAATGCATTAATCTTTTCATATATCTTTAGTTGAGAGACGTGTAAAGTTGTAGAAACTTTATTCTTTCCTGTATTATTTAAGAGGAGGCCGTATCATTCTGTCCTTGTCTAATCTAAATTTTCGTTATTATAAATAAATAAAATATTTTCATAGAAAAGTAAGACAACCGCCCAATAGAGCAAAAGACAAGCAAACGATTCTTTTCTATGAAAAAATATGAAATTTTGATTATTTTTCGAGTGAAGTCTGAAACGGAAAAACAATCGAACTTGATTGAGTTGCTTTGACTGTTTTTTCGTTTCAGACTTCACTCGAAAATTAATCAAAATTTCATATTTTTTCATAGAAAAGAATCGTTTGCTTGTCTTTTGCTCTATTGGGCGGTTGTCTTACTTTTCTATGAAAATATTTTATTTATTTATAATAACGAAAATTTAGATTAGACAAGGACAGAATGATACGGCCGCCTCTTAAGAATCAATTTAGAATTAATACATACACACACACATACACACACACACACACACACACATATATATATATATATATATATATATATATAACGGATATGATGATATAATTATTTCTAGGATTACGAATAGTTTCACAGCGGTTAAAATCGAAGTTATCATAACACAGATATCGTACGCATAACAATTTATAGTTTCCATTTTAGATTCTTATTTTCCTCATATATGAAACGGGAAGCACTCTTACCGCTTGCAAGAGTAAGAGATACCGCCATCAAGCGGATAAATTATAAACTAATCCCGAAAATATTTCTAAACGATTCTGTTATATGTCACGTTTTCTTTCAAAAAGTCCTTTCAAAGTCCATTCAGTAAGGATTCATGTAATAACTTTTATTCTTGGCATGATAAGTTCTTTCATGAATTATTTCAAAAAGATTTCAAAATTATTCCATGTATGATTTCTTAAGACTTTACCAAAATATTGCATGAATTATTACATGAATGCTTTTTGAAAGAATCTCGAAATGATTCGGTGAAATAATACCTTAGACCATTCCGAAAATCTTTCTGAATTATTTTACGACTGAAACCTTCGGAAGAGTTCTGAGTTCTTTCTTGTTTCCATTCAAGAAGTCCTTTCAAAGTCCTTTCAGTAAGGATTTATGTAATAACTTTTACTCTCATCATAAGTTATTTCATGAAATATTTCAAAATTATTTCAAAATTATTTCATGTAAGATTTCGTGCGACATTACCAAAACATTGCATGAATTATTACATGAATGCTTTTTGAAAGAATCTTGAAATGATTTGGTGAAAGAATACCTTGGATCATTCTGAAAATCTTTCTAAATTATTTTACGACTGGATCCTTCGAAAGATTTCTGAGTTCTTTCTTGTTTTCTTTCAAGAAGTCTTTTCAAAGTACTTTCAGTAAGGATTCATGTAATAACTTTTTCGTCATGATAAGTTCTTTCATAAATTATTTCAAAAAGATTTTAAAATTATTTCATGTAAGGATTCGTGAGATTTTACGAAAATCTCACATGGAATTATTATGTTAAAGCTTTTTGGAAGAATCTTGAAATTATTCGGTAAAAGAATAACTTAGATTAATTCGAAAATCTTTCTGAATTATTTTATAACTAGAACTTTCGAAAGATTTCTGAGTTCTTTTTTGTTTCCTTTCAAGAAGTCTTTTCAAAGTCCTTTTTGTAAGGATTTATGTAATAACTTTTATTCTCATCATAAGTTATTTTATGAAATATTACAAAAAGATTTCAAAATTATTTCATGTATGATTTCTTGAGACTTTACCAAAATATTGCATGAATTATTTCATGAAAGCTTTTTGAATGTATCTTGAAATGATTCGGTGAAAGAATACCTTAGATCATTCCGAAAATCTTTCTAAATTATCTTATGACTTGAATCGTTGGAATATTTCTGAGTTCTTTCTTGTTTCTTTTCAAGAAGTCCTCTCAAAGTCCTTTCAGTAAGGATTCGTGTAATATTTCATGTCTTAACTTTCATTTTCTTTTCTGGTATTATTTTTGTAAAGACTTTGTAATCTTTCTGTGTATTTTTTCAAAAAAATCACATGGGATCCCTTATAGGATTTCATATGGGATCCTTTATGGGCTCCTATATGGGGTTTTAGCGTGGGATCCCATATGAGATTCCATTTGAGGTCCAATAAGAGGTTCACAAACTCAATTTTTTAAATATAATATGGGACCACATATGGGAACACATATGGAATCCTATATGAAATCGAGAAAACTAAATTTTAAATATGTGGGATCCCACATGGGGCCCCATAAGAGGTCCATGAACTCAATTCTAAATATAATATGGGATCACATACGGGATTACATATGGGATCCCATATGAGGTCGATAAAACTGAATTTCAAATATGTGGGATCCCACATGGGGCTCTATAAGGGGTCCATGAACTTAATTCTGAATATAATATGAGATCACATACACGGAAAACATTTGGCACGTAAACGAAGTGTGCTTGTAAGACATCGTGCGTCTGCTGCATCACCACCTAAAAATATGTTGCCGATGTTACTTAGTTACAGTGACTATCTCTGTAGAATGTCAACGCTCGCCTCGAAATGCACGAGGGGCGCTACTGTCTAAGACCAGGCTGAGCCACATATGTTGAGTGTGCGTTGCTATAGCCTTGACTGCAACGCCATCTCGACACCTGAAATCTGGTGTCGGCATCGTACCGCACAGCCTAGTCACCGTACGCACTGTGCGTGCGAAATGTTTTCCGTGTATGGGATTGCATATGGGATCTCATATGAGGTCGATAAAACTCAATTTTTAATATGCGATTATGATATGCGAATATGATCCCATATTCTATTTTAAAAATTGAGTTTGTGAACCTCTTATGGGACCCCATATGGGATCCCATATATGATTCCGCGCTAAAACCCCATATGAGAACCCATAAAGGATCCCATATGAAATCCCATAAGGGATCCCATGTGGTTTTTTTCAGTAGGGTAATGTCTAAACAGAGGAAACAATCAGTAAAAGGAAATATTATAAATAAAGTCAAAAAGGCAAATATTTAACGTGTGAAAAAAACTGAAATATTGAAAGTTAAAGTTAATCAAAGAAAAAAAGTAAAAATCAAAGATTTGAATAAGAAAATTGTCGTTCTGAAGAAAAAAGTAGAAAAGAGAAAATATACTAGTGAAGCTCTCGATAAAGCTGTAACTGCTGCCAACAATGGAATGTCATACAGAGCAGCAGCAGCCTTATATAAAGTACCTGTAACAAGTGTTTTTAGAGCAGTCAAAAATCCTGATAAACAAGTATCAATTATTACACCATTAACAGTGTTATCAAGCGATGAAGAAAAAATATTGTGAATTGGATCTTGTATAGAGCAGAATGAGGATTTCCAGCAACAAAAAAAATGAGTTGTTGCAGTGTATTCAATCTTATATCTTAAAATTAGGTAGAAAAACACCATTTACTTATGAAAAACCAGGCTGACATTGGTATGATGGTTTTCAAAAGCGACATCCAAATTTGAGTACCAGAACAGTTCAACATTTAACTCTTAATCGAGCCTCAGTGTCAGAGGAGAACTTAAAAGAATGGTTCACTGCTTTACATAAAAAGTTAGAGAGTAAAAAGTTATTAGACATACATCCATTTCGTGTGTGTAACTGCGATGAAACTAATGTACAACTATTATCAGAGCCTTAAAAAGTGATATCGCAAAAAAAGAATTCGCTCTGTTTATAAAATAGTGGATGCCAATGAAAAGGAGAGCCTCACTGCACTCTTCATGTACAGTGCTGATGCCTCAAGAGTACCGCCAATGATGATGTATAAATTTAAAGACCAAATACCTCCAAAAATTATAAAAAATTTTCCTATAGAACATTTGACAATAGGCTTCTCAGATAATGGATGGCAGACATCTGAAACCTTTTTTGAGTATAGTACAAATGTGTTTTTTCCTTGGCTTAAAGACAACGATGTTGAATTTCCTATTATACTCTATTTAGATGTAGTCCAGTAGAATTAGCTCGAAAAACCTTAAAATTTGACTTAATTAGTAACAGGCAACTGAAGTGAAAAATGGGTTCATTAGGTCAAAAGATATTAAAATTTAGAAAGACCCTCAAAATTTGGGCTGGCATATTTTTTTTAAACAACGTTTTTATGTAAAAAATTGTGAAAAATCGATGTTTTTTGGATCTAGCTCTTTTCGGTTTTTAATAGGGCATATGAAATTTATAATACTTATAAGGGTTTTCAAGACGAATAGTTTAAGCCCTATTACATTAAATTTCGTTAATAATTTATTTAAATAATCGCAAAAATATAGTAAAAAATCGTTAAATTTTCAATAATTTTTTATTCTTTAAAAAAAAGAGCTACATGCTTGTAACTTTGTAAAAAGTAGCCTTCTATCACCCTTAAGTTCCCATAATTTTTTCAGCAAAAAATATTAATTTGTTTATGAGATATTCAATTTGTTCACTAAAAAGAGGTAAAATGTAGGCCTCAAATGGACCCTATTGCGGTCATTTTAGAAAGAAATGGCCATTGTCATTTATGCTCTTTGACTCTTATATTTAGTGAAAATAAAAAGTTTGATTGACATTTTTATTATTTTCGCTGTTTAAATGGCGATCAAAAAAAAAAAATTTTTCTCTTAATTGTTTTTTAAATTTATGTATGAAAAAATGAAAATATTTAAATGCAACTTTTTTATTCTTGTTGCTTAAATTTTAACGCTTATTTAAAAAAAAAAAAAAACGTTATTCTATGATAATTAGGAGCTGAGATAATTTTTTTTTTTTTAATTTCGCCATTTGTTTATTTACAAAGATTAAGGAATGTAATTTTAATGGCAGATCCTTAAGTACTTGAACTTTGATATAAGATCATTTCTGATATTAAAATCAGTTTTTTAAAACCTCAAAAGATTGTTTTTAAGTATGTATAGTTTCAATTCTTTTTGAAGAGGGGAGGAACTCAAGTACAGAAAAAATTTTTTCGATTACTTCAAATTTGTCTTATGTGAAAAAATTTTCTATATCTCAGTGAAATATTAACCGATTTTGATGTTTCTTTTTTTAATTTGGGGTAGCGCGAGATAATATTAACAGTTGTTATACTTGTTCAATGATATAAATAAATTAATTTGTTATAAATAATAACAAAAAATATATGCATATTTTTTTTTCATTTTTTATATACTTGTAATGTTTATTTTTATAATCTAATAAATAAGTCTCATTTCTTTTATGAAAAAATTAGATTATTATCTTTTTTACACGCTAATAATTAATACAAACATTGCTCTTATCATTAAAATCCTGACATTATTAAAAAAGAGCTTCTGACGTTGAATATTCAACGAATTTAACGTTTCTTTTTTTTATCTGGGGTTGTGCGAGATAATATTAGGAACCGTCATTTTTGTTTTATGCAATAAACAAATTAATTTATTATAAACAATATATGAAAAAAATAATTTATTTCATATTTTACATCAATGGAACGTTTGTATTAATAATTTTATGAAACATAATATCTTTTTCTCTAAAAAATTTAATTATTTTCTTTTTTAAACAATATTATTAATAAAATCATATCTCTTATCATGAAAGCCTTCACATTATTTTTAAATGCCTTTCAGCATTTTTACTTTTAAAATAGTTTTATTTTTATTATTATTATTTTAATAGTCATTTATACCTAATATGAATATTTATTTTATAAAGAAATAAAAAGTATTTCTATTTCGCTGTAAAGTATTTTTATGTTATGTTCGTTAAAAGAAGAGAAATATATTAAGGCGACTTCGGATTTTGGGTTAGGTTTTATTTTTGAGTTTACAAACTACTCTTTTAATATGTAAAATTTTTCAGATTTTTTAATTTTCCACCATTCTACGGATTATAATAAATGGTAGAAAATAAAAAAATTCAAAAAATTTTAGAAACTGAAAGAGTAATTTGTAAACTACAAAATGAGATCGAACCGAACTTCTGTAGTCGCCTTAAAGTGCGTGTGTTATTGTATGAGTTCGGTGAACCCTGCTTTACGCTTAAACTTTCAATTCGTAAGTATTTTATTTTATATTTTATTTCTTCTTAATTGTTAAGATATAAGTTCATTGAATTGTTACTGATATATATATTAATTATATATGTCCTTTGGCCGTATTCAGGTGGAATATGAATCGAGGACAATGTTTGTCGCTTGAGCTGAAATTGCCGAGGACGCGCGAAGCGCGCCTGAGGTACATTTCTGCTCAAGCAGCAAACATTGTTCAAGATTCAGATTCCACCTGAATAAACGGCCAAAGGACATAGATGATTTTATGTCCGAAGTAGGCCGGATAAGGAACTATAACTTATTAGTTGAAAATATTAATGTTTTTACAATAATTTTAAAATTAAATTTTAATCCTATTGATTTTTTCTTTCGTTCCTTAGATTGACATTTTGTAATGAGTATAGCTGCTGTCGGAGCGCGAGTCATTTTTTTTTCACTAACCTACGTTCAATATGATTGCTCTTTGACATATTGAACGAAACATAGTAGGATCGGTGATGCCATATTGATTTCTCCTGAGACATATTGAGTCTCAATATGTCTCAGGAGGACATATAAAGCTTGTAAAGAGTCAAGGAGCGCATCTGAGACATATGCGATGCCAATACAAATTTAGCATGCTCTTTACATACTGACACGAATACGGCCTACGAGGACATAAATATATATATATATATATATGTATACAAAAGATTGTAAATATTTTTTTAAAATAAAAGAAATTTATAAAATTATATAAATAAACATTTATTTAAAATATAATATGTAAAAAATAATAAAAAATTTTTTTTTATTATTTATAATTAATTAATTTGTTTATTGCATAAAACAAAAATGACTAAGACTCCTACAATTAAATGCATAAAAGATAAATTGAAGCATGTGAGCGCCCGAGTATGTACGGCCCTGAAACCGTACGATACTGGAAGATGCGCGCGCAAACACCTAAAAAGACCAAAGTGGTTGAACATGCAAGCGCGCGTATGTACGTATACGCGCTTGCATGTGTAAGTACCGCTGAGAGTACACGGCGGCTCTCCCTCTCTTTTACTAAGACAGAAGAGTGGGAGAAAGACCGAAGAGAGCTGATGCAAGCAGTGCGAGGAGCTTGTGACTCTCGTCACTCTTGGATCAGCTCTCTCGGTGTGAAGACACGCTTGCTCGTAGCACAAGTGGCGAATGGCCTAACACGTGCTACAAGCAAGCAACTCTTTGTTAAGCGCGAAACATTGTACTTTTCCATATTGTAATTTATCCGATTTATTAAATAAATAAAGAGAAAATCCAAGATAAACCTCTATCCTATTAACCCAGTGCAAAGCCCCGAATATTAAGGCATTTGGTCCTTAATAATAACGGGCTTTACACATAACAAATCTAATATTATTAACAAATATATTTTAAAAGTCAGCTATAGCTAGGCAAGGCGTCCTAGCTATAAACGACTTTAACAACAATAAAAAGAAATACAGGGTCCGAAATAGCTAGGCATGGCGCGCTAGCTATTTAACGATCCTTTAACGCGTTTCGATAAAAGAATACTCTAAAAATCCTCTAAATAAATAATAAATTAATCTAGAAATAGGGAGGAAGGTCACATTGGCGCCCACTGGTTTTCAACCGTCTTTGAGAAAACCCATGCGAGAATGAGTCGTGTGTTAACACTAATATTAAATAATAAAATTTTTAACAAATAATAATAAAACAAAAAATAAAAATGAAAAATAAAATTACAAAAAATAATAGAATAAAAATAATAAAACAATAAAAAAAAATCAAAAAAAGGCATGAAGATGCACAAAAAATGGTATAGAAAATACCAGAAATGTATTATAAGAAAATAAAAATGATAATGTAAAAGAATTTCTTTTGTTCGAAGAAAGACTAAAATAATTTGACCAAATTTTTGTTTTAAATGTAAAATTCTCGAACATATTATTCGTTAATGATAAAAGAAAGAGACTTGAAGGTCGCGCAGAAAAGCAAGAAGATTAGTGTTACAATGTACACAACTGAAATTCTTTAAGAATCTTTTGCTATATATGCGCAAAACTTAAGTCTAAACGCGAATATCATAAAAGAAGATATACAGTAAAGTCAAAAGGTCGAAAGCTAGTTAGAGAGAAAAGGAATTCTTGAAAAAATATTCTCAAAGCGAATGAGAAATAAATATTAAATAATAGCGAATTAGAATAAATTAATTTAAAAAATCAAAATAAATTAATAGTATTATATAAATTTATAAATGAGAATATTATAATAAAGCAAATGTAAACGAAATTAAAACTGAAATATTTCGTTTTAAATAATTTAAATACTTTACACTAACAGATAATAAATGAAAAATTCATTAACAATTATTATTAATCAGAAATTATAAGAAATTAGAAATATTTAAATTTTAATTTCGTAAATATTAATTAATTTATATCATAATTGCGAATAAAAATAAAAAATCAAGATGGCGAAAAGAAGATCAGAGATTCTGATGTAAGAATTAGATAATCTTGATAAGACCATAGAGGAAGATGTTAACACAAAACAAAATGAATGGATGAAAGCTGTGTCATATGAGCTGACATTGTTGTTTAATAAACAACAAGAGTTGGATGACAAAATTAATCTTTAAATGAAGAACTTATTAAATTAAAAAAGACAATAAATGATGATGAAGTCATTAAAATGGTTCGAGACAATTTAACTCAAAAAATAGATGATACTGCTCAAGAGCAAGAAGAAAAAATTAATGAGTTAAAAGAAAAACTAAAAAATAATGTGATTCGAACGCAAAGTTTCGAACCTTATAATAATAAAATAAAAATCCCTTTACCGAAATATGAGGGCACAGAGATTGAAAAGCCTATGAAATTCTTAAATGAATTTGAGAAATATATAGCCTTAAAAAAATTAGAGGAGGAAGAAACCCTCGAATTATTACATACTGTATTGCAAAAAGATGCAAATGAATGGTGGTACATCTATCAAGATGATGTGATCACCTATCAAGGATTTAAAAATTTATTCCTTGATAGATATTGGAATGAAGATGTCCAAAAAACAACTAGAAGAAAAGTTGAATTTGGACAGTTCTATGAGAATGGCAAACTAAGTCGTATGGCTTATGCCATCCAAATATATGGTTTCGCCAAAGAGTTAAATCTTCAATATTCTGAAGAAGAACTAGCTGAGAAAATCAGCAAGCATTTCAGCAGAAATGTTAGGCAAGCCATGCAATTTTCTCAGAGAAAAGATAAGAACACATTATTTAAAATCTTGTTAGATTTTGATAATGATGACAGAATTCAAGAGAAAAGAGCAGCTAATAGAACTGAATCTCATAGAAGCAATTCAAATCAACAGAAATTCTTTAAGGAGAATGATAATTTAGAGAATAAAGAAAAAGCTCTATATAATCAAAATAATAATAAACAAAAAGCTGTAATGCGGGAAAAATTAAATGCTCCTGTCAGCAATAAAATGACAAAAAGTTATAATGATATTAATGTGTCTCAAATAGATATAGACTCAGTATCACTAGAAGAACTTCAGGAAAACTGAATAAAGTTGCACCTAAATTAAAAAATATAAAGGGTAAGGTTGCAACAAATGCTAATACCCCAAAAACACAAAAAATTCTAAATTCAAAAATATTACCTGAAAAGGGTAAATTAATTAAAACAATCAAAAAACAAAACAGGTTAAACATACATATAAATGCAAAAAGAATAAAATACACTTTAAGAGGAGGCCGTATCATTCTGTCCTTGTCTAATCTAAATTTTCTTTATTATTAATAAATTAAATATTTTCATAGAAAAGTAAGACAACCGCCCAATAGAGCAAAAGACAAGCAAACGATTCTTTTTTATGAAAAAATATGAAATTTTGATTATTTTTCGAGTGAAGTCTGAAACGGAAAAACAGTTGAATCAACCCAATCAAGTTCGATTGTTTTTCCGTTTCAGACTTCACTCGAAAAATAATCAAAATTTCATATTTTTTCATAAAAAAGAATCGTTTGCTTGTCTTTTGCTCTATTGGGCGGTTGTCTTACTTTTCTATAAAAATATTTAATTTATTAATAATAAAGAAAATTTAGATTAGACAAGGACAGAACTATACGGCCGCCTCTTAAAATCCTAAATGTTATTAAAGAAAGTAATACAAAACATGGTTTTCAGGAAATGTTAAACATGATTTTGAGGAGAGTACATGAAAAGATACTTTTATACATAGATGGCGAATATGCTAATCTAAAAAAACCTGAGCAAAAGCTCAAAGCAAATGAGTATACTCAGGTAAAAAATATTGAATCACATGAGAGCGATAGTGACTCATATTCATGTGCATTCACCTCGAATGAAAATAAAAAAAATTTATTTCATGAGGAAAATAATTATGAACTCACCAATGATGAGATTCATAAAGGTGAAATAATAATACCAAAACAAGAAATTGAACCAATAGATTTAATTTCTAAAAATAAAAAGTATCTAGCAATGTATCTGCTCAATTATCAACGCATAAACATGGAACGAAAACTATTAAAAAAGCACCTCTTTATTCTTCAAATGAAAGAATAGAGAAAAACTACAAGTATGGTGGCAAAAAGTTATTCGGAAATGCATTAAAATGTTATTTAACAAACAATCATAAAAAATCTAAGTTATGCAAAAATGAAGATAAAACAATATTGAATAAATCTATAATACCCTATGCATTAATAAGAGATGCATTAAATGAAATTAAAAAAAGTTATGGTCATAGTGAACCAAAAAATAAATATAAAAAAATTTTATTAAAAAGTCACCTCTAGAACGATAAATTATAAATTTAAAAAATTACAAAGGGGGGCAATTCAATGATGAAGAAGATAGAAATGAAAAAGAAGAAGACGTAGACGATTGGATAGAAGAATTAAGAAGAAAAACAACAAATTAGCACAAAATTAATTTGTATAGAAAAAAAATAAAAAATGAAACTCTTATTAAGTTAAAAATGTAATATTTGTTTTTGTTCTTAGTTTAAAATAGAAAAAAAAGTAATAATTAGTTAAAACGAAATATAGAATAATAATTTTTGATTATTTAATAAAAAAAAGAAATATAATATGAATAAAATAAAATAAAAAATTGAGGTTAAAGTACAGCGTAGATACTTATTTTAAGGTTTAGTTTCAAAGAAAAAATAATAAATACATTAATTACTTGTGCAATTATAAAAATAAAGTTTAGTTAATGTGAAAACTTTACACACGAAAAAATCTTATTTTATTTTGGGGAGCAAACCTCAACACCAATATAGTTAATAAGTGCGTAATTGGGTGTTTGAGCGCGCATCTTCGTTCAAGTCGCGTTAGAGAAAATAAAATCGATTTTTTCCATTAATTAATTTAATTAAAATTCAAAATCTATTTTAATTTGAGGGGCGATGTGAGCGCCCGAGTATGTACGGCCCTGAAACCGTACGATACTGGAAGATGCGCGCGCAAACACCTAAAAAGACCAAAGTGGTTGAACATGCAAGCGCGCGTATGTACGTATACGCGCTTGCATGTGTAAGTACCGCTGAGAGTACACGGCGGCTCTCCCTCTCTTTTACTAAGACAGAAGAGTGGGAGAAAGACCGAAGAGAGCTGATGCAAGCAGTGCGAGGAGCTTGTGACTCTCGTCACTCTTGGATCAGCTCTCTCGGTGTGAAGACACGCTTGCTCGTAGCACAAGTGGCGAATGGCCTAACACGTGCTACAAGCAAGCAACTCTTTGTTAAGCGCGAAACATTGTACTTTTCCATATTGTAATTTATCCGATTTATTAAATACATAAAGAGCAAATCCAAGATAAACCTCTAACCTATTAACCCAGTGCAAAGCCCCGAATAATTAGGCAGTTGGTCCTTAATAATAACGGGCTTTACACATAAAAAATCCAATATTATTAACAAATATATTTTAAAAGTCAGCTATAGCTAGGCAAGGCGTCCTAGCTATAAACGACTTTAACAACAATAAAAAGAAATACAGGGTCCGAAATAGCTAGGCATGGCGCGCTAGCTATTTAACGATCCTTTAACGCGTTTCAATAAAAGAATACTCTAAAAATCCTCTAAATAAATAATAAATTAATCTAGAAATAGGGAGGAGGGTCACAAGCACGAGTTGAATGCTTTAATTTAAGCTTTCTTGAATTAAAAAAGCTTTTGTTGTTCGAAAGTTATTCTTAATTAAATATTACCACGTATTTACTTAATATTTTTAACAATTTTTCACGTTATTTCATTAACATATTTTAATCACCTGTAACTTTTGAACCACTAGAGATTTTTTAATGCAACAAAGTTTAAATTAAAGCATTCAATTCGTGCTTCATATTATTTTTCATGCATTTTTTTTAAGAGTCTTAGTTTTCTGGTTATTTAAGTTCTTATAAAGGCTCTTATTCGCCATATTTTTAAAAAAATGTCTATATCTTTGTCTAGGGGGCCTATTCGACGAAAAGAAAAAACACGGGTTCATTTTTTTTCATCAAAAAATCATATCCTGCAGTTTTAGCCGAATCCGTTTCCCGGAGATGGGGTGCTCTCTTTGTTAGTCTATCAAAATGCATATTAATTTTTCATAGAATAAATATATATTTTTTATAATTTAACTTTGAATTGAGACTTGAATAAGAACCGTTTCTAAGGGGTACTTTTACCTTATGTATCTTCAATAATTTTAAAGGTTACATAGTCAATCTAACCTGCACATATAGTGACGAAGAAGACGAAACGTCGAGTGATGTGCGCACAGCTAACATTCAATATTCACAACTACACTGTAAAAAATTTTTCGAAACTTTACATCGCTGAGCATGGTAAGTATCAGGACCCTTGCTGAGCGTGTTAAGTACACATGAAAACTGGTAAAATTACATGACCCATCGTTTCAAACCTATATTCGATATAATTTAATAACAAATATACGTTGAACGTTAATTACTTATTACACTATGAAATTTGAAAAGATTATTTAATAACTTCATGTTAAACATCAATTAATAAGAATAAAATATTTCTTATTGTGTTTAAAATGTGTTTCTGTTGTCGCGAAAGTTCACGTATGTCATGTATTTTTACCGGACAGCCATATTGATTCTGACTGTAACATTACACTGCTAAGGGTGAAATCAGATGGAGCGGAAAATAGGCGACGGAACGTCACAGAACCTCAATTCCGCATCTTTGTATTCCGCCAACGGAGTAAATACGACGTAATAGACGACATCAATTTTTATTTTGTTTAAAAAAATTATTAGTGCTTCAATAACCTCATGTAATATTTTTAATTTGCTTTCCATAGCTGTACTTTTAATTTCAATCAAACTTTTAAATTCTATTTTGGTTAACTATTTGTTTAAACAATTTCAAAAAGTCTGTGACGCTCCTATTATCCCGTCAAATTTGTTTCCCTATATTCACATGGAGCGGAATAGAAGTTCTGTGACGTTGATTAGCAATTTTATAATTAAAAAATAATGATGTTAGTTGAAATATTTGGTTATAATAACAAACTATATTTTATTTTTATAAAAAAAGAATCTCATTACAATAACAATAGGTGATTATTTCCAACTTTTTTAACATTTTCGTTGTTAATTTAAAATTCGCGGATACATTTGTATGCTATTTTTAACAATTTTTCAGCTACATTCCGCGCCATGTGAACATAGGGAAAAAATTTGACGGAAAACAAGGCGACGGAATGAATATTTTGTTACGTTCCGTCGTCTATTTTCCGCTCCATCTGATTTCACCCTAAGCACGGGGAAAATACCATGATCGTAGTAGGACCTACGCTCAGCGATGTAAAGTTGCATAAAAATGTAACTTCAGATCGCTAAAACATGTTATTATTTACAGGAAACTGGTATAGTTACCAGAAAATTTTTTACAGTGTAATAGGATATATTTTACGATTGTAAGAACGGGCGCCATCGCGAACAGCATGTATAAGGTAAACGTACCTATTATTGTCCGTTTAGGGACGTTAGAAACATTTGATAAGATTATTATTAAAATAAATTTCAAAAATGATTAAAATTTTTGGATATATTAGACAAACGTTGATTTATTTGATTGTTGAAAATGAAAAAAAATCATTTAATCAATAACAATAGTGAAATAAACATAAAAATATTATCATTTCAAGGTACCAGTACTTGGACCAGCAAAATAATGATGTCCTAGTGTCCCAAAATACTGGTACGATTTATTGGTCACTTGTATATGCAAACATTTATAATTTTATATTTATTTTATAATATTTTTAATTATTTTATAAATAGTTATTTATAAAATAATTAAAAATTTACAATTAATTTACAATTAATTTGATATCATATGATTTTAGCTGTAGGTAGCCCCCTGCCAATCACTGAGACGTTGAATTACGAACTGATTTATCAATACTAGTAAATGCCCACACAAAATTTTAATATAATATATGTATAAAAGTCATTTTTTTTTAATGTGAAATATATTTTAATGTACATAAATAATGTAGCTACTAATTTGATGCGCATAAAAAAATTCTATTACAATTTTATTTCCTTACTCGTGAACGCACTTTTCTTCATTTGTACGTAAGAAATACATGGACACTCGCCTAGGTTCAAAATTACAAAATTAAAGTCGATTTTTCAGCTTGAAGTATAATAACACAGGTCAACATTTGATCTACTAAGTATCAGCGGATGCGATTTGCGGGTCTTATAGTTTTTGGGGCCGCTGATTACAATGAGAGGGTCGGTTAGTCTCCATCACGTCAGGGTCAAGGTCATTTGAAGGTCAAATCGACAAGATTAATGCAAAAAATCTGAAAAAATTCATGCACATGTATTTTAGGCTTCTGAGTCCAAATACGTCGTTAGTTGACCTTCAGCAGTTATCCTAAAGGTCAGTCTAGGTCATTTCAAGGTCATTCAGAGGGTTTCTGCGTTAAAAACACCGAATACGAACCGAAAAATCTGAAAAAATTCATACGTCTATTTTCGAGGTCGAGGAGTCAAAATCCGAGGTTATTTGACCTTCTCCATCTCAGGGTCAAGGTCATTTTAAGGTCAAATCGACAAAATAAATGCAAGAATATCTGAAAAAATTCAAGCACATGTATTTTGGGCTTCTAAATCCGAATACGTCGTTCGTTAATCTTCAGCTCTTATCCTCAATGTCATTCAAAATCATTTCAAGGTCATCATAATTTTATTTTAGTTATAAATACCACGTAGCCATCAAAATTTTTTTAAAAGTTCATGTGTATAGTCAGTTGATCTCTATAAGCTGAGGCTTAAGAACATTTATAGGTCATCGTGCGTATATGTATCTGCATGACTTGTTTGCTGCATTATATATTCATCAGCTCGAAAGCGTTTTCGTTGGGTGCAAAATGACCTTTTAATTGATTTTCTTTTGTGTGTTACATGCGACTCCCTCTTTAAGCTCCAGCAATAGTCTGCTAGCATATTCCTTCCCCAAACGCCTTGATATCTTATTTCAAATTCTTTTAGATAATGATGCATCCTCTCACCTTGCTCTTCACTAAAGTCCCCTAAGTTATCAGGAAAGTAATCGATATGAGAATGCAAGAAATGGAGTTTTAAATTCATTAGGCATCCTAATTTTTTGTAGCTATCCAGCATTGTAGCAACAATATTTTCATAATCAGGATCTTTGTAATTTCCTAAAAAATTTTTTGTCACTTCTCTGAAACTTTGCCACGCAGCTTTTTCTTTATCTGTCACTAGTCTTTCAAATTCCTCGTTCTTCAGCAGTTCCCTTATCTGAGGTCCCGTAAAGACACCCTCATTTATTTTAGCTTCAGAGAGTTTTGGGAGGACTTGAAAAATATGCATGAAAGCATCACTTTGTTCTCTACTCATGGCCTTAACAAGTTGCTTAGCAAGACCTAATTTGATGTGCAGTGGTGGAAGAAGAACCTTATGTGCAGGGATCAAACTTTCTTTTTTGAACATTCTTTACGCCTGGAATTAGATTTATTCTAGGAGGCCAGACTTTTCTCACGTAATGTTCGTCCCGAGCTCTACTATTCCACTCACAAAGAAAGCATGGATATGATGTAAATCCTTTTTGTAGGCCAAGCAAAATGGTAGTTATTTTTAAATCACCACAAATTTCCCATTTATGTGTATCATACTTTAATTTTTGTAATAAGAGATGCATATCATGATATTCTTCATTCATTATAACAGAATGAGCAATAGGTAAAGGGGCATACACGTTTCCATTGTGTAGCAGAATAGCTTTCAAACTTCTAGTCGACGAATCTATGAACAGACGCCAATCAGAAGGTTCGTATCCAACGTCAAACTCTTCAACCAAACCTTTCACATCACTGCAGTAAATCAGATTGCTTGTTTTTGTAAAAAACTTTCGGAACGGTTTGTCTCTCGTACGGTAAAATGAAATATATGTTCCAAGAGCTAAGCAATTTTTTTCTTTGAGCCTTGAAGCCAGTAATTCAGAACCTTCTTTTGAAAGTCCCAAATCACGACAAAGATCACTTACTTCATCTTGAGAAAATTTATCTTGATTTCTATTTTCTTCATCCTGGGAACTTGATGAAATATTTTCAGAATACATTTCTCCTTCTTCTTCTTGAGAGGTGTCCAAATATTGGTCTCGTATTGCTGTATCGTCTATGGAACTATCTGCATCAGTTAAAACCTCTTGATCACTAGTATCTATATCCATACGATTGTCACTAGTTTCAGCATTAATGAGCACAGGAAATGTTACTGAAGCTACACTTTCATAAGTAATATGTTTTTTAGTATTGCGGTTATGACCATGGACATCGTTGGAACAAAAGTAACAATCAGACTCATGGTTTGATGACTTTCTCCATAACATTGGAGAATCAAATATCTGTTTTGTTTTTTTGTTTAAGATATTTCGACATCTACTGCAAATAACGTCTGGAGTGAATATATTACTAAATGAATTAGTTCGGGTTGCAAAACATTCTTTGTATTTTTTTGCAATGCTTCCGTGAATGTAAATTTACCAGCTGCTACATACTCCCCACAAACTGCACAAAAGCTGTTACGACTATTATTTTTGCAAGAGATCTGACTTGTAGCATTTGACTCTACATTGGCCAAGTTTTCCACCAATGTAGAGCTACGGTCGCATGATGACGACGGCTGCGGGCCCGCTTGCCCACCCTGACCAGCCGCCGATTCTGGGTTTCCTAAGCCCTGTCTCCTAATCGCATTTTCGTGTGGTTGCCATGACGGCATGAAAGCCTCTACCCAGGGACTTCGCCGGATAGTGAGACAACTCCGTTGCCCACCGTCACCGCGTGGAGGTGCCCTGGGTGCAACCACACATTTCATATTAGCATACATTTTAACAACCAGAAATAAAATAAAAACAAATGTTCAAACAAAACTGAGTTTACTCTAAGCTAAGTCTGAAATACAGAGAGTAGCCGGCCGACTTCGCCCATGAATATAGGAAAAGTTACCGTGGCTACATGGTATTTATAACTAAAATAAACTTATGATGACCTTGAAATGATTTTGAATGACATTGAGGATAAGAGCTGAAGATTAACTAACGACGTATTCGGATTTAGAGGCCCAAAATACATGTGCTTGAATTTTTTCAGATATTCTTGCATTTATTTTGTCGATTTGACCTTAAAATGACCTTGACCCTGAGATGGAGAAGGTCAAATGACCTCGGATTTTGACTCCTCGACCTCGAAAATAGACGTATGAATTTTTTCAGATTTTTCGGTTCCTATTCGGTGTTTTTAACGCAGAAACCCTCTGAATGACCTTGAAATGACCTAGACTGACCTTTATGATAACTGCTGAAGGTCAACTAACGACGTATTTGGACTCAGAAGCCTAAAATACATGTGCATGAATTTTTTCAGATTTTTTGCATTAATCTTGTCGATTTGACCTTCAAATGACCTTGACCCTGACGTGATGGAGACTAACCGACCCTCTCATTGTAATCAGCGGCCCCAAAAACTATAAGACCCGCAAATCGCATCCGCTGATACTTAGTAGATCAAATGTTGACCTGTGTTATTATAGTTTAAATTTTGTTTCTTTAAGTAATTTAATATATACAAAACAATAATTAACGGTAGTTCATAGTCTACTTTGCACTAAAATCTTAAAAATTAATATATTTTTTATGTGGGCAAGTACTGTTCAGTGGCCAATGATAGATACTTTTACCTTACATACACATTCACTTTCTATAAACGATTTTAATTGAAAATTATTTACAACTCATATGAATTGTAATAATGAATATTATAATATTTATAATTTATTTCAAAACAGAAGAAAAAATCTTAATTAATTCTTTTAGAGATTATATTTTATATCAACTCTGTAGTCTTTACTATATCATCGTCTATGTATCGGTCACTTATCGCGACTGCGTGGCGACGAGATATAGCGAACGGTTAGTTTCCCGACCATATCTTCATCCTTAATTTTCTACCTGGGTAGAAGAGATTTGTATATAAATAAATACATCAGGATATTTAATTGGTCTATGACACTGGGACTTTTTTTTAACATAATATAAAAATAATTGCATCTTATTCTAGCTGCAGTCTTAGATAAGCATATTGCTCAGTCCTTCGATAGATTACATATAGCCTCTAGCTGAAAATTAATTTAAAATGAGCAGTAATAAAAAAGAACACAATTTTACTATTCAATCATGTAATTTTGCATTTCTATACACTTTACACACCACAATTGAAATTAAATATTTTAAAATATTTTTACAAATATTTTTGCTAAGCAAATTCTTAGTGTATAATAAAAATTATACACTAAGAGCTTCTTTTTATTGACAAGTAAGGGTAAAATCGACGCTATTCGTGAATTTTGGCGTTGCTTATTCCTTCACAGAAACTCAGGTCTATCATACGTAGTGGTAAACAACATATAACATTATTCGAAATTCTGGACTAAGAGTACACGGAAAAAAGTAGGCACGCTCCAACGCCGTGCGTATTCTCGACTCGTGCCATGTGCTGCTCCGAACCTTCAGAGGGCGTACACAACTTATTTTTCAATGTGCTTATACGACTTGGAAATTCCCGTGCTAGGATGCACAGCGTTTCACCGTGCATACACCCCACACAGCATGTAAGCTTCCTGGAAGCTTCTCAGAAGATGTGGAAGAAAGATTGGAAGCTTTCAGGAAGTTTCCAGTGGAAACTTCCCGAAAGATGGATATGTCCTCGATCAGGAGTCTTCCGTAAGTCTTTCATGGAATATTTCAGTGAAAGCTCACTGGAAGCCTCCGTAAGTCCTGGATGGAATATATAATAGAATATTTCAGTGGAAGCTTACTGGAAGCTTCCGTAAATTATACATGGAATAGTTCAATAGAAGCTTACCGACAGCTTCCGTAAATTATTCATGAAACATTTCAGTGAAAACTTACTGGAAGCCTCCGTAAATATTTCATGGAATATTTCAGTGGAAGCTTAATCGAAGCTTCCGTATATCATTCCTGAAATATTTCAGTGAAAGCTTCCAGGAAGCTTCGGTAAGTTTTTCGTTAAAAATTTCAGTGGAATATTACCGGAAGCTTCCTAGAAGAGAACGTGAAAGATTTAATTCACTGCAGAAAAAACATTGGAAGCTTCCAGGAAGTTTACCGGAAGCTTCCGTAAACTTTTCATGGAATATTTCAGTAAAGGTTACTGAAAGCCTCCGTAAATTATTAATGAAATATTTCAGTGAAATATTAAATAAGTGATGAACTAATATTTCTTTGAAATATTTCAGTTTATGAATATTAAATAATTCATTGAAATATTTCTGTAATATTGTTGGAACATTTCATGTTTTATTTCAAAAAAATTTTTGAATCCGACACTGAAATATTCAAGTAAGTTGTTACATTATTTCTTGAAATTTTTGAATTAATATTTCTCAAATCTTTCAAGAAACATGTCATGAAATATTCCTGTTATATTTAAAAAATATTTCATGAAGTATTTGAAAAAATGTTTGAACATAACACTGAAATATTGAAAAAATATTACTGCACCATTTCTTAAAATATTTTAAATCAATACTGCGCAAATTTTTCAAGAAATATTTCATGAAATATTTCTGTAATATTCCAGAAATATTTCATGAAGTATTCCCAAAAATTTATGGATATAACAGTGAAATATTAGAGAAATATTGTCTAAATATTTGTAGTTATCTTGCGTGCATAGCAATTCTTCCATCTTGCCAGCAGGTGGCTACTTGATTATATTTTCATGTGATCATAATGCGGTCACAAACTCTCGCAAGTGGTGAGACGTTCTCTCGTTTAGTATATAAGACCGAAAATTCTTGATACAAATAAATAAGCGCTTAAATTCTGAATAACAAATAAATATATACGTATCTAATATGGTTTGAGATGCAACTCTTACAAAATCAAAAATAATATCTGATAGAATCTTTCACCAACATTATTTTAGATATATTTTAAACATGATTTTAGAAATATTTCAGAAACATTTCTTGAAAGATTCATAATCTTTTATGAATCCTTTAATAAAATATTTTTGCAATCTTTCAACAATATTACGAATTAATATTTCATGAAAGATTTTAGAAATATTTCAGAAACATTCCTTGAAAGATTCATATTCTTCCATGAATCTTTCGATCAAATCTTGCTGCAATCTTTCAACAATATTGCAAATTAATATTTCACAAAATCATGAAAGAATGTTACAGAAACATTACATGAAATATTTCAAACCAATCTTCTAGGCGGACATATTAATATTTCAGAAACATTTCATATCAATTTTTCTGTTTTATTCTGAATCTTTCAATGAAATATTTCAGAAATGTTTCAGAAATATTTCATGCTATGTGGGTATAACTTAAGTTATATAAAAAAGGACGCCATTGTTATTAAAAAATAACGTCATTTTTCGTTAACATTTAACATACTAAACGACATTTTTTGTCCTAATTACTAACATACTAAATGACGTTATTCAAAACGCCTTTTGGTGTGTCAAGTAATGTATTGGGAAAATATCGTCATTAGATATAATAAAAAATTTGAATGGAAAAGGACTTGTTTTTTGCTAGTGCAATAAAGTCATTTTCGTTAAAAAAATTACCTCATTTTTATAACAATTATCTCATTTTGATAAAAATGTCTTTATGGTGTAGCTATAGCATCATTAACATTTTTTTATTAACTTACAAACGAGGATAACCCTATTGAAAATATATACGTATTTTTGATACGTAGTTCAGTTACGTGATAGGATTACGTAGTTCATACGTAACAAAACGTTCGAATTTATGACGTAGTCGGATACGAATTTAATGGTGAAGATACGTTATATAAATACGTATTTCAAAGAAAATACGTAATCGAGAAGGGTAAAAAAGGAAATAAAAAAAACTTTTTTACGTATTTTCTGTCGGAAATACTTAGATATCATACGTACTTTGAGGTTTGGATACGTACCCGGGGTAATAACTACGTAGTTGAGGGCACGGAATACGTATTTTAAAAACATTTTCGAAAAATAAAATACGTAATATTTAACAGTATACAACTCCAAAATACGTATTTTTACTCACAAAAATACGTATTTCCGTAACTAAAACTACGTATCGGAAATATATACGTAATTCAGATGCATACTTCATCCTGTTGAAAATATATACGTATCTCAGATACGTAACAAAATTACGTAATCCATCCGTAACAAAGCGTTCGAATTTGTTACGTATTATGGAATACGTATTTGATATTGATGATACGTAGTTTCAATACGTATTCCAAGGGAGTAAAATACAAATGAGAAATTACGTATTTCATACAAGAAATACGTAATTATTCGCACAATATACGTAACAAAGATACGTATTTTTCACATGATACGTATCCTGAACACATCCTCCCATTGGAATACGTAATTTTTATAAACACTTATGCCAGATACACGTATTCTTGATACGTATCTCATGCGCATCATACGTAATTTTTTATTTAAATTTCGAGTTTGAATACGTATTGCCTTTAAAATACGTAATTTCGAGCACAAGATACGTATCTCTGAGGCAGGATTCGTATTCAGAATTGTGGTAAAATACGTATCCTGAATACGTACCCTGCCACACAGATACGTATGTTGTATTGAAAATTACGGAATTGTACTAGCAATACGTATCCAAGCACGAAACTGCGATTAAAATTACGTAATTTTCGCATGAACTACGTATCAAAAAATCATATACAGCACATATTGAAATAAAAATTACGTATTTCAATCACAAGATGTTTTCAAATACGTATTTTGTGGTAAAATTACGTATTCTGACTAGAAAACCTGCCTTATAGATACGTATCTTTTACTTTAAATTACGTAATTGTCCTGGCAATACGTATTGAATCCAAAAACTGCGATTAAAAATTACGTAATTTTCGCATGAAATACGTATCAAAGATACATAGATTAGGCACATATAAAATGAAAATTACGTATTTTCAATCACAAAATGTTTTCAAATACGTATTTTGTGGTAAAATTACGTATTCTGAATACGAATCCTGCCTAAGAGATACGTATCTTGTGCTCGAAATTACGTATTCCAAAGGCGATACGTATTCAAGCCCGAAATTCAAATCGAAAATTACATATAATGCGCATGAGATACGTATCAAGAATACGTATATCTGGCATAAGTGTCTATAAAAATTACGTATTCCTATGGGAGGATGTGTTCAGGATACGTATCATGTGAAAAATACGTATCTTTGTTACGTATATTGTGTCAATAATTACGTATTTCTTGTATCAAATACGTAATTTTTCATTTGTATTCCACTCCCTTAGAATACGTATTAAAACTATGTATCATCAATATCAAATACGTATCCTATAATACGTAACAAATTCAAACGCTTTGTTACGTATGGATTACGTAATTTTGTTACGTATCTGAGATACGTATATATTTTCAACAGGATGAAGTATGCATCTGAATTACGTATATATTTCCGATACGTAGTTTTAGTTACGGAGATACGTATTTTTGTGAGTAAAAATACGTATTTTGGAGTTGTATACTGTTAAATATTACGTATTTTATTTTTCGAAAATGTTTTTAAAATACGTATTCCGTGCCCTCAACTACGTAGTTATTACCCCGGGTACGTATCCAAACCTCAAAGTACGTATGATATCTAAGTATTTCCGACAGAAAATACGTAAAAAAGTTTTTTTTATTTCCTTTTTTACCCTTCCCTACGTATTTTCTTTGAAATACGTATTTATATAACGTATCTTCACCATTAAATTCGTATCCGACTACGTCATAAATTCGAACGTTTTGTTACGTATGAACTACGTAATCCTATCACGTAACTGAACTACGTATCAAAAATACGTATATATTTTCAATAGGGAAGCCATATTTAAGAGTGCTGGTGTAGTATCCGTTTTACATGAATTCAAAATAATAATTCCTGATTCATTAGTCTACTGATGGGATCTTCCATGAAATGTTTACAAAAGCTTCCTGAAGCCTTCGGCCCGAATGTGTCAGTCAAAAATTGCCAACATTTAGCTGCAAGGTATGCAGTCTTCCTTGGTAGTCTAGGCGCCCAGAGGGTTTCGTATGAAGTTGGAGGTCCCATCAAGCAAGTAGGTGATTCATATGTATTTTGAGCCACTGAATCCGAATTTGCAACTTGCTTTTCGTGCAAGTGGTCGAGTAATTTGTTATAAACAAATTAATTGTTTGAATGGCTATAGTTTATAAACTACAATAGATACAGTAACTTTCTCTGCGAAAACTTGTTCTTTAATAGAAAAACAAAAAAAAATCGTTATTGTTGCATGTCGATTCGATAATTAGAACCAGAGATATGGCAGATATATTGCAAAAAAACGTAGAGACGTAGTGCAAGCGCGGAACGCTCTGGTAAAAAACCTTATAACTCGACTACTAATTAATATTTTTTTAACTTTAACATGTGTTTGGAAAATGTTAGAGACTCAGCTTTAATGATAATTTGTTATATATTACTTTCAAATGTTGATAAATAAGCTAGAATGATTTGAAGCAGAAAAAATTTTCAATTTTTCAGAATTTTGTTTGTTTATAACGAAATAATATAGGTTAGCGAACAAAATATTTCTATATTTTTTATATAGAATGATAGGAAATTTCATCTAGTTTAAGAATCTGTCCGGTTTTTTTAATTTGAGCAAGTAAATCCTGAGATATCTCAAATTTGAGCTGTAGTGCCAACTCCTAGCAATACGACATATGTGTGCAATATAGCGATCGCTTTCCTTATTAAAAATTCTTTTATTATAAGGTAAGTAATCCCATCCTTTTCTAATAAAATTACTTTTGACTATATTTTATATACTTTGTCATAATATTAATGATGTATAATACATTTAGATGAAGTAAATTTAGGGTTTCAAATAATCATTGATTTTTCTACTACAATAGTAAACAATTTACTCAACTTATGGAGTATTTTTACATTTATTTTTTTTTGTTTTTGCAATTGCAAAAAGAACAACAATCTATTTTATTCAAAAAATTTGTTTTGACTTTCCGATTTATTAGAGTCATCTATTTTTAGCTGAATCCTTTTTCATTAAATTTTTATTCTATTTCCTAATACAAAGTTAAAATTAATTTTATTATAAAAGAATGAAATTACCTTAGAGCATATACTACTGGAGGCAGCTTCAAATGCACCGTGCGCGTGGTTAAGTTGAGAGAGAGAAAGGTATATTGAGGTTGACAGATATCTCTTTTTCTCCAGCACATAATTGGTTTGTTTCGTTCCCTACTCTCTTATCACATGACTGAGAGATACAGATAGCTATCAACCTTATTATATTTTTCTCTTTCTCAACCTAACCACGCACACGGTGCATTCAGAGCTGCCTCCAGTAGTATATGCTCTGAGGAAATTACTTACCTTATAATAAAAGAATTTTTAATAAGGAAAGCGATCGCCATATTGCACATATATGTCATATTGCAAGAAGTTGGCGCTACAGCTTAAATTTGCGATATCTCAGGTTCTACTTACTTAAATTTGAAAAACCGGACAGATTCTTAAATTAAATCAAATTTTCTATCATTCTATATAAAAAATACAGAAATATTCTGTTCGCTAACCTATATTATTTCGTTATAAACAAACAAAATTCTGAAAAATTGAAAATATTTTCTGCTTCAAATCATTTTAGCTTATTTATCAACATTTGAAAGTAATATATAACAATTTATCATTAAAGCTGAGACTCTGATATTTTCCAAACACATGTTAAACTTAAAAAAATATTAATAAGTAGTCGAGTTATAAGGTTTTTACCAGGGTGTTCCGCACTTGCGCTACGTCTTTACGTTTTTTTGCAATATATTTGCTATATCTCTGGTTCTAATTATCGAATTGACATGCAACAATAACGATTTTTTTTTGTTTTTCTATTAAAGAACAAATTTTCGTAGAGAAAATTACTGCATCTATTGTAGTTTATAAACTATAGCGATTTAAACAATTAATTTATTTATAACAAATTACTCGACCACTTGCGCGAAAAGCAAGTTGCAAATTTAGATTCAGCGGCTCAAAATACATAAAAATCACCTACTTGCTTGGTTGGACCTCTAACTTCATACGAAACCCTCTGGGCGCCTAGACTATAGAGCTTCCTTGGGTCTTTCCCTGCAATAATTCATCAATCTTCCAACAGAATCTTCCTTGCAAGGTTTACGGAAGCTTCCAGGATACTCGAACCGGAATATTTCAGTTAAAATCTTCAATATTTTGCTGAAAGGTAAACGGAGTCTTCCATTCAAGCTTCCATGAAATCTTTCGGTGCAATGATTCATCAATCTTCCAGCAGAATCTTCCTTGGAAGCTTTACGGAATCTTCCAGGAGCCTTCCACTGAAATGTTTTAATGACAATTTCCAATATTTCGCTGAAAGTTAAACGGAGTCTTCCATTCAAGTTTCCATGAAATCTTTCGGTGCAATGATTCATCAATCTTATAACGGAATCTTCCTTAAAAGGTTTACGAAGGCTTCCAGGGGTCCTTCGTAGAAAGTTTCCTTTGCAATATTTCAGGAATATTTCTGTTTTCTTCCATAAAGCTTCCATACATATTTTAATGAAATAAATATTCCATTGGAATATTTCGGAATATTCTAATGATATCTTTCATGCTGTGTGGAACATCTTTCAATGAACTTTGTACACGCTAAAACGATGTGTATGCACGGTAAAATGCCATGCATCTCAGCACGGGAATTTCCAAGACATAGAAGCACGTTAAAAAATGAGTTGTGTGCACCCTCTGAAGGTTTGGAGCAGCACGTGGCACGAGTCAAGAATACGCACGGCGTTAGAGCGTGCCTACTTTTTTGCGTGTACGAGCTCCAAGTAAGTCTAGTTGTAAATTTCTACGTAAAAGTAGTGGTTGAAGATCTCTATCTGTTAAACCAAAACATGAAGTTAAAAATATTTTTTCTAGTTTCCTGCATGAGCTCAATAAAACCCTTAAGGAATCACCAAGTGTTGCAACTCCACTGCTGTAAAACAAAGTATACTTATAAGTTTGCTAAATTAAAATAAGTCACAAAATTAATATATTTATTTATTGTTATTTGCTAAAAAAAGTTATATTTTTTTCAGCTTTAAAAAAAATAACGTCTCATACATTTTAAATAATTGTACTTATTATCTCTAATTTTGTGCAAAAAATTTTTGAAAATGTTATGTTAAAGAAATATTTTAATAAATCTTCACCCTGTTAAAAAAAATTAGGTGATAAATCACCTGATTTATCAGGTGATTCATCATGCTAAAACATCATGTAACGATTTTTTTGGTTTTTACATGTTTCAAACCATGCTTAGTCAATTCAGAAAAGTTTTTGAAAATGTTCAAAAATTTAGAACTTAAAAAATTTTTTAGATAATTTGGTCTTAGAAAAAATTTAGACTGATTTTGCAAAAAAAATTTTAAGTTCCAAAATGTTGAAAATTTTAAAAAATTGTTTTGAATTGACTAAGCATTGTTTGGAACGTGTAAAAACCCAAAATATCGTTACATGATATTTTTTTGGCATGATAAATCACCTGAGAAATCAGGTGATTAGTCACCTGATTTTTTTCACCAGGGCACTAACCAACATGCAAAATCAATTTCCTTGAGATTAGTATAATTCGTTAAAGCTCTTATATCTCGAACTGAAAAAGTTACAGCCTTCCAAAAATCAATACTTTCTAATTTTGTACAAGAAACAGCAATTTGTGTAGCAACATCATTCATATTAAGTCGATCATGCATACTTGCTAGGTTTAAATGTACATATTTTGATTTTTTCTAAGAACTGAGCACAAGATTTCTGTTTCAATTGAAGTTCTTTACAACTCTTTCTAGATTTAAATTTTCTAATGGTGCAAAACCATCACTTTTAATAGCTGTACAATTTTGTAAGAAAAACTCTAAAAAAAACATTTATGTATTAAATGAGAAATTTACTTTGAAAGAAAGAATAAAATAATTAATTGTGATGCTCACCTTTAAGGTTTTTAAAAATTTGAGAAATTTTTAAATAACAGCATCATTAACAAATTGCCAACAGTTTAGTCTTAAATGCTTTAAAATACTTCTAGTCCCTTGTAAGAAGGTAATAAAATCTTTAGGGCTAATAGTTTCATAATTTCCACACCAAGAAAGATCTAGTCTCTGTAAATACTGACATAGGGATGAAAACTAGTCAATACTTCAGAATCCATGCAGTACCAATAGGGCTTAAAATTGAGACTTGTATACAAAAGAGAATCATGAGCAAGTAACTTGACTATAGCGACTATCTGAATTTTTAAAAATTTTTAAAATTGTCTCATCCTGCAGAATTATATTTATTTATAATGATATTCAACAAAGTTTAAAATTTTTTTTTCATCATATAAATATTAATCTTTACTTACTCGTAAAGTTGAGAAACTTCCATCAGTACTATTAATTTTATTATCAATATATTTTTCTGACTGATAACAGAGCTATAGAAGATGAAATATTGATATCTCTTATAAGTTTTGGAAAATCTTCTTGTAAAAATTTCTGTAAACTATTGAACGCTTCTTCAACTCGTGGAATTCAATGACAATGTAAGCCTAATTTGGCTGTATTTTCTTAACTTTTTCTGTACTATTGCTAAAATAAAAATGTTAATAAGAATTAGAAAAAATAATTTTCTAAAATTGTTAGAAACATAAAGTGCGTATTAAAGTAGAATAAATTATTTCAAATAGTAGAAAAATAGTTTTGGCTTTTAGTATAATTACCATTTATATAGAACACAATGTTTATACAAAGTACTTTTCAATGTTCTTAAGTCTTGATTAACTTTTAAATAATCTGGTGTTAAATTATAACAATCTTCATTATTGTATTTTGTTCCTCCAAATTCACTTAATAAACTGTTTGAATTGTGACCGGTTACATTGACCAGTTTCATCTCTAGCCTATTACTCCTAAGCACAACGTAACTAAAAATTCAAATAAACTAAATATCAATTTTAATATGGTTAAAACTCGCACTACCCAAACTTTAATTAAACTTATAATTAGATTTGGTTACAATAAATATAAGTATTGGTTAATCTTAAGATCTCACCGATTAATTCTCAAGTATTAATCGGTGTATCTTCAAATTAAAGGTCAAGCGCAATAGATATTATTATGAACATATACGCACAGGAAAAAAAAATTCTACGGTTTTGTTTTTGAGAAAAGTAAGGAACGCCGAAGTAAAAGTTTATGTTTACAATATTTTCACGTTCCTTACTTTTCTCAAAAACAAAGCGGTAGATTTTTTTTTTCTTGTGCATACATATTTGTAATAATAATACCTATTGCGCTTAACCTTCGATTTGCAGATACACCGATCAATACTTGAGTAAATAACCAAAATCTCAATTAGACAAGGACAGCGAATCCGGCCTGCTCTTAACCTACACTCTATTTTCATTTTAAACAGAAATTGATTAATCTTAGATGTGATAAAATAATATCTTTGCAGAATTAAGAACCTCCATATAATATTTTTTATTTATTCCAAATGTTTCGTTGCTTCTATCAGTTATGAGTGATTTTTGATACTTTTAAGCATAATTTATTAAAAAAAATCAGTTAACTTGATAACAATTTTTTTAATTACAACATTAAAAGTTTTAAAATAAAAAATATTTATTTGTATTCTTTGTAAGTATTTAGTAGAGCCTCTCTTCTTTCCGTTTATTTTCGAAAATTTTCAGCTAACCCGGTCAAAAAAAACATCTATAAATATAGCTAAAAATATAGATAAAGAAAATACAGCTATATTGATGTGTATTATAGCTATATTCATGTATTTTTTTAGCGGTATATCTATAAGAAATATAGCTAAAATTTCAGCTATATTTCTAGCTATAATGGGCTAAAATAGGGATTATACCTATAAAGATAGGTGTATTTATAGGGGCACCATGGACCGTCACAACAAACTCCCACTCCACCACCTCAAATGTTACTGACCACTAGGTCAATGACCTCTGAGAAGGAGGGGTTGTTGAGACGGAACATTGGTGCCCCAAGAAATAAATGCACGCTCTCACACACACACACACACACACACACACACACACACACACACACACACACACACACACACACACACACACACACACACACACACACACACACACACACACACACACACACACACACACACACACACACACACACACACACACACACACACACACACACACACACACACACACACACACACACACACACACACACACACACACACGCACGCACGCACGCACGCACACACGCACGCGCACACGCACACGCACACACACAAAAATAAATACACAATATTTGAAATTTAAAAATTGTATACCAGTTGATCACTGTTGGAAGCACATCTCGACGTAGACTCACATTGTAGAACAACCTTTCTGCCCGGAATTTCGATGGAGACTGACAGTGAAGCCGAATCTTCACCCTTAATAGCCTAACTCCCCCCACCGAAAATAAAAATATTACATACCATTCCCACACTACGAAAAGCAACTTGATACTCTTTGCAGGAAAATATTAATAAGTGTATTTTGAGAAGCATATTTTAAAATAAAGTTAAAATAATCATAATTAATAAAAAATCACATACCATTCTCACGCTGAGATTGTTAATCTGACTCTTTTGCAATCAATTTTATGAAAAAGACGTATGTTAGGGTGCTGACGTTATAAATTTAAAATTTCAACGTAAGAAATCTCTCTCCCCAAGACGTATGTACGGGTGCTATTTTATAAAACTTAAAATTTTAGCAATTGAGAAATGTCTCTCTCTCTCTCTCTCTCTTTCTTTCTCTTTTTACCCTATTTCATTTTTATAAAATAAATAAAAAATATGCGTATATATAAGCCTCTCTCTCTCTCTCTTTCTATCTTTTCTAATATGTATGTCTATACATACATACAAACATAATACATACACGTGTGAACAAAAATCTGTATAAAATATATACATTCTTATATATATATGGGACGTTTCACGTCAATTCACCTAACAAAAAAATAGAATTCGTTAAAAATCTGTGAAAATGTTCTATTTGATACCCAAAATATACAAAAAAAATTTTATAGGTCCAGGTCAAAGGGGTCAGGATTTAAACGTGATGGAATTTTTCGAATTTTCCAAATTTTTTGCTAAATAAATATATTAATGAATTTTTTCCTCAAAAACTATCAATTTTTCGTTAAAACTTAATAGAATACTTTTTCTTGGAAATTAGATGTAGAATTTACCTGAATTTTTGCAAATTATAATATACTGATTTTTATGCTTACTTGATCGATTTAAACATACTATTTAGTATATCTAAAAATCGAGCAGGTTAAATTGACTTTTTAAAGTCTTATTTTTTTTGTTTTTTTATGAGGAAAAAATATACGAAGCCTCCAGTTGGGCAGCCTTCTCAAAGTTACTTAATTGTTCAAAAATGTCTGAAAAAATCGTTATTTTGGATCAATGATGAGATTCGTGATTTTTTTTCTGAAAAAGTATTGATTTTTGGGACAAATGCATGAAAATTTTTTTTATTAGAAATCATGGGTAGAATATGAACATATTTTTACAAATTGTAATTTAAGACATTATGAACCATATATACTAAAAATTTAACAAAAAATAAATTTTATAATTTCAAAATTTCATTTATAATTTGTGATGTTTAGCAAATAATTGTTTACAAAAATTTACATACATTTTACATACAATTTCCAATAAAAAACATTTTCATACATTTGTCCCAAAAATTAATACTTTTTCAGAAAAAAAAATCAAGAATCTCATCATTGGTCCAAAATAACGATTTATTCAGACTTTTTTGCACAATTAAGTAACTTTGAGAAGGCTGCCCAACTGAAGGCTTCGTATATTTTTTCCTAATAAAAAAACAAAAAAAATAAGACTTTAGAAAGCCAATTTAACCTGCTCGATTTTTAGATATACCAAATAGTATATTTAAATCCATCAAGTAAGCATAAAAATCAGTATATTATAATTTGCAAAAATTCAGGTGAATTTTACATCTAATTTTCAAGAAAAAGTATTCTATTAAGTTTTAACGAAAAATTGATAGTTTTTGAGGAAAAAATTCATTAAAATATTTATTTAGCAAAAAATTTGGGAAATTCGAAAAATTCCATCTCGTTTAAATTCTGACCCCTTTGACCTGGACCTCTAAATTTTTTTTTGTATATTTTGGGTATCAAATAGAACATTTTCACAGATTTTCGACGAATTCTATTTTTTTGTTAGGTGAGTTGACGTGAAACGTCCCATATATATATATATACAAATCATATGCAGATGATATGCAAATGATGGACAAATAAGCCATGCATTAAAATTGGTTATTATATTTTAAATATAATATATATTTATTATCATTACATTACATTACCAAGGCATCGAATCAATAAATATAGAGAAAGTGATACAAAAATGATAAAAAAGTATCAGGAGCCCAAAACATAAGAAGAAGTATAACTATTCTACCTCTTGCGATTAGTTGTTCTTGACATCCATTGTTCATACGCCCAAGTTGCGTATATAACTAAGAACAACTGTATATATATATATATATATATATATATATATATATATATATATATATATATATATATATATATATAAACATATATATGTAAATCATATGTAAATATAAATATTTATCAAAATCGAATATATTATATTGAAAGATATTTATTATTTAAAAATTATTATTCATAAATTATCAATCATCACGCGATAAATATCGACAATTCATGATAAATATAAGAGAAAGTATCAGGGTATTATAAAAGCTATTCTTCCTCTTGTGATTAGTTATTTTTGACATTCATTGTTAATACGCCCAAGTTGCGTATATAACTAAGAACAACTATATATATATATGTATATACATATGCAAATTATATATATATATATATATATATATATATATATAAATTTAATAAGACCTCAGGATATTAAACTCAATATGGTCTACAATGTCATAAAAGTATACATGGTAATGAGTAAGTACATTATTTACACAATGTTTATATGCAAATGACGTGCAATGCGTTACCCATATGCAAATAACATGCAAATGATAAATGCATTGAAATTCAAATTTTTATGTAAAAAAACAAGAAATTATTACGAAAAATTAATAAAAAGTATCAGGATAGCAGAAAGTAGAAGAGCATAACATTCATATCTTTTACAATATCTATATATATATATATATTATTATAATTTAAATAAATGTTATGTAGTTATTCTACTTATACTAAATGTATGTAAATATATACATATATGCAAATGGGTATTAATTATATGCAGAATATATGTAAATATATACAAATTATTTCACTACGATTATGTAGGTTGAGCAATTAACACCTCTTTACTTAAGACACACACTAGCTAGGTGGACGATATAGAACACGCCCAAGTGTGATCGCGTTACATGAAAAAATTCCCGCCTACTCGTAAGCGAAATGATGGTGAATTATATGCATTCTGGTTTATACTTACATGCTCACCGGTCCACGATTCACGCTAAACTGACATTATTTTACATGTGTTGGCAGATTTAAATATCAAATTCAGATGATTCTTGAAATATTAAATGTTGCGCACATACTACCCCTTCGTTACCCCTCATCCCTACTTTTAAATTCATGTCTAAATCGTACTATAAATACACAAAGATTGATAGGTCTGATTAACAGTTAAAGTTCAACGTTCCAGAGAAGAAGATCAACACGAAACAAGATGGTAAAAAAAAATTTACTTAAAGTCTTGATAAATATTGTTAACCCTTTGAGGGGCACATTTTTCTGTAAAAAACGGGTTTTTTTGAGATTAATTGTTTATAACAAATACTTCAATTAATGAATATTTGCAATTTCTCTATAAAATCTAATAAATCAGGTATTCAAGAGTTCAAAAAGTCTTATAGATGTCTTAAAAAGGCATATACGTTTTAGAAATACGGAAAAATCCAAAACCAAATAGGTGGGACAAATACGTACCACTGCCCCTCAAAGGGTTAATATAGCATTAGTTTGGGAGCTGCAAATAAAATTATTTTGCAATAATTCATGGCGCCAAAGTCTAAATATTTGCGCCAATAATGAATTATTGAAAAAAATTAAATTTATCTTAGGACTTTGCGGACTACGTACCTTAGCTTATATGTTTAAGCGAGGTATTTTTAACGATAATGAAATACTTGACATTGCTGGTCGTTGTATTATAAGCAGAGGGATGCAAGATGCGTCACAAGTCAGGCTTCTCATGTTACATCACCGTGTTATTAAAGGTAAGTTATTCATAATTTCTTTTACCGTTTAAAAGCTTGTATCTTTTTTCTTTACGATCGTAGAATTTCGCTATAAAATACTTTTTTGTTGTGAATAAAATAATAAATCTGAAAACATGATTTGCAAGAAAATATCAGTTTCGGATCAATAATCAATAACCAACAAACTTTTTGTATATGATCACAGAATTTCGCGGGATAAGACTTTTTTGTTAAAAATAGTGCAACTAAGCAGATTTTACATAAATTTTACAGACCTGCAAAATATGATGGAGGGCAGTAGTGGGGATGAACTGTTGATAAGGCTTCTGACTGAAGAAGAAGATGTATCTGATTCGAGAGATCTTGTGCTACTACCACCTCCCGAAGAGGTAAGAGAAGTCATAAATGTCTCTGAAACTACCCCAAACTTTGCGGTGGAGGGGGTAAATAATAATACAGCAGCGCCACCACCTTTTGAACCAATGCCTGGTTGCTCTTGGTGGGGTGATGATGAGAGACAGTCATCAATGGCGATCAATAATAACGAGCAGAATACACTTAATACGATGATTTCATCTGAATCACCAGGTACAGAGAGAATACAGGTTGATTCAAGGAGATGTGAAATGGACACTACACCTATACTCATAAATATTTACTATCTTTTTATTTTATTGCATATTTTTAAGAAAATAAATGCTTTAGTTTGTAATATGTACCATAAAGATTATTCAATTAAATTTTAAAATAAATTCATTTATTAATTCCTCAGAATTTTAGATTTCTTGTACGAAACCTAAAAATTTTAAAATGGTCAATGTCCCAATCGCTACTCACGAACCTATTACTAACCGCCCGAAGTTATTTAGATACCAAAAATTTTTTAACAATGAGTAGCTAGTAATAGGTTCGTGAGTAGCGATTGGGACATTGACTATATATAAATATTGGAACACTAAAATTTTTAAAACTAATGAATGAATTTATTTGAAAATTTAACTGAATGATCTTTATGGTAAATACTACAAGCTAAAGCATTTCTTTTCCTCAAGTTTTGCAATATAATAAAAAAATAAGCCAAATTCATAAATGCAGGGGTGGTGTCCGTTTTACATCTCCTTAAGCGTAAATTTATAAAACATACATTTTCACGTAATTTTGGTATATTGTAGACAAATATCTTCAACAGGGAGATGGTACTGCTACTACTCAGAACCACATTACGATTCATGAAGAATCATCGCGATATTACCGACAATTTAAGTTACAAGGTAGACAATCAAGAGTGTCAATATTGCCCCCACCACCTAATGCGAATGTGTATACGTGGTTTGAGGCAGCAATGAATGATTTATATCGTCATGTGTGTGAAAATGCGCGACCTTCAGATTATATCGGTATAACTATAAACTCTGACCGATTTGTTCACGGTTCTTTATGGATTTCTTTTAGAGTGGTTCGTGATTTTTCACCGACAGATCTACTCGAGTTATTAGCTTCTGTAGCACAGAGTAATGACAATTTTGAAATCGATGATGTTTTAAACGTGAAAGTCAGCATTGTTTCTAAACCAGAGGGACGCGGTCGGGTATCACTCACTAGCGAATCAGTTTTCAAGAAATCCATTCTAAATATTCAAAATACCGACAATCTTTGCCTTCCACGCTCGCTAGTCGCTGCTCATGTATATGCTATACGTGGTCAGATGCGCAGTGGTATTCACCATGACAGGTGGAATAGAATAAGACACCACACAGCACAATATCAGAAAGTGCAAGCGTTGAAACTTGTCAAAGCTGCAAGAGTTACGATACCCGAAACAGGTTGTGGTATCGAAGAAATGAAATTATTTCAAGAATATTATGCGCTTTTCGGCGTTGAAATAGTCGTTTATTCTTTTCAAAACTTTGCTCGAGGCTATAAACCACTTTACGATGGTGCACGTTTTGTACACGATGTTGGTAATGTAGTTAGACATACCTTAAATATAATGTATTACGAAAATTCTAATCATTACCAGCCAATTTTAAAGTTACTCGCAGCAGCTGGCAGCCGTGGCTACTGCATACCTTGTAATAAAAAGTTTAGTCATCAAAAAAATCATAAATGTCCACAAAAATGCTGTAAATGTTTTCAGAGTCCCCCTTGCGATATAAATCAGGAAAAAATAAAATATATTCAATGCACTAGAGATTTTTACGGTAATGTTTGTCTGGAAAATCATAAAATCTCAAAATCTTTCGATAATTTTCGGTCGGTATGCGAGAGCATAAAAATTTGTCGTTTGTGCAGTAAAACAGTTCGAATGTGCGATAAAGATCCACATAATTGTAATACGATATTTTGCAAAATATGTAATCGTAAAATGCCGATAGAACACCTTTGTTACATGCAACCCTTTATCAGCAAAAAAGGATTTGCAACCAATAAAAAGAATATACTTTATTTATTTTATGATTTTGAGACTCAACAATCGGAAATTATCTCGGGTGCTGATAATGAAAAAATAAGTTTGCATGTACCAAACTTGTGTGTTGTACAACAAGTATGTAATTATTGTTTGGATGATGAAAATATAACAAATTCTTGCGAAATATGTGGTATACGCAAATACGTGTTTGAAATCGACCCTGTAAAACAGCTAGTTGATTTGGCCTTAGCAACAAGAAAAAGTTTCAAGCAAATTATTTGTATAGCCCACAATGCACAGGGTTTTGATGCGCAATTTATTCTCAAGCATTTGAGAGAACGTACAGATCTTAGAGATAAGCCAGATGTAATTTTAAACGGGTTAAAAATAATCATAATGGAAATTTCAACCGTTAAATTCATAGACAGCTTAAATTACTTACACATAAGTTTAGCTGCACTACTAAAAGCTTACGGTCTTGCTAATATCGAGAAAGGTACGTTTCCTCATTTGTTTAACACACCAGAGAATCAAAATTACGTTGGAGAAATGCCACCTGTGTGGTCTTTTTCACCAGATTCGATGAAGGTCGATGAGCGACGAGAATTTATACAGTGGTATAATGAAAAAAAAAATGAAAATTATATATTTAATTTTAAAAATGAGATTATAAAATACTGTAGACAAGATGTAAAAATTTTACGATTAGCATGTTTGGTCTTTCGCAAAACCTTCATAGAATGTGGTAAGACAGATCCATTCGTAGAATGCGCCACCATCGCATCATCTTGTATGCATGTATATAGAAAAATTTTTTTACAAAAAGACACTATAGGAATCATACCTCAGGGTGGTTATAGACAAGCAAACAAGCAGTCTATGAAGGCGATGCGGTGGCTGTGTTGGATGGAAAATGTGCTGAATCATCAAATTCGGTATACTGTCCGAGCTCGAGAAAAGAGACTTTCCGAGGGCCCTCTAGTGGATGGATACTGCGAACTTGAAAACGGTACGAAAATTGTTTTACAATTCCACGGGTGTTATTGGCATGGCTGTGTATGGTGTTACATAGTGAACCGTGACTCACGCCTCGTAAACGGTGAAAATATGGACGAACGTTTCGAGAGAACCGCGCGAATATCCGAAAAGATGAGAAGCCACTGTTATCAACTAATAGAAAAGTGGGAGTGTGATTTTGATCATGAGTACTCACAGAACGAAAGTATGAAGACGTATATCGATAATAAAACACGAAATTGGCATGAACCGTTGAATCCTCGAGAAGCATTTTTCGGTGGTCGTACGGGTAATACAGTCAAAATTTACGATGCAAAAGAGGGTGAGAAAATAAAATACGTGGACGTGTGTTCATTATATCCATATATCTGTAAATACGGTCGATATCCCTTTGGTCATCCTACTCTTTACGTGGGTGAAGATGAGTGTCACTTTCTGGTGGGTCAAACAAATAATATAAGTCACGTTGAAGGTCTTATTAAATACGAAGTATTGCCGCCGCGAAATATATATCATGCTGTACTACCCGTTAAAATGCATAATGAGCTTCTGTTTCCACTGTGTCGAACCTGTGCCGAATCAATGTATACCGCAGATTGTGACGATGAAAATCCTGATGATCGAGTTTTTATTGGCACGTGGGTTGCTGACGAGTTGAAAAAAGCTTTTCAGATGGGTTATATCATCAGAAAAATATTTGAAATATGGTCTTATAAAATTACTCAGTACAACAAAGCCACGGGTCAGGGTGGTCTATTTCCAACTTATATCGATAAATTTTTCGCTGAGAAAACTTACGCGTCGGGTTACCCTTCGGAATGTGCTGACGGTGATGAAAACGCGATTGCTCGATATATTGAGGAATTCGTGCAACAAGAGGGCATTAAATTAGACGAAACTCGAATAAAATATGGCGCTGGTCTGAGATCTGTAGCAAAACTCTGTTTAAATTCATTGTGGGGTAAATTTGGTCAACGAGAGAATATGCCAAAGACTGAAGTGATAGATGATCCACAGAGATTGTTTGAATTACTCTGCAGTGTCGAGACCAAGGTCGACTCAATTTTACCGATCAATGAGACGACAATTTATGTAAGTTGGCCCAACAAAGAATCGGCTGTTGAGCCATCACCATTGTGTAACGTTGTCGTAGCCGCTTATACCACAGCCTTGGCGCGTTTAAAACTCTACGAAGAATTGCAACCGCTGGGTGAACGTGTATTGTATTACGAAACCGACTCTATTGTGTATGTAAGTCGCGTGGGTGAGTACGATGCGAAAACAGGGCCGTTCTTGGGTGACTTGACCGACAAATTGGCCTGTTATGGTCTTGGCACAAGCATCACATCATTCGTCTCTGGAGGACCCAAATTTTACGCCTATAAATATTTGACACCAGATGGCGTTGAAGGATGTGTTTGCAAAATCAAGGGTATAAGACTTAATTCGTCGGTGAGTCAGAAAATAAACTTTGATTCTATACGAGATCTTATTACTGGTAAAATACCGCTACTTTTTGCAAACTATGACGCTATTAGACGCACACGGTTTCACGATGTTATAACACGGCCTGAATGTAAAATATGCGAGCCTGTGTACTCAAAGAGACGATTCGTGAATAACGAGATTAGCTATCCATACGGTTATAAGTCTAATTAAAAATAAATTATTGTAAATATATTATCACTAAACGAATATATTATACAGGATAAAGAGAGAGAATTAAAAGACAAACTATTTTGAAATAAATTTTTATATTTTATAAAAATGTAAAACGAAAAAATAAATTTATTTTCTATTAATTAAGTAGTCATCAATTTTTTTCAAAAGCACAGGTTCCAGAATAATCCGCATCCTTTCCACCCTCATTCTGAATCTTTCTCTATCACGAGCCGCTTGCTCCCATGTCGCGCTGTACGACTCGCATAGTCCCGCACGCGTATCACATGAATTTCCGGCTTACCCTCTTTGAAATGCACTTGTTTTGTTTGATTCATCGTTCACTGTACTTTTTGTAGACTCTCTTTTCTATAAAATTGTTGAGAATCAAAAATTTAAATCTGATTAATTCTTTGATAAAAATTTATTACCTTTTTCAATTTCTTGGTTATTGCTCACGATAGCAGCACTTTTTCAAGACTAACCAGCACTGACCGTTTACCAACGCTTTTAATTTTATACTATAAATGGTGGTGGTGGTGGGGTGGGGGTATTAATTATAAGTAGGTGATTAATACTTATTTGGCTCTTTCAGCCATATAGCTAAAGAGCGGAATAATGCTGGCGTCAGCCAGCTATATGGCTAATCAGCTAAACGATTGGCTAGCACCAGCACGATACTGCTCGCACATGCGCGCGCCGCCGCCGCCCCCCACTCTTGCTCATCACTCTTAATGATCGTATATGTAGAGTGGTTCGAGGATTTGATGAGGTTAGTAATAGAAGTTTAGCAGCAGCGGTAACATGGACGTTTGCAGGTGGGTGCATCCGTGGACTTTGATGATTTGTGGACCCAGCTCGTGTGGTAAAACAGTATTCGTGAAGAATTTTTTGCATTACATTGATCGCATGAGTGATACAAAATCCGAGCGTATACTCTTGTACTATACCGAGTGGCAGCCAATTTACAAGGAGTTGGCCGAGGGTATCGAATTTCACAAGGGTTTACCAAAGAGCAAAGACTATGCCAATGATCTACGAGCAAAACTCTTGATTCTCGACGATCTGATGAGAAAATCGTCCAACAGAGCTGTAGTAAATCTCTTTACCAAAGGCAGTCATCACAATAACTTGAGCGTCATCTTTATCTCGCAAAATCTCTTTCATCAAGGTCAGCGAGAAATTTGTTTAAACTCTAATTACATCGTGGTATTTAAAAATCCGTGCGATCGAGCGCAAATAAATCATCTGGCGCGCCAAGTCTGCCTTGAGGAGCCTGGTTTTTCGCAAGAGGCATATCTTGATGCCACAGCGCAAGCACACGGCTATTTGTTCATAGATCTAAAATAGGGTACGCCTGAAAACGTGAGATTTCGTACTTGCATATTTCCGTTCGACAAACATCAGTACGTTTATGTACCTCGTTGCAAACCCATAAAAGCTGGTGCTCGCTCGAATAATGTACCAGTCGTGCGATTGTAATGGATCCGATAAGACGTAGTTGTAGCAGCAGCAGATCAATTCCAGAAAAGTACTGGACTCAGCTACATGTTTTGTGTAAAATCGAACTTTCTCAACTCAAGGCCATATTACGCGAAGCAAATTCCAAACTTATAACGTACATTTGCGAGTGTGCTTTAAACATTTTACGTGGGAATATTCCACTCAGCAAGTATTATAAGAAACAATTGCGAAAAGTCGCACCACTGTTGCGAAAACTCGCTAAACCGGGTATTTTGGAGGTAAAAAGGAAATTGGTGGTAAAATCAGCATATTTACTACGGCTAATTGTGAAACCTGTTTTATCGGCATGGAGCACGCAAAAAAAATGATTTTAGTACCGCAAGAGTGCTTGGAGCAACAGCGGCTGCAGCAGCAGCACGATGTACCAACTAACAATCATACAACACCACCATCCAGTGTCCAGACACCTGGTACAGCCACGACACGCCTTGACGAAGAAATGAGTAAAATTTTACATTCTACGGGTGATGAGCGTCAAAAATCTCTGCAATATCAACAAATCTTGCAGCGTTACTTGCATCCAAAAGGGGAGGAGAAGGATGAAAATAGGGGTATAATATGTCCAAACGAGACAACATTATTAGAAACGGAAACGACGATGGGTACAGACAATAATGACGAAATCGACGACGAACAGCTTGTCCAGTCGGTACCGCAGAAATTTCATAGTAATGCTAGACATCTCATTAGATATTTGCGGCAAGCTGGTAATATTGAATAGGATAGTCGTGGTATAATCAAGCTAGATGGCACTGTTGTTGAGGGTGTAGTATTGTCGATTTGATGTACGAAGCTATGAGAAGTAGAAAAAGGCCGCCACCACGCGGATACAAACAGTTTGCACGCGTCTTGCGACAAGTTAGCATACCTCGAGAACTCATTGGTAACGATCGACTGTGGCGTACGATTGCATCTCATAGCCCTGATTCACCGCTGTCATCGTCGTCAGAAAACAAAGGTTATTATTCTTCAACAGCTACTGGTCTAACGAGCGTAAAGGAGAAAAAAGTTGAGAGTGCGAAAAAGCGTAAAAAAGTTGGTAGCGAGTTGGCAGCTACGCCATCAACCCCTGTAAAAAAGAGTCGCCTCGAACAGCTAAAATGGGACCGTATGTGAAAGCATGGAAGGAAGTGATGGAGGGGGAGGAGGAGGAGAAGGGGGAGAAAACTGGTACTTTTATAGACCGATTGATTTCAGTTGTACCCTTGGAAATGCATCTACCAGGCTACCAGTTTCTCGGCCCTGGCACGCATCTCGAAGAGCGTCTCAGACGTGGTCAGAAAGGAAAAAATCCTCTTGACAATGCCTGTCTAGAGCACGATATTTCATATTCAAATAAAAAAATAACGAATCATATAAAAGCCGACAGACTGCTGGCTGAACGAGCATTTTCACGCATGCTCTCGGAGACTGCAGATGGTAATGAAAAGACTGCAGCTGGTATTACTGTTTTGTGCATGGTCAGCAAAATTGCGTTTGATAAATTTTTGAAAAGCATTAAAAATACATTTAAAAGACAGCAAAAGAGAGAGAAAAAGCTAGTTTGTAAGAGGGGGAGGAGGAGGAGCAATGAAAAAGAAGAAAGAGGCGAAAAAGCCGGACGATCTTGAGCATTATTACTATAATCTTTCTGCACCATCAGCGTACGCTGGTGCTCATCTACTGAAACACGCGAAACCCAAAAAATTTGATAACAATACCATTGCCAAATGGTTGGAGAGTCAGGATGCACATACCTTACACAAACTCGTGAGACATCGTTTTTCTCGTCGAAATTACAACGTTTTTAGCCCCTTTGAAGTGTGGGAAGCTGACTTGGCAGATTTTAGATCACTTAAAACCTACAATGATGGGTACAGCTATATTTTCATTGTCATTGATGCACTTTCAAAGTTTGCCTGGGCAGAGCCTATTCTCGACAAAACCAGTCGAAGCGTCGCTGTAGCATTAGACAAAATTTTATCACGATGTAATGATAGACATCCTATTTATCTACAGACTGATAAAGGTAAAGAGTTTATCGGTCGAGAGGTGCAAGAGGTGCTAAAAAAGAAACATATTACCTATCGAGTCGTCAGAGACCCTGATATAAAGGCAGCCATTGCCGAACGCTTTATTCGAACTCTCAAAGGTCGTATCTGGCGATACTTTACTCACTCGCGCACAAGAAGTTATATAGATGTTTTGCAAAAAATTGTGATGTGTTACAACGAGTCGTGGCACAGTGCCATAAAAATGCCCCCTTCCAAAGTCAACTTATATAATGCTCACGTGGTACGTCAAAATTTGACGTTGCGTTACAGCGAAAAACAGCCGTTTCGAGTAGCTAAATACAGCGTTGGCGATCTGGTTCGTGTCAGTCGTGCCAAGACAGCCTTCAGGAAAGCATACGAGGGTGTCTGGACTCTGGAGCTGTTTAAAATTATAAGAGTCGACACAAGACAACAACTATCCGTCTATATTTTGACAGATCTTGATGAAGAAAAAATTGACGGATATTTTTACGAAGAACAGTTGAGCAGAGTGCGCAAAGATTTAGATAGCGAAGCGTTTGAGGTTGATGAGGTTTTGAAGAGCAAAGGTAGGGGGTCGAAAAAACAATATTTGGTCAGTTGGAGGGGGTACCCAGAAAAATTCAATTCTTGGATGGAAGCTAAAGATTTAAAAAATTTACAATGAACGATGAATTTTACATGGTTTTACCGAGCAACAGCAGCAAGTTTGTCTTTCCACACAATGTGGCGACGCATTTTACAACACAATTATCACAAAATTTTTATCTTCATGGCGACTGGTGTGTAGGACTCACGGAAATTCAAATACCTCTCACATTTCAGCATATATCGGTGGTAGAGCGTGAGGGGGTGATTTCTGTTAAAACATCCAAATGGGACGTGGCGAATGTTTTGCGAGAAACAGAGGAGGAGACTCAACAGAAGGCCGAGGTGTTTGCCCGCGTTAAACCTGGTGTTTACCGTGACATTGAAAGTCTCTTAGAAGAATTTAATAATCTCGAGAATGTGAAAAATCATTTATATTTTGAAATCCGCGCTGGTGGCTATGTACAGATTAAATGTCGATGTAGTGAAGATTGTACAACTTATATGCACACGTTTACCCTATCGGAAAAATTACTTAGAATTTTAGGTTTGGAAAATGTACCAATTTTCTCTTGCAAAGGTAATAAAGAGCACTACATAGCCGGTAATCGGCCAGCAAATCTTGTGAACGGGTTACCAACCGTGCTCATGGTTTACAGCAACATTTGCCAGCCTTATGTAACAGGTGACATGCGCACGAGCTTACTACGTATAATCTCGCTTCATTTGCGTGACTACGTTTACGGAGGTGTTGAAATTAAAAACTTTTCACCACCCATGTACCTACCACTGTTGTCTTCAGCGTTTTAGTCGATAGAAATAGATATAAGAGACGAATACGGATTTCCCTTTCCATTCGACTACGGTACCTGACTGTAACGCTTCACTTTAAGCGCATCCGATAAAATGCCTGTGTTTGAAGATTTTTTCAATAACCAAATGATTGGTGGTGGGGGTAAGTGTGTTACAGTTGGTAAACCTTGCTTTGGTTATCACCAGTCGGGTGCAGGAGTAGGTAGTTTTTTGAAAGGTCTCTTCCGAGCAGCTATACCGAAGATCAAACAAGGTGCAAAAGTGGTCGGTAAGGAGGCTCTCCAAGCGGGTAAAAATATCCTAGATGATGTCACTCTAGGTGGCAGACCGGTCAAAGAGGCGACCAAACAGCGCATTCGCGAGAGTGGTAAAAATCTCAAAAGAAAAACTGACGTTGTTCTGGACAAATTGCTCTTGGGTGAGTCAAGCGCGAAAGAAGGGGAGGAATCAGAATATAAAAAGAAGAACGAGACATCATCAACTCAGTCGTCGAGTGCACCTGGCACTACAAACACCTCAGCGGCTAAACGCTCGAAAAGTGATAAAGTTGCGAAAAAGAAGAAGAAGCAAAATAAGAAAGCACGTGTTACTAGAGATATTTTTGAAAATTAAAATTTCAAGATGGCGCTGTTGCATACAGAATCTTGTCAGTCGATCAAGTCAGAATTATCACTTTTTGTATTACCTTCGACACAGACTGCAATTGAAGGCTCTTATTGGGTTCAGTACAAACCGATATCTTCACTTAACGACCAATCACCAATTGAATTTACCATCCCTGGCAACACTGAGTATCTAGACTTGGCTCACACAATGTTAAGTGTGAGTGTAAGTGTAACATGCACTAGTGCTGAACCACCTAAAGATCCAAACGTTGGACCAATAAATAATCTTTTGCATTCGTTGTTCAATCAAGTCGACGTGCTATTCAATCAGAAACCTGTTTCACCACCAAACAATGCTTATGCATACAGAGCTTAAATTGAAACATTACTAAATTATGGCCCAACAGCTAAAAAGTCTTATTTAACGAGTGGATTGTGGTACGATGATACAGCAGCGAAAATGGACGATATCACAGGTGGTAATACAGGTCTCAGCCAGCGTAAAGCGCTTATGGTTGGCAGAAAGATTGATTTACTCGGCCATTTACATTGTGATGTTTTTAATCAAGACAAATTATTACTGGGTGGTGTTGAAGTTAGAGTAAGGCTCGTGCGTTTTCGTGATGGTTTCTGTCTCATGGATCCCGCTGGTGCTTTCACAGTAAATATTACAGAGGCTACGCTTTTTGTGCGTCGAGTAAGATTAAATCCTTCACTCGTGCTAGCACACGAAAAACTATTGTCGCAGACTACTGCAAAATACCCACTGACACGTGTAGAAGTTAAGGCTGTTACGTTACATAATGGTGTGCATGGGGAAACAATCGACAATGTCATATTAGGTCAACTACCAAAAATGATTATACTCGGTTTTGTTGAGAATAAAGCTTACAACGGAGATAAAAGTCTTAACCCGTTTAATTTCAAGAATTTTAATATAAATTTTTATGTCTGTACGTTGATGGAATGCAAGTGCCATCGAAACCCTTACAGCTAGATTTCAAAAAAAGCAAAATGTACGTTGATGCTTATCATACACTTTATTTCGGCACTGGTATTCACTTTATGAATTCAGGCAACTTGATTACCCGTAAAAACTATCCAAACGGTTACTTCCTATTCGCTTTTGATTTGACACCTGATTTATCGACGAGTGATGGTAGTCATTGGAATTTGATAAAAAATGGTAATGTACGAATTGATGTTAGATTCGACGACCCACTAGAGGGCGCTGTAAATTGTATAATTTATGCTGAATACGACAATTTGCTCGAAATTGACTCGTCGAGACAGGTTGTCGTGGATTATAGCGGTTAAGTAGTAGTGGTGGGGATATAGTTCTCGCTATTTAAGTGGAGCAAAGCCATCTTTATCATCTCTGTCGGCGAGCAACTTTAATTGCAAACAGTATGGACGTGATGATTGACGTGCAGTTTTTAAAGGACAACAAAAACCGTTTGATTCCAAAGGAGGTGGCTGTACTTGCTATTCATAAAAACTTTATCGCTCATTGGATTGTGGCGCCTCCTTGTAATTTAAGACGCTTACCTAAAAATGCTTTGAGACAGAACAATTGGGTGACACTGAATCATCATGATCTGGAGTGGTACGAAGGTGATATATCGATAAAAAGATTATACAAAAATTTGGAAGATATTTGCAAGCATTGTCGTGTAATTTTCGTGCGAGGTCAAGAAAAGCTTGAACTACTTCCCAAGCTCACCACCTGTAAGATTGAAAATTTAGAAAAACAAGATTGTCCAGCTTTTAGAAATTTGAATTTCAGCAGTGTACAGTGTATGCATCATTACATAAAATCATCGTATTCAAATTACGTGTGTGCTTTAAATAACGCTGCTAATCTGAAACATTGGCTACTAAAACTTAACCCCAGCGTACAATCGCTGATTGTGGAAGAATTTTTTGAAATTCTCCGCAATGAATTCAAAAGAGATTGTTCGATATCTGATGAGGATCAAGTTTCACGCAGTAGGCGTTTATCCAGCGGATCGGATTCCTCTGATGTGGGTGAAACCTTGTGCGCTTGTGCTTCATACGCAAAATTATAACCAGCGTGGTGCACACTGGGTTGCCATATACGTTGATAAGTATGGCACAGGTGTGTACTTTAATAGTCTTGGTAAGCCGCCACAAATTCAACAACATTTACGACGTATTCAGCAAAATTGTAAAAAATTTAGATGGAATAATAAACGCTTACAAAGCGAATATTCCAATGTTTGTGGTCATTATTGTATCATGTTTCTGTATTATATGTCTACCGGATTGGGTTTCAAGAAATTCTTGAAAAATTTCTCGCAGAATTTGCAAAAAAATGATGCTATAGTAAAGAATTTTATAGAAAAAACTTGCTATGCGTAATTTGATACTTGACTGTCTCTGATTAGTTGCACGCCACCTTTTTCACGACATCCCCACTAATTTTTACAGTATAAAAGAAGTGGTATCCACTTGGTCTAGCCACAGTTGTGTGTGATCGACGGCGACAGCAGTAACAAGCAAGAAAACCTAACCAAGATGGCTGGTCAAAAGAGAAGCCTGGAGCAGACATTTGGTAATGACTTGGCATATTTAATAAAACAAAATAGCAAGAAAAATTATTGGCAGCAGGTTCTGCCAATGGTCTACGGGCTGAACAGCTCTTTTGGAAAAATTATCCAGGTAGGCCTGGAGAATATAGGCGGTGAAGGCAAAAAGGAGTTTGCACCCGTGGTACGCTTCTGCGGAGCCAATTTTCAAGGTCTACCTCTGTCACTAGACTGTTGGGAGGCGTTGAAGCAGGAATTTGATAAAATTGAAGATTTTTTCCCTTGCTATAATGAGGAATCCATGCTGGATCAGCGGCTATCTATTCCAGGATATACTATCCGTTTTATGATTAGTTTTCACGAGAGAGCTTTTGAATTGGTATCCAATGACGCACAACCAGAAGGAGAGGAGTGTGGTGGACCGCCGAAAAAATATGGTCGATTCAATCGGTCACTAGTATTTAAACGTGTCACGTTTGAACGTTTAAAAGATTCATTAAAATGTATAGATTATAGAATTAGATATTTAAATACTGTTGCAAAATCTGTAGATTATATATTACGAGAAATGGTTGCAAATATGAAAAATGTATTAGAAAAAAGTCAGGAATCTCAATATGTATACTTTACTTCTAGCGATATAAAAACCACAATGTCTAGTTTTAATGATAATTTTGTAAATGATCTCATCGAATTATTAAAAAAGAATAATCTAGTTTTAGGAAAAGAAGATTTGTTTATAATCATACACGAATTTATTATTTATCATATGTACACACTAGTTAATTGTATGAATTCTACGTTGTAATGTTTTATTATTAATAATAAATGTTGTTAAACTTTAAAACGTGAGTATTTCATTTACCTCGTTCATTACCAATTCCTCAACCTTCATACACACAGTAATATTACAAATTATATATTTCACGATTCAATATAAAATTTTTATTATTTTAGTATTTAAAAGTATTTAGTTGCAAATTGAAATCTTTTAAATTAATATTTTATGATTCAATATAAATTTTAATAATCAAAAAGTATCATGTTACATATTAAAATATTTAAAATTTTTAAATATTCAATTGTTCGGGTACCATGCCTAACGAGCCCCTACTTCACCTTCTCAGAGCTCATTGACCCACCGGTCAGTAACCTTTGGGGTGGTGGAGTGGGGGTTTGTTTTGACGGTCCATAGTGCCCCTATAACTACTGATAGGTAAAAATATTGCTAAAAATCTAGCTATATTTCTCATAGATATACAGCTAAAAAAACACGTAAATATAGCTGTAATACACAATGTAGCTATATTTTTACCTATATTTTTTAGCTATATTTATAGATGTTTTTTTGCAGGGAAAGCTTATATTTTTTCTCTTTTGTTTTTGATAAAGTTCAAACGAAGATTTTACTATTTCGCTATTAAAATATTATAAATTTTGGTTGAACCTTATCAGAAACAAAAGAGAAAAAATATATGCTTTAGCTGAATCTTATGAAAAATAAACAGAAAGAAGAGAGGCTCTACAAAATACTCACAAAAAATAAATATTATAAATATTTGAAATTTTAAAACTTTTAATGTTGTAACTAAAAAAAATGCTTTTAAGTTGACTTAATATTTTCAACAAATTATGCTTAGAAGTATCAAAACCCACTCGTAAAAATTAAATAAAAGCAACAAAACATTTTAAATGAATAAAAAAGGTTTTAAGGAGGTGCTTACTTCTGCAGAGATATTGATTCTTATCACATCGAAGATAGTATTCTGTTCCAAATGATAATAAAGTATAGGTTAATTTTAACCAATATTTATATTTATTGTAATCAAATCTGATTTTAAGTTGAATTAAAGTTTAGGCAGTGAACTTTCGCGATATTTAAAAAATTTACATTAAGTTTATTTTATAATTACGTTGTGCTTAGGAGTAATATGCCAATTATATCAGACAAAATTCGATACTTTTTACATCTTTCGATATGGTGAACGTTTATTAAAGTACTGGCGCTCGAGTTGCGCGCTACGCGCGCATTTTAAATTTTCTAAAAACGGTACAATTATTATTTCATTTTATTTATTTTATTTTATTACAATCAAAATATTAATGTAATGGATAATAATATTAATTAATACAATTATAACTATTTAATAAATACATAAAAGATTTTTTTTCTTTCGAAATAATAGAAATATTTTCCATATTTTTTACGCTAATATGGGGTGGTGCATTATCCCTTACAATTAATTTTCCTACTACTTCGATCGTGTGTCCTTTGTGAATGTCTTCTGATTGTTGCAAGTTGTTTTTTTTACGAACACTTCCAATTTTTTTTCTCCATTGCATATGCAACCGATACCCACACTGAGAAAAATGTCTGGATAAATTTTACTGCAAAAATATGAAAAATTACTATATAATATAGTAACGTTGTGACGTACTCGTTTTATGAGAAATATTACTTCATTTTGACAAATAATTCTTATATATGTAATATTTTTTACTAGAAAACACATGAAAAAGTAGTATTGATATTCAACAAAAATTGCTACATAATATAGTAAAAATTGTAGAAATAATTTTTACTACATAAGTTAGTAAATTTTGTTGATTAACATATTAATTTTATCTATAAAGATACCAAAATTCACTGCCTATATGGTAAATAATAATGTAAAATCAAAAAGCATAAATTCCTTGGAACATATATAGTAAAAAGTTTTATTTTATGTAGTATATTCGATTCGTCTGTCTTTTATTTCGAAAACTTAACCTCGAAATTTTTAACTAAATTCAAAGTATCCTCTATAACATATGAAGACGATTCGAAGTATCTTGCGTAATATGTTAGCATGGCGCAGTCGGTAACGTTCACGCTTCTCGTCCTCGCGGTCGACGGTTCGATCCCAACACAGGTAAGATTTTTTTTCTGAGTTTTCTTTCAAATATTATTTAAATAAATTTAATTAACTTAAAAAATAATTTAATAATTAATAAAAATTGTTTCGCATGTATAATACGTAAATAAAAATAATTCGAGATAAAAAAATAAACGAATAAAAATTTTTTTCTATATATTATCTGCTCAATTAAAATTTACTATTTAAAATAGTAATTTTTCTTACAAAGCGAGTATGTCACAGCATTACTATATTAAATAGTAATTTTATATATGTTTGTAGTAAAATTTATACAAACATTTCTCTCAGTGCAGGTTGATAAATTTCGTTGTCAATAATCTAAAAGTATTTTTGACAACTCCTTCAATTTCTGAAAAAAAAATAATTATAATTATTATTTATTATTAATGATTTTATTTTATTTTATTTTATTTTATTTTTTTTACAGGGCAACAGTCGGAAGAGCAAATTTATAAAATATAGTTATAGATTTATAACAGTTAAACTGTTAAAAATATATAAACAATTTAACTGTTTCAAATTAAAGGCACTCTCATAAAGTTAAATTTAAAAAATATTTATTTTTTATAATCTTTCAATAGTTTTTATAATTATATTTAAAAATGTTTTAACTTACTAATCATCTCAGTGTTCATTAAAATATTGTCGAAGGTGACTTTCACAATCTCATGTAAATGAGCCGCATCTTCAAATTTACCAATTTTTTTTAAATTGGTGTGGTCCCGCAATTCAAGTTGAAAATTCACATTTCCATCGTTATACCTTGCTGTTGACGACACATATTTTGAAACAGCACCATCTATTTGTATTATCTAAAATAAAAATAAATTTAATAAATAATAGAATTACTAAAAAGCTTTATATTAGATTTGTTGTCAGTGGCTCAGTCGGTAGAGTGATGGATTCGTAATCTCGAGGTTTCGATTTCGTATCCCGCTCTCAGCCGTTTCATGAAAGCACCACTATACATTACACATGCTTTGTTCACAGATAATCGCCATCGCTAATTAGCATCGTAATGATAGCATAAATACAGCGACGTTAAATGAGAAATCAGATAAGATTTTATTCATGATTTGTGCATGAGATCTTAGATACAATATTTATATGTTTCTAAATTTGAAAATAGTGATACACGCTAAAGTCGTTAAAAATAAAATAAATACATAAATATATATAAAAAATACTTACATTTTGCAGTTCTGCAACTTCTTCTAATTTGCTGATATGTTTGCCCCAAGCCACAATCTGCACTCATTTTCCCTTTCCATTATTAAGAGCAGGCCGGATTCGCTGTCCTTGTCTAATTGGCATTTTTGTTATTTATTCAAGTTTTAAACGGTGTATCTTCAAATTAGAGGTCGAGCGCAATAGATATTATTATTATGAACATCTATGCACAAGGAAAAAAATATCTACCGGTTTGTTTTTGAGAAAAGTAAGTAACGCCAAAGTAAAAGTTTATGTTTATAATATTTTCGCGTTACTTACTTTTCTCAAAAACAAACCGGTAGATATTTTTTTGCTTGTGCATGGATGTTCATAATAATAATATCTATTGCGCTCGACCTTTAATTTGAAGATACACCGATTAAAACTTGATTAAATAACAAACAACTCAATTGTTACTCGGTCGGTATCAGGTTCTACTCCGGGCTACCGTTAAGCGTCATTCCCCTGTTAAAAAAGTTCGTACTGATTCAGTACTGATTTCACAATGAAATCAGGACTTGGTTAACATTGAATCGGTGTAAAATCAACATAAAATTTACACAAAATCAGTACTGCATTCGGAATCAGTGTGAAATCAGTACTGAATTCGGGAAAGAATATTCGTATACGAAATGAGAGAATTGACTCAGTACGAAATCTTTACGTAACCAGTACACAATTTCAACAAAATTCGTACAAATTGTTTTGGAAATACGTGGCTTTTCAGTTTCTAATCAGTGCCAAATCAGTACTGAATTCGGGAAATGATATTCGTATACGAAATGAGAGAATCGACTCAGTACGAAATCTGTACGTAATCAGTACACAATTTTAACAAAATTCGTACGAATTGTTTTGGAAATACGTGGCTTTTCAGTTCCTAATCAGTGTTAAATCAGTACTGAATTTGAACAAGAATTTTCGTATACGAAATGACAGAATCGAATCAGTACAAAATCAGGATGTAATCAGTACATAATTTAAACAAAATTCGTATGAATTTTTTTTTTTTTGAATTCAGTACTGATTTAACACTGATTAGGAACTGAAAAGCCATGTATTTCCAAAACAAATTTGCAATTGGAATTTCCAATTGGAATTCCAATTGGATTTTGTTGGAAGTCTATGTTGGAATTCCAATCAATTCCAATTGGAAATTCATAATGGAATTTCAATGAGAATTTTAGAAATCCAACGTAAATTTATGGACATTTTTAAGCGATTAAAATATTTTTTTATAGAAAATTTTATTTATGTTTTCATTGCGACTTATAAAAATATCTCTGTTCATTGAGTAAAATAGAACGTGAGAAAGCAGGCCGAATGATCGTCGTTTTAGACCAAATGAAACTACCAGACTACCAGCTTATAAGTTCTAAACTCTTAAATTTTTGTTGTGCGCATTTGCTTGCTATAAGAAAATTAATAGATAGATAGCGTTGTATCCCCTGGTGGCTAATCATCGAATATAAATATTCACATTTATATAATAGTACTAAGGGCGATTCTTCATTTAACCCGTACCCGTACCCGCACGATTGTATAGGCGAGTACTTTATCTTCACTACTTTACCATCTATGATGAGTTTCTATCTACTATCGAACTCATCATAGATGGTAAAGTAGTGAGGATAAAGTACTCGCCTATACAATCGTGCGGGTACGGGTACGGGTTAAATGAAGAATCGCCCTAATAATTGATCACCAGGTGGTTACCACGCTTTCTATCTATTGACTCTCTTATGGCAAAAAAATAAAAGAGTTTAGAACTTAGAAGCTGGTAGTCTGGTAGTTTCATTTGGTCTAAAACGACGATCATTCGGCCTGCTTTCTCACGTTCTACTTTACTCAATGAACAGAGATATTTTTATAAGTCGCAATGGAAACATTAATAAAATTTTATATGAAAAAATATTTCAATCGCTTAAAAATGTCGATAAATTTATGTTGAATTTCTACACTGAAAAATAAATGGTAGTGTAGCTGAACTACCGGTAGTCGAACCACGCTCTCTTAAGTTCGTATACATGGAGTCTCGCTGCAAGAGAACAGTAGCGCCTCTGTGGCAAAAGAGCTTCACTTCACATCGGAGAGAGCACAATCTGACGCGAGTGGGAACTGAGAAGCCCCGCAAAAAGAACGGTTAGCTTCTTCTGTGGGGCATCACACTCACCACCAGAGAAAAGATTTGCATGCTTACTGTTTGGTAAAGCAGAAGTACTTCGTGGGACTGGTAGTCCACCACTTTCTTTTCAGTGTAGAATTCTCATTGGAATTCCATTATGAATTTTCAATTGGAAATCCAATTGGATTTTTTCAACGGGGTATGTACTGATTTCATACTGATTTCGTACTGAGTCGATTCTCTCATTTTGTATACGAATATTCTTTCCCGAATTCAGTACTGATTTGGCACTGATTAGAAACTGAAAGGTCACGTATTTCCAAAACATTTTGTACGAATTTTATTAAAATTGTGTACTGATTACGTCCTGATTTTGTACTGAGTCCATTCTGTGATTTCGTATAAGAATATTCTTTTTCGAATTCAGTACTGATTTAACACTGATTAGGAAATGAAAAGTCACGTATTTCGAAAACAATTCGTACGAATTTTGTTGAAATGGCGTACTGATTACGTACTGATTTCGTACTGAATTGAATCTCTCATTTCTATATTCGTATACGAATATTCTTTCCCAAATTCAGTACTGATTTCACACTGATTCAATATCGATTAGGCTCGAATTTTGCACCTTATTTGTGTTGTGTTATGGAACCATTTTCAGGACATGCGCAGTACTGACTTTGTGTAAATTTTATGTTGATTTTACACTGATTCAATGTTAACCAAGTCCTGATTTCAATGTGAAATCACCCTGGTAGCACAATCTGACGCAAGTATCAGTGCGCAGATCTTATATAACATGCTTCCCAAATCAATAAGAGTTCTGCAGTCAGAACATTGCATCAGATACTTGCAGCAGATTTGTATCATACTTACAGCAGATAAAGTGCACCCTAAGTGTCTCATGGGATGCACGGATCTTCGCAGCAGACTTGCATCATACTTATAAAGGTCACGTGCAGCAGACACTTTGCAGCAGATGTGCGCCATACTTGCAGCAGATAAAGTGCACCCTAAGAGTGTCATGGGATGCACGGATCTTCGCAGCAGACTTGCATCATACTTATAAAGGTCACGTGCAGTAGACACTTTGCAGCAGATGTGCGCCATACTTACAGCAGATAAAGTGCACCCTAAGAGTCTCATGTAATGCTAAAGATGCCATGCACAAAGCTGCTGCAATTATGACGCCCGAGCTCGTGATCAAATCATTCAGATTAAGCACCCTTAATTGCACAAGACAATCAAATTCTGCGTCTCAGTGTCTGACGTACGTGTTCGAATGCAATTTCATCGCAATTCTGCTGAAAGTCCCCGTGCAGTTAAAAATCCTTGTGTAAGTGCACTAAAGCCGCTGCAAGTCTGATGCAAGTATGTCGCAATTAATCTGCTAAAAATGCCATGCACAAAGCTGCTGCAATTATGACGCCCGAGCTCGTGATCAAATCATTCAGATTAAGCACGCTTAATTGCACAAGACAATGTAATTATGCTGCTCAGTGTCTGACGTACGTGCTCGAATGCAATTTCATCGCATTCCTGCTGAAAGTCCCAGTGCATTTGGAAACCCTCTTGTAAGTGCACTAAAGCTTGCGCAAGTCTAACGTAATTATGATGCTTAGAGCCGGGTGCAATCATCTTAGCGCAGAAATATAGTTGAAATGGGAAGCATGTTAGTTAAGATCTGCTGTAGTTTGACTGACAGACAGAGAAATTGCAGCAGAATTGCACAAGAATTGAAAAAGTTGTGCTACCAGGGCAGTACTGAATCAGTACGAACTTTTTTAACAGGGTCCCTTTAATGTCTTCAACAAATCCAATAATTTCTCTTAAATAGAAAAGAAAAAACAAATATTAATACATTTTTATAAAATTAATTGTTTAAAATAAAGATGAAATAAAAGGTTGAATTGATAAATAAATAAATGATAAATAAAATGATTAAAATTATTCAAATACTTACACCATTTTGTCATCCGCTTCAATATTTTCTATGATTTCGTTTGATGTGAATCTTGCGAAAGCCATCATGAAAATTTCTTTTAAAAAAATTTTATATTTTTATTTAATTTAAAATATTATACTTTATTTTATTTTTTTATATTATTCTTTATTTTATTTTTTTATATTATACTTTATTTTATTTTTTATATTACAAATGAAAATTAAAGTAAAATAAATATTTACTTCTTTAGTTCACCAGTCGCAAATACACACTGACACAGAACAAATATTTCTAAACATTTAAAAGTCAATATAATATTATTTAATCGCTATGGCAATATTTTGATTTTCAAATTTAAAGTCCGAATCGCGTATCAGAAAGAGATAGATATAGTGTAGTTGAATATCAATATTATCTTTATCTCTTTCTTTTCCTTTAAGTGTATGTAATATGCTTTACAAACGTGAAAATAATTTATTAATAAATGAATAATAAATGATTTCAGCTAAAAGGCTAGGTTACAAAAAAAATTATTTGAATATAAAACGCGCAATCGTTAGTTTCTTGTGATATTTGAATAAAACGCGCATTCGTAATTTTTTAATTACAGCTATTTTTACTGTTTTGTGTTTAAGGCGACTTCGGATTTTAGGTTAGGTTTTATTTTTGAGTTTACAAATTACTCTTTCAATATGTAAAATTTTTCAGATTTTTTAATTTTCCACCATTCTACGGATTATAAGAAATGGTGGAAAATTAACAAATTCAAAAAATTTTAGAAACTGAAAGAGTGATTTGTAAACTACAAAATGAAATCGAACCGAACTTCCGTAGTCGCCTTAAGTAAATTTGAAAAAAAAGATGAATTCGAATGATTATTTTGTAAAAGAAGAGGATCCACGTAGTGTCATCATTAATATTACAGATGTCAACAGCTATATTTCATCTGAAGAAGTTATTAACGCCTATTATAGCATTTTTTTAATTGATGTTTTATTATATTTTCAATTTTATAATAAATATTCATAAATTATAAATATTATAGTTTGTAACTATATGATTGATAATCTAACCTTAGTTTTAATAATATGTTATGTATTTTATTTTTTTATTTTAAAGTGATTTAATTGGCGTTGTAAAAGGAGTACAAGTTCCAACAGTTGTTAGCAAAAATGGAATGAATTACAATGTTTTTAATTTCGATATTGAGCGTAAATCCAAAATTTTATTGCCAGTCGTTGTATGACAGCTAACAGTAAATGAATATAAAAAATTCAATAATATCAATGAGGCTATTCAAAATATTAGTTCTTATGATCAAAAAGTTGGTGAGTAATTGACTTCTTTTTATTATGATATTTATTTTAATTAAACTTATATTGTATTAATTATACAAATATAATTTTCTTACAGGTCTTAATTTGATAATCAAATCTGATTTTCGAAAAGAAAATGCGAGGAGTTATAAAAGGATTGGTACATTAACCGATGGGTTAACAAAAATAACAACTTTTATTAATGATTACCAAAGTAATATTATTTTTACAAAAGGGGAACATGTACAAGTGATTGGTAAATTTATTGAATCATCAAAACAAATTTGTTTTGAAATAATGTCCAGTGTAGATGATATGAAGAAAATAAGTAAAGAAAATGTGTCTGGAATTGTATTAGACAAAATACACAAAACTCCAAAACGAAAACAATTAGTTATCGAGTCTACTGAAAATCAGGTATTAGTTTTATGTTATTTTAAATTTTCTAATATAATAAATAAAGTTATTTCTGTATAAAAATTAATTTAAAACAATTTTTTTAGAAATTGAAAGTGCAACGAGTTATAAATTTTAATGAAGAAGATGAAGCTGATGCTGAAAAAGAATAGTTCTCAAATGTTTACTTAAAAATTAAAAAAAAAAAAATTATTTGTTTTACATAATTTTTATTTTTTTCAGTGACTATGTTAAAGATTTAAAGTTATTAATAAAGTTCTTAAAAATAATAAAAGATTTTTAAAAAAATCAAAAAGTTAATGTTTTTTTATTTTTAAATTGATATATATTTTCAGAAATTTAGTTTGTAACAGAAATACTTGATTATGAATGATTTAAAATAATTTTTATATTATATAAAATGATTATTAAAATAACATTTTTAAATTCATGTGCTAAATATTTTTATGAAAACTTAATATAAAAAATACAACAAAATTACAAAAAAAATACTTCGTACAAAATGATTATTCTTATGGATTACAGTAATCAACATTTATAAAGCAACAGCTGCACATTTTATAATAAGACACAACGCAAATACAGAATAAAATATAAATGTTCAAAAAATTTTCACTTTTGCGCATTATTTAAAAATAATTGACAATTGATTTTTGATTTATAATGAATAACTCAATTTTAATTTTTATAATTTATATTGTTACATTATAAACTACCTTGGTTTTTACATATTATATTTTACAATCGTACAATTTATTTGTAAATTAATTTGCATAAATAAGCTTTGTAAGGCTAATTTTAATATATTTTTTCATATTCTATTTAAGAATTTCAAAAATTTAAATTCTTTTAAAAACTTAATTACAACATACATACAAGAAGTAACAAAGAGATCATCAATGTGTACATAATTTTTATTGTCTTAAAGCTTCATGCTCTTTCTCTACTGCTATCATTTGTTACATACAGTTCTTATATTTTCAAAGAGTGGTTGTAAAGTCAACTATATCAGCAAATTTAGCAGTTTTTCTAAAACTTATAAAATTATAAAATTTGTTTGAATTATTTGATGCTAATGTTTCTGAACTTTTATTTCCATTAATTATGAATTTACATTTATCTCCTATAATTATTAACTAAATAAAATTTTATTTTTAGTATTTATTTTGCAAATTCATCTAATAATTATTCATTATTGCAAAAAACAATTAATTGATTTTTATTGAAACCATAATATTTTCGTCTTTTTTAATTTTATGCATGATATATATTAAATTTAAAATTGTACAGAATGTTATAATATATAGTGGTCAGAAACATTATTATATATTATAAATTATATTATAAATTATTATATATTATATATTATATTTATTAAGAATGTTTTGAAATCAATCAAGCAATCGTCGAATACTTCTGTATTCAATTCATTTTTTTTAAATAATATTAAATTCATAAAAATATCATTACACTATCTTTTAATTTTCGAATCTAATAAAATTTCTTCAAAGCTTTTGAATATTATGTCTGTTATTTTTTGTTTTAAGTCATTATTTAAACTGATGAATGCTATTTTATTATGTTATTATAACTTTTAAAAAAGTATATTTCAGGCGAGTTTAGTTATTAAACAGTATAGTATTCTTTAGAACTTTTTTTCTAAATATTTCTTTTTTTTTACTACATACATCATATTTTTTTTTAATTTCAGTTCTTGAGAGTACTTAAATGAATTGAGTAATTATTATTAAGTTTATACCTTTTACTAGAATCATCTATAGTTTTTGCTTAAGAAAGTTTTGAAATCAATGAACCAATCGTCAAGTACTTCTGTATTCAATTCTTACTTTTTAATAATATAAAATCCATAAAATGTTCAATTTATATTCTCTTTGATAAACGAATATTTGGAAAAAATTTGCCAAATAATTTTTGAAAAAAAGGGATTATTGAGATGAAGATAGCGATGATAGTACACATAAAATTTGAAAAAAAAATGATATATCAGATCAACTTATTATTTCATTTATGAGTGAATATTACTACTTAAACATTGATGAACTATACTTGATCTTAGTGATATCTATTTTATTTTATTCCTGATGAAAGATTCACTTAATAAACTTTTTAAATTTTACTAAATATCTACAAAATAACTTGCCAGGCCTGTGGTTTAATATTTTGTTGGTGAAATGCTCAATGTATGTGAGTACTGCTTTATAATTGAATTGTTAGCTAATTGTGTGTTGAATAATAAGTAAAAATATGAATCTATAAACCAATTGTGTACATGTGCAATTTTATCATTTCGGAAAGTGTTTATTAAGTGAATCTTTCATCAGGAATAAAATAAAATAGATATCACTAAGATCAAGTATAGTTCATCAATGTTTAAGTAGAAATATTCACTTATAAATGAAATAATAAGTTGATCTGATATATCATTTTTTTTTCAATTTTGATGTGTACTATCATCGCTATCTTCATCTCAATAATCCCTTTTTTTCAAAAATTATTTGGCAAATTTTTTCAATATATTCGTCTATCAAAGAGAATATAAATTGAACATTTTATGGATTTTATATTATTAAAAAGTAAGAATTGAATACAGAAGTACTCGACGATTGGTTCATTGATTTCAAAACTTTCTTTAGCCGAAACTGTAAATATTTCATGAATTTTATATTATTAAAAAGAATGAATTGAATACAGAAGTACTCGACGATTGCTTGATTGATTTCAAAACTTTCTTAAGCAAAAACTATAGATAATTCTAGTAAAAGGTATAAACTTAATAATAATTACTCAATTCATTTAAGTACTCTCAAGAACTGAAATTAAAAAAAAAATATGATGTATGTAGTAAAAAAAAAGAAATATTTAGAAAAAAAGTTCTAAAGAATACTATACTGTTTAATAACTAAACTCGCCTGAAATATACTTTTTTGACACTCCGTGCGAGAAGCTCGATTTCACGCACGCTGTACAAAGTGACACGTGCGAAAATGGAGCTTCTCACATGTCGTGTCAAAAAATAGTGCTCGATACTCGTGCGAGAAAGTGATTTCTTACTCGTGTGACCTTTTCACCCTCGCTTCGCTCGGGCGCAAACCGCCACACGAGTAAAAAATCACTTTATCGCACTAGTACCGAAATATACTATTTTAAAAGTTATAATAACATAATAAAATAGTATTCATCAGTTTAAATAATGACTTAAAACAAAAAATAACAGACATAATATTCAAAAGCTTTGAACAAATTTTATTACATTCGAAAATTCCCTACTAAAAAATCTCAGGTGAGAAATCACCTGATTTCTCAGGTGATTTATCATGCCAAAATCTCATGTGACGATTTTTTTGGTTTTTACACGTTTCAAAGCATACTTAGTCAATTGCGAACTATTTTTGAAAATTTTTGAAAAATTTGAACTTAGAAAATTTTTTAAAAATTTGGTCTTAGAAAAAATTATGACTCATTTTACAAAAAATTTTCTAAGTTCAATTTTTCAAAAATTTTTAAAAATAGTTCGCAATTGACTAAGCATGGTTTGAAACGTGTAAAAATCTAAAAAAATCGTCACATAAGATTTTGGCATGATAAATCACCTGAGAAATCAGGTGATTTCTCACCTGAGCTTTTTTAGTAGGGTTAAAAGATAGTGTAATGCTATTTTTATGAATTTAATATTATTTAAAAAAAATGAATTGAATACAGAAGTATTCGACGATTGCTTGATTGATTTCAAAACATTCTTAATAAATATTAATATACATGGGAAAAATTGTCATAAAATATCCCATGTATATGTATATACCCTGGTAGCACAATCTGACGCAAGTATCAGTGCGCAGATCTTATATAACATGCTTCCCAAATCAATAAGAGTTCTGCAGTCAGAACATTGCATCAGATACTTGCAGCAGATTTGCATCATACTTACAGCAGATAAAGTGCACCCTAAGTGTCTCATGGGATGCACGGATCTTCGCAGCAGACTTGCATCATACTTATAAAGGTCACGTGCAGCAGACACTTTGCAGCAGATGTGCGCCATACTTGCAGCAGATAAAGTGCACCCTAAGAGTGTCATGGGATGCACGGATCTTCGCAGCAGACTTGCATCATACTTATAAAGGTCACGTGCAGTAGACACTTTGCAGCAGATGTGCGCCATACTTACAGCAGATAAAGTGCACCCTAAGAGTCTCATGTAATGCTAAAGATGCCATGCACAAAGCTGCTGCAATTATGACGCCCGAGCTCGTGATCAAATCATTCAGATTAAGCACCCTTAATTGCACAAGACAATCTAATTCTGCTGCTCAGTGTCTGACGTACGTGTTCGAATGCAATTTCATCGCAATTCTGCTGAAAGTCCCCGTGCAGTTAAAAATCCTTGTGTAACTGCACTAAAGCTGCTGCAAGTCTGATGCAAGTATGTCGCAATTAATCTGCTAAAGATGCCATGCACAAAGCTGCTGCAATTATGACGCCCGAGCTCGTGATCAAATCATTCAGATTAAGCACCCTTAATTGCACAAGACAATCAAATTCTGCTGCTCAGTGTCTGACGTACGTGTTCGAATGCAATTTCATCGCAATTCTGCTGAAAGTCCCCGTGCAGTTAAAAATCCTTGTGTAAGTGCACTAAAGCCGCTGCAAGTCTGATGCAAGTATGTCGCAATTAATCTGCTAAAAATGCCATGCACAAAGCTGCTGCAATTATGACGCCCGAGCTCGTGATCAAATCATTCAGATTAAGCACGCTTAATTGCACAAGACAATGTAATTATGCTGCTCAGTGTCTGACGTACGTGCTCGAATGCAATTTCATCGCATTCCTGCTGAAAGTCCCAGTGCATTTGGAAACCCTCTTGTAAGTGCACTAAAGCTTGCGCAAGTCTAACGTAATTATGATGCTTAGAGCCGGGTGCAATCATCTTAGCGCAGAAATATAGTTGAAATGGGAAGCATGTTAGTTAAGATCTGCTGTAGTTTGACTGACAGACAGAGAAATTGCAGCAGAATTGCACAAGAATTGAAAAAGTTGTGCTACCAGGGTACATATATTCATAAGCCCATGTGTGAGCGTGCATGCGCCTTGACAGGAACATACCCATATATATATATATATATATATATATATATAAACTCAAGTACGTGTGTCATGCATGTTAATTGACATGAAACGTTCCGTATATATAAACCTGTGTGTGCGCGCACGTGTGATTTAAAATTAAATATCCCATGTATATGGCTGTATTCACAGTAGCATGGAAGTTCGGCAATTCAAAATTCCACCTGTGATAAATTAATAACGGTAAAATTTGCTCCAGTATGCTGAATCGTGGTTCATGATTATTCTTGAATCAACCATACGATACAAAATAACAATTTGATATTTTTTTATTTGTCAAGTATTTTATATACAATAGGAGTAAATACGTATAACAAGCCATATAGAGATACCGAGTAAACATTTCATTATCACACAGTAGCTTTTTTTGTGACCGTTTCATTAATTATAAAAATACTTAATATCAACCGAAGATCGTTCTAGCAAACGTAATATGCATGCGAAAAGAGCTTGCATAAATTATTCACACTCATGAAAAATCCCGTGGTTTTAAATCCGATTGCTACAACTAAGCGTTTAAAAGATGTATCCTTGATATACTTATATTTTATACAAGTTCTCAGAAATAGCCCTAGCGTCAATCGCATTAGACGTGCATGTATGATACGATATAACCTATCTATTTACACGTGTTTTCTTGACTCGGTATAATATTATATACATAGTATGATACGCCGTAACCAAGCTATTTACACGTGCATTCACGATTCGGTATACGATTATATATAACCTGGTATACGCGAATCAATAGCTAGGTATAAGCTTACAGTAGTATCCTCGGTATGCATATACGTATAAATAACCAAGCTATTAATACGCGCACTCACACCTCGGCATAGTAATCTCAGTACGCATACACGCGCAAATAACCAAGCTGTTTACATGCGCATACTCACCGCAGTATGAACAGCTCGGTACACTAGCATATTAACCACGCTAAATACACACCGCGGTATAAACAGCTTGATATACTAGCATATCAACCACGCTAAATACACACCGCGGTATAAACAGCTCGGTATACTAGTATATTAACCGCGCTAAATATACACCGCCGTATAAACAGCTCGTTATACTAGTATATTAACCGCGCTAAATATACACCGCGTTATAAACAGCTCGGTATACTAGCATATTAACCATGCTGAATATATACCACGGTATAAATAGCTCGGTATACTAGCATATTAACCGCGCTGAATATACACCGCGGTATAAACAGCTCGGTACAATAGTATGCCGTGCTATTTACCCGCGTATACATGCCTCGCTATACGAGCATACGTGTATAAAAATAGCTCGGTATACTAGCATATTAACCACGCTAAATATACACCACGGTATAAACAGCTCGGTACAATAGTATGCCGTGCAATTTACCCGCGTATACATGCCTCGCTATACGAGCATAGACAACGAGGCATACGTGTATAAATATAGCTCGGTATACTAGCATATTAACCGCGCTAAATATACACCTCGGTATAAACAGCTCGGTACAATAATATGCCGCGCTATTTACCCGCGTATACATGCCTCGCTATACGAGCATAGACAACGAGGTATACGTGTATAAAAACAGCTCGGTACAATAGTATGCCGCGCTATTTAGCCGCGTTTACATACCTCGCTATACGAGCATAGACAACGAGGTATACGTGTATAAAAATAGCTCGGTATACACGTATATACACCTAGGTTAACACATATGAACGCACGTATATTACGTGTGTCACGTTGATAATTTTATACTCGTCTCAAAGTTCGTCTGCATGTGTTCCTAGATGCATCATGTATGTTCTCATATCAATGCGTGCAATCAAACTTTAATATTTATTTAAATTAAGAAAAGGAGTTAAGATACGTTTTATTTTTTTTTTCTCTGTGATAATTTATTTAGTTCCTCTGTGATAGTTTATTGTAAGAAATTGATTAGTTTTCATTTGTTTCTTAGAGGTTATGATATTGATATACACTAGTTAAATTATGTTGTAAATATACTGTATAAAGCATTATATTTCTGATTTTTTTGTCAAATAATTGATAAAATTTTTGCAATTTTCAATAAATTATACTTTTATTTGAAAATATAAAATATTGAACTAATTTACTTTTAATATAGCATTAAAATGATGAAATAATTAATTGGAAAAACAAATGGATATTTTAATTGATAATTTATTTTGTTAAAACAGTAAATTAATTTTATTGAATCAATCTTCGCGACATTTAGTAAGTCAAATATTTATTTGAAAATACAAAATATTATTTGATGCAGTTACTATATGCATATTGATGTAATGAAATAAGCAATTAGAAAAACAAATATGCATTTGAATAAATAAAAAATTTTTTTTAAACAATAAATTAATTTTATTCAACTAATATTTGTGATGTTTAGTAGAATCAAATATTTATTTTAAAAAATGAAATATTTATTTGACTCAATTAAAATATTTGTATTAATGTAACAAAATATTTTATGTGTCGCCCGCACCTAAGGGATTTCATTGATTCAATTAAGCCTTACTTAATCCAAATAAATTTTTTTCTCAGTGTAGTATCATCTAATATCACCATTTGGTCAATTATTTGAAAAAAAATCAGAAATATAATGCTTTCTACAGTATATATACAAAATAATTTAACTTGTGTATATCAATATCATAACCTCTAAGAAACAAATGAAAACTAATCAATTTCTTACAATAAACTATCACGAAGGAACTAAATAAATTATCACAGAGGAAAAAAAAAAAAAACGTTTCTTAACTCCTTTTCTTAATTTAAATAAATATTAAGGTTTGATTGCACGCATTCATATGAGAACATACATGATGCATCTAGGAACACATGCAGACGAACTTTGAGACGAGTATAAAATTATCAACGTGACACACGTAATATACGTGCGTTCATATGTGTTAACCTAGGTGTATATACGTGTATACCGAGCTATTTTTATACACGTATACCTCGTTGTCTATGCTCGTATAGCGAGGTATGTAAACGCGGCTAAATAGCGCGGCATACTATTGTACCGAGCTGTTTTTATACACGTATACCTCGTTGTCTATGCTCGTATAGCGAGGCATGTATACGCGGGTAAATAGCGCGGCATATTATTGTACCGAGCTGTTTATACCGAGGTGTATATTTAGCGCGGTTAATATGCTAGTATACCGAGCTATATTTATACACGTATGCCTCGTTGTCTATGCTCGTATAGCGAGGCATGTATACGCGGGTAAATTGCACGGCATACTATTGTACCGAGCTGTTTATACCGTGGTGTATATTTAGCGTGGTTAATATGCTAGTATACCGAGCTATTTTTATACACGTATGCTCGTATAGCGAGGCATGTATACGCGGGTAAATAGCGCGGCATACTATTGTACCGAGCTGTTTATACCGCAGTGTATATTCAGAGCGGTTAATATGCTAGTATACCGAGCTATTTATACCGTGGTATATATTCAGCATGGTTAATATGCTAGTATACCGAGCTGTTTATAACGCGGTGTATATTTAGCGCGGTTAATATACTAGTATAACGAGCTGTTTATACGGCGGTGTATATTTAGCGCGGTTAATATACTAGTATACCGAGCTGTTTATACCGCGGTGTGTATTTAGCGTGGTTGATATGCTAGTATATCAAGCTGTTTATACCGCGGTGTGTATTTAGCGTGGTTAATATGCTAGTGTACCGAGCTGTTCATACCGTGGTGAGTATGCGCATGTAAATAGCTTGGTTATTTGCGCGTGTATGCGTACTGAGATTACTATGCCGAGGTGTGAGTACGCGTATTAATAGCTTGGTTATTTATACGTATATGCATACCGAGGATACTACTGTAAGCTTATACCTAGCTATTGATTCGCGTAAACCAGGTTATATATAATCGTATACCGAATCATGAATGCACGTGTAAATAGCTTGGTTATGTCGTATCATACTACGTATATAGTATTATACCGAGTCAAGAAAACACGTGTAAATAGATAGGTTATATCGTATCATACATGCATGTCTAATGCGATTGACGCTAGGGCTATTTCTGAGAACTTGTATAAAATATAAGTATATCGAGGATACATCTTTTAAACGCTTAGTTGTAGCAATCGGATTTAAAACCACGGGATTTTTTACAAGTGTGAATAATTTATGCAAGCTCTTTTCGCATGCATATTACATTTGCTAGAACGATCTTCGGTTGATATTAAGTATTTTTATAATTAATGAAACGGTCACAAAAAAAGCTAATGTGTGATAATGAAATGTTTACTCGGTATCTCTATATGGCTTGTTATACGTATTTACTCCTATTGTATATAAAATACTTGACAAATAAAAAAATATCAAATTGTTATTTTGTATCGTATGGTTGATTCAAGAATAATCATGAACGACGATCCAGCATACTGGAGCAAATTTTACCGTTATTAATTTATCACAGGTGGAATTTTGAATTGCCGAACTTCCATGCTACTGTGAATACAGCCTAAGTGTACACAGATATACACACGCGTATATATACGTGTATATATATATATATATGTATATATATTCATAAGCCCATTTGTGTGCGTGCATGCGAATTGACAAAACAGTCCCATATATATAAATACAAATCTCAAGTACATGTTTAGATGTGTTTGCGCGTTCGAGTTGACAAGAAAGGTCAAATATATGAAAACCGGTGCGTGCGTGTTGACATGATACGTCACATATATGTAAACCTAATGGCACTCGGATGAGTGTGTTAGAGTTTCATTTCATTTCAATTCGCATGCATGCACACAGCCTTTAATAAACATGGGATTTTCCACGTCAATTGGAACGCACGCACATACAGGTTTATACATATTGGACATTTCATGTCAATTCGCATGCATGCACACACATGTTAATAAGCATGGAATTTTCCATGTCAATTCGAACGCACGCACAGACACAGGTTTATACATATGGGACATTTCATATCGATTCGCATGCATGTACACACATTAATATACATAGGATTTTTCCCGTCAATTATAACCCACGCCCATACAGGTTTATATATAGGGTGGACCATTTTAATCGCCCCACCCAAATTTCTCGGAATCTAAGCTGGCTACAAAAAAACTATTTAGACAAAAGTTGAAGGGGACAAAGGCAGCCATCTTTTGGTAAAGTTAGTTTTGACCTTGAACTTTATTTTCAAGGTTATTTGAAAGTCAGAGTGTTTTTTTTTTAAATGGAAACACCTAATTTTAACGTTGGATTCAGAAAGAGCGGGAAATCTCACGTCTAAAATGATAGTTTATACATTTTTAAAATGACCTTGAAACGGTCAAATGAAGGTTAAACATTGAAAATTTGTCCAAAACCTGTTTTTTCGAATTTTTGTTGGCTTACTAATGATACAAATTACTTGCGTTTAAGGTGGTCACGTAACTTTGACCTTAGGGAGTCAATTTTCAAGGTCATTTGAAGGTCAGAGTTTTTTTAAATGAGAACCCCTATTTTTGACCCTGGAATCGTATCGAGTCGAAAAAATGATGTCTAATTTGATACTTGAAATTGGCTGTTGCGACCTTGAGAAGGTCAATTGAAGGTCTAATGTTCACAAACTGTCTTTTTTTTATTCGAATATTGCTGGAAATAGCAGACGGCGTTGAGCAAAAGCAAAATTAAATAAAAATAAAAAATAAAAATCCTTCTTAATTTTAGCAAAAAAAGAGAATAATTAAAACTGTCTGAATTGTAATTTTTAATTACAAAAATTAAACGTTCTAGCAACTAAACTTAATATTTAGTTATTCAAAAAGTCATGAAATATTAATTAATGAGGCAGTTTTTGTCATTTTTTTATTTCTTGAAAGAAGACTTTGAGATTTTGTTTATTCATTACTAATCAATAATAGTTTTATAAAGATGATGGATCAAATAGTAAAGTTAAATTAATAATTCGTACAGTTCATTAATTTTTTAAATTTTCTCTTCTCATAAATTTTGAAGGTTGTAATCGACATTTTATTATCTGCATTTTATAAAAGTCGTAACTCACTTTTGATCCACAATCAGCACAGAATAAATTTATTTGCAAAACACTATTTACTGTTTTTAAAACTGTTACTCTATTAATACTACCACTTAAATTGTCCAAACTTCTGAAACCCTTAAAACCCTTAATAAAAGTAAAAGTAATAACACCTTTAAAAATGGCTGACTATCAACCCAACGAAATCGTGGATATGATCATGGTTTTAGGGGAAAGTCATCATAATTACCGATTTGCAGCAAGACTTTACGCTGCACTGATCATAGAGCAATAAGTCGCTTGACTCAAAGAGCTCGTGCAGGTCATATGATTCGCCGACGCAGGCAACACACATATGATGAGTACGATCCCAATGTTGTTACAGTTCTTGCGGTCATTTATCTTGATCCTCATACCAGTTCTCGCCGAGTTGAAAAAGAAATCGGCATATTAAAATTAACTTTTTTGAGAATTCTTAAATCCCTTAAGTATCGTGATTATCACATTACGTTGGTTCAAGAGTTACAAGATAATCATTTTCAACAGCGAATTGAGTTTTGCCAATGGGCTTTACGTATGATAGAGAATGATCCAGATTTTTTTAGATATGTCCTTTTTTCCGATGAGGCTAAATTTCAGAGTGATGGAGAACTCAATAGGCATAATTGTCATTATTGGTCAGATATCAATCCTCATTGGTACAGAACGGTCAATCATCAAAGGCGTTGGAGCATCATGGTATGGTGTGGGATCGTAAATGGTTATTTGATCGGCCCTTATTTTTTCGAGGAAAATGTTGATAGGAACTCCTATTTACGTTTTATAAGAGATCAGTTTCATGAAATAATGGAAGATGTTGATCTAGAAACGCGTTAAAGAATGTGGTTCCAGCACGATGGTGCACCAGCACATTTTGCTGTAATCGTACGAAATTTTTTAGATCAACATTATAATGGTAGATGGATTGGACGAGGAGGTCCAGTTAACTGGCCTGCTTGCTTACCCGACCTCACATCTCCAGACTTTTATTTATGGGGGTTTTTAAAAAATGTTGCTTTTCGAGAACGGCCCACAACTAGAGCAGACAAGATCGCATTCGTCGACCATGCGCAGCTATACCAAGAGAGACATTGCTCAACACCGTTCGCCATTTCTAAAGGCGTTTGAATTTATGCCTTGAAGCTAATGGACGCCAATTTGAACATTTGCTTTGACGTCAATTAGAATAATATTTTGAATAGTGAGAGGCTAGGGGACTCACGTTAATCAAGCACCTCAAAGGAAACAGAACTTACTACGTCCATGTCGTTGTTTCTGGGTTACGCTAAAAGTAAGATTAAAAACGACAATATTTAAAAAAGTACAATATTTTATGTAATTAAACTGCTTTCAAATGACTTTCATATTTGTTATTTAGGTCAAAATGATTAGTCATTGGCCCCTAATCATATTTAACAATAAAATATTCGAAAAAAACAGTTTGTGGACGAATTTCCAACATTAGACCTTGAATTGACCTTGTCAAGGTCGCAACAGCCAATTTCAAGTATCAATACAAGTATTGATTTTTTCGGCTAGATCCGATTTCAGGGTTAACAAAGCGGTTCTCATTTAAAAAAACTCTGATCTTCAAATGACCTTGAAAATTGACTCCCCAAGGTCAAAGTTACGTGACCACCTTAGTCGCGAGTAATTTTTAAAAACAGGTTTTGGACAAATTTTCAATGTTCAACCTTCATTTGACCGTTCTAAGGTCATTTTAAAAATGTATAAACTATCATTTTAGACGTGAGATTTCCCGCTCTTTCTGAATCCAATGTTAAAATTAGGTGTTTCCATTAAAAAAAAAAAACACTCTGACTTTCAAATAACCTTGAAAATAAAGTTCAAGGTCAAAACTTACTTTACCAAAAGATGGCCCCCTTTGTCCCCTTCAACTTTTGTCCGAATAGTTTTTTTGTAGCCAGCTTAGATTCCGAGAAATTTGGGTGGGGCGATTAAAATGGTCCACCCTGTATATAAACCTGTATGGGCGTGGGTTATAATTGACGGGAAAAATCCTATGTATATTAATGTGTGTACATGCATGCGAATCGATATGAAATGTCCCATATGTATAAACCTGTGTCTGTGCGTGCGTTCGAATAGACATGGAAAATTCCATGCTTATTAACGTGTGTGTGCATGCATGCAAATTGACATGAAATGTCCAATATGTATAAACCTGTATGTGCGTGCGTTCCAATTGACGTGGAAAATCCCATGTTTATTAAAGGTTGTGTGCATGCATGCGAATTGAAATGAAATGTCCCATATATATATAAACCTGTGTGTGTGCGTTCGAATCGACTTGAAAAATCCTATTTATATTAACGTGCGTGTGCATGCATGCGAATCGACATAGTGGTCAGAAACATTATTATATATTATATATAAAACTATTTTCATCAAGTAATAAAGAAGACTACTTATTCTATTTCAAAATATAATTCTTTGTAAACATAATTTTTTATACTACTTACTTGTGATCGTTCTCTAAAATAAATTTTAAATGCATCCCATGAACGAACTCGTGATAATGCCACATAAAGCTGTCCATGATTAAAAACATCTTTTCGAAGGTCAAGACTAATTTTTTCAAATGTTTGTCCCTGTGCTTTGTTAATAGTCATTGCGAAAGCCAATTTTACTGGAAATTGTCGATGTTTGAATGTAAATGGATAATCATTTTCAGAATATAATGCAGTTCTACTCAGAAACACTATTTCACCAGTTTTATCACCAGTTAAAATTTCACAACGTATTGCATTATTTGTCATTTCTAAAACTAATAATTTTGTACCATTGCATAAGCCTTCATTAATGCTCAAATTCCTTATTAACATAACTTACTACGTCCATGTCGTTGTTTCTGGGTTACGCTAAAAGTAAGATTAAAAACGACAATATTTAGAAAAGTACAATATTTTATGTAATTAAACTGCTTTCAAATGACTTTCATATTTGTTATTTAGGTCAAAATGATTAGTCATTGGCCCCTAATCATATTTAACAATAAAATATTCGAATACATTTTGTAAATTTTCTTCTGGATAATTATGAATTAAAATAGTTTGTTGATTAGGAAGATGTACAGGTAACCTTATAACAGTGTGACTTTTTTTATATAAAGGAAAACTAAATATTCGCCAACATGCTTCTATCGGACTAACATATCGTGACTCTATATACATTTTTATTTCATTGTGATTCACAACTGTCGTAGAATTATTAGAATTTTCTGAAATAGTTACAGCAGCTGCGTTGTGATCTTTTAATACACATTCAAATAAATATTTTACTGCATCAATTTTATGAACTACTTCACAGTTAATATGTCCATCAAACATTAATAGTAAAATTGGATTATGAGGAACTACATACCTATTATCAACTTCATATTTTCCAGGGCGCTCATAAGTTTTACCATTATTTTTACGACAATATAGTGGATAATTATCAGCATTATAATTAGTTTCATCTTGGTAAGGTTTTGAAAAATTTTTTGAACATTTGCCATCTTTGAAACACCAATCTACACAAGGTTCATGAATCATATGTTTCATCACTAATTCATGTAATACAAGATTTTCATTAGGATCGGGAATTTCAACTGAAATAAAACGATCTACTTGTTCAACAGTTTGAATCTTATTATTTGCCTTTTAAGAGGCCGCCGTATCTCTGTCCTTTTTTAATTAAAAAATTGACTTTTTTCCCATAATTAGCAACTAGAGGCAAAAATAAAGAGATGGTTTCGATGTGTTTAATAAAATGTAATATTTTCTCTGATTAGGATAAATTAATTTTATCGCTTCGTTTTTAAGAAAAGTTGGAATAACTTAGAAAAATTAGTGTCAAATAATGGGATTTTCAAGTTATTCCAACTTTTCTTGAAAATAAAGCGGTGGAATTAAATTATTCTTATCAGAGAAAATATTGTTTTCTATTATACGAATCGAAACTATCTCTTTATTTTTGCCTCGAGTTATTAGTTTTTATAAAAAATAAATTTTTAACAGATTCAGTAAAACAGGTAACTGTATCAGTATACGGCTGACTCTTAAGTTATTAATAAATGCATATGTGGCAAACCGCGTTTTTGAAATTCAATAGTGTATACATAAGCTGCATCTTCACCAAAATATTTGTTTTTAATTACAAAATCAAGTAAAGCATCTTTTTTATATTAAAAACACGTGCACAAATATCTGGACGATCATTTGCTTGTTGACCTGGTAAAATGTTTTCTTTGATTTCAGGCCAATTAGGGTTGCATGTCATAGTAATGAATAGATCTGGCTTTTCGTGTATTCTTGTGATTGACATTACATCTTGATACTTTTGAATCATATTTCTTGGTGAACCAATAAAAGTTGAAGGAAGAATTACAATTTTTCCCATATGATAATTATGATTATTCATTGGCATTAAATTAACGTAATCAATAAGTCCTTGATAAGATTCTACATGCAGTTCCTTTTGATGTGTATTGCACCAGTTTATTCTATCTCTTTCAATTTTCACATAGCTATCTACAACATATTGTTGAAATAAACGATGTCCCATTATAAAAGGATTAAAATTATTTTCAATGATAGCCAACTGATATCTAACATAATTTAATCGAGTTAACGAACGATTACTATCTTTTTTCATATTTTTGTGCTACTCAAAAGATCCATCTGGATAATATAATGGATATGTCCATGGTTCAACAGTAGAATCCATTGAATTAATTCGCCTCAAATCTTTTGTATTTTTATCATGAATGATTACATGAGAGTCAGGAATTTCTCCGTCAGCATTTATAGTAAAAATTGCTGCAACCTCATTTGTTTTTTGAACATTAAATCGTCTTTGATCAAGTCCTCCTTTAAGAGTGAAAGCTAAATATAATTCATTAGGTACATCATTATTGGTAATGCTTTGTAATGCTTGTTTCCTTAATTCTTCGCCAATCATTATATATGATTTAGCAAATACATTGTGATCTCGCATTAATTCATCTAATTTTTTCATTAATTCAGAATCTTAATTTCCTCTCTTTAAACGAAATTGAGTTGCTTCTTCTCTATCATAAATAAATAATTGTCCATACGAAGGATCTTCATTAATTAGTGGTTTTAAAGTAGTATTTATTTGATAATAGATTTGTCCTTGAATTTTAAAACAGTACGGATTTGGTCTTCGATTATTAAAATTTACAATATTTGCATTGAATGAAGCAAAAGACAATAAATTATTATAACGACGTATATTTTTTTTTAAATCTTTGGGTTTTTCATGAGTGCCTTCAAATAATTTTTTTAACTCATTAGGAAAATATGTTAATCGATTAAGACTTACTTTCCCATGATTACAACAGTCATCAAAAGAATTCTTTGATGATACTTTTTCTTGTTTAAAATGTAACGCTCCACAATATACACATGCAACATTCATTTTTCCTATGTAATATTGAATTACTATATTATTGATTTCTCTTTTACTTGTTGATTGCCTAATTTCAAAATTAAACGTTTACCATTTTTTTAGTTATTTTATTTGACTCATTAACAGTTGCCATATTCAATTCATCTGTACAATTTTCAATTTCATTAGATAAAAACCCTCTTTCAAAATTTTTTAACGTATTTAAATTACTTGCAGCAATAAATTTTGAAGTACTCGGTATTGCAGTCAATGGATTGTTTGAAGTACTGCTATGATTCAAAGATAAAGTATTAATTGATTTATCATTAGTTGTACTACTTATTTCCATTGTATATGTTTGGCCTAAATCAATAATTTTTGCACATTTTTTTACATTTTTAAGTTCTAATTTCAAATTATTTTGTGATGATGAATTCGTGATTAAGGGAACATTAATATTCTGATCAATTAATTTTGCATTATTATCCAATGATGACGTACTACTTTGTATCTCGTTTATATTAGATTTATTTAATATACATTGTTTTTTAAATGTTCTTTTTACATTCAATTGATCTTCAAATTTTCGTTTACATTGATTAACAAATTGTAAAGAATCATTATTTGCAGTACAAGTATAGTTAAGTTTATTTTTAGTATTTAATGTCATTGTGAATGTTTCATTTAACTCAATGATTCGAGGTATTTTATTTTTATTTTTACCTTTAGTATTTGTCAAAATATAACTTTCACTGTTCACATCATTTTCTTCTTTAGAATTAAACTCACCTTTTTTGTTCGACATTTTATTTACTTTAGGAACTAAACATATTTTTTAATCAATTTCAAAGATTTCGTCAGTTTTAAATATTTAAATTATAAAAAAAACAATTATAATAAATAATGGAATAAAATAGAAAAAAGAAAATTAATTTTAGTCTATTTTATTAATAAAATAATTCATTTATAATAATACAATTATTAAAATATTAAACTAATATACATAAAAAAGCGTAATAATCCATCACTTGTTATGTTTATTCATCATACAATATATTTTTTGTTACTCATGTTTTTTCCTTATTCTTTATATTTTTCATTATTCGTTTTTTCGATATTCGTTAAGATTTTTCGATGTTTGTTAATATTTTTCATTGTTCGTTAAGATTTCTCATTGTTCATTTAGATTTTTTGTTATTTGTCAAAATTTTTCGTATACGTTAATTTATTTAATAATTCTATTTCTTATTGTATTGTTGTATTTTTTAATAATGCTGCGTAGAGTGAATCTACCAGCACTATAAAAGTCCGTGGCGATTCATCTGAAAAGTTGAAATAAAAAATAATTATTAAAATTTACATAAATTTATATATATTATAATTATTATTCATTATTTTTATGTCAAAAACATACAATTATCAAAAATAGATCATGTTTTATTTTAAATTCTTAAAATTTTATATTTAGTTATTTGTTTATTTATATATTTTAAAATAAAAATTCAATATTATATATTAAATAATAAATAACATAAACTTACCTCATGCATGAATTGAATGTTGAATAAGTTTTTATTATAATAAAATATAAAACTATTATTTATTATGACCTCTGATTAAGCAGATTTCTATTCTCTTTTACTCTCTTTTCTATTTTTTCTCTAGCTATATTTTCTTTTATATCAAGCTAATCCTATTATATATTTATTACATTAATACTGATTATTACAATGATTATTTGAGAAAATTTTTTTTTTTAATAAAAACCTGTTTTTTTTTTTTAAATAAAAAATAACCTGTTATGTCAAATCAAATATCATGCGTTCTCTCTCTATATATATATCTTCCTATATTATATAGACGTAAGCCTCAAAAAATAGCATTCTTGCGTCCTCCCCCCTACTCCCCTAGCCTCACATTTTTAAATTTTTTTAACGTAAATATAGGTTTTTTTTTCAGCCTCTGTCAGATGCCTCCCCCCTCCTCCCCCTCTTCGACCCGCCTCTGACATCGCCTCAACGTTTGTCGCCTCATATTACCTCATAGGTCTCCTCAAAGACTCCTCAGAGACGCCTCAGGTAAGCCTTAGGAATTCCTCGAAACGCCTCAAGTTTGTGAGAGTGATATTTTTTAAAATTTTCAAAAATAACGTAAAAATAGTTACCGACGCCTCAGTGCTTCCTCATCCCCTCCTCTTACAACGCCTCAGGATACGCCTCAGAGATGAGGCATTTTTTTTGTATGCCTCTTGTCCCGCCTTACACATCGCCTTAGAGACGCCTCAATGTTCGCTCATCCCCTCCTCTTACAACGCCTCAGGGTACGCCTCAGAGATGAGGCATTTATACGTATGTATACACAAGAATAAGTACATCACAAATTGGGGGGCTGGCGAGCAGGGCGAGCAGGGGGGTACCCCCCTAGTATATATATATATATATTTATATTTATATATATATTTGTATATATATATATTTTTTTTTTTTCTCTATTATGTATTTATGTACCCCAACAAAATCGAGATCGACTTTCGAGATTCAAGAATCATCTCGAAAATAGATTAACGGGATGTCGTAGCTGCAGCAATCGAGTTTTGCTTTTTTTATTTTATCAATATCTTTTTAAATTCATAAATTAAACAAATATAATGACTTGTCCGCACTAAAGCTATACTAATACAATAATTTATGTTAAAATAAAAAATTATTTAGACTTGTTATTTTTTTATGAGCTTGGATTGGAAATTAGATATTAAACTCGACAAACCTAACCTTAAAATACGATACATTGAAAGTTTTTATTATAACTTTTTATGTATAATATTTTGGTGGATTTCTTGAGTTGTCCGCACTAGAGTTTAATTTTACAAATTTTTCTTTGTAGCAAAAAAACTCGATTAAACGCATCGTTTATTCATAAGTTAGGATTGGAAATATTATTGGAAGGCGGGCAGCTTCGTCATGCTCTTAATCGCGCTGCTAAATCATATAAGGGAATTTTTAACTTTGTATTTAAGTAACGCTGAAATAACAATAAATATTGGTTGAAATCAATGAATATTTTATTATTATCCTGACATAAATAAATGAACTTTAGATAAAATAATAACAAATATTTTATACTAATTATACTAAATTTTTTAAATAAATTTGTGTGAACTAATAAATTTCTATAACTATTTATAGGAGTTTCTTAAAGTTTACATAGACTTATAAAAAAATTTAGTAAAATTATAAAATATTTGTTTTAGTTTCATTTAAAGTTCATAAAATTATGTTAGAATTAGAATGATAATAAAATTTTAATTGATTTCAGCTATTATTTATATTTATTTTAGTATTCCTCAAATACAAAGTTAAAAACTACCGAAAAGAACATTTACCACATCCACTTAAGTAAATCTTCACCATCTTTAAAAAATGTATTAAGTTTATTTTTCCTCACTCTATTCTCAAAATCTCAACTTTGTTTTAACTTCTCGGCTCTCGTGAGCAAAAATACATTATAAAACGACTGTGCAAAGGTTTTCTTATGAAACTCGTTACAGCCCGAGCCGGAGGCGAGGGCTGTAAACTTCTCGTTTCGTAAATAAAGCCTTTGCACAACAATTTAATAATGTACTGTTAACTTACAACTAGGTTATGTTTACGAGTACTATGCGAATATTATCTAAGAGCCTATGAAAAATGGTATAAATTAGAGCGTATCGTACTATTAAAATTAATGTTTTTCAGAGTTGTTTGGATTTTCCAAACTATGTTGGCCTTAGTTTTCTGGCTGGTCACACAAGAAACCAGTGTCATTCCGTTGGAAGACACCAAAATAAAAGATAAGACTGGGAAAGATGATTGTCAACAGGCTAAATGGGAAAAGCTTTGGTACCCCGTAAATGTTTTAAAAACAATTGGTGATTTTATTATTATTTTTATTATTGGCTGATTTCATTCAGATTCATGCAGGCCATCACTGATCGAATTTTTTTTTTCTTCTAAGTAATAAAAATACCTTCTATTATGTATATAAAGATAAAATTTACCTCGTAGAACGCTCAAAAAATTTTTTTTTACTACAGCAATTCTAGTGTTGGATGTAAAAACGAAAATTCAAAAATTGAAAATGAACCTCTACTTTTAAATGACTATAGCTCCGTCAATTTTTACCCTTTTTGGGCGTTCTTTAAACGAAAGTATGCGGAATTTTGTCTAGTTTAAAATGCAATCTCGATTTTTGTAATACAATTTGATCTCACTGAGTTATTTACGAAAAACCGAAAAAAGCGATTTTTTTCAAACACGATTTTCTCAAAAACTATATATTTTTTTTTTTTTTTTAAATTTTTATATGATTTTATACATAAAAAATACTAACTTTTAGGCTAGGTGAGAATATGCGATTTTGCCTTATTGTTTTTTGACAGATTTTTAAACGTTTTTTTTATATTTTCGATTTTAAAACATTGATACCATGGCGCATTGTACTATTTTTCCAACCGTACGTGTTCTTACAACTATTATTATGCTTTTATTTATTAATATATCAAAAATATCAACAATAATCTTTAAAATAAACCCCGGATCGAATATTTTGATCAATTAGAACCAAAGCTATGACGATTTAAAGTTTAAAAAAAAATGCTGAAACTTTAAATAAATATATTTACTTTGAATTTTGAATTTTGAATTTTGAATTTGAATTTTAAAGAGGTAAGTTTTTTAAATACTAAAATATATTATTTGGTCATTTTCAATGAACAAATAATATGCGATATGAACAAATAATATGCGATACAATTGAGAAAGAACACTAATGAATTGAGAACTAATGTGAATAAAAAAATCCGAATTTGAATAAAACCTTTCAATTTACTTCTTGCCACTCATGTCTCGAAGTTTTGGCAGTGTAGATTTGGTTTCGTTCTTTTTTCCAACAGTGAATCTTTCGAATACCTTTAATTTCTTTTGCATTTCCTAACCATTCCATTTTTTGTCAGTCGAAAAACTTCTAACTCATCCTTGCGGATAACAAGAATGTTAATCGACGGAGTATATTTTAATACGTGAGTGGCGAAATTTTCAGCGTTTCTAATGAAATCTGCACTCTTCTTGGACAGATTATGCGTGGTAGCATAATGTTTAACTAAACCACCAATACCGTCACAAGCGCCTTTACCATGACCTGTTGCAGAAAAAAGCTATTTTCTATTTACTTTTGAGTTTTGAAGCTCATAGAATTGATATCTATTTTTAAAATGACTGGCAGCTCCATCGGAAATGGTTATGATTTCATCAAGATCTTGCGTAATATGTTTTTGTTTTAAGTTATCGATAATTAAATTTATAGCCATTAGGGCATGAGACGAATCATGTTTAATATCGTCAGAGACGGTGACATAACTGACTGTTTTATCATTTCCAAAATAGCATACCGACGTAAATATTGATATTTGGTTTTTACTCCAATGATAGCTTTGAATTTCATTTTGAAGCAGAACTGTCCAATTTTCTGCAAAATCGACATGAATAACTAATTGGAAGTCATTATTTTTCGCTAAAAGTTTAACCTCTTTAATTGCTATACGTTGAATTTCTTTGACCAATTTATGAGCTCTTACAGTGAGAGCGCGCTCTCTTAACTCTATTAAGAAATTTTCAATTGTGCTAGTTCTATTCAGTAAATTTGATTTTTCCCAAACACCATAAATTATTTCTTCATATAAATCTTCTTCTGTCAAAGAAATTACTTGTAAATCAATAGAATCTCCAATAGGACATTCCTTACATTCTCTTAGTACACATTTCATATCATCTTTTGAACAAAAAAGTGAAGAACATATTTTCAATTCCAAAGCTGCAATGTCTTGTTTATTCTCTTTTTTATAATTATTCAAAGCATCTAACATAAGTTTAAGATTCTCGCAGTAAACGCAAAGACACGAATCGGTGGGTGGATGTGGTATAATCCACTTCGGTCTTAAAGCGTAGAATGTTGATTTACCAATTTTTGTTTTCATTTCAGGATTTTCGTCGTTAAATAATTGATATATTTTTTTTATACTTCGGGTAAGAAAGCGTTTGACATTTTTAGTTTTTATACCATTTTCTTTGATAGATACTGTGTCGCTTTTATTTGCACTTTGACGAGAACAATTAAAATCATCGTTCAGATAATAATCCTTTACTTTCATTACAATTTCACTATCCAAAGAATGGCCACAATAGTTCTCAGACTGCTTGTAAATTTTTTTATTATTTACCAATGATCGTGCTTGATCAATCATAAAAATAGTTGTATTCGGTAAAACTGATAATAAATAATCTTTAGAAATATCACTTGGTATAATACTCAACAATCGCACTTTCTCAAGAAAATTTGAACAATTATCTAATGCAATTTTAATATTCTCAAGCCATTTATCATTTGTTTTACATTCATTATTTTCATTCAATGCGGGCAAATCCGTTATATCGTAGACTTTCATCATTTTACTTGCTATTTGTGAATCAAATGCATCGTTTATTTGTTTTCTTTTTCGGAGAGCATAAGATTCTCGCATCTTGATATTGATACTTTGAGGCATTTTAATTGGTGAAATGCTTAATTTCAAATTACTTGAAGTCTCGTTGAGCTGTTCTACCACAGCCTCACTATGAATAAAATCTTCCGAAGATTGTTGACTCCTTGGAGTCGATGAAATAGGCGCATTTTTCACTTCATCTAATGATATTTCGTAACACGAAGGGCATACTTTATCTTCTCTAGAGAAAGAAGTATTTGGATACAAGCGCTTCAAAGACTCCGTTAGATCACCTAATTCTCTAAGCGGACTTTTGGAGCAATCATAAACAACTTTTTTGTGCCTTTCTTTTAAATCCTTGCACTTCATTTTAACAATCAGTGATGCCATTATTGATATTCTGTTCAATGACAGATCGAAAAAAATAATTTTTCTTTAACAACTTTATTTTTTATCTTCCTTTTCTTATATTTTTAAGCGCGTCAAATCGTTGATGAGAATGCAAAGAACGAATCATCGCCACCTAGTAGTGACATGCGTCAACTCCCTACAAAATAAATTCAAATTCTAGGCGCGAAATTCAAACTGATAAAAAAATTATATTCTTCAACAAAAAAAATTTTTATTATAATAATGTACCATAAAAAGAGGATAAATGGTTATATATTCTTTCATCAAAATAACTTTTCTTTTAAATTAAAAAATTTATATCTTCAGATTTTAATCTTTAACGAAAATTGCGTTTCCTCAATGTAAATATCATATTTATTTAAAGTTTCAGCATTTTTTTTTAAACTTTAAATCGTCATAACTTTGGTTCTAATTGATCAAAATATTCGATCCGGGATTTATTTTAAAGATTATTGTTGATATTTTTGATATATTAATAAATAAAAGCATAAAAATAGTTGTAAGAACACGTAAAGTTGGAAAAATAGTACAATGCGCCATGGTATCAATGTTTTACAATCGAAAATATAAAAAAAAACGTTTAAAAATCTGTTAAAAAAAAATATGGCAAAATCGCATATTCTCACCTAGCCTAAAAGTTAGTATTTTTTATGTATAAAATCATATAAAAATTTCAAAAAAAAAAATATATAGTTTTTGAGAAAATCGTGTTTGAAAAAAATCGCTTTTTTCGGTTTTTCGTATACTCAGTAAGATCAAATTGTATTACAAAAATCGAGATTGCATTTTAAACTAGACAAAATTCCGCACACTTTTATTAAAAAACGCCCAAAAAGGTTAAAAATTGACGGAGCTATAGTCATTTAAAAGTAGAGGTTCATTTTCAATTTTGAATTTTCGTTTTCACATCCAACACTAGAATTGCTGTAGTAAAAAAAAAAATTTTTTGAGCGTTCTACGAGGTAAATTTTATCTTTATATACATAATAGAAGGTATTTTTATTACTTAGAAGAAAAACAAAATTCGATCAGTGACGGCTTGCATGAATCTGAATGGAATCAGTCTATTATCTTCATCATCATTATTGCTATTATTGTTATTTGCTATCATCATTATTATTATTACTATTATTCTTATTATTATTTGAGAAAATCAAGAATTTCTGGAATCGATCGAGGTGACCACAGACGAAAAGATCGTAGGGGATAATTCATTAATTACCTAAGGACGATTTTGGCGATTTTTAAACCCCCTACCCCCATGTAAGGACACATAATATTTTTCGAACCCCCCTACCTCTTTTTACGTAAAGATTTATTTAGTTTCCTTAAATACTATTAGAAAATGATCGGATACACTAATACTCATTATTCAACATTAAGAGGCGGTCGGAACCAAATCGGTGACTTAGTTCGGTGTTTGTAATAAATGCTTATAATAATTTATTCATTTATTAATATGGTAAAAATATAGTCTTTTCATCTAGTCATGTATATAAAGAATAATTTAAAATAGTTAAAGCCACAAAAATATACAGAATATTGTTATAAAGCGAAAAATGCCACCTAACAATCGACACGACAGTTTTTTGCATGCGGTATATGTCAAGTCAGTTTGATATTTGTAATAAATGCTTATAATAATTTATTTACTTATTTATATGGTAAAAATATAGTCATTTCCTTTAGTCATGTATATAAAGAATAATTTGAAATAGTTTAAGCCATTAAAATATACAAAATATTATCGTAAAGCGAAAAATGCTGACTTGATATATACCGCAAGTCACCGATTTGGTTCCGACCGCCTCTTAATATTTTTATTTTTGAAAAGATAATTATTCAACATTATTATTATATTTAAATTATAACTATAGTATTATTATGATATTATTATTTATAGTCTTTGGGAAATTATGATTAAAGATGAGATTTCAAATAATCTTAAAATAAGGAAACAAATCAGTCAAAAAACTACAAACAAATTATAATATTTTTCATAAAATAATGAACGACTAGATTTGAAACAATCTTAAATAAAATAATTTTAAGAGTAAAAGTTATATCAGTTATATAATCAATTATTGTTCGGAGTAAATGGGTTGGCAAGCCATTCTGCCCAGTCGGAGACATTTAGTAGCTCATCAGATGCAGCGGTAGATAGCACTTCGTTTGGCACGTTCGTTGGCACCTCATCTTCTTGTAACCACTCAACATCTTCTCCACCAGTTGGAGGATGGATCATACGGCACAGTACATCTGTGTGATGCTTTGCAATTATTGCTGCGATGCGCTGGAAGCGTCTGAGGCTGCCATTGACAGAATCTTTGTTCATGGAAGACTGAAGATGGCGAGAATGAACAGTACGATAGTGGCTATCTGCAGCCGTGATAGAAGCAAAGTACAACTCGCATGCTTATAATAAAATGAATTACAAAATATATATATTAATTTGAATATTAATATTTAAATATTAAACAATTCGCTATGTAAATTAAACAAACTTTGCATATTCTGCGTCCAGGCTCAACATCCCCTTGCACTGTAGGACAGGCGAAATCATATGGTAGGGTCCTAAAAGAAGTAGGGATTGGTACCTTCACAATCATAGCCTGGAAAAGTGATAAGAAATGAGCACCTTGTATGTTTTCTAATGCTTTTAATCCACGCAGCTTTCCCGCATTTGAATCCTGAACAAACTGTATAGGTGATGGTAGAAACCCAATGTTGAGGATTTTTTATATCACTACGTAGTTCCCCGCAGCAGTCAGTGTTATCACATTTCACAATCTGTGAATTAAAATATATAACATTCATAAAAACTTTGATAAAAATAATAAATTCAAAATTTTCTTTAACCTGCAAATAATACTGCGACTCTCTGACATGTTTAGAGTACCATATTGCATCCACAGACTAGGGCAACGCTGCTTCAGAGTCTGGATCTACATAGCGTGCGGTCACGGGGAAAGAATCAATTACTAACTCACTCCAGAGTTTAGCCAAAACTTGACCAGCAGCCTTGAAATTTTTAAGCTGAAGTTCAGGGTCAGAGGTTTTTCCACGTGCATTCAGATGTGTTCCGTACGTATCATACGGCAAAACAACGCCCGTCAGCTGCTTGCTTAATGGTGCCATTCTACGCTCGACACGATTGAAAGCACTGCGTCCTGGAGTATCCGTCGCTATAAAAATGGCATCCGAATTGAAGAATTGAAAATGTTGTATAGCAAATGCGATGTTTTTAGGAAATCTATAAAAAAAATAATAAATTAGCCTCTGTTTATCGAAAGCACCCTTATGTGCATACGAAAAATTTATGTTGAAACTTACCTTGGATTTTCATCTGAACCTCCGTCTACAGTAAAAATCATGACAGGTTTAACATCATCCGTGTCAGTTTTCAGTATCTCTGAAAAGCTAGCCTCTTTTAGTAGAGTGTGAAAATCATGAGCATCAGTCGCCACAGTAGATCGAGCGTGTTTTCCACTTCGAATTGCGATGAATGTTGGACCGCTGTAACTGATGTCACTGGGATCGCCCTTTCCATTCGGTTTAATACTAATTCCAGCATGAACTGAAGGTATAAGCTTATGCCTTTCTCCAATAATAAAGTCGTGATCTAGAAGTTGAACTCTATAATCGACATGCATGACAAGGGACTGCTGCTCTTTGGCAGCAGTGATCCCAATTGGTACCCGTGCCTTGTCATCTTGAGATAAAAAAGCGCATTGCTTTGGTCCCAGCATTGATGCAAGTGATTCTAAATTTCTTAAAGTGGCAGTGCAGAACTTTCCATCAGGGTGTTGTTTGTGTAAATCATTGGTAGGTTTGGAGAGCCTAACCGGCACTGTCACTACATGGCGTGACGCTTGTCCAGTTCGAGAATTTTTCGGGATAAGCCTAGTGTAAAGAGAACTCCTTGAAATAATGAAGCCTGCTTCTTGCACTTTTGAATGCAATTCATCTAATGTTTTACAACATTTAATTTCATCCGTCTAACGGCGTTCGTGAGCTGCGCTTCCGTAAATGGCTGCTGCTTTGATGGCATCAAGCAAGCCTGCTTGGTTTTCCTCCAAACGAGAACGTCCAGCCTCTGATCGTACGCCAATATCAGAACTAGAATTAGAAATTTTCTTGAGTTTTCCTTTCAAGTTTTCCCGGTATTTTACCTGATATTTGGCGTTATTCTCTTTGGTTTTGAGTACTTGCTGTTGCTTTGAAAGCTCTTTACGAGTTTTCTTTAAGTTATTTTCAATATCTAAATCCAACTGTACATCTCTTGCTAATAGAGAAGATGACAAGCGGCTCTGCAGAACATTAATCTTTTGACGCGAAACGTCCTACGCTGGAGTCGCGTACTTGCGTTTCAAAACCATTTTAAGTTCAGGATTGTCTAAATCCTCTGCTGGTTCCTCAAGAATTCCCTCGAGATTCTCAACTGATATCAGGCTGTTGCATCCTGTCACAGAAGATTCAACGGTGGATTTCGTGGAAACGCATGATGTGTCGCAACTCGCATGCTTTGCGAAAGTAGAAGCCTATATAAAGAAATGGAACTCGTTACTATTATACACTAAGTGAACTGTTTTTTATCTTGCAAATTCCCAATTTTTCGGGAACTTTTGAATATTTTACACAATTTTTTACATTTCATCGTACAAAATTATGCTAATTTTTAAATAGTTTAAGTTTACGTAAGATATAAGAAAAAGTGCTCTAAGCTAGACTTCAATTCATGTCAATCGTCTGGTTGATTACAATAGTATCATTATAAATATTAAAAATAAAAAAAAACTTTTTAATGTACTACGTTTTTATAATGAACCAAAAAGTATAAAATAATGTGTAATAAAATGAAAAATGAATAATGATTTGAAATAAAAAAAACGTGGGGCGCATACAATACATAATAATAAACATGCGCCCCACGTTTTTTTTATTTCAAATCATTATTTATTTTTCATTTTATTACACATTATTTTATACTTTTTGGTTCATTATAAAAACGTAGTACATTAAAAAGTTTTTTTTTATTTTGAATATTATTTTATACTTTTTAGTTCAATTAAAAAACGTGGTAGATTGAAAATTTTTTTTTTATTTAGATATTATCTTATACATTTTGGTATTATTATTATTATTATTATTAATATTATTTATCGTGTTGTCCAACAGTGCATATTATATAGCATATATATTGTTGTCAAGGGACTAAAACGTGTTTCATCTATTTTTTTTAGAGAACATGTAATTGCATGGTGAGTTTCCCGCCATTTTGACGATAATGACGCCATTAGAAATTCAACCAAGATTTATTGTTTCATGCATTGTTAGACCATAAAATGAATAAAATACAGTCTTAAATTTTATATGTAGAATACAAAATGCTGTAATTTATGTCTAATTGCAATATATGACAAGTTAAAGAATTTTAAAAATTTTCGAAGATGGTTAGACACTAATGTTAAAAGTATATCTATATATAAAATCTTCTAATCTTCAATTTTGCCAATATCTCCGTATATAATTAAATATATTAATATATTTTTCGGTGGTAATATATATATTTTTAATTATATTATCCAACAATGCGTGCAAAAATATAATATTGAATATATTAATATATTAATATATCAAAAAAGGATTTTTAAAATTTTCGAAGATGTTTAGACATTAATGTTAAAAGTGTATCTATGTATAAAATCTTCAAATCTTTAATTTTGCCAACATCTCCGTATATGCTTGAATATATTAATATATTGTTCGGTAGATATATATATTTTTTTTATAATATTGCATTGTCATCCAGTTCTGAGCTATATTTAAAATTTCAAGTTTCTAGCTCATGGGGAAGTTAGTTTACAATCGGTTGCAAAATTTGTACCGAACAGACAGACAGACAGACAGACAGACACCAAAGCGGTTTAATAAAAACGTAGTAATAAAATATCCGTTGCTTTAAGAAAGCAATGCGCTGTCGGTAGATATGCTGCACTCAACCTGTCGCGATGTGTTAACGGAAAATTACAGAGAGTCAAGTAGAGTGGCGCTGAAGTCACAATTTTTGTAGAAGTATAGAAATTTCGCGGGATTTTCAAAATAGTCAAATGATTGTAGTTTGAGAAAATTTATATGCTATTGTGATCGTATGCTGCTGTGTTTGAGTAAAATTATGTTATTGTAATTTAAAAATATTTAAATTATTTAATGCTATTATTGCGTTACATTATAAAATAGAAATTTTGTTTGAAAAGTGAAATTAAATAATTAATAATTTATATTTACAAACTTCAAAATGTGTTTTAAAATAAAAACATGTAAATAAAATTGTACTTTAAAAATAAAAAAATAGATTTCATAGTTTCTTTACCTGACACTTTGCTCTGAAATGTCCATTACATTTCATTTGAAGATGCATATTCCTACTTATAAAATATTACGTAAAAACAGCTTTACCCCCTCCCCCTCCTAGATAAGGCCATTTAGAGATTTTTTAAACCCTCCTTCCCTCTCAGGACCCTTTGGTAATTAATGAATGGCCTCTAACGCCAGAAAGAAGATCTCTTGTTTTTCCTGATACGATTGCGAAAAAAAAGAATGCAGTGGTTTAACGAAATAATCAACTTTTAGAGAGTCAGTCAGTTGTAAAAGAGTAATCCATTTTTAAGAAATATAACAGCGCCGATTTCTGAACTGATGAGGATAATCAGTAAATAATTTAAATATACTCTAATTATATTGTCTTTATCACAGCTTATCTATATTTATAATCATATTTATCATTAATGTAGAAATGATGGTGATCGAATGATTAAAGAAAAAGCAGATAAATCTAGCGGAGTTTTCATGGGTTACATATAAAAAAAAATCAAGCTAACATTGACCATGAAGATTAGGCTCAATCTGTAATTTCAAAAATAGTAAGATATTTATATACTGGAAAAAATTGTTTAAATTAATAATGCTCGTGGATAAAATCCGTGAATTTATTAACACCAACAATCTTGGATTACGAGCCAGATGTACTTTTAACTTTATTTCAGCAACGTTTCGAGAGCTTCTACTGCACTCTTTTTCAAGCTAATAATGCCAAAAGGCAAGTCAAAGATTTAAAATATAACACGACGTAGTGTAAAGTTGCGTAGTCATATTCGCTAAACAACTTAACGAATATGACTACGCGATTTCAGACTGCGTCGTGTTATATTTTAAATCTTCCACTTGTCTATTGGTATTAATAGCTTGAAAAAGAGTGCAGTGGAAGCTCTCGAAACGTTGCTGAAATTAAGTTAAAAGTAAATCTGGCTCGTAATCCAAGATTGTTGGTGTTTATTTATTTATCTATATTTATATACTGATTAGACGTTGCAAAGGTCGTCAGTGGCTCACTCGGTAGAGCGATGGATTCACAATCTTGAACTCGAGTTCGAATCCTGCTCAAAGCGGTCGATTGATACAAGGATCACTATACTATATATATGCTTTATTCGCAAACGCACTGAAAACTTCCGTTGCTAATTAGTATTATAATGATAGAATAAAAAGAGCGAAAGTTAAATAATTTTTTTTTAAATACGACGTTATAATTTCATTTATTAAAAATAAATAATCCATTTATTACAGTGATGATTAAAGATATAAATGAAATGAAAGCAATTATCAAATTTTACGGAAATTCCAAGAGATCGAAACATCCTCTTGACGAACAATCTTCATCCACATCCACAACAACGACAAAAATGCAGTCTACTTCTGTGAAAAATAAAGAGGTATAATATTAAAAATGAAGTAAGGTAATTAAAAATAAAAATATACAATTCTATAAATTTGCATCCACAGGTCGAGCTTGTTGAAGACTCAAGAATTTTCATAAATAAATACAAATTGGAAAATTTGAAAACAATTTATGGTCGAAAACCAAAAGAACTGGTGCGTCAATTAATGAAGACCATTTTAACTGAAGGAGTTCTTCGAGAAAGTTCTCCAACTGGAAAGAATGGGTGGAAACCAATCCCAGAAAACCTTTATATGGCTGTTGAGAGTAAGCAATACTTCAATGTCTTCATTCTTTCTCTTATTTTGTTAACACTTTTTCGTAATATAATACCATATACTTTTTGCAGGATTTATCAATGAGAATGTAACAAAGAAAAAGTATACCTTGCCTTACAACATATACAGGCAGGTATTGACTGCGATGTGTGCTACCCTGCGTACACAAAAAAAATAAAAAAAGTAGCGAAGAAAGTAAAAATTATAGTAAAAATCATACAGATGGAAAAAAGGAAAAAAATGAAATTAAAGAGACAGAAAATGAACAAATATTAGATGAAAGGAAAGAGTTAAAAGAAATAGAAATAAGTCCAATTAAAAAGAAGAGATTTAGTATACTGTTGTCAAAAAACCATTCTGATGAATCGGAACATGATGATGCTCCGATCGTGGTACAAAATCAGGATATTGAAGAAAAAGAAAATCTAAAAAAAAGAAAAAAAAATAAGAAAAAAAAGAAAGAATTTGAAGAAGAAAAAAATGAAAACAAATTTAAAATAAATAATTCAAAATTAAATGTAAAAAATAAGAAAACAAAGTATTATTAAGTTATATTTACAAATAAATAAAAAATTAAAATATTGTTAAAAATAAAAATTAATAAATCTTTTGTACCTTCATTAAGAATTTTTTTTTTAATTTAGATTAATTTCTATACTCTTTAAAAAAATAAAAGTTTTTACAATCACTGGAAGAGAAGGCCTTGGATTTAATAAATAAAAAACTACATTAAGAGGAGGTCACGTATCTCTGTCCTTTTCTAATCAAAGAATTGAGTTTTTTACAGAAACTAATAACTTTAGCAAAAAATGAAGAGAAACTTTAGCAAAAGAATTCGTGGAGAGTTTATTCTAAATACTTAAAAAAAAATCAAATTTGCTTCGTCTATCTAGTACTCAAAAAAATATTAATTACTCGAATAACTCGAGTTACTCGTTAGATTCGAGTAAATGAGAAATTACCATAATAATATAAACTAGTTATTCGAGTTACTCGACTCGAATAACTAGTTTATTATTATAGATTTATTTATTATAACGATTAGATGTACTTTATTCTAAACTTAAAAAATCAATTTGCAGAATATTTTTAGAAAAATTAATTGATAATAATTAATTTTTACGAGTATAGTTTATCTGAAATTTATTACGTTTTCTAATGTTCAGCTTAACTAACTTATCAAGTTCGTATAAACTTTAGGTAAAGTGTATTGGAAGTGTACCCGGTTGAAAAAAAACACATAGTTTTATTACATGATTTTATCATATGGTTTTATTATGTGGTTTTATCATATGGTTTTATTACATGTTTTTTGGTTTCAATTTATCATATGATGAAAGTATATGATAAAATCATATAATATAACCCTATGATGAAATCGTATAATGAAACTATATGGTGAAGACAAAATAAAAGCATACACACGGAGAGAAAAAGCAGTTAACAGCTACTCAAAACATTTGGAATCATTACTAACTTTGTTCGACAATAATTAAAGGAATGGGAATAAATATTAATCTATATTTTTGCGCCACGCGACAAAAGTAAGGTTACGATTTTACAAATGATCTGAGAAAACTAAGGACTGAGGGGATATTCAAGTAACGATATGTATGTATGTATCGCGACGATAGTTGTCGGCAAGAGAATAAAAAGTCTGCGCGCGCATAGAATTCGCGTAATACATACATGTGTATCACTACTTGAATAGCCCCTCTGATTACTGGAGAGTTAGGTAGCTAGTCATAAAAAGTTAAATGAGTCAAACTGAGAATTATTGTCTGTAGTTTGCCTATAGGCAGACTGCAGACAATAATTCTCAGTTTGATTTTTCATTCAACTTTTTATGACTAGCTATCTAACTCTTTAGTAATCAGTCCTTAGTTTTCTCAGATAATTTGTAAAATCATAACCTTACTTTTATCGCGTGGCGATGAATTATAGATTTGTATTTATTCCTTTACCTTTAATTATTGCCAAACAAAGTTAGTAATGATTCCAAATTTTTTGAGTAGCTGTTAACTGTTTCTTCTCTCCGTGAATATGGTTTTATTTTGTCTTCACCATATAGTTTCACTATACGATTTCATCATAGAGTTATATTATATGATTTTATCATATACTTTCATCATATTATAAATTGAAACCAAAAAACATGTAATAAAACCATATGATAAAACCACAGAATAAAACCATATGATAAAATCATGTAATAAAACTATGTCTTTATTTTCAACCGGGTATAAGAAGATTCGCTATACTTTATCTGAATTTTAGTTCCATTCTGATCAAAATCCAGTATATTTGCGAAACTTACAATAACTTAATATAAAGTGTGTGTCATATGTTAAGCTCATGTCAATATGAAGGTTAACCAAACTTAATCTAAACTTAATTTGCATTTTAAAAATTTACAGATATTACGCCAAAACTTTATATAATCTTTAGATAATCTTTTGATGAACTTATGATAAAATTTTGATAGACTACTGATAAACTTTTGATAAACTTTTGATGAACTTGCAATAAACTTTTTATCATCAATGGATAAACTTTAGAGAAACTTATAATAAACTTTTGATAAATATTCTTTTATTTAAAACTAAAAAGGACAAGTTCATAAAGTCTCGTTGGACACTTTAAAATGAACTTGAGTTAATATAAACTTCATATGAAGTTACTTTTTTTATACTTAAAATAAGATTTACGAGAACCTTTTTTGTAAAAAGGAGAATTCCTTTTCTTTAAAAACTATTTTTTCGTAAAAAGTGTGTGTGCGTGTGGGAAAAAAGTTATCTTGCAGGTGCATTTATTTTTCTTTGAATTTACTAAGAAAAAAATCAGGAAAGCTTGATTTATCTCAGGTGTTTAAAAGTATTCTTAAGAAAAAAGATATTTATTGAAGGGATCAATTATTTCAAAAGAAGGATTGCTTATTTTAGGAAATATATACATGACTTCACTCTTAAAAATGCTCCCCCTTTTTTTTAAATTCGTTAGTCACAAGTCTATGTAAGTTTTTGAGAAAAACGATATTTATTACAAGGGTCAGTTCCACGACGATAAAAATTAAAATCTTAGGCGTGTACAAAATTAATGAAGGATAGACCAAATTTTCTCTAAGGGAAGTGACAAATTTTTTAAAAGAAAATTTTCATCAATCGTAGGATTTTTATGAAAAACATTGTAAAATAAGTATCTTAATTTTCTGTATAAATACCTCGTTCCAAGCCACATTTCGTCAGTTCGAGGATCATCTTCAACTTTTCCTGACTACAGAAAAAGAATTCGAAGTTCAAGCAACTGTAACGTTTGGCCTTTTTGCCTCGATTAGATCTTGAGATCGCAGGCGTCAGACTTTTAGAGGGCGCTGTAGGTGTTGATTCTATAGGATGTGGTGTGTGTGTGTATGTGTAAATTTGGTCACCAGGTAGCCTATTCTACCAAATGCGTGTCAGGAAGGTGGAGAGGTTGACCAGGTTGTACCTGAATAGAACACAAAGTAATTAGTTAAGATGTATTTATTTATCGCCAACTTTGGCTCTCGTGTGCATTGCTTTACAGAGCTGGCACACGACTGATTTGATGGCGGCTTTTTGCCGCGTTCCTTCTTGTTGGTACAAGTTCTCTTTCTCTCTCTCTCCTAACTGCGCTTGCGCTCTAGCGCTTACATGTGTAGCTTGCCTACATTACTCCCCCCTAAATGACGTCTATATTTGAATTTCATTTTGCGATACAGAAATTATTTGAATTTACTACATTAAAATTATATTGTTTTTTTAAAATACAAGATGATTTTTACTTTAATTAACGCGTTACCAGACGTCATTTAAGAAAATAGAGAGAGAGAATTGTGAGAGAAGTTTTTGGCAACCGCTGTTGCTTTACAAATATTAAAGATCTGTTACAAAAATATGTTTTTTACATGATTCTCTTGTTTGTGTATCTGACTCTATGAATAAGGTGTTTCTTTTTTTTTTTTTTTTTTTTTTTTAACATTTACATAGTTATTTGTTTTATATTCTATTTTATAAAGTTTTACTATTTTTAGAGTATTTTTCTTTAACATTTGGTTTTTAATCACAGTGTTTATAGTCTTATTATGACTTTATAATCTCGATTTTGTACTTTACATATGCTGTTATTTTTCAGCTTTGATCACATTAATTTTTACTCAACTTAATTGACAAATTATGTGTATCTAACTATCTATAAGTAATTATTGTTAATTACTTGTTTCTATTCTATGTTGAATTTAAATATATGAGCATTATCCTGTTCTATTACATTGACTCTACTTTGCATAAACCTTTTGTGTTGTTGCGCGTTTACGCTAATGTTACATTTCTCGAAGTAGGCATACAATCTTTTAGTCCATTTAACTATCGATTCGATGAATTGCATTTTTAAGAATTTTGTTTTTTTCTTACCAAGAGTGTTAATTATTACGATCTCTTCTATTGGTGAAAGCTTGATTGATTCCAAGGTTTGGGCAATAGCAGGATAATAACTCATTTTTAATGACTTTAATGCTTTGAGTGCTGATAACTCTAAAGCATAATCTACCTTAATACCTAATAGATTAAGTTCTATGATATTTTTGGTACAGTTTACAATGTTAGGAATGATTTTTTCCATGCTGCCGTTATTGCGCAGATCAAGTTTATTTACATTAGGATTGTCATTAAATCCAGGAAGATAATCAAACTCTACCAAGGTCTCTCTAGGTGTAGAATAATTAAATGTTATGTTTTTAAGAGTATTTTTTCCAGATAGGAAAGCTTCAATGAGTCTAAAAAAGTGGAGATCTTGATCAATAGTTTTACAATCTGTTACAGTGATCGTTGTTAGAGTTTGATTATACCAAACATAGTCAAATAGCTGAGAACTGAGAATTTTATGACAGTTTATTACAGTTAAAGAGTTCAAATTGTTACAAGCGTTTCTTAATAGAAATTTCAGTCTCGTTTTTTGATTGTTTTCTAAAATTAAGTTACTTACATTATTAAAATCTACTTCTTTATCAAAACATTCAACAGTACTACCCAAGCACAGCGTGTGTGATTCAAACAGATTATTGATAAGCAATAAAAGCTGAACTGTCGCGTGAATCCCTCTGATGTCTATTAAATTAATGATTAGTTTTTGGGAGTTGTTTACTTTAGTATCGAAAGTATCGTACTGTACTTGGATAAATTCGTTAACGATGGATACTTCAATAGGAACTGAATGTCCTTGGAATTTTATGCTATTAAATTGGAAGTTTTTGGCGTCTTCTACAATTATTTTAGGATAATTTGTAGAATTGTAACGTTTAAGGGATGAATCGAATGTTGTTTTGAATGCAAAGAAAGCTGGGTGGTAGTGAGTGGCTTTAAAAAAATTAAAAAAGTCTTGTACGTTCAATTCCTTTGTGACAAGTTGCAACACGGCATGAGTGTTGAGCAATTGAGCTATGAAGTTAGGCATAACACGGTGGTCAGGTTTCCCATATGTTAATGGTTTGTCGTTGCTTAGATAACACGATTCGTCGGGCTTACACCTGAGAAAACTTTTATTGCCTTTATCGTATTTAAATTGGAATTTGTCGCGGCAAATATCACCTTGAAGTCTGGCTGATGTTGCCAGGTCTTCGCAGCTTACAATAACAAACGATTATCTTTATGAATGATTTTATCTACATGACATTTTTCGATTGAACGAGATTTAAACATGGTGTTTATTTCGTCTTTAGTGACGAATTTGAAAATATTATATAAGAATAAATTGCGCACTGGGCGGTTATTTACAAAAAGTTTAGGAATGCGGAAATGAACTAATATGGTTTCGTTCAGGTAAGTTCGACGCTGGTGTATGTTTACTCTTCTTTCTCGCTTAACATAAACTTTTTCGAAACGTTCTTTAAAATGATTTAAAAATACCTCGGCTAAGAAACAATCTGCTTTAATAGCCTGGTCTGCTTGTTGATTTTTGTACTTTTCCAGCTCGACGAAAACTTGGTTCAACTGGTCCATTTTGTGAAACCTGCTGGGAAAATTGTGTTTGGTCACTGAATTGCTAGTTATTTATGTGAGATTATTGTCCTACACCAGGTTATTGTTCGCTTAATTTATGTTAGTAGTTATTAGATTTATTCTAATCTAAACGTGAGTAAAAATCATCGAATGGGAAGTGATTTATATTGCACATCCCTGCAACCAGAATTGTGTGCAATCTACGATAATCAGGGGTTTGGTTATGCTCGTATTGAGATATTTCTCTGAAATATTCATCAATCATCTGAGGGTGATCTTGATTATCAAAACATTTTTCTATGAATCCTGCAAGGTCTGCAAAGGCTAAATTTTTGAGTTTAAAAACTATTTCTTGGTCATCGAGTCTTTCGTGCCAAATCAATTTGCCGCCTGCCCAGGTGATCATATTGTAACCTAGTGATTAGAAGTCTCCTCTTCTTGTGAGGACTTCTTGGTGGGCATCACGACTCATGAATTCTAGAGTGCCATTATTGGCTTTTTTGGGATCAGGTTTAAATTCTATGTCGGTTTTAAATTTACAGGACAGACCAAAATCTGCTAGATATACCATGTCTTTTTTGCTTTTGTCTATAAGTATGTTGGAGTTTTTAATATCGTTATGTACGTAACCTTTTTGATGCATGTATTTTAAAGCTATTGAAATGGTCCAACCCAAATGGTAAACTGTATATTCAGGAAACATTTTATCTGCTTTCAAGAATAGTTTTTCCAGGTTACAGTCGTATCTTTTTAATATTACAAATCTGTAATCTTGTTTATTGATTTTATGACTGCCTGCGCCGAAATACTGGGGCAATCCAACTTCTGGCATTAATTCTTCCTCTGTCCAGTCTGATAACATGTCTGGGAGGGCTGCTTGCATGTAGAAATGCATCTCGACGAACAAGGGTCCATTTTTATGAGGTTCTACCTTGATTACTACTGGATAGTCTTTTGGAATCGTGCCTGTATATGGGGCAGCAGCGTAAATTTCACCGAATCCGCCAATACCAATTGATGGTCCGATAATCCATTTCCTTTGCTTTAAATCTGTGAAAATCTCGTTTAAAGGGATTGGCTTGGGCATTGAGTATCTTTTTTCCGCTAATTCTTTTGGAGGAATTTGCATAACTTGGCTTTGCTGACTGAACCTTATTTTCTTTTTGTTGACATAAGTCCTTAGCGGGGCTCGTACTTCGCTCTTAGCGGGCGTTTGTACAACACTCTCCTGGGTACTTTTAGGACTATGTTGAGGTTTATTGGTTTTGGTGTTAGTTTGGGTGTTTACGGTAACTTCTACTGATTGGTCATCATCTTGATTAGGTGTGATGACGACATGGTTAAGATTTTCTGGACTGGGTTCCCGAGTTTGACTTTCACTTACCGCGTGAGGGTAATTATCGTTTTGAGTTGCGAAGTCAAAATTATAGCTGTTGCTAAACTTGTTGTTGGGTTGATTTTGATTTACAGGTTCCTCTGCGCCTAATATGACCTCTACGAGATCATTTGGGACGTAGTATGCTGGTTTTACCAGTTCGACAGCTACAGTTTTGTTCTGTCCGTTAATGTCTATTACGAAGTTTCGTCCGTTATCGTGGCGAGAGATGATTTTATGAGGGCCTGTGTAAGGTTTATCCAGTCCGACCTTAGCTTTATTACGGTAGAATACATGAGTGCACGATGCGAGTTCCTTAAAATCGAAAGGTTTAATCGCATGTTTGTGTGCTACTGGTACTGGTTGTATTTTCCGTATATATTCTCGGAATTCTTCCAAGAAGATGTGTCTATCCGGTTCAAATTCTCCAAAAGCGAAGAATTCTCCCGGTAGTCTAAGGGTTGTACCGAACACGAAGTCTGCTGGGCTAGCTTCGGTATCTAACCGTATGCATGTGCGTAATCCTAGCATTACTGAAGATAAGACTCGTGTCCAATCATCATTGTTGGTACTACATTTTATTGCAGCTTTCAGAACTCTGTGCCACCTCTCTATCATGCCGTTTGCTTGAGGATGGTATGCTGCAGTTCGTATGCGCTGACAGCCGATTACTTCTAAGAGAGATCTGAAAAGCTGGGATTCAAATTGCGAACCTTGATCTGTGGTCAAGATTGCTGGTGAACCATAAAGCGAAATCCACGTATCATAGAATGCGCGCGCTATAGTGGGTGCTGTGATGTCTTTGACAGGTGTGGCTTCTGGCCATCTAGAATATCTGTCTATCATGGTCAGGATATATCTAAAACCTTCACTGTCAGGTAATGGGCCTACTAAATCTATGTGAACGTGGGAAAATCTATTGTCTGGTACGACAAAGTGCTCTGGCAGGAATTTGTTGTGTCTTGTGACCTTAGAGGTATGCACTCTTTGGCCCACGTTTTTACGTCTTTCGACATGTTTGGCCATACAAACTTTTGTCTTATCAGTTTGTCCGTTACGTTAGCACTAGGATGTGCTCTTGAATAATATATATCAAAGGTTTCTCTTCTGAACGAAACTGGGATGTAAGGTCTAATAGTATTTTGATGTATGTCGCAGTAGAGAGGGTAGTCATCATGACGCCATGAAAGTCTTTGTAACTTCAATGGATGTTCAGGATCGTTTATTATTTCTCTCAGCTGTTCGTCGTTAAGCTGTTCTCTGCTCAGCTGTTCAGGACTGAACAGCATAGGAATGCTTATAGCATCTAATGAGTTGATTACGTTTTTAAACTTCGCATCGAGTCTAGTTTCCGGTCTATCCCAATTAATTTCTGCTGCTGTACCGAGGGAATCGATTCTTGACAAAGCGTCTGCTACGACGTTGTCAGGACCAGGGATATATTTAATCTGTGTGTTAAATTCGGAAATGTAAGTGATTTGACGTATTTGTCTTTTGCTGGATTTTTCAGCGCTTTGAGAGAACGCGAAGGTTAAAGGTCTATGATCAGTTACGATGGTAAATTCTCGCATATCTAGGTAATAGTGAAAGTATTTTAGTGCTTCATACGCTGCTGTTAACTCACGATCGTACACTGAGTAGTTTAACTGCGATGGGGAGAATTTACGTGAGAAGAAGGCTAAGGGACGCCATGTATCTTTCTCTTTCTGTTCTAAGACTGCTCCCATTGATATATCAGAAGCGTCTGTAGCGACTCGTGTTTCAGCTGAAGGGTTAGAGAAAGCTAAATACGTTGTTTCTGCTAACTCCTTTTTAGCTTGCTCAAAGGCGATTTCCGAGGCTTTGTCCCAGACTACGAGTCTTTTGTCTTTTTTCTTGGCATCTTTGATATGCCGGTTGAGTGCTGCATGAGTTTTGGCTGCTTTAGGGATGCAGTGCCTATAAAAGTTTATCATCCCAAGGAATCTCCTAAGATCGTCGATCGTTTGAGGCTTGGGGAAATTTTTAACAGCTTCCACCTTATCTTTTGCTGGTTTGAAACCTTCTGCACTGATTTCATAACCTAGGAAAGTTAATTCTCGCACACCAAAAGTGCATTTATCTATATTTAGATGTAGGTGGTAATCTTTGAGTCTCTGTAGCACCGTTCTGAGGTGCTCTTCGTGCTCCTCTTCGTTAGCAAAAGCTATGAGAATGTCGTCAATGTATACGAAAACAAAATCTAAGTCACTTAGAGCTTTGTTGACGTATCTTTGAAATGTTTAGGCAGCGTTTCGTAAGCCAAAAGTCATGACTACGTATTCAAATAACCCAAAGAGTGTAATAACTGTTGTCTTTGGAATGTCGTCTTTTTCTACTGGTATCTGGTGATACGCTTTCTGTAGGTCTAGACTTGTAAATATGGTTTTACCATGTAATAGGATAGGAAAATCCTGTATGTGTGGTACTGGATACCTGTCAGGTACAGTCACTGCGTTTAATTGGCGATAGTCACCGCAAATGCGCCATGTTTTGTCCTTCTTGGGCACCATGTGTATTGGGCTTGCCCAAGGACTGCTTGAAGGTCTACAAATGCCAAGTTCGCAGAGATCTTTAAATTCTTTTTTGGCTGCGGCTAATTTTTCAGGACCTAGCCTACGCACGCGTTGTGCTATAGGAGGACCATTAGTTTTTATGCAGTGAGCTGCGCCTTGTTCTAGGATGGGTGTAGGATTGTCTATGCCAATTACTTCCTGAAACTGGGACAGTAATTGGGCATATTTGCAGTCAGGTTTAATGACTGATATTTTTATTTCGTTTATTTTGTGATAGTGCAGACTGGTAGCTAGAAGTGTTTCTCCATCGACAAACAATCTCTTTTTTAAATCGGGTAAAAGGTGGTAATGTTCTAGAATGTCGCCTCCTAGGATAGGGTATGGGACATCTGCGATTATAAAGTGCCATTTAATAGCTTTACGAAGGTTTGAGTTTAATTCAATATATTCGGTTCCGTAAGTATTAATGACCGTGTTGTTAGCTGCGTAAAGTTTAAACGCGTGTGGTGTTTCTTTATTATCTCGCGTTCGCGGTATTACTGACACTTCGGCGCCAGTGTCTACTAGGAACATTTTTTGCGATTTTCGATCAAAAACGTGGAGACGGACTGATTTTACACCCGGTATACTCGTCTCCGCGACTACTGGGTGTTTTAGTTTTCCTTATTCGCGGGATTCTTTGGAGATTTCTCTCTTGGTGGTTTTTTAACTGCATTGCCACCTCCTTTCCAACCGCAAGGGTCTTGACAGGATCTTGCCTTTATCCCGAACCAGTAGTGGTAATAGCAGAGCATGTGTGGTTTCTCTGGTGAAGGTGGGCGGAATGGAGATCTATTCCTATTACCGTTTTGATTCCGTGTGCGCGATCTACTTCTGTTTTGTTGCTGTTTATTGTAGTTGTTATCTGGTGGTCTGAAATTCCGTTTCAGCTCATCTAAGCTATTCTTAATTGCTTTTATATCGGTTTCGGTGTGCTCTACTCGGTTAGCTTGGCTGAGGTTCGGACTAACTGCGTAAACGTGCTTAGCATGTCTGTTTATTAACTCGTACATGTGATCTGCAACTTCGACTAGCTGTTTTTGGGTCTCCACTGTGATGGGCTGTGGCATTACTTTCAGTGTGTCAAATGGCAAGTCCTCTTTCCAACGTGCTAGGACTGCTTGTAATGGAATATCGTTACCAGCGAGTTCGATCATTTCATTGAGATAGTCCGATGGTCTGCGATTACCTAGCCTGTTTTCTCTGAATAGTCTGCTTATTCTAACCTGAGGTGAGATCTTATATTTGTCTAGGACTTTCTGTTTGAGTGTCGCGTACTTGTTACCTTCTGATAAGTATGGGAGTACGTGTGCTAGTTCTTGCACGACCATTTGACCGAGATTATTAAATAAATTGATTTGTTTGACGCTGTCGTGAGTTATTCTGTATATTTTCATCTGCTCTTCAAATGACGAAAACCATGTTTCAGGTTTGTTAGTCCAGAATGGGTGAAATTTAAGTTCTATGACTGTGTTGGGATTTTGGTTGAAGTGTGTAGGTGGAACGCGAAGGCTAAAATCTTGATTAAATATTCCATCTTTAGCTGGTATAGTCGTAAGCGGGATCTGGTTACACGAGCTGGTATTTTGATTAAATTTAAACGCGTTATCTACCGTGTTTTTTTCGAAATTTGGGGGGTCGTTTAGTTTATTTTGATTACTAATATCTTGAGAAAACTTTGCTAATTGTTTCGCGTACTCTACCTCGTTTGCGTTTGCATTCGGCATTTTAATATTATTCGCGGTTTGCGCGTCGGCTTGAGCTGCAAGATGCTCGACTGCTGAACAAAGTTTATCGATCCTTTCGTTTACGGCTTTAATTTTTTCGTCATCCGCCATTTTTGGGTCCGCGGGGGTTACTTGTTTTATGAATGCCGCGTTATCTTGTTTATTATTGTCTTCAAGGTTGTTTTTGGGTTCGTTTTGTTTATCGTTGTTATCTTTGGGTGTTATCATTTTTGATTTGCTACTCCGCAAAATTATCGGAGATCTGGATGTTTTATTACTAGTTTCAAATGCACTCATTCGATTATTGAAGTTTCACAAGCTTAAAAGCCGAACTTCAATAACGCACGCGGGCACACACTCGTTAAAGACTGGTAACCAAGTTTCGATTTAAATTAAATGGCGTTGTTTCAATTACTATTTTTCATGATTTATTGTTGCTCAGTAATCACGGTATTGTGTTGCAGGCTGTACTTCGGAATACACGAAGACAGCCGTCTTGATTGCATTCCTAGTACACATGACCTTGTTGTCAACCCACTCGACAATTGTGTGTATCACTGAGTACATAGGAATAATTATAATTAGAAACGTTTGCTTGGTTAACAGCTTTTAAATCACTCGTTTACAAGTTTTATTGAAATTTCGTATCATTAGCTTAAATGTTTGTATCTTGTTTAATTTGTCATTTTCTATTTATTTTTACTTTGTTTAAGGTTATTCAATAAAACTTGGAATCCTACTCACGCACGCTGTGCTTGGGGTTGCTGACTGTTTTCTTTCTTTGTTTTACTTATTAGATTTCTAACCTTAAATGTTGCACTAGTGTCATATTTATGGATGTAAGTATTTCAATAATTTAATTTATTTATTCTGACTATTTAATATCAGTTTGCTAATTTAATGTTTAAAAATTGCGTGACACTCTTGAGCGCTGTGCATTTTTGTTCATTTAATTTTTAGTTATTTTCCTTTGAGTTTTTTCTCATTCATCTATCAGTCAACACCCTTTATTTATTAATTTTTGTTTTCTTTCTTTATATTTTTTTAAAAAAGATTTTATTTTTATTACTTTTTAATTGTAATTTATGTTTTTTTGTGTACGAAAAATACTTTTGCTTTTATTTTATTTTTGCACTTGGTAAACGAAAAGACTAATTATTTTCTATTTCAATGTTTGATTTTGATTTACTTTATATATTTTGTGAAAAGAGAATTGAGTGAGAAGAAAAAACGTTTATCTTTCTTTGAATCGTGTCTGATTTCACAGAATTCGCGGGTTGGTGTTTGTGCCTTTTTCAAAATGGCGGCTAACAATGACGGTTATGACTTCGCGACTACGTTTTTTCTTTTCACTGTAATTTTTGAATTTCTCACTTTTGTTTAATGTCTTTTTGTTTTTATTCACTGTCTTTTACTTTTTATTTTCACTGCTTCTGATTTTCACTTTATTTCACTTCACTTTAGAAATTTATTTGAATTCTCTTTTCTTTGTCTTTACGTTGCCAAGTTTTTTCTTTTTAGATTTGTTTTGGTAAAACTGCTCTTTTCATTAAAATTTTTCTTTCTTTCTTTCTCTTTATAAAAATGTATTTCTTAAAATTTCTTTTTTGAAACTATTTCTAAACTGAAAATTTCCTTTTTTGAAAGTATTTTTAAATTGAAAATTTCTTTTTTGAAAGTATTTTTAAAATTGAAAATTTCTTTTTTGAGATTATTTTTAAATTGAAAATTTCTTTGATTTTACGTTATTTTTCGAGAAAAGAAATATTTTGACTTTATACTATTCAAAATTGTATTATTTTGCTTTTCATTAAAATTTACTTTACTTTACTTTTTATTTTTTTATAGTTTGTAAAAATACCTTGATTTCGCACGCAAGAACGCAAAGACGCTTTGTTGAAAATCTTGAAGTTCAAGATGGCTGCTGATGTTCTTTGTGCTGATACAGTTGTTTGTTGCGACGAGATGCTAGGTGAAGTCGTCTTCTTGGTTGTTGGCGATAGCGATGTTTTACTTTTTTTCAGGCTTTGTATTCTTTGTCTCCCTGTGCGGCTTGCTCTAGCTGGTGTGTTGCTTGCCGTATCCTTCCTTCAAGCAAAGTCGGGGTCATCACTATAGGATGTGGTGTGTGTGTGTATGTGTAAATTTGGTCACCAGGTAGCCTATTCTACCAAATGCGTGTCAGGAAGGCGGAGAGGTTGACCAGGTTGTACCTGAATAGAACACAAAGTAATTAGTTAAGATGTATTTATTCATCGCCAACTTTGGCTCTCGTGTGCATTGCTTTACAGAGCTGGCACACGACTGACTTGATGGCGGCTTTTTGCCGCGTTCCTTCTTGTTGGTACAAGTTCTCTTTCTCTCTCTCTCCTAACTGCGCTTGCGGTCTAGCGCTTACATGTGTAGCTTGCCTACAATTCTCGGAGGCCAAAGTTCAAACTCACATACTAAACTAACCTAACTTTATTGAATTAATAAAATTAATAATAAGAAAGATAAAGAAATGAATCAAAAATTAATTAAAAATCCATTTAAATATTTGAAAAAGAAAAATATAAATGATTAAGAAAAGAAATAATATTAATCAAAAGAATTAATAAATAAATGAATGATACAAAGCTAACTTATCCTTACGTACTAAGTAATAATGTGCGTGAGAGGAAGCAGGATGGGTAATGGGTACTGCGGACTGGTGATTAAGTTTAGACACGATAACTTTGGGTTTAAACTTAAACTATCTTTTCTTTTATATTTATTAATAAAAAAAAATAAAAGGAATAACAAAAATAATTACAACGCCGATTTAATAATACTTGATAACAAAAATAAACATTATAATTGTGTGAATGAAAAGGAAAAAGAAAAATCTTTAGTTTTTTTCTTGACCGCTAGGTGGCGCTATCTTGTATTTATCGGCTGTAACAAATAAAAGCAAAAGAAAAATAGAATGGTTAATTATATAACAAAATAGACTCGGCGGGTAAATTCGCGACCTACTTTACCGGCGGAGTTCGGCGCGGTCGGTAACGGAGCCAGGTAAGGTAATGTCGGAAAGCTAGAATGATAACCCCATAAACCGTGAGTGGAGAAGAGGGGGGAGACTTTTTAGTCGAAGACCAATGGAGGAATCTACCCCGACCAGCGATGGTGGAGGTAGTAACTAGGAGTCAGTGACGGGCAACCCCACCCTTACACTGACGGATAGATAGGAGACTATGCCAGGCAATCCCACCCTTACATAGCTTGAGACAGGAGTATAGGTAAGGATAGCTCCCACTGTGCCGAGCAACCCCACTCTTGCACAATGGAAGGGGAGAGAGTCCGGTGCTGGCTCAGCAGCTTGCTTATATATGCTATGGAGCTCGCTATTCCCGTTGCGGGAGTAACGCCTCGTAGCGGCTGAGCGCAGGTACTGCGTCTAGCGCGATTTTTGAATCGTCGCACAACTTAAAAGAAAAAATGGTTCAAGACAAAATTGAAAATATCAAAGCAGTACACTGAAAAAAAACCCGAATCCAGCGCTGCGAAGTTGATCGTATTAGCGGGATGCGAACAACATTCGAAGCATAAGAATACATAAAATCGTAGTATGTTTATGCGTGACTATATCGCAGCCAATCATTGCGACCGTCTGTACAGTATAGTAACGTGAATCCGAGTGGAGCGCTGCAACTGCATTGCCGGGTCAATCGCTTCGACTCGTCGGCATCATCCATGCCTTGAGAGGGCCTTGTTAGGTTTTCTTGGCAATTGGTTGGGGCCAAGCGGGCGCCCTTTTATCATTTCCGATCGGGAGCGTCACTTTATTCCAATCTTAACTCTTACGCATGCGCAAGCGCGGGACCATACACTGATAGACCTTTAAGAACGATGCTCTCTCTCATATAATTGTCGCGGCCTTAAATGCAATTTGTAGGCTAGCTTAGCTTAAGATGTGCAAGCTCTTTCGTTAAGAACTCGCAGCTCCTACGCAAGAGTTCACAGCTCTTCCCACACAGCATGAAAGATTGCTGCAAGGTTGCTGCAAGGTTTCATGAAAGTTTCGAAACTTCGCAGCAACCTTTCATGAAAGATTGCAGCAACATTTATATGTCCGCGCTAGAACCCGGTTGAAATATTTCTAAAAACCTCGCAGCAATCTTTCAGAAAACCTCGCAGCAACCTTTCGTGAAAACCTCACAGCAATATTTCAGGAAATGTAACAGAAACATTTCAAGAAACCTTGCAGCAATCTTTTAGAACACCTCGCCGCAACCTTGCAGGAAACCTCGCAGCAATCTTTCAGGAAATGTAACAGAAACATCTCAAGAAACCTCACAGGAATCTTGCGGGAAAAATAGCAAAAACATTTCAAGCAACCACACAGCAATTTTTCAGAAAATCTCGCCGTAACCTTGCAGAAAACCTCGTAGCAACCTTTTATGAGATATTGCAGCAACATTTATATGTCCGCGCTAGAACCCGGTTGAAATATTTCTAGAAACCTCGCAGCAATATTTCAAGAAACCTTGCAGCAATCTTTCATGAAAGGTTTCTCGTAATATTTCATGAAATTTCTCCCAAATTTTGCCGCGAACAACGTTCATACCTTTCCGTATTATTTCCTGCAATATTTTGTAAAATATTTCTTAAATCTTGCCAAAAGCTTGCTGCAGTAATATTTAATAGTAGGCAGGATTTTCTATCCTTGTGTGATAAAGTTTTTCTTATTTGCTTAAGTATCAATCGTTGTATCTATAAATTACTAGTTGAGCGCAATAGTATTATTATCAATATTTGTGCACAAAAGAAAAAATTCCTCAGCATCGTTTTTGAGAAAAGTAGAGAATATTGAAATAAAAGGTTTTGTTTTTAATATCTATGCGTTCTTTACTTTTTTCAATAACAATTCGATGGATTTTTTTACCCTACGCATAAATATTTATAATTAGCATACTTATTGCGCTCAACTTCCCGTTTACAATACAACTACAGCAATAAATACTTGAGTAAATAACAGGAAACCAAATATAAGGCAAGAACAGCGAATCTGGACTGCTCTTAGAATCTTTTATAAAAACTTGCGGAATTATTGCTGAAACTGTTTATGAAAGGTTTGCTGCAATTTCATTTTGAAATTATTCATGAAACTTTGCTGATACTTTTTGTGAAACGCTTTTCTGGAATATTTTATAAAGATTGACAAAAATATGGTAATAACCATTGGCGAAATGTACATAGCAATATTTTTTGTGATATCTTAGAAATCTTGTCAAAAACCTTGCAGAAATCTTACTGCAACTTTTAACAAAAGATACCTCGTAATATTTCATAAAATATTCATCAAATTTTGCTGGAAACCTCGTTGAAACCTTTCATAAAAGGTATCTTGCAATATTTCGTAAAATGTTTCTAAAATCTTGCACGAACCTTGCTGCAACCTTTCATCAAAAGTCTCTTGCGATATTTCGTAAAATGTTCCCCAAATCTTGCTAGGAACCTCACTGAAACCTTTCATGAAAGGTTTCTTGCAATATTTTACAAAATGTTTCTAAAATCTTGCAGAAAGCTCGCTGCAGTCTTTCATAGAAAGTTCGATGCAATATTCCATCAAAATGTTGTCTAAATCTTGCTGAAAATCCCGCTGAAACATGTAATAAAAGTTATCTTGCAATATTTCATGAAATGTTTTTAAAGTCTTACAGAAATCGCGCTGCAACCTTTCATGAAAGGTTCCTTGCAATATTCCATGAAATGTTTTCTAAATTTTGCTGAAAACCTCGCTGAAACATGTCATGAAAGTTTTCTTGCAATATTTCATGAAAGGTTTCTAAAATCTTGCAGAAACCTCGCTGCAACCTTTCGTGAAAGTTTTCTTGCAATATTTCATGAAATGTTTCTAAAATCTTACAGAAACCTCGCTGCAACCTTTCATGAAAGGTTTCTTGCAATATTTTATGAAATATTTCTAAAATCTTGCAGAAACCTCGCTCTAACCTTTCATGAAAGGTTCCTTGCAATATTCCATGAAATAATTTCTAAATCTTGCTGAAAACCTCGGTGCAACCTTACGTGAAAGTTTTCTTGCAATATTGCATGAAATATTTCTAAAATCTTACAGAAACCTCGCTGCAATCTTTCATGAAAGGTTTCTTGCAATATTCTATGAAATGTTTTCTAAATCTTGCTGGAAACCTCGCTGAAACATGTCATGAAAGTTTTCTTGCAATATTTCATGAATTGTTTCTAAAATCTTGCAGAAACCTCGCTGCAACCTTTCATGAAAGGTTTCTTGCAATATTTCATGAAATGTTTTATAAAACCTTGCAGAAACCTCGCTGCAACCTTTCATGAAAGGTTTCTTGCAATATTTCATGAAATGTTTTATAAAACCTTGCAGAAACCTCGCTGCAACCTTTCATGAAAGGTTCTTTGCAATATTGCTTGAATTATTTTCTGTAACCTTGTAGCAAGTTTGCAGCAATATCACACTGAAATTTTTCATGAAACCTCTTAGCAATGTTAAGACAAGATTGCTGCAATCTTGTGACAATATTTCAGCACAATATTTCAGTGAAAGTTTCACTGCAATATTTCATGCTGTGTGGGTTATGCCTGAACACAATAGTCCGCGCAATTTGTTCGGCGGACACGCCAATTCACTAAATCGTGCCTAGGGAATTTTTAGAGCCAACTGTAAGAAAATAAATTCAAATTCAGGCATTATGCCCTAAGAAAAATATTCCGCAATTTATTTTCTTACAGTTGGCTCTAAAAATTCCCTAGGCACGATCTAGTGAATTGGCGTGTCCGCCGAACAAATTGCAGACTATTGTGTTCGGGGTATTAGGGCGATTCTTCATTTAACCCGTACCCGTACCCGTACCCGTACCCGCACGATTGTATAGGCGAGTACTTTATCTTCACTACTTTACCATCTATGATGAGTTTCTATCTACTATCGAACTCATCATAGATGGTAAAGTAGTGAAGATAAAGTACTCGCCTATACAATCGTGCGGGTACGGGTATGGGTACGGGTACGGGTACGGGTTAAATGAAGAATCGCCCTTAAGGCGACTACGGAAGTTTGGTTCGATTTCATTTTGTAGTTTACAAATTACTCTTTCAGTTTCTAAAATTTTTTGAATTTTTTAATTTTTCACCATTTATTACAATCCGTAGAATGGTGGGAAATTAAAAAATCTGAAAAATTTCACATATTGAAAGAGTAATTTGTAAACTCAAAAATAAAGCCTAACCTAAAATCCGAAGTCGCCTTAAGAGACAGGCAATATTACCAGATTCAAGCGTCGTTATTTCGTCCAAGAGCGATGCTGTTTTTCATAAGAAGGAATACAATCGGCTTAAGGCGACTTCGGATTTTAGGTTAGGTTTTATTTTTGAGTTTACAAATTACTCTTTCAATATGTAAAATTTTTCAGATTTTTTAATTTCCCACCATTCTACGGATTATAATAAATGGTGAAAAATTAAAAAATTCAAAAAATTTTAGAAACTGAAAGAGTAATTTGTAAACTACAAAATGAAATCGAACCAAACTTCCGTAGTCGCCTTAAAGGTCTATCAGTGTAGAGCATATTCAATTCTGATGCCTTTAGAGTGAGATCATAACAATAGTTCAAGATATACTTGTCACGTCTATAAATTCGAGCCTAAGGTCTGAATTTATAGTCGATGCTCAAACAATACATTTTTCTAAAATTATAGATGTAAAAAAATGAAAAATTTTTTAAATGCAAGATTTGCAACGAGCTCACTATACGTAGTTTTTATAATTATAAATAAAATAAATAATCTGTCATAATCCTGTCATAATAGAATCAAATATCAGATGTCTAGTTCGTCGGATCTTTAATTGGACTTCATCAGTTGTCATTGTAGCAATTCTGCTAAACAAAAAAATTGCTTTTTTTAATATAAATGTTGTACGCTTATATAATTATAAAAGTTACATAAAATTTTAATTTTCATATTTATAATTTTTATGATTTTCAAAAGTTAAAAGATTGAATATTTTCAGGTAATATGGATATTAGTTTCCACTTTCATACATATGTGAAGTCTATTACTTTACATAAGAAAGTCATCATAAATTCAAGTGAAGACCATCAAAATTTGAAAACTTATCGAAAACCTAGTTTATTTAAGAGAAAAACTTACGTTATTATCAATCAAATTGTAAAATTATATGCATTACTAATGAATAGTAAGCATATTTATTTAAATTTTTCTAATTATTTACCTAATACAGCACAGATAACAAATAATGAACGTGATGAGATAGATTGTATTGCCCAAAATATTATTGGAACTTGTTCAAAACTAATTAAAGATTTAAAAAGAGATATAATAATGTGTAACTATTCACAACAAAATCAAGAGCATTGTGAAATAGTTTCTTTGATGATTGAGACCTATTTAAGAAATATATGTAAAATTTATTTGGAACAGAAAGCTATTAGAGTACAGAAAGCTCTTGAACTACAGAAAATATACAAATTAGAGTTTACAATTAAAAAAAAAAATTCAGATGATGAATCGAATGTAAAGTTTGAAAACAATAAAAAAATGAAAAATATTGCTACAGAAATATTGTTTAATCAAGAAATAAATTATGGTTTAAATGAAAATGTGCAAGTAAATCAAGATCTAACTTCAGAAGATATTCAAATATTTGAAGCAGAAAATGAACAACTTTGTAACGAATTAAATACTTTAACTGATGAAGTAAGGCAAATTGAAAATAAAATTGTACATATCTCTGAACTACAAGAAGTCTTTACAGAAAAAGTATTGGATCAGGATAAAAATTTGGATCGAATTATAACATCAGTTGTTGGTTCTACTGAAAATGTCAAACAAGCTAATGAACAAATCCGTAAAGCAATTCAGAGAAATGCTGGTTTAAGGGTGTGGGTACTTTTTTTTCTCTTAATTGTGTCATTCACTCTGATATTTTTAGATTGGTATAACCCATAATGTTCTTTTATAATAAGAGATTGTTTTATTAAAACTGTATTTCAGAATACAGGTTTAAAAAATTTTTTAATGCATACTTACAATTTTAGCTAATATTTTGGAGATAGTACAATACAATTATAAAAATAATTCCAAAAATAAAATTTTAACGCAAACAAATACAACCTTAATAGAAATGGATTTTGTATAAAACTGCTATCATTGTATATATAATGATTCACAACTATTTAAAATGATTTGGTTTGAGGTATATATCAAATTTACTTATAAATGTATAAATAATAAATCTATTAATTAAATTTTTTTCAAATTGTAGAAAACTTTCAGTTATATATTTTAATTAATAATCAGCAAATCCGGCCTGCTCTTAACTTTAAAATTTTGTCAGTGAAAACTTTTTTTATTGATGACTTCAAATATGTTAGATAGTTTTAAAAACTGTTAGTAATTTTTAGTAAATTTTATCAAAGTACACATTACCTGCTTTTAAAACTTTATAGAACTTTATGTAAGTTCTATAAAGTTTTATGTAACAGTATTTCATAATTTTGTGCTTGTAAAAATTTTCTAATAAATATTAAAATTTATATAATAATATATGAGAAAATGTTTACTTTAGTTTCAAATTATTCTGTATTATTCAAAACGGTTTAAAAATGTTTGAAACTATTTATAACTGTTTTAAAAGTCTCAAATTTCACATTTATAAACTATTTTGAACAGTTTTAAACAGTTTTGAATAATTTTAAACTATTTCAAACAGTAATGCACATTTTATATTTTCACTAGAGCAGGAAAGATCGTTTTCTACTATACTTATACTTAAAATTCAGTGTATTTTGCAGCACCCCTTATTTTTTTTTCATCTTATAAAAAAAGACTATACCTATACTTTTATCCAATATGTTTTTTTTATGATAGATCTTGATGTTCTGTATATAAAAATGTAATAAAAAAATGGAAATAGCCACCTTTGCAGCTATATGCTTCAATTATGTTAATATTAGTACAATTCATTCTAATTTACTAAATTTTCTAAACTGCTAAAAGAGTTATAAAAACATTGAAATATTTTCATTGATTAAGAGGATATCGTAGTTATCCCCTCCTAATAATATTTTTATTCAAAGTTCATGAGTAAACGGTGCGTCAATTCGTATTCTTTCACTACAGAAAGAAAATTTATAAGATTAATCCTGAGTGCGGACAACTTCAAATATTACACATAAAAAGTTATGAACAAACTTTCAATGTATAGTATTTTGAGGTTAGGTTTATCGAGCTTGATATCCAATTTTCATTCAAAGTTCATGAAAAATTAACAAGTTTGAGTAATTTTTTTTCTTAACAAAAATGATTAAATTGATGTAGTTTTAGCGCGGACAAGTCATTATATTTGTCTAAATAGTCAATTTAAAGAGATATCAATCAGATAAAAAAAGCAAAAATCGATTCTAACAACTCCGACATCCCGTTAAAACATTTCTAAAAGTTTATTAGCTAGAGTTATTGATAGCTAAATTTGAATTCACATTCTTAGAAATCTAAATAATAAAAATATATGGTATCTATAGTTAGATTGTAGCTTAAAATCTTAGTTATTATTTAGTTTAATCATTATATAGTTAAAAAAAAGACAAAAATTGTAAATTGATATTACAATTAAAAATTTTGTTAAAAATCTAGCAACTAATTACAATTGTAAATTCGTATTTTCATTTTTTTTTAAATTGTCTATATTTACAAAGTAGTAAAGTACATCTCAAATACAAAGTTGATTGCAAAGTTTATCATTGATAGTCTGGGTGCTAGCTATGAGTTGAGTATGCATTTTGAGGTTCAGAAGGTAACTTGATATTTTTTTATGTGTATTTGGACACTGAATTGATTTTTCGAGATTCTCAAGTGAAAAAATAAGTACTTCAAAGGGTATGGTCTTTTTTGTTCCAAAAACCATTTTTTACGTATTTTATTTATTGATTTTTTTCTATATACCAATTAATGTATTGGTATTTGATCATTATATACCTTGGTGACGCAATCTGTTGCAAGCACGCTTGCGCAGAACTTGCGTGGTCTGTTTCCACATTTTAATGCATATCTGCTGAAATTTAATTGCGATTGAAACGTGCGTCAGATTTGTAACAGATTGCCAATCGAAACGTGCGATTCTAAGATAAGAATAAACACGCAAAATTGCAGCAGAATCGAAGCAGTCTTCCGTAAGAATCTTACTGCAGCACTTTACTCCAGAATTACATAAGATTGACATAAGTTAAGTGCAATTATATGACGAGAATAAACACGCAATTTTGCAGCAGAATCGAAGCAGTCTTGCGTAAGAATCTTGCAGCAGCACTTTACCCTAGAATTACATAAGAATGACATAAGTTAAGTGCAATTATATGACGAGAATAAACACGTAAACTTGCAGCAGAATCGAAGCAGTCTTCTGTAAGAATCTTGCAGCAGCACAGTTTATAGAATTTCAAAGTTAATGAATAGTTCCAAAAATTGAAGTTACTTTATAGAATTTAGATAATACATTGTATTTTAATAAAACATTTTCATTGTGAATATTATTAACATTTAACTAACGAGAACATGTTCATAAGAGTTGTTGACAGATTTTAAGAAAGCAAATGTTGAATTGAAAAATTATAATTCATAATTTAATGAAAATATAATAATTTATAATTGCGATACATTTAATGCATTTCTTTAAACTTTACGTATTCTTACTATCGATGCCTACACATATAGGCACATATTGGCTAAAAGAAGAAAAGAAGGAACGCAAAAAAACAATCAACATATATACACAAAGGGGTGGGCGCTGATGTTATAGTATAAAATTATATACATATAGACACTGGGGAGAAGAGAGGAGACCATTGCAGCTAACTGTCAAATATAAAAAACGTACACCGAGAGAGTTTTGCCTCAACAAACATGATGCGCTACGCACTAGAAAAAGTGATGCGTTTTGCATCGTAAATCACGCATACTGCTTCGTATTTCATAATTCATGCATCACTTTTTCTCGTGCATAAGTCGAAATACAGTGCGCGAGGTGGCGCCGCATCGAAAAATTTCATGCTTGTTTAGACCAGTACTGGTTTAGACACGCATCGATATTTATCGTTAATGCGAGCCACCTTGTGGTCCGTTTTAAAAGCGCACCATCGTTTATGATGCAAAACCTTCTCCGTGTAAATGAAAAATTTTTATAATATCTAAGAAAAGTTTTAAATAAATTTCTATCAGTAAAAGATGATAAATATTTTGGTTCTACATGCTCGCGTGATTATTCTTATGATAAGATTGCATTTAACTTTTGTCCTTCTGATGTAATTTTAGCGTAAATCTGCTGCAAGATTCTCACATAAAACTGCGTCGACTCTGCTATACATTCGCGTGTTTATTCTCATCATTAAATTACACTTAACTTTTGTCATATTTATGTAATTCTGGAGTAAAGTGCTGCTGCAAGATTCTTACGGAAGACTGCTTCGATTCTGCTCTAAGTTTACGTGTTTATTTTCGTAACATAATTGCACTTAACTTGTGTCATTCTTATGTAATTCTGGAGTAAAGTGCTGCTGCAAGATTCTTACGGAAGACTGCTTCGGTTCTGCTGTAAGTTTGCATGTTTATTCTCGTCATATAATTGCACTTAACTTTTATCATTCTTATGTAAATCTGAGGTAAAGTACTGCAGCAAGTTTCTGATGCAAGACTGTTTCGATTCTGTTATATGCTTGTGTACTTATTACGATTCACAGAACAGCACTTGACAATTTGCAATTCTTACGTAATTGTGATGCAAAACTTTGTCGGGAATTATTTACTCAATTTTGTTGCTAGTATCTGTAATAAGTTTTTTCCACAAGTTCACTGCAAAATATCTTCAAGATTCTGCGCATTCTTTCCGTTTCGTAGATTGCACTTTCTCTTTGCCAGAAACGTGCAATTCTGTTGCACTTATCTGCTGTAATTTCTTTTTATAAAAAACCCTATGAAATGCGGAAACAGATAGCACATGTTCTGCTGCAATTTTTTGATTTTCAAGAAAATTGCAGCAAAATTGCGTTGACCATTTTACCAGGGTAATCACATCCAAAAAATATGTTTATAAAAAGAGCAATAAAAAACATTTAAAAAACTACCTGACCATAACTATCAGTAATCTTGGGATGAAGTTGAAGAAAACGTTTTAAAATAACCTCAAAATTTATGTAAAACAAATGTTTAAAAGTTTGGATTTACTAGAAAAATCAAAATCAATGCAAATCTCTCGTGATTGATTTCGGCATATATTTTATACAGAATTACAATCAAAATCACCAAGTCAGAGAAGCAAAACTTATTTAGCATCCTTACAGATTTTCCTGAAATCGTGAATATTATTAACTTTTATTTTTACTAGATGTGAAGGTAAAATTCATTCGAAATCTTTACTTAAAGATTTCGGATATAAAATTTTGATGTCTATTTTTTACGTAATTAAATTAAGTTTCTGGCCAAAACAAAATTTTGTAAATCATTAAAGTTTTATATCTCTAACAAAAATTAATATTTCTTTAAAAATCAAAAGCTATTTTTAAGTGTAATTAAAAATCTTTCAAATCTCAGTGGCTTTGTTCAAAAAGATTGAAAATTGGAGTTTTGTCATGGAAAAACAAACCATTTATCTAGTTTTTTTTTGGTTACAAAAAATCGGTTACAATTTTTAAACTAAAAGGTGGATTTAAAAAAATGTAAATAGAAAATATGTGTATTTGTGTCCTCTTTAAAATGAGCATAGCTGGATACATTTTTACTCAGCCGTTTAGAAGCTGAATCATTTTTAGTAAAAAACTTCACTATTTCTGTAAGTTTAATTATATCGAAATCTATGCGTCGTAGAAAAAAAACACATATAGGCCAGTCAATTTAGCTAAAAAATGGCTGATATTTGCAAAAAAGTTTAACAGCAAACTGATTGCACAATTATGTAAAGTAGGTTTGTGGGAGTAAAATATCCAAAATGGCCCCAAACATTGAAAATTGACATTTTTTCTCTTTATCTGCAAATATTTCTGGAGCTATAAAAGATATCATATTGGTCCAATGAGATAAAATGTAGGTTTTTTGAAGACCTTTAAAATGAATTTTTAATCGTTTCGATTGCATTTATAGTTTCCGAGAAAAATGCAAAAAACCACGAAAAATGGTTAAATTTTGAAAAATTCATAACTTTTTTAATTTAGTGATTTAAGAATTGGGCTAATGGCAATTAATAGTTCTTAATGTGCACAATAAGCAGGCGGAAGCACAATCCTGTAGGACTTATAGTTTTTCCATAATAACACTTACAAGTTATAAACAATTAATTTTCAGTAGGCCACTCTATCTCACACGATCAACTTTTTACAATGTTCAACATCGATTCTGAAAGTTTAGATATGCCTCTACAAAATGTATATTTCAGATTTTTGATTAAGCGATTAGAAAGTACTTAAAAATTCACTTACACATTGGATCTTTCGCTTGGGCGCATGAATTAACGTTAGTAGTGGGGGAAACTCCTAACGAAGGAGAAATGTATAACGGGTAGTCTGCCTACACTGAAAAGGGGTTAGAACAGTGGTTGTACTCTATGGCGGCGAGTGGCGCTAGTATCGATAGCGAACATTCATTGAAGTACGAGAGAGATGCTAGTGTTTTCTAGAGGATAATGAGTGCTCTCTGCGAGGTTTTGAGTGTTCTCCGCGATGTTTTTTGTTCGAAGAAATGAACAGGTCTTCGCTCAGAGAATAATGAGTCTTCTCTAGAGACTAATAGTTCACATTTTGACGCGTAGGCTGACTGTATTCTAAAAATGACACCGATTGTACCGTAGAGTACAGTCACAGTTCGCTTCCCTTTTCAGTGTAGCATCTTTTCAGGCGCACATTGGGGCAGTGTGCATATTTCGTTTTTTAGTACGGCATACTATTTACTCATTAAGATTAACTTAATTGTTAATTAACTTGATGATTAATTGTTTAAACATTAATTATCAATTAACATAAATAATTTTTAATGAAATATATATAATTTTTCGTAAAAAATTATAATTTTCAATAAATTAAAATTTTTTTGATTATAATAATTATGAATTATTTTTGCTTTTTAAATCAAGTATAAATTTTAAATAAATTGGTAATAGAAACTTATACAATAAATTCGTTTGTATTTAAATATAAAGTAAATACTTTACCTGCCTTTCTAAAGTAAACAAACGGAGAAGTACTTACGTTATATCCTATATTAAATCGTTTGAATTTCTTCTTTCTCTCTTCTTTACATCTTTGTAAAATACGTCAATTTTCGTCAATTGTTATTATAAAAAATATTAATTTTTAGAAATAGAAAATATTAATAAATATGGAAATTTGAACATGTATTGACATTTAATAATATATTTATTAAAATGAAAATTTCTTTAATTAATTAATAAAAAAAATTAAACAAAAAATATAAAATCTATTAAACAAAAAATATACTAAGGTCGAATAAAATAAAGTGACTTTTTCAATAAAAACAAAGGTAACAGATAGATAGATGGATAGGTATTTATTTTATAATTAAAATACAAAAATGGCGTGTATACCAACAGACTTACATACATAACAAATAAACATCTGTCTTATAAAGTTACATTTAAATACTAATATCGCAGTCAATAAATTTTTGTCAAATAATAATTTTATTTCACTCATTCATACGCTAATCTATGTATTGAACAAAACAAAATAAATAAATAAATAAATTAAACGGCACAACTTAAATCTATATATGGGACTTATACAAAAATAAATTAACATATAAACAAATATTATACAAATTGTTTTATATTAACTTTCTTTTTTTACTGGGTGTTTCATAATCTAAACTATCTTCATTATTAAAATAGAATCATCTATTTCATTCTCTTTACTCCCCAAAACATCATCAATGTTAAAATTATTAGGTAAATTGGTACAATCTCCTTCGTTACAATGCGCACACAAATCCGAGCATTTAAGCCCATGTTTTCTGCAAGTGCATGTGTTTTTCTTGCAACCGCTTTTGCAAGAGCATGAAATTTGTTTTAACAAATTTTCGGGCATTGGTGGGTTTATATTTAAATACAAACGAATTTATTGTATAAGTTTCTATTACCAATTTATTTAAAGTTTATACTTGATTTAAAAAGCAAAAATAATTCATAATTATTATAATCAAAAAAATTTTAATTTATTGAAAATTATAATTTTTTACGAAAAATTATATATATTTCATTAAAAATTATTTATGTTAATTGATAATTAATGTTTAAACAATTAATCATCAAGTTAATTAACAATTAAGTTAATCTTAATGAGTAAATAGTATGCCGTACTAAAAAACGAAATATGCACACTGCCCCAATGTGCGCCTGAAAAGATGCTAGGCAGACTACCCGTTATACATTTCTCCTTCGTTAGGAGTTTCCCCCACTACTAACGTTAATTCATGCGCCCAAGCGAAAGATCCAATGTTTAAGTGAATTTTTAAGTACTTTCTAATCGCTTAATCAAAAATCTGAAATATACATTTTGTAGAGGCATATCTAAACTTTCAGAATCGATGTTGAACATTGTAAAAAGTTGATCGTGTGAGATAGAGTGGCCTACTGAAAATTAATTGTTTATAACTTGTAAGTGTTATTATGGAAAAACTATAAGTCCTACAGGATTGTGCTTCCGCCTGCTTATTGTGCACATTAAGAACTATTAATTGCCATTAGCCCAATTCTTAAATCACTAAATTAAAAAAGTTATGAATTTTTCAAAATTTAACCATTTTTCGTGGTTTTTTGCATTTTTCTCGGAAACTATAAATGCAATCAAAACGATTAAAAATTCATTTTAAAGGTCTTCAAAAAACCTACATTTTATCTCATTGGACCAATATGATATCTTTTATAGCTCCAGAAATATTTGCAGATAAAGAGAAAAAATGTCAATTTTCAATGTTTAAACATTGTTTAAACAAAAACGGACAACATCTGTTGGGGCCATTTTGGATATTTTACTCCCACAAACCTACTTTACATAATTGTGCAATCAGTTTTCTGTTAAACTTTTTTGCATGAAAAAATCTAATTTGACTGGACTAATAAGAGAAAAAATGTGTGTTTTTGGAGTAGAATAAGAGTTTATTATAAAAATTATTAAGGAAAAAAAATTTTTTTATTTTTTGCTATAAGTACTCAACAAGCATTTGGTCCAAAATGAGAATTGAAAAAGAATTCTTTATGTATACTTTCGTAAACGAAAGTATCGATAAAGAGTTCTTAATGATTGCTTTGTTTATTAAAGAATGTCGGACGACTTTAATTTTTAAGATATTCACAAAGTATTGGTGAGTGAACGATACTGCGGCGCCAAAAGCTCGCAATAATTTCCATAAGGTGGCAAAGTTTGGAACTCTAGATAACGACATAACGTCAAGGAAAAGTTTTTTTATGTATATATATATATATATACAGGGTGGGCCAAAAGTACCGGAACGGCGAAATAACTTTGCGGGATTGTATTTTAGGAGAAAAAGCTTAAAACAAAAGATAGAGGATATTTTCTTGGCTATTAGACGGTGATAATGACCATGACCTTGACCATAACCTTGAATGTCATTTCAAGGTCAAGTTTATTTCTTTAAATAAAAACCCATAATTTTCATTTCTGAGGTGAAAATTATGGGTTCCCATTTAAAGAAATAAACTTGACCTTGAAATGACATTCAAGGTTATGGTCAAGGTCATGGTCATTATCACCGTCTAATAGCCAAGAAAATATCCTCTATCTTTTGTTTTAAGCTTTTTCTCCTAAAATACAATTCCGCAGAGTTATTTCGCCGTTCCGGTACTTTTGGCCCACCCAGTATATATATATATATATATATATATATATATATATATATATAATACCTGGGTACTTTATGTCAGCTTCTATATATATATCCGACAGGATTGTAGCGGTATCGTTCACTCACCAATTCACAAAGAATTCTTTTGACATTATTTAATATAAAAAATTTCAAATACTTCTGGAAAACTATGAAGAATCCTGAAATAAAAATTTCAAATGTTATTTATATGAATAATTAAAAATTCTAATTAATAATTATTCTTAAAATATTAATAAATTACCACTTATTAAATACATAAACATGTAAAAACATAAACATTATAAAAACAAAGTTTAATGTTTATCATTGAACATTGTTTATTTGAAGTTTTAAACTTAAGACAAGGCCGGAGTAGAATCTTATACCGACCGAGTAACAATTGAGTTTTTTGTTATTTACTCAAGTATTAATCGGTGTATCTTCAAATTAAAGGCTGAGTGCAATAGATATTATTATTATGAACATCTATGCACAAGAAAAAAAACTCTACCGCTTTGTTTTTGAGAAAAGTAAGGAACGCTGAAGTAAAAGTTTATGTTTATAATATTTTCGCGTTCCTTACTTTTCTCAAAAACAAAGCGGTAGATTTTTTTTTCTTGTGCATAAATATTTGTAATAATATCTATTGCGCTTAACCTTCAATTTGCAGATACACCGATTAATACTTAAGTAAATAACAAAAATCTCAATTAGACAAGCACATAGCGAATCCGGTCTGCTCTAAGAAGGGGCCGAACTATCTGTCTTTGTCTAATAGCGTTTTTCATCATTTATGTAAACACTATCCAGTATAACAAGAAAAAAATAGCAGCCCTCGCTAGATATTAGCATAATAAGTAAATTTTGTAATAACAACCGAATTTTTTCACTGCGTAGTTTTTGAATAATTAGAGACCTACCAAAAAAAGATAGGTTATATTATAGATTGCTAGTAGGTCTCTAATTAGTCAAAAACTATGCGGTAAAAAATTTGGTTGTTATTACAAAATTTACTAATTATACTAATATCTAGCGGGGGCTGCTATTTTTTTCTTGTTATACCGGATAGTGTTTACATAAATGATGAAAAACGCTATTAGACAAAGACAGATAGTTCGGCCCCTTCTTAATAAACATCGGAAAGAAAATTCAAAATTTAACCTCGTCGTTGGAAATCAAACACACAAAAGATTAAAGAATTTACTTTACCGAAATTTAATGGCGGATTTCGCTAGACCGTTTAGGCCCGCTTCCCTTCTCTCTCTGTCTCTTTCACACTTTCTGCGCTCAATACGCGCCCACGTGTTATCAGGTATTGAGATTTTAACTAAATATACTAAGGTAGTGGAACCAATCACTGATCGGGGACCAAATAATGATAATTTGAAAAAAAATTTATTTTAAAATAGTTTTAATATTTTTTTTTATTAAAAAAAAATATTTAATAAATAAAGCATTGATAAACTTATTTCAAAAGTTTTTTTGCTCAATCAATTTGTCAAATTTGAAAAAAAAATTCATAAAAATCGTCTGTTACGTTACATGTGTTTGCACGAGCAACAGCTTAAACAATGGCGGAAGAACAGTGAGTGGACTTATTGCATTTTTTCTTTGCTTTTAAGTGATATTTTCATTTAAGAGATTCTTTATACATAAATTAAAGCATTAAAATGGCAAAATTAAAAGAGGTAAGAATTTATTTATACAACTAAGCCTTATTTATTTTAATGATTATCAATTGATTACTTAAATTATACAGAGAACCTATTATTGATAATCGAAACTGTAATGATTTTTTTAAGTTATTTTAAAAGAAATAAAATTTTTATAAAGTTAAATTAGTTATATCTAATATTTCATTGTTTTTTTTTAGAAAAAAAACAGTACAAAGAAAAATATATAATGATTCCGATATGGAAAAAGCTGTAAATGAGATTAGGAGAGGACTTAAAGTAAGACATGCTAGCAAAAATTATAATGTGCCTTATGCTACATTATACACAAAAAGTAAAGGATATTTACCTTTGAAAACTCATCAGAAGAAAAACGATCATATTAGAAGCTCAGATTAAACAATTAGATTTAGAGATTGTTGAAAATTTGTTATGTAAAAGTCAACTGGTAAAACAAAATAAAACTTTGATTTTAGAAGAAAAAATAATTAGAGATGAATTAAAGAATATCAAGCCTAAAAAATAATTAAAAAAGAAAAAGTAGACTGATTAAAAAAATGTAATTTATTACAAATTTTATAGTTTTAAGCAGTAACTACGCACTATTTTTGAGTATTTTAATAATGAATCGTTTTCCTTGTATTCATGAATGTATACGTACTTAACGGCATGTCGGAGCTGCAGCAATCGAGGTTTGCTTTTTTTATTTTATCAATATCTTTTTAAATTCTTAAATTAAACAAATATAATGACTTGTCCGCACTAAAGCTATATTTATACAATAATTTTTGTTAAAATAAAAAATCATTTGGACTTGTTAATTTTTTATGAGCTTGGATTGGAAATTAGATATCAAACTCGACAAACCTAACCTTAAAATTCGACATATTGAAAGTTTTTATTATAACTTTGTATGTATAATATTTTGGTGGATTTCTTGAGTTGTCCGCACTAGAGTTTAACCTTACAAATTTTTTCTTTGTAGAAAAGAAACTTGATTAAACGCATCGTTTATTCATAAGTTAAGGGGAATCAGCATACCGACATAGAGTTCTACCTTATCTACATTTCAATTATGCATTTTAATAAATATTTAACTATTAATGACTGAAATTGATAGAAGAGGCACATTCTTAACATTCTAAAGAATTGATTGCAATGTTAAACGACAGTATAAAAGTGAAAATAAAGACGAAAACTGCTTAATACGATTAACTTTCCAATGTAGTTATGAATAATCGTATTTTGCAGTTTTCGTCTTCATTTTCACTTTTATACTGTCTCTTAATATTGCAATCAATTCTTTCGAATGTTAAGAATGTGCCTCTTCTATGAATTTCAGTCGTAAATAGTTAAATTTGTATTAAAATGCAAATTTCAAATGTAGATAAGGTAGAATTCTATGCCGGTATGCGGATACCCCTTAAGATTGGAAATATTTTTAGAAGGCGGACAGCTTCGTCATGCTCTTAAATTATATTTAATTGTTGTTAAGGCTGAAATTTTAGTTTCAATTTTTATTATTTAATATAAAATTTAATATCTGTACAAGGTTTAACTTTATAAGATAAAGTTATCTTAAAAAATAAATAAATTTATGCATCCTAGTTTCCAGAATTTAATTTTATCAATAAATGGTTCTTCCCTTGATTAATAATTGATTCCTAACTTAAAATGTTGATCAATAATTGGTTCTTACGATGCTTGAAATAAAATAGAAATTAAAAAATATTTATCGCATAAAATGAATAAAATTAATTATTTTCGCGATAAATAAGTACTATATTTTCTAGGAAAATAGGTTTTATATAATTTTATTTATTAAAAATTAAATTATTTGTATTTTTTTTCAAGCTTTTCCTTAAATGATCAATAATTGGTTCCACTATCTTACGCGCATAATAATACAAAAGAAAATTCAATTTTGAATTTCTTTTATCAACTATTCGCTCAAGTAGCGAATAGGTCTTATTACAATCGATCTAAATTTAATCGAGATAACACGTGGTCACGGGGCTCACACACTCCGGCACTCACGGTTTGAGAGGAGGTCGAGTATATCTGTCTTTTTCTAATCAAAGAATTGATTTTTTTACAAAAATTAATAATTGTAGCAAAAAATAAGGAGATAGCCCCATCTTGTATCATAATAAACAATATTTTCTTTGATGAGGAAAAATTATTTTTATCGATTCATTTTGAAGGAAACCTTGAAAAACTTAAAAAATAGAGGATACACGGAGAAAAAAAAAACAGTTGCGCTTACTGAAGACTTCAGTAAATTTAACCTAAGTACATCAGTAAGAAGGAGTTCAGTAAATCTAACCGAAGTAATTACGTTGTCCCAACTGAAGTGACAGTTCAGTAGAACTTATTTAAGTTAAATTAACTGAAATCTTGAGTAGCTGTAACTGAGGAAGCGCCCTCTGAAGGTTACTAAACTGAGCACAGTTACTAAACGCAACGGTTTTTTTTTCTCTGTGTAGGATGGTCAATTCAGTTTTTCAAAGTTTTCTTAAAAACGAAGCGATAAAAATAATTTTTCCTCATCAAATAAAATATTGCTTTTTATTATACGAGATAGGGCTTTCTTCTTATTTTTTGCTACAACTATTAGGTTTTGCAGAAAAATTAATTTTTTGGTTGGAAAAGGATAGAGATATACGACCTGCTCTTAACCTCAAAGAAAAATTAGATTTCTTTTATCACTTTAATCTTACGTCACTCAATATAAAATTATTAGATAAATTTGAATACACTTAAAAAATATTTAATACGCAATTTTAATCCAATCAATAGAGACATTTTGGGGACATTAATTAAGGGCTTAATGAATCCTATAGAGTTGTTAAGGGCGATGAAATAATATACCCTATATAAAATGTAACCAAAAAAACGGTAGAAAATGCTCCAGGAGGCTGCAAAGTTGGCCAAAACAGCTTTTTTAATTCTCTGAAGCAACCTGTGCAGTTTAACAAAAAAAAGTAATTAATAAAAGTATTAGAGAATAAAAAAACCTACAATTTAAGAAGTGCCGCTATTAATTTCGTCAATTAGTTATTGCAAAAAAGCAAAAAAACCATAAAAAATGGCCATTTCTTAGATATCAATTATTTATTGCAAAAATAATTTTTTAAATATTTTTAAATTTGCAAAAGGAAGCCTTCGTGAATACGAACAGAAAGAGAGGTTGTAACAGCGAATTGGTTAATTTGTTGCTGAGATATTCCTTATTATTTATCCCGACACGCATAATGTTTATTGCTATAATTTTTTTTTGGCTGAACATATTGAGTTGCATAAGGGCTTAAACTCTTCATGAAGGTTCAAATTTTTATATTTCGTTAAGAGCAAATGAGAAAATTGAATCGCAATATTTTTTATAACGCTTTAAAAAAGAGGGTTTTTTTTTCATAAATAAATGAAGCTGGGGCTTTATTTATAACTTTTACGATTTTGCTATTTGAATATTTTTATAGCTGTGTTCAAAACGAAAATTTAAAAAACAAAACAAAACACACAAACTCCCTAAGGCCAATAGGAGCCGAGATAAGATTTTTTTTTTTTAAATCACAGTTACTTAGTTTATAACAATTAAGAAACGAATCAAACGTCATTTTTTAGTTGAAGACTTATATTTCAAAAATTTATGATTAGATTTTTTGAAATGCGTTTCTTTATTATTGAAACTAAAATAATAATAACGTCAAGGTCGGAGTTGTGGTGGGGATGCTTATGTTTGCGCGTGAGGAAAGTTAACGAAGGACCCCGTTCCAATCAAATTCGTAAATATTAACCGCATCTCCGTAAATAATGGACCGATTTTGATATTTTTTTTTTAATCTGTGGTATCTTGAAAAAATATTAATATTGGTATTAATATAGTTTTTAAAAATAGGGTGTATTTAAGTTAAAACAACTGTACCTAATACGGACACCTTAAACTCAAATAATTGTTGTGGCTCACTAAATCTAAAACTCATTTTAACGCTAAAAGAAAGAACTTTAAAATGAGATATCATGAGTTTCATTACAATCAATATTTACGAAATGCGTGCGGATTCACGTAAATGTTGTAAATGTACTTACCTTATTATTCCTCGTAATAATTACATTTGGAACCTGGAGACAAGTTTAATTAAAATTTTTATTGTTTCTATATTTTAACTTATTATTATAATGAATTTATAGTTTCAATAAAAAAAAAAATTATTAATAATTGCAAAAATTTTAATAGTAATAATAAAAATTATCTTGATTTTTCTTTGTTTTTCATGCCAAAAATTTTTTTTATCATTAAATATATTTTTATTCTCTTTCTAAAATTAAACTAAGATTTTCATGTAGGGAATATTTTCTAATTATAATCGAAAAATTGATATGAAAATTGCTTTTTAATTGGAACTATTTTTATTTTTTATTTCATTATAAAATATTAATATATATCGAAAAAATTATGATATAAAAGGATAAAATTTATAAAAGAAGGATAAAAAAATTTTTATAATAGAATAATGTTTTCGCATTGGAAAGAAAAAATTTTAAAGATTTAAAAACGGTTCTTATTATTACTTGCAAAATATTTGTCATTATTGATAACTACAATTTTTTCGGATAAAATAGAAAGGAACATTAATAATACAATAGAAATTAAACGTGTCCACATATTTCAAATCGAATAATTGCTAGAAATAATAACTTTTATCTATATAATATACGAGAAGCTGTTGTTGAAATTCAATGTTTATTAAAATACAAATTTAAATTTTCTGATTACTCTTTGTTTATCGATTTTTTCTGTTATTTTAAAAATGTTTCTTAAATCAAAATCTTAGTTGTTTAATTTTAGTAAGAAAATGAAAATATATTTAATGATGAAAAATTTTCTGCATGAAAAACAAAGAAAAGTAAAAAAAAACGAGATAACAATTTTTATTGTTACAATTAAAATTTTTGCAATTATTAATAATTATTTTTTCATTCATTGAAACTATAAATTCATTATAATAATTAGTTACAGTATAGAATCAATAAAAATTTTAACTAAACTTGTCTCCAGGTGCCAAATATAATTATTACGAGGAATATTAAGGTAAGTTCATTTACAACATTTACGTAAATCCGCGCGCATTTCGTAAATATTGATCGTGATGAAACTCATGATATCTCATTTTAAAGTTCTTTCTTTTAGTTTTAAAATGAGACATTACACGTCTGAAAATATTGATTTAGTGAGCCACAACAATTATTTGAGTTTAAGGTGTCCATATTAGGTACAGTTGTTTTAACTTAAATACACCCTATTTTTAAAAACTATATTAATACCAATATTAATAATTTTTCAAGATACCACAGATTAAAAAAAAAAAACATCAAAATCGGTCCATTATTTACGGAGATGCGGTTAATATTTACGAATTTGATTGGAACGGGGTCCTTCGTTAACTTTCCTCACGCGCAAACATAAGCATCCCCACCACAACTCCGACCTTGACGTTATTATTATTTTAGTTTTAATAATAAAGAAACGCATTTCAAAAAATCTAATCATAAATTTTTGAAATATAAGTCTTCAACTAAAAAATGACGCTCGATTCGTTTCTTAATTGTTATAAACAAAGTAACTGTGATTTAAAAAAAAAATCTTATCTCGGCTCCTATTGGCCTTAGGGAGTTCTGTTTTGTTTTTTAAATCTTCGTTTCGAACACAGCTATAAAAATATTCAAATAGCAAAATCGTAAAAGTTATAAATAAAGCCCCAGCTTCATTTATTTATGAAAAAAACCCTCTTTTTTAAAGCGTTATAAAGAATATTTCAATTCAATTTTCTCATTTGCTCCTAACGAAATATAAAAATTTGAACCTTCATGAAGAGTTTAAGCTCTTATGCAACTCAGTATGTTCAGCCAAAAAGAATTATGTCAATAAACATTATGCGTGTTGGGATAAATAATAAGGAATATCTCAGCAACAAATTAACCAATTCGCTGTTACAACCTCTCTTTCTATTCGTATTCACGAAGGCTTCCTTTTGCGAGTTTAAAAATATTTAAAAAATTATTTTTGCAATAAACAATTGATATCCAAGAAATAGCCATTTTTTATGGTTTTTGTCTTTTTGCAATAACTAATTGACGAAAATAATCTCGGCAGTACTCAAATTGTACTCTCAATTTCTCGCTCTCTTCTTTTCTCTTCATGGTCGCTACCGTCGACGTCGATTGTTGCTTTAACCTCGTCCCCAGAGCCAACTTCCACGGTCTCTCTTTGAACTACTCCAGGTAGCCTCCAAGGTTTCTAAAAAAAAAAGAATTCTCTCTCTTTCAACAAAGCACGGCGAAAAAAAACAACTATTTTATTTTGCGGCAAATGAATGCGGTAATTAAAAATATTTAAAAAATTATTTTTGCAATAAATAATTAATATTCAAGAAATGGCCAGTTTTTATGGTTTTTTGGCTTTTTGCAATAACTAATTGACGAAAATAATCGTGGCAGTACTCAAATTGTAGGTTTTTTTTATTCTCTAATACTTTTATTAATTACTTTTTTTGCTAAAATGCATAGATTGCTTCAGAGAATTGAAAAAGCTGTTTTCTGCTTCTAATTATCGATTAGCAAGAGATGTTCATTTACAAAGAAAAAAAGAGTTTATCAGGCGTGGCCCACTCACCGGTGATGATAACAACTCCTCGTACAGGTCGATACCGTCGACGATGCTGTCCAAGTTAGCTGAAGCTGGCTAGTTGGCGATAATGGCCTCTCAATCTCTCGCTCTCTTCCTTTCTCTTTATGGTCACTACCGTCGACGTCGATTGCTGCTTCGACCTCGTCTCCAGAGCCAACTTCCACGGTCTCTCTTGGAACTGCTCCAGGTAGCCTTCAAGGTTCCAAAAAGAAAAACGATTCTCTCTCTTTCAACAAAGCACGGCGAAAACAACAACTATTCTATTTTGCGGCAAATTACAAAAGCTTCGGTGCGACACGAGGACGACAATCGAATGAATCATCCCAGGTCCACTTCCTTCTTCTTCGTTCTTTCTATAATCGTGTGTCTTTTTCTATTTTCTTCTACTCCTATCACTGTTCTAAATTTCCTATTCGATGATTCTTATTGGTCTTCTCTTACTTCCTCTTCGCTTTACACACGTACGCTCAAGATACGTATGAGCTTTATGCTTTAATTTCTTTTATATTAACTTGTGCGTTTGATCTTGCCATATATTCACAACACGTGTTAATTTAATTTTCTATATTAGTTATAACACCTGTCATTTCTCTATTCTCTGTTAATCTATTATTAATTTCGCTTTATACTTATTATTTATCCTTTTCTATCTTCTTATGCGTCGATTTGTCTTTACGGTCTATACATATCCAGAATACACATACATATACATACATGTGCGTATATGCACGGTATAGAATCTGAGCCAAGAGAAAAGGATTGTGACGATTCCTTCTCCAACGCCCTCTCTCTATCTTCCTTTAATGTCCCCTTTTTCTCTCTTCGCTTAATGCGCGAGAGATTGACGTGCCAGCACTTTCAATTCACTCTGCTAGTCTACGGATCTCCCCATCTCTTACTCCCTATCTCTTTCTCATTCTTCTCTCTTCTACCTCTTCTTCTTGAATCATCGACTCCTAGCACACGCGCGGTCGTTGGTACATGTTAGTGCATATGTCGTTGCTCAACTGGCTGCTATATAGCAGCACCGATGTTTACTGTAGGGGTTATGGTAGTGGTATTGTGTGTATGTATATTGTATGGATGCTCTTGTATTTAATGTTAAACAGGTATAAAACCCTGATAATCCAAATTATCTAACTCCAAAAGATAATCCCCAAATACGTATTCCCCAGGAGGTTGAAAGGACTAAAACAAACAAATTTAGTTTATAAGTATTTAATTCAATACCATTTTGCCAGCCACTGCTAGCACGCTGTGTACAGGTCTTTAGCTAGTATACCACTGATCGTGATGACTTAGTCGATTGGTTTCTCTACTCAAGACTGAGTTTGCGCTTACGCGTTTACATTTATATCATGGTTACTTAAGCGCCGCAACTTAGCTGTGCTAACGCCACATAGCTCCTCCTTAAATGTTGACTAGGGAAATTTTTATTAATTTTCTGACATAAAAATACATAAAAATTTTTCCAGGAGACATTGATATGTCTTTACAGAATACAGATTTTCTTTAATACATTTTGTGTACAAAATTACAAAAATATTTGTTTACATTATCACAAATTTCGTTTTAAAATTCTATATTATCACAGCGTGTTAACTTTTAAACACTTGCTGGCTTATTTATAACATTTTTAAAAAATGTTTGATAATACAATTTCTTTTTTTAAACGCAATTACATTTCGTTAAACGCACGCAAATTACAATTTTGAGTATGAAAATTTTAAATTACAAAAATATCTAAGATCCAAAGGTTGAATGTTACATTTTTACGTAGTTTGAAAATTTTTTTAATTACCAATATGTTTCAGAGTACGAAAGTTTGTTTTAACTATATGAAATTTTCATTTGCTAGAAAAACTTATTTTGATGAAATGATTTTAAATTACTTGTGTACTAAAAATTTACGTACGTGGAAGAAAACTTTTTATTTTTACGCCTTGTATAGTCTTTCCAATTCTTCAGGCGTTTGCATCTACCTAATTCCTCTTTTTTTTATTATTATTTATTTATTTATTTTTTTTTATTATCTTACTAAGTCTACCATAGTCGTATGGTACAACTGAACATAAAATTTACTACGCATTAACAATTTTTTTATTTTATTATTTTATTACAATTCATACTTTGGCTTTCTATTTATAAATAATATATTTACACCTAGCTACGTCATTATTTTGCTACTTTATATGAACTTAACTAAATGGGATCCTTTAAATCTAATTATATCACAGTTATTTTTATTACTAGTAATCAGTCTTAATTATTACTAATCTAAAATTATTGTTTTAACTTTAAATGTGGCCACTAATCTATATCTATTTACATTATTTATTGTATTTTATGACTAGTCTTTTAAGTACTTTTATTTATTTATTTTTTTTTGTATTTGTTCTTTGCAATAATATATAAGTGTAATATCACTCCTTCTGTTGGAGATCGCACATGCTGGTCGTCTCCTGCTCAAAGAAGGTGGAGGACTAATTTATCTAAAGCCTGAGTCGACCCTTCATTACGAGTCTCCTCACAGGTTCGAGCAAAGTCAAAGTCCATAATAGGCAGATGTTTACATTCTACCCCTGTCACGTAAAAAATATTCCTTAGTTCATGATACTGGAGTGTAACGTCAATTTTGATCATTCTAATGCACTTCATTAAATACTTAAGAAATTGTGGTACTTCGCTGTCTTTAAAACAGTTTGTCAAGAACATTTCATAATTATTAAATGCTTGAAGTTTGCTTGCCAAAACTGCAATTTCGCGATCCAGATTTTCCTACCACCTAGACATGTTATAAGTACATATAATAAACTTTCTATGTCACTATTTGGTAATGTAATGTGGACATGTCTATCGCGACTTGAATATATTAATCTTTCCTTATTATTATCTCTTGGTTTGACTTGTTTCCCTTTAATCGGAAAAATCAAGCCTAGACCTACCAAATAGCTTTGATTTTTAGAATTGTTGTCTATGACCATCTTACTGGGTCTAATATCCGTGTATACAAATCCTGTATCATGTATATATTCGATATTACATAACATCTGCCAAGCTAACTGACAGGTGTCTACAATCTTAATTTTTTTATTATTTTTATTTAATATTTCATTTAAATTTTCACCTAATTGCTCTAAACTGGCGAATTTATATTTATTTTTCTTAAATTGGTAAGATCCAGTGCCCAGTAATAAAGGTAACCTTGTATAGAGAACTTCTTTGTCATTCATATATTGGTCCCGATGCTCTGTGGTAGCATAACGTAGCATGGTTTCTACCTCGTTAGACATAGTACCGTCTATTTCAAGTTTTACTTTAATTATCGCAACGCGATCTTCCACTACATCTGATTGACTTAATATAGCCTTATAAACTCGATGTAGGTCATGTCTACTGATTTCTTCACCAATGTGCCATTTATCGCTACCACGAGCAGTAACCACTCTGTTAATTGAGATAGGTGTCACTTCCTTATGTATTATTTGCTTAGGTGTAGGTCTGTGATAGGTCTGAATTTTGACCTCCTCACTGAACCCTATCCTTTTGTGGCTGCTGGTCATATTTTGGATTTGTGAATCATCATCCGGGTTGTCACTTTCTCCCATGTGATGATGTACTTCCACGGCAGTCTGAATTTGGTTTTCAGCTGAGTCGCTTTGTGTTGCGATCCTATTCTGTCCATTGTCATTCGCCTGGTTGTTATCTGGAGTGCTACTCGCAGTTTGACTTTTGTCATTTTTGTCGACATTAATGTCGACTTCGTCAACTACATAGTGAGCTGGTTTTAATAATTCTATGTTTACTAATTTTTGTTGCCCATTAATGTCCATTATGACGTCTCTTCCATTCTGATTCCTTTCTAAAATTTTATGAGGACCGGTATATGGTCTATCTAAACCTGTCTTTAATGCTTTCCGTCTGTAAAAGACATGTGTTCATGTTTCGAGGTCTTTGAACATGAAAGCCTTAATGTTGTTGTTATGTGACACTGGGATAAGTTGTGATTTCCTTATGTATTCTCTAAATCACTCTAAAAAGAAACGTTTATTCAGCTGAGACTCGCCGTAAGCACAAAACTCTCCTGGTACTCGCAGATATGTACCATAAACCAAGTCTGCTGGGCATGCGTCGACGTCCTTTTTAATTCTAATACTCAATCCTAGTAAGATATTTGGTAATTTATCAGCCCAATCAGCAGTTTACGTCTGACATTTAAAAGCGTTCTTGAGAGTTCTATGTCATCTCTCGATCATGCCATTAGATTGAGGATGGTATGGCGCCGTACGAATTCTTTTGCAACCTATCAACTTCATCAAGGCGTCAAAAATTTGTGACTCGAACTGTACACCATGGTCAGAGGTTATGTACATCGGTGCACCAAAGTGCGAGATCCAATTATTACAGAATGTTCTGGCAATTGTAGATGATGTAGTCTCCACCAATGGAATTGTCTCTGGCCATCTAGTATAGCGGTCCATCATTGGTAAAATGTATTTGCATTTTCTGCTTTCAGGCAGTGGACCGATTATATCAATGTGCACATGGATAAATCTACCCTCTACCACCTTAAAATGGTCCGGTATAAGTTTGTTATGCCGAGTAATTTTAGTATGTTGACAAGCGATACATGCTTTGCACCATTTGTTAATGCCCCTTCGCATATTGGGCCATACAAATTTTTTTCTGACTAGGCTCTCCGTGATTTTTGCACTAGGGTGTGCTGTTTGATGAAATAAATTAAAAGCTTCCTGCCTTAAGCTTTTTGGTACATATGGTCTAATAATTTGACCTTGTAGATCACAGTAGAGAGCTTCGTCGAACTTAACTTGAGAGAAATTTAACTTTTGTAGGTGCAAAGGGTGATGTGAATCTTTGATGATTTCCTCCAATTGACCATCATCCCTCTGAGCTTGTGCTAATAATTTCAAGTCTATCACAGCGGGTACGCTGAATGCGTTCATTTTAGTTAGCACCTGAGCGAAGTCAGGGTGGTACATTAATTCTGGATCGTTCCAGTCGAATATTGTTGGCGAATATATGCTATCTATGCGTGATAGGGTGTCTGCCACAGGGTTTTCGACACCTGCTACATGAAAGATCTCGCAATCAAATCCTAAGATGTATGCCAGCTGTCTAACCCGCCTCGAGCTTGCCTTGTCAGCGCTCTGTGTCATCGCATAGACCAGTGGTTTGTGGTCTGTGTAAACTTTGAACTTCCTAGCATTTAGGTAATAATGGAAACACCTTATTGCTTCATATATTGCTGTCAATTCTCGGCCATTAGTATGATAGTTTAATTCTGCTGATGAGAACTTTCTAGAGAAGAATGCTAACGGTTGCCATTTACCATTCTTGAATTGCTCCAAAGCTGCACCCATTGCGAAATCTGAGGCATCTGTACTAATTCGGATTTCAGCTGTTTCATCAGGAAATGCTAAATACAATGTGTCGATCTATTCCTTCTTAGCGCTTTCAAATGCTTTCTCAGGCTCAGCAGTCCATTTAAGGTGAACGAAAATGAATTTATGGTGTATTCATTTAATAATTTATAATTTTGGGCGGCCTTGGGTAGGCTCTTTCAATAAAAATTGATCATACCCAGAAACCTGCGCAACTCATGTTTGAGTATTCTTTTATGACTAACTTTTTCTGGCGTTGGTTTAAATTCATTTTTATTTATTGAATATCCCAGAAATGTAAGCTCTTTAATCCCAAACACACATTTATTAATATTGAGGTGTAGATTGTATTTCTTTAATCTTTCTAAAACCTGTTTAAGGTGTATTTTGTGCTCTTCATCGTTGGTAGAAGCTATTAAAATATCGTCTATGTAGCAAAAAACATTTTTGTGATCTCCTAGAGCTCCATTTACATAGCGTTGGAAAGATTGCGCAGCATATCTAAGGCCAAAAGTCATGCATTCAAATAACCCAAGTGGAGTAATTACGGCCGTCTTTTGAATACTGTCTTTTTCTACCGGTATTTGATGATATGCTTTTTGCAAATCTAATGAAGTAAACACCTTCATACCATTCAGTCCAGTGGCGAAGTCTTGAATATTGGGCACAGGATATCTGTCAGGAACTGTGACATTATTTAACCTCTAGACCGCCGGGATTACGTCATATGGCGCGCACCCCAGACTCGCACATATCCACCCTTGATAGGGTCCTACCTAGTAGGCCTCAGAACATTTTTCTATAGAAAAAATCGACTTTTCATTTTTTCAAAATCCCAGGGGTCTAAAGGTTAACTATCTGTAGTCCCCGCAGATGCGCCACTTGCCGTTTTTCTTCTTTATCATATGTATAAGACTAGCCCATGGGCTCTCTGAAGGTTTACAAATGCCGGCTTCACAAAGAGCTTTTAATTATTTTTTAGCTGCCTCCATTTTCGCTGGAGATAACCTCCGTGCTCTTTGAGCTACTCGTGGTCTATTAGTTCTTATATAGTGTTTAGCACCATGATTTGCTCTTGGCAAATTACCTGCTACTCCAATCACGCTTGGATATTGTGACAGTAAATATGAAAACTTATGAGATGGGTCAATAAAGTATAATTGTATTTCTTTTGTTCTTCTCGGTCTTAAAGGAACTTTGAATGTTATTTCTCGATCTATTAACTCTCTCTTTCTGAGATCTGGTAACAGATGATATTTTTCTAATATATCAGCACCCATTATAGCGTATGGCACGTCCGCCACCAAAAAATTCCAAAAAATGGGTCTTTTTAACCCTATATTAAGTTTTTTCCTTGCAAGGCCATATGTATTAATTGGACTATTATTAGATGCGTATAACTTGAGGGCATGAGGCTCTTCTTTGCTTAACCTTGGTTTAGATAATACAGAGACCTCTGCCCCAGAATCAACTAAGAAATACTTTTTTGAATTATTATCATAAATAAAGAGGCATTACTGTCTATACGTTGGTTATTTTGCTCGTGATAACCGCGTGAATTGTGAGGTCTATTCGAACCATTATTGGAGTTGCTATACGTATTACTTGCACCATTAAAATTATTGTAAGAGTTGTTGGAGTTATTAGAGTTGTTAGCGCTGTTAGAGTTACTATGAGGGCCACCTGTGTTATTATAAATTCTCCAACCACATGGTTGTTAACATTTATATGAGTTGCGTCTATATTTCTGGTGGAATCTGCACCATGGTACTCTTTTCTGTTCATTTCCGTGATATGAATTGTTTCTCTTAATGATATTATTACTAGAGTTAATGGATCTGTTCCTATCCTGTGATTTGCTACGATGTGACCTGGTGTTATTGTGTGGTGTGACTGCGTCTATCCTTACTGCCACCTGTGCTAATTCATTAGTCAACTTATTTAAAATTTCACTATTTTGGTCTACCACCTCGTTAGTTTCGTTTAGCTTCTGATCATTATAATATATTTTAGCTATGTAATCAGCTTTTTCTATATTGATTTTCTCGTTGCTCTCATTGAGCTCTATGCCCAATTGGACTTTAATATAGGTTGGTAGCCTATCTTCCCATAATCTTAATACAGTGTCCTTTGGCATTAATTGTCAGCCAAGTGCAGCAGGTCATTAAGAAATTCTGACGGTTTCTTTTCGCTGAGTTCTTTTCTTTCGAAAAGTAGCCTCAGCTTATTCTCTTTAGTAGGCGCAAAACGATCCAACAATATTTTCTTGATTTGTCCATACTTATCAACTTCAGACAGACTTCTAGTTACTTCTAGATACTTAAATTTTGTATTAAATTATAATATTTGTTGTCGTCAGTGACTATATTTTTAAATTGAAGTTAACTTTCAAAAATCTTAAACCAAGCTTCAAGTTCTTTCAACCAGAAATTTTGACATTTAACTTTCTGCTGGTAGATTCTTACTACCGAGGCAGGAATCAAAGGGTCACTGGCATAGCTCTCAACTCTTCGTTTAACTGACTCGTACAATTTACCTGACTTAGTTGCTTTTTAGCCTCTTCTAATTGGGCAGTTGATTCCTGGACTGATTTCTGAACTTCTCCTAATTGAGCTTTATAATGCTCTGTTTGTTGTTCTAGAGTCGAAATATCCTTCTTTTTTATCTTAATCATTTCATCTTCTGGTTTCTTTGATAACGGGGTTCTATTACCACCTACCATATTGCCTATCTAAAGCCCGTATTCTAATCTATATTAAATTTAGGGGTATTTACAGGATCGCTAGTTGACACGCATACTCACACACTTGTACAGTATTATTTGCCCTGGGAGTACACACAGATACACTCGCAATCGCTTTTTGCTAAACAACACTCAAACCTTATTTTAACATGCACGGCATAACACTCTACACACATACAGGCCAAAAGCAATAGAATAGACAGTGCTGGTTAGTTTACCCTAATATTACAATTTAATCGTCAATAAGAAAAAACACTTAAAGCAATCGTCTAGCAACGCCAAGTTTACCATTTCCACACTTAGAGCTACTCGACCAGCGTGGGAGCCCACTGAATTGCAACTCTATCGGGTACAGTCTATAGCTGATGACTACTAAAGGTTTTTGCGAGACGATACATAAATTATTTAAAAATCAAAACTGCTAAGACAATTTTCACCAACACCGTCGCTCCACTGTCCTCCTATTCTTTCTAATTGACTTTAATAGAAATGAAATCTATCTATGAGTACACTGAAAAAAAAGCCGATTGCACACGCTGCGGAGTCGATTGTTGTGAATGATTCAGACAACATTCGCAGCTATTAATAACGGAAAATCGCAATATAAGAGTGCGTAACAATATCGCAGCAAATCATTCCAACTTTCTGTATAAAAGATTACATTGATCGGAGCAGAGCGCTGCGACTAAGCTGCGTTGTGGCTCGCTACGGCTCTCCGTAGTCTACGACACAGAAAGCTGAATCCAAGCCCAGGGAGGTTATTCACTAACTTTTTAACGATAACGATTGACTTAACGTTTCGACGTCGAAAAGCGTTAAGGACTCTACTTTTTCAAGTAATCAATAAACACATATGAAAAAATGTTTTAGCTTATTATTAAATCTTTTACAACAGACATTTACAAAATAAATATTCAAAATTAAAAGAATTTCAAACAATTATTACATCAAAATAAACATGATTACAAAAAAATTGTTTAAGTTTTTGACATATTTATACGCAAATAAATTATAATTTTACTAGTTTTTTTGTAGATTTATATTAGATCTTGTATTATGAAAACTTAAGTAATATTTTATAACTTATTTAATTTTATATGCTACTAATTATATATCCAAAATAATAATTAGAAGAAATATCATGATCCACTCATTTTAAATCCCAATACAGAAAAAAAGGAATTTTAACAACATTTGCCTTAAAACACACAACACGTAACATTCATATTAGAAATATATCTGTATTCATGTTTCTATTATATATTCTTCTAACTCAACATTATCCAAGCCAACATTTTTATTTTGAAAGACGAAATTTTAAAAACTAATATTTTTAAGTTCAGCAGCAAACTTAACAATTCAATCAAGAAACTGTAGTTGATGCTATAGAATATAAAATGCAAATTTAGATTAATATATAATTTTATTGAAAAACGTTTTTTATTGGTGATAAGATAAGTTTATTTAAAACAATATTTATATTATTTTTTTCTGTTCGTTTTTATTAAAGTACACATAAGTCACTTTAAAACCTGCAGATCCAATTGAATTTTAAATTATACACAATTTACCATTTAACCATGTATGATTACAAATAATTTTTATGATTACTAATGTAAATAATAATAAAATAATGTTCCTTTATATATATATATATATATATATATATATATATATATATATATATATATATATATATATATATATATAGATATATACATACACTGACAGTAAAGATATCTCGATTCTCTTAGATATAACTTAAAATCTGTGAAGCAAGAAATTAATTCAAACATCTAGTTACCTACATCTAAGAAATTATTATTCCATTTGAATGATCAAATCAAGTCGGAGTAATTCTTTTGTTTCTAGAAATCTTTTCTGTCAATACATATACATATGTTATGCATAATATAACGTTTTACAATTTAACGTACGATTTACAACCGAGCTTCAAATTGGTTGTAAAATTTGTCGATAAAATCGACTTAGCGCTTCAGTTTAGAACATTTTCGTCGTTACGTCAACATGATCTCTGATAACGTTCGCGATATTCGATAGTATTTGCTGAAAAATGATTACTGCACATGCGCGCGTCGGCGTTAAGCTTGCCGTTAGACGTTACGATATTACTGAATAAGCCCCCAGCGACTAAACTGCTTTGTTGCTCACTACGGCTCTCCGTAGTCTACGGCACAGAAAGCTGAATCCGAACACAGCGATTTATTGCATTCATAAAATAAAGTTTTAATAAAATATTTGTTTGAAATTAAGAAAGAATTTTTACACAATGTTATACAATGAGAAAATAAATTAACTGTTAAGTTATACTGACTTCGATACTGCGAAATGCGCACGTCTTAACAGTTAAAATCACAATAATTAAACAATTTTTATTTATTTAAATTTAAACATTCAGTATATAAATGAAATATGAGAAATAAGAAATAAAATATATTTTGAGTCTTTCAACGTTTTCTTGATTGTACTAGTTATTGTGAAAAAAAACAATTCTTTGATTAGAAAAAGACGAATATACTCGACCTGCTCTTAAATTTGTTTTTGTTTTCTTAAAAATTATTTGCGTAGTTTAAATTATATTCAATGAAAGAACCTTCGAAAATTTGCCTTTTCCATACCATTTATGCAAAAACCATTCATATCATTTTTAGAAAATATTTGATACTATTAATGAAATTTTCAAGGTACCGTGCAATACCCTACTGCAAAATCTCACGTGAGAGCTCATGCCAAAATCTCATGTAACTTAAAAACGTGTAAAAATGTCAAAATAATATAAACTTTTACTTTTACAGTCATTTGTATGCATTGTAGAGCATATTTCTTCTCAATAAAATATTTTAATGCAATATTATAATTGAATTTCGAGGAAAATTTTGGATTGAAAATTTTTATGCCAAATTTTTTCTAAGTCCATACATGAGATCTCATTTTGTATCAGTAAAAAAATTCTTCATAAAATTTCACTAAAATTGATTAAATTTATTTCGCTACTCATTACGCGCTACTAATTTTAACAATCTAAATCGATTCACGAAATAAATTACACATTGTTATACTTCAACAGTTTTCATTTTAAAGTCTTTCCGGTTTCTAAAATGAATTTATGGATGACGTCACATCCTTGTTACATAGATATTAAAATTTGAAGTTTTTCTTTAGCGGGCAGAATTTTTAAAAGTTTTGATTACGTGGTGCACCGCACTTTGTTATCTGTATTTTTTTAAGAGTCAGCTGTATACCGACACAGTTACCTGTTTTACCGAATCTATTTAAAATTTATTTTTTATAAAAACTAATAGCTTCAGGTAGAAATAAAGAGATGGTATCGATTCGTGTAATAGAAAGCAATATTTTCTCTGATAAAAATAATTTAATTCCACCGCTTTATTTTCAAGAAAAGTTGGAATAACTTGAAAATCCCATCATTTGACACTAATTTCTAATTTTTTAAGTTATTCCAACTTTTCTTAAAAACGAAGCAATAAAATTAATTTATACTAATCAAAGAAAATATTACATTTTATTAAACACATCGAAACCATCTCTTTATTTTTGCCTCTTGTTGCTAATTTTGGGAAAAAAGTCAATTTTTTAATTAGAAAAGGACAGAGATACAGCGGACTCTTAAAACATTTTATTTTGTTTAATTACCCATATGGAAAAAATTTTTGGATATAATTGTAAATAACTGTTAATAACTGTAAATAAATGTAAATAAATGTAAATAACTGTAAATAACTGTAGAAAAGTGTTAAAAAATGTGGGAATTGAGACATAAATAACAGTTATTTACAATTATTTACAATTATTTACTGTTATTTACACTTATTTACAGTTATTAACTGTTATTTACACTTATTAACTGTTATTTACACTTATTTGCAGTTATTTATATTTATTTACAGTTATTTACATTTATTCACTTTTTTCACAATTATTTACAGTTATTTACGATTATTTATATTTTTTTACAATTATTTGCAGTTATTTACATTTTCGAAAATTATCACAAAGTTATTCAATAATTTTATATATAGGCGAAAATTTTTAAAAATGTGAATAACTGTAAATAATTGTAAAAAACTATGGAAAATTGTAAATAGTTGTAAATAATTATAAATAACTGTAAATAAATGTAAAAAACTGTAAATAACTGTAAATAACTATAAATTATTGTAAATAATTATTAACAACATTAAATTATCCACTAATTCAAAAAATTTTGAAAATGTAAATAACTGTAAATAATTATGAATAACTGTAAATAATTATGAATAATTGTAAATAATTATAAAAAACTGTAAATAATTGTAAATAATTGTAAATAACTGTAAAAAACAGTTAATAACAGTTAATAACTGTAAATAACTGTAAATAATAGTAATTAATAATAAATAATAGTAAATAACTGTAAATAACTATTATTTATGTCTCAATTCCTACATTTTTTAACAGTTATTTACAATTATTTACTATTATTTACAGTTTTTCACATAAATTATTTCCATATGGGTAGTTACAAGAGATGATGAGTTTCGATATCGTGCGGTTAGTTTTAGCGTCCTAAAAATGGCGGACATTTTTTGTTTTTATTTCAGTTTTCTATGGTTTCCTCATTCTTTCTTTTTCTATTCACTTCTTCAATACTAATAATTTTTCTTTTCATAAGAGGACTTTTGTACTCTTTGTTTTTCATAAATTTTTCTTCTTCGCTTATCATTCCTTTTTATTAATTATTTTGTTGTGTTTATTAGATTTTCATTTCGTATATATATCGCTTCCTTGTACTTTTTTATTAAAACTTTCGTTACTACAAAATTTTTTTACAATCAAAACTTTTCTTAACGTTAAAGCTTTCCTCAAATTTTCAAGATTAATTTATAAATCAAAATTTTCTTCTTCTCTAATTTTTATTTTTACTTTATATTTTTTATTACTTTAATATTCGCTATTTTAAAAGATAATTTTATTTCTTACTTTTTTTTCTTTTTTTTTTGTTTACCTAAATACCTTGAAAATTTACGATGTGAAGATCTGTAGTTTTGTGTCTTTTTGGCACAGCGTGGCTCACTGGTGAAATGGCGGGCTTTTCTTCTCTTTTTTCCTTAATCTTCTCTGGGAGTCGAGTTCACCACTGTAGGGGTTGTGGTATTGTGTATATATATATTGTATGGATGCTCTTGTATTTAATGTTAAACAGGTATAAAACTCTGATAATCCAAATTATCTGACTCCAAAAGATAATCCTCAAATAAGTATTCCCCAGGAGGTTGAAAGGACTAAAACAAACAAATTTAGTTTATAAGTATTTATTTCAATACCATTTCGCCAGCCACTGCTAGCACGTTGTGTACAGGTCTTTAGCTAGTACACCACTGATCAAGATGATTTAGTCGGTTGGTCTCTCTACTCGAGACTGAGTTTGCGCCTGCGCGTTTACATTTATATCGTGATTACTTAAGCGCCGCAACTTAGCTATGCTAACGTCACAACACATAGTAGCTATCGATGTGTGTGTAATGGCCGCCGCGCGCGTCTGCTATACATGTCTCGTCGTCTCGTGATACCAGTAAACAAAAAAAATCAATCTCGTTAGTTAACCTTTTTTTTATTTAACGTGCGCCCAGATCGGTAGTTTATCTAGCTGGTGTTGTGTCTCATTGTGCGGAGTGGGAATATTACTTATAAATAATAAATAGTTATTTATTTATTTATTGTGGCGTACCACGTCACAAGCCTTACCAGTTAGGGGTTAATGTAAAAACTCCAATTTTTAACCTTTTTGAACAAACGCAATGATATTTGAAAGATTTCTAATTACACTTTAAAATAGCTTTTAATTGTTAAAGAAATATTGATTTTTAACGGAGATATAAAACTGTAAAGATTGACTGAATTATTTTTGGCCAGAAACTTATGCACGCCACTGCACATACGTTATTCATATAATGTTTTATTTAGTAATTAGTGTACACGCTTTTATTTTATTTAACGTCGCTGTATCATTACGATGCTAATTAGTGAAGAATGTTTTTTATGTGTTTGTGAACAAAGTACATATCGTCGGGTGGCTACCGAGAGCGGGATTCAAACTCAAGTCCTTGAGATTACAGATCCATCGCTCTACGAAGTGAGCCACTGATGACTTTAAGTATATACACATTAATTTCATTTTCAAATATTTTATAAAATGTGTTGAGTTTTTATACAATAAATAATCATGTAAATATAAATATATGTATAAATATTCGTATACGAAATAAATATATAAAAAATGAATGTAAACAAGTATATAAAATAAAATATAAAATGAAAAATTTGAAATGTTATTAGAGTAGAAAAATTACGTTCTTATCTATAATTTAGAAGCAATAGAGAAAAATTATATGTGAAAGATTGTATTTATCAAACCATAAACAACTAAATCATATAAACAAATAAATAGTTTGATCAGTACAATCTTTTACATATAATTTTCCTTTATTGCTTCTAAATTATAGATTTAAACGTAATTTTTTTATTGTATATTTTATTTTTATTTTATATACTTATTTATATTATGTATTTAGTTATATTCATTTTATATATTTATTTCGTATACGAATATTCATACATATACTTATGTTACATTATTATTTATAGCATAAAAATTCAACATATTTTATAAAATAATCATGAGTCAAATGAAAGTGTATATACTAGAAGACATTAGTGGCTCACTTGGTAAATGATAGATTTGTAATCTCGAGGATTCGAGTTCGAATCCCGCTCTTGGCGGCAGGTTGACACAAGTACCATTGTACATTGTTCACAAACGCATTAAAAAATATTCGTCACTAATTAGCATCGCTATAATATAGCGACGTTAAATAAAATAAAACTGTGTATACTAATCACTTAATAAAACATTATACGAATAATAACGCATGAAAGATTTAGCTTTGCGTATATATAACGGATAATAATAAATCAAAGGTAGACAATTAATTGTTATTTAAATATTTTAAATAAAATATATGATTATATAATGATTAAATACCAATACATCAATTGGTATATAAAAAAATCAATAAATAAACTACATAAAAAAGATTTTTTGATATGTAAAAATTGATCATATTTTATATGCTAAAAATATTAAGTAAATATGTGGTAATATCTAATAGTCCAGTCAAATTAGTTCATTTTCATCGATTTTTTTTTAAAACGTGCTACAGGTCTGTTTTTTGCAGAAATATATTGTAGATAATATGTATAATAAGAATATCGATGTGCGCCATCTCAAAAAGTTGTGAAAAAATTTTTATAAACAAATTCAGATAGAAAAATCGACTTTTTTTTCTTTTTTTCTTTGTAACTGCGCTGCTTTTGACTTTGGAGGAAAATTTTTTTAACAAAAGTTGTTCAGAATTAAATTTTCTTTAAGATTATGGGTGTGCGATTTCCTAAAATTTTCAAATTTTCCGAGAAAATGTGTAATTTTTTAAATTAAAGTTAAAGACAGATATTTTATTCTAAATTTGATGAAACTTCGGGAAAAGAAAGATTTTCTATTGCCTTTAATACTCCTCTAAGCCGATCTGTTTCAGCCCGTAATAAGAGCAACAATTAATTTGTTAATTAAAAAAAAGTCAAAAATTCAAATTGATGCCAAGTCAACAATAATTATTGCAAATATGTCAAACTTCTTGAGTATGTAATGGTAGGTACCTTTATCATAACCGATTATAAAAATTTGAATTTTTTATATTTTGCACTATTTTTTAGTGTTTTCAAGATTTTACAATTTTAATTCTAATAAATAAATTCATATATTTCAGCCAATTTCTGATATTTATTAATTTTATAAAATGAAAAAGAAAGGTCTTTTCAAGACCTTTAATTTCAATTTCTTAACGGGATGTCGGAGCTGCAGCAATCGAGTTTTTCTTTTTTTATTTTATCATTATCTTTTTAAACTCATAAATTAAATAAATATAATGACTTGTCCGCGCTAAAGCTATATTAATACAATAATTTTTGTTAAAATGAAAAATCATTTAAACTTGTTATTTTTTTATGAGCTTGGATTGGAAATTAGATATCAAACTCGACAAACCTAACCTTAAAATACGATACATTGAAAGTTTTTATAATAACTTTGTATGTGTAATATTTTGGTGGACTTCTTGAGTTGTCCGCACTAGAGTTTAATCTTACAAATTTTTTCTTTGTAGCAAAAAAACTCGATTAAACGCATCGTTTATTTATAAGTTAGGATTGGAAATATTATTAGAAGGTGGGCAGCTTCGTCATGCTCTTAAAAGTTTTCTATCGTAAAAATGAAAAGAGTAACATGGCTTTTACTTTGACTAACAATTGCGCCATTGCTTTTAAACATTTTGACTCGTTTCAAAGTTTAATAGCCAGTTTATGATATAAATTATTTATTGGTGAAACGGCATTAATGTATAAAAAGTGGTTCTTATATACAGGGTGTTGAAAAAGTAACGGAACGGTCCTGTATTTTTTTAGGAAAGATATTTTTGGCTAAGGTCAAGGTCATTCATTCAGTAACTTTCAACGAGGAATCCGATGGTGAACTTTATTTTAACCTTGAGAATGACCTTCAAGGTCATTTCAAGGTTAATTTTTTTTTAAATGCGAACCCCCTATTTTGATACCGGCAATCGAAAGAGTGGAAAATTTCACGTTTAAATATGTACTCAAGTCACATGACCTAAACGACCTTGAACCTGATTTGAAGGACATCTGAAACTCATGACCGTCTGACCTCTGGAAAGGTCTGTATCGTACTGGACAAGACCATTCCTTTAGTAACATTCAACGAGGAATCCGATGGTGAACTTTATTTCGACCTTGAGGATGACCTCTAAGGTCTTTTCAATGTCATCTAAACTTAACTTTGGGCTAATTTGAGGTGAGACTTTTTTATACCGGTCAAGATAATGCTTTTTTCCAGTAAATTTGTAATGTAATAAATGGCTCAAAGAATACGAGTAAGACTCTTTTTCACGCTACACAGTTATTGCATATTAACTCTGCACTCATGCCAAGTTAGCGACGTCAACAATTTCCTTGATCTTTTTAGTATTGATCCATTGTTTTTAAGTCATATTTTACAATTGAACTCCTAATTTTGATATTTACCTTCCTCAGAAAGTAACATAAATTTAAAGCAAAAATTGATTATTAATGCTCGTTGTAGAAAGTTGATAAAAAATTAACACCAACCACTTGGATTACGAGCTAGTTGTTCTTTATTTATCTTTCAAAAATAAGTCATAACGACGTTTCGGACGACTTCCACTGTGTCCTTTTTCAAGTTCTATAATACAGAGGTACAACAAATGTTATTTAGACGTAGATACATTAGTTAAAGATTACAAAAATTTGAAAAATTACACAATATTAAATTTACCTAAATGCCCTAAAGAAGGTAAGTCACATTTTTTTACATAAATCTAAAAATAATAACAGTAAATAAATGGCAACGCGTGTTGTATATATATGTATATAATTCTGTTTACATGTGAGAGCACACATGATTATAATGTATTGATATCTCCCTACCTTTACAATGTATCTATACTACGAAGCGCTATAATAGTTATACACCTATGTAAATATGTATATGTTTTAGAAAAATTATATATAAGTTCATGCCTTTTCAATATTGTGTGTTTTTGATTTTCTGACTGTACGACGCGTAAGTTTCTCATATTATTGACTTCTATTTTTATCTTTTGAGGTGTTTTAAGTTGTGTTCTTTCTAATTTATATATTTTTGTATTATAGACTACATGTTGCTGTACAAAAAATAAGAATATAATTCTTTATGTAAAAAAATGTGACTTACCTTCTTTAGGGCATTTAGGTAAATTTAATATTGTGTAATTTTTCAAATTTTTGTAATCTTTAACTAATGTATCTACGTCTAAATAACATTTGTTGTACCTCTGTATTATAGAACTTGAAAAAGGACACAGTGGAAGTCGTCCGAAACGTCGTTATGACTTATTTTTGAAAGATAAATAAAGAACAACTAGCTCGTAATCCAAGTGGTTGGTGTTAATTTTTTATAAATTTAAAGCGTTAAATGTTAAATTTTTGTTAATTTTAAATTTTTTCTTCATTTTCTAAGTATTATACAAAAAATTTAAATAATTTAATAGACTTTGCATTTGTAGTATCTCTCTTTCAAATAAATAGAGTTTAATTTTGATTTTTTAATTTTTCGAAGAGTCTTCCCGCAATTTGTTTAGTTTTTTGTTCTCATTTTACTCAAAAGCCATGGCCTATGTTCGACTTTCTGAGCGGGAAAGAATATCTCTATTAATGATGCGTAGTTGGGTAGATCGCCAGCAAAGTTTAGAGGATATTATTTAATCATACTTTCCGTAACAGAGATGGTGTAAGCCAAATATCTAAATCTACAGTACAAAGAACTGCACGGTGTTTTGATGAGCATGGGACTTTTAATGATCTCGAGAGATCTGGCCGTCAAAAGTCTGCAACTACTGAAGAAAAACAATTTGAGATCGCTCAAGTTTTCGTTGAAAATCAGCATCATACTCTACGTAAAGCATCAAAATAATATGACATTTCTCATGAATGAGTGCAAAAAATATTAAAAAATATGAATTTCCATCCCTATAAAGTACATTTGGTACAAGAGCTTAGTGATGATGATCCAGACCGCCGAGTTGAATTTCGTGAAACAATGATGACTAAAATCGACGAAAATCCAAATTTTTTGTATAATACAGTTTTTTCTGATGAAGCTACTTTCCAGTTAAATGGTGAAGTAAACAGACGTAATTGTAGATATTGGTCCGATGCGAATCCTTTTTGGATGCTGGAAAGTCATACACAATACCCGCAAAAGGTTAATGTTTGGGCTAGTATCTTGAATGATACATTGATAGGTCCTTTTTTATCGAAGGCAATCTCACCACCGATAAATATGAAGAGCTTCTCAGAAATCAAATTATACCAGGAATAAGAGAAGTAGCAGGTGATAATTTTGACGAAATATGGTTTCAATAGGATGGAGCTGCGCCTCACTTTGATAGGAATGTTCGAGCATACTTAAATGATCAGTTCACTGGTAGATGGATTGGAAGAAGAGGTGCAATTGAGTGGCCTGCTAGATCACTTGATCTGACACCCCTTGATTACTTTCTTTGTAGTTATTTAAAAAGTAAAGTATACGCACCTCAACCACAAACTTTAGACGAACTGCGGAACAAGATTTTACAAGAAGCTGTTTTAATAGATACAGAAATGATCCGCAGAGCTGTTACTGCTTTTTATGAACGCATAGCTCCTTGCCAAGAAGTTCAAGGCTCGCAGTTTGAACAAATAAAATAAATAGCAGCAAAATGTGAGAGGCAAGGGGACTCACGCTAAACCAGCATCCTATCGTGAGAGGCAAGGGGACTCACGCTAAACCAGCACCCCAAAGGGTGCAGAATTTACTACGTCCTCGCCGTTGCTCCTGGGTAGTGCCAAAAGTAAAACCATACCTTTGATCTTATCTCATACCTTAACCCTTTGAGGGGCACATTTTTCTGTAAAAAACGGATTTTTTTGAGATTAATTGTTTATAACAAATACTTCAATTAATGAATATTTGCAATTTCTCTATAAAATCTAATAAATCAGGTATTCAAGAGTTCAAAAAGTCTTATAGATGTCTTAAAAAGGCATATACGTTTTAGAAATACGGAAAAATCCAAAACCAAATAGGTGGGACAAATACGTACCACTGCCCCTCAAAGGGTTAATGGCCGTCTGACCCTAAGATCAGATGGCCATTAAGTTCAGATTATCTTCAAATGAGGTTCAAGGTCGTTCAGTGTTCATGTGACCTAAGTACATAATTGAATGTAAAATTTTTTGCTCTTTCGATTGCCGGTATCAAAATAGAGGGTTCGCGTTTGAAAAAAAAAGTTGACCTTGAAATGACCTTGAAGGTCATTCTCAAGGTCAAAATAAAGTTCACCGTTGGATTCCTCGTTGAAAGTTACTGAAGGAATGGCCTTGTCCAGTACGATACAGACCTTTCCAGAGGTCAGACGGTCATGAGTTTCAGATATCCTTCAAATCAGGTTTAAGGTCGTTTAGGTCATGTGACCTGAGTACATATTTAAACGTGAAATTTTCCACTCTTTCGATTGCCGGTATCAAAATAGGGGGTTCGCCTTTGAAAAAAAAAGTTGACCTTGAAATGACCTTGAAGGTCATTCTCAAGGTCAAAATAAAGTTCACCATCGGATTGATCGTTGAAAGTCACTAAAGAAATAACCTTGACCTTTGCCAAAAATATCTTGCCTAAAAAAATACAGAACCGTTCCGTTACTTTTTCGACACCCTGTATATCATCGTTTGTAAATTTTTTTACGAATTACATTAAGTGCGAACATCAGGTAACAGAGTATATAAAAGGACAGCACGCATGCGCACAGTGATATCTTTTTCTTCACGCAAGCACAGAAAACAATTTTCAAAAGTTAAAATTGATATTGCATATGAAAATGAACAATATCTCTGGTAATTATGGTCAAATTTACATGTTTCTTTTTTTAATCTAGTGTAGCGCATAAAAATAATACTAATTTTGATATCAGTTTTTGGGAAATTCTGTTTACATTTGTTATAAATAATGATGATTGTAAATAAAAATTTTTTTCGAATTATTTGCAAAATTATAAGTTTTGGTCAAGAAACTGGAAAAATATTTAAAGAATCGCACAATTGTAAATTGTGCACTTTAGTCCAAATTAATTTACTAAAGCAATGATGAATATATAAAATAATTTAATAAGATTCAGTTAAGCAGTGACAAACGAAGCGATATGTTTTCGCTGTAATGGTCGAAAAGGTTCTGGCGTTTTACAAATTATTTCTTAAATAGTTTCTATGGGATTTTTAGTTATGCCAAGGAAAAGGTTTTTTATTGTACAGAGAAAGTTTTATAGTGAGAATAAGGATTAACGGAAAATTCCGAATGGTCAACATATGGTGTTGTTTTTAATTTTCATCGGTCGCTCTGTACGTCATAAATACATTTATTTTTATTGCTAGTACAGAAAGAAGAATGCCTCTTTGCAGAGATTTGTGCAATGGTTTATTTATTTATATTTGCTACATATTAAATCTTTAACATCTTTCACACATATTTCTAAATATAAGAAAATACTAAGAAAAATATTTTAACTATAACGTTGAATACATTTAAAAATATTATCACTTAAATTAATACTAAGATACATTATGACTTATTTTACATTCTTATTTATGAATTACAAATTATGAAAATATATGCTTGTACATAATTCTCCCCCCGTTGTGAGTAACGATCAACAGTTCATTCATTCAATCATTTTTGATTGTCTATAGGAAGAACTGCTAGTTTCGTTGTGGGTCTTTTTTTGAGTTCATTGATAGATGTTTCTTATAATCGTTTTCAGGTATGCTTTCAATGAATCACCAATAAGAAAATGCTCGGGAGTAAGAGCAGAAAGGTCATTTATGTCTTCTTCTTTTTCTTTATCCTTTATTGGCCTTTGGACTTTTCGTCATAGGCCATCATCAATTTTTTTTGTTCCGAGGAACTCTCTATTTTGTATTTTTTTTTTGCGTTCTTCGGGTTCTCTTCCCCACGGAAAACTAAGAAAATTGTTTTTTCCAATTTTCCCAGGGAGTCAAACTCCGATCCGCTAGGACGCAAGCCAGCTGCCTTATGCAACTGAGTTACTTTTCGCCCTTTAACGATGGAGCTCGAAAGTGTGTTCATAAGAACAAAGCACATGTAGCAGAGGTGCTTGCTTGAAAAACAGCCGCGAGCGGGATTCGATCCACGGTCCCCCGAGAATACGAATCCAATGCTCTTACCGACTGTGCCACAGCCCGGCTCTAGGTCATTTATGTCTGATGATATTTGTGTTAAGAGTCGGGAATTTAATATTGGCTCTACTTCAATAGAAATGTTGTGAATTCTGCTAAACATCGTTTTTTCTCTAGTAGTTCAACTTCTTAATGAAAAGTTAAAATTTGACCCAATTTAATTAGTTTCTTTTCGGCTCGTGTTAACTCGTCAAGCGTAAAATTTTTCGATTTTTTATATCCTTTGATGATTCTAAGGCATATTGCGATGACGCGAATTGATTTTGTACATGAAGAAAGTTTTTTAACAATTTAATAAGATGTTTTAAATCATGATCTATTTCTGTCATTGAAAATTTAGGCAACAGTGATTTATACCCTTGTAGCTAAGCAGGCCTGTGTAACCAGGATATATTTTTCATAAATTCGTGTGGTAATTGCTCTCGAGATAAGGTGTCTGTTGGATTTATCATGCGATCGTGTATAATATCAATTTTTTAAAATCCGTTTTTGACTGTACATTGTACTGAGGCGATATTTGAATTTGATCAAAAATAAGTTCGATTAATTGTAATATTTAAAGATTTTATTGTTTGTTGATATACAGGTGGGTGTCCCATTTTAAAGAAACCACGGAGATATTTTCAAGATTTGGGGTTGTACAAAAAAATTGTTCAGGCGAAAGTTATTTAAGACAATGGGGGCTATCTTTCTATGAAATCAGTTTTGACTTTGAGATTTATTTTCGAGGTCATTTGAAGGTCAAAAAAATTTTTTGAATTGGAACCCCCATTTTTGATCCTGGATTCGGAAAGAGCAAGAAATTCTACGTTCAGGTAATGTGTGGGGTGCGGTTGACCCCTCCAAGGTCATGTAGGGGACAAATTTATTATTTTCTTTATCTATGCACACGAATGATCGGGCAAGGGTGAGGTTAATCATAATAATAATAACAATAACCCAAATAACCAAAACCCAATAACCCAATAACCATAATAAATAAAAAAGGTCAACTGTTTTCTTCAAAACACCTAATTTTTTTATTTCGGATTCGGAAAGAAAGTTCAACAAAATTGTCTTGAGTTGTAGGTTATAGTAGGGGTCAAACAACAGTAAAATTGAGCTTGAACTCTATTTTGATTTTCAAAGCCAAATTTATGTATTCGAAGCCTTCATGAAAATAATTGTTTTCCATCTTGTGAAAAACCAATTATTTTTATTCTTTTTTCTGGTGTGATTCCGGACAAGCCTACAAAGTTTCATCTAAATCGTTAAATAACACTTCTTTAGTATTATTTATGACAGAGGTGACTCGTGAACAGCCCTTCTCAGGATAGTTCACGTGGAAATTTCTTAGTGTCTAGCGACTCAAAAGGACCAAATATGCCGGATTATTCGAGAAACGAAATTGTTGACATTCTGTTGTCTCTCGGGGCATGTCAAGACCGATATCGTGCTGCAGCAAGGTATTACCGCCAAAATTACCCAGGGAGGCTTCACTACCCGGACCACGTGAGAATCCGAATCATTGAGCGAAGAGAGAGACGTCGAAAACGAATACGCAGAAATCGTCGTCGCGTTATTATACAGAACAACGATGATCCACGAATTCTCGTCGTTTTGGCAATGGTTGATTTGGATCATCATATCTCTTTGCGTGACATTGAGAGACGTACTGGAATCTCAAGATCAACAGCCGGTCAAATTTTGCGGATTCACAGATTTCATCCGTCTCACATAACTTTGACTCAAGCTTTGATGCCAGATGATCTCTGCTGCAGACTCGAATTCTGCAATTGGGCACAAGCAAGTATCCGTGAAGATCCTGAATTTTTTAGATATGGAATGTTTTCGGACGAAGCTTCATTTCATGGTGATGGGCAACTCAATCGCCATAATAGTCATTATTGGTTTATCCAAAACCCTCATTGGGTACGTCATGTTGATAATCAGCATAGATGAAGCCTCGTAGTTTGGTGCGGTATAATAAATGGTTATCTTATAGGACCTTATTTTTTCAATGGGAATGTCAACGGTGCAGCATATCTCTGTTTCCTGCAGAATGAGTTACCAGAATTATTGGAGAATGTGGACTTGGAAACAAGACGTCGATTATGGCTACAACAAGATGGTGCACCATGTCATCGCTCACTAATGGTTCGTCACTTTTTGAACCAACGATACCGAAGACGATGGATGGGCATTGGTAGTAGCATTACTGAGTGGTGTCCAAGATCACCGGATCTGACAAGCCAGATTTCTTTTTATGGGGCTACTTGAAAAATGTTGCTTATGCACAGCAACCAACAACACGGCAAGATATAATGCAACGCATCACACAAGCTTGTAGAGTAATTCCGAGTCATGTTTTGTTGTTCACAGTTGAAAACTTTGAACGTGGAATTCAACATTACATAAATTCAAACAAGGCTATTTTTGAACTTCTTATGAGATAAATGTTTGCATTCCCACCTTGCCTTAATTAGCTGGGTAATCAACACCTTGCCTTCATTGGCTGGGTAGCCATCGTCTTGCCTTGATCGGCTGGGCGTTCCCACCTTGCCTTAATTGGCTGGGTAAATAATACCTTGCCTTCATTGGCTGAGTAGCTATCGTCTTGCTTTAATTGGCTGGGCGTTGCCACCTTGCCTTAATTAGCTGGGTAATCAATACCTTGCCTTCATTAGATGGGTAGCCATCGTCTTTTCTTGATCGGCTGGGCGTTTCCACCTGTCCTTAATTGGCTGGGTAATCAATTCCTTAGCTTCATTGGCTGGGTAGCCATCGTCTTGCCTTGATCGACTGGGCGTTCCCACTTTGCCTTAATTGGCTGGGTAATCAATACCTTGCCTCCCTTTTTGCCTAGATTGGTTAGATTGATTCACATATCTAATTGTGGTATGAACACACGTAATGAGAAAATGTTCAGATAAACGGACTTTTATTTATTTAGGTTATTGGGTTTCGGTTATTTGGGTTATCGGGTTATCGGGATTTTGGGTTATTAGGTTATTGTTATTATTATTATTATTATGAACCTCACCCTTGCCCGATCATTCGTGTGCATAGATGAAGAAAATAATAAATTTGACCCCTACATGACCTTGGAGGGGTCAACCGAACTCCATACATAATACCTTATCTGAACGTAGAATTTCTTCCTCTTTCTGACTCCGGGATCAAAAATGGGGGTTCTGATTCAAAAAATCACTTTGACCTTTAAATGACTGTGAAAATAAATCTCAAGGTCAAAATTGATTTCATAGAAGGATAGCCCCCACTGTCTCAAATAACTTTCGCCTGAACAATTTTTTTATACAAGAACAACTGTCGAAAATATCTCGGTGATTGCTTCAAAATGGTACACCCTGTATATATATATATATATATATATATATATATATATATATATATATATATATATATATATATATATATATGTACAAAGACACACGAAAATTTTCTGACCAATTTTTTTTATACTTCCGACTATACTAGAACATTTGACATCCCCGCGTGATCATTTTTGTTTATAATTTGAAGTGTGATTAAGTTTATGTTTCAAGGTATGATAATGACATTATTATTTATTGAAAAAAATTATGAAATAACGATATTTACTTTGTGCAAAATTTTTTTACTGTTTCTGACGTGTTAAACTAAAAAAATTATGTAAAAATTAATCTATTCAATTATCAAAATTTTTGAAGAGAATTTAATTATCACATTGTTGATTTAAAAGAAAATGTTATAAGTTGGTAGAAACTATTATTCATGTTAACTGTATAAAATGTTTGTATTTTCTACAATGTTAGATTAATACGATAATAAAGAAAATAAACTAAATCAATTAATGAAAAAGCACTTGTACAATTAGCTATACACCTCACTTAAATAAATCCTTATAAAAAAAGTCCACGTTCATTTTTCAAATGTTTCTAACTTTGCACATACCAGACGTAGGAGAAAGTTGCTGGACATTAAACATTTAGGGAATTTGCTCTTCTTTAAAATGCATCGCGGACTTTTTTGATCCAGTAATTTTCCAAATGTTATAGATGATTAATTAAAAAAAAATTAAAAGAAAAAAATTTTTTTATACGTTAAAATATTGTCCTCTTTAATAAAAAATAGCAATACACCTGACATAAATCGATAGTATTTATCGAGATCTTTCAAAATCTCTTTTAATTTTTTCAATTGATCAAGCCGTTTTGGAGCTATGACCTTAAGTTCGACTGGTTTCAATAAAAATGTTTCTGAAATTTGTAGCGGTACTGTATGCATATATATATGTATATATATATATATATATATATATATATATATATATATATATATATATATATATACATATGTATGTATATGAAACCGGTATTTTGAATGCACGATACTATGCGTTCGTCAGTACTGACTTCCGGTAGTATCCAGCGCACGTCGAGGTGTGTGTCAGTCTCACATTGTTACCCCCTCCCTTCCATTACTGTATGTATTATAGAAATTAGTCTTTTGAATGCGGCATTCAAAAGACCGGTTTTACTTACTTATATATATATTGTAACATGGCAGATTGGCCATATTACTTAAGTGTATATTTGTAGCGCATATAGACGACAGAAAGGAGCATCCAATTTCTGGCAAGATGGAAAGCACACCACGCGAGTCAAATATCTAAAAGCATAACCCAAAATCGTTAGCACACACGTGCGAATCTCTATAGCACGTATACTGTGCACTCGTATAGTTAGCAAGCAGCTTGACTCGAGTAGCTGAACTTAGGTCCGTTAAGGATCGTTTGTCTCTCTCTTGCGGAGCGCGCAGCGTACAGCACGAGAGATAAAGCTGAGCAGAGACAAGAAGGAATGCCATTGCATTATTCCTTCTGTCGCCGGCGTCCAGTAAAGAGCGTTTCGACTTGCGATATTGCGTAGTATTAATTTTGTGTGTGCGAATATCGTGAGCTTGAGTGAGCGAGAATAGATAAATTCACTATTCTCTAACAAGGAGAGTGTCAGGGTATTGGGAGGCCGATCCCACTCAAATTTTGGGAGATGATTTTAGATGTAGAAATATGAAAAAAGCCAAGGTACTAGATTCTAACGCTCAATATTTCTCTAGTTAAAGGCAAATGAAAAAAATCACTATAAAAGTTACTAGATTTTCCAACGCCTATAATTCATTAGCATTGATAGCTAGAAGCATGAACCTTTTTTTAAATGAAAGTTGATCTCAAATCCTTCCGAATTATCACTTATAGCATCCCGAAATATTATTTTTTTCTAAAGTTATAGAGGAATAAAAATTGAAACAAATTTTAGCATTTATTATTAATTAATTAAAATTAATGTTCTGAAGACAAATTTCAGGTCCAATTTTTATCCCTCTATAACTTTAGAAAAAAATAATATTTCGGGATGCTATAAGTGATAATTCGGAAGGATTTGAGATTAACTTTCATTTAAAAAAAGGTTCATGCTTCTAGCTATCAATGCTAATCAATTATAGGCGTTGGAAAATCTAGTAACTTTTATAGTGATTTTCTTTATTTCCCTGTAACTAGAGAAATATTGAGCGTTAGAGTCTAGTACCTTGGCTTTTTCCATATTTCTACACCCAAAATCATCTACCAAAATTTGAGCATGATCGGCGTCCCAATACCCTAACACTCTCCTTGTAAGTTATTTTATTGTGCTTGAAATTGTTGCGAGTGCACGATTGCTAAATAGAAATAATATAATTTCTTTCTGTCTTTTACGACGTGTGTGCCGGGCGATCGCGTGTGTGTTCTATTGCGTATATTTCCTTCGTGCTTTTCTAATTCTTTCTTTTTTGTGTGTTTATTGCTCGTGTCCCTTTTAGCTTCTTGTTTTTTATATGATCTGCTTTCCGTCGTGCCAATAGTTATTTAATTAGTACAAGCAGCGTCGCGTACGCTATACGCGGCTGGCGTCCATTTTGAGCAAGCGTACGATTACTGTACAAATTTCTGAAATAAAGCTTTTCTTTTTTGTTACTTAATTAATTACAGCTTATATATTTTAATAAATCAGTGCAACCTCCTGATCACCAAGGTTGTCACAACTGGCGCCCAACATGGGGCCGACAAAAATTTTGGTGAAAATTTTTGTTTAGAATCACGGGATTGAAAATTAAAGAAAAACTGTGCTTAAAATTAAAAAGAGAAAAACTGTGCATAAAATTGGAGAAAAACTGTGCTTAAAATAAAAGAAAAAGAAACTGTGCTGTGAAAAAAAAACTGTGCTATAAATGAAAGACAATTGGCTATGCCATTGGAAAGAACACTTTTTATTCATGCGTTTCCGCTTCGCCACGCGGTCGCCATTACGAACGACGCACACACAACGGGGCTGAAAGGAGGCGCTCTGGCGGCCATTTTTGTTCTTGGTGTCGCTTGGTATGAGGTAACCGTGACATTTTATTTTGCAGCAACATTTCTTTTAAAGAGCGTGCAGTAAGCAAAGAAATAAAATATTTTGTTTTCCATTTTTTTTGTGCTAAACGTTTGCTTGCACATTTTTTTTATATAGTTTGTGACGTGGAAAATACCACGCAACAACAAAAAAATTTTCGAAATAAAATTTTTCTCCCGTCGGCACAAACCACCAACCACCCATGGGCCCGAACGCATATGAGATTTTTTTTTAATTTTATTAATTCCCTTAAATTCTTTTTGTTACGAGATCACAAGACGAAGATTTGATTTTAACTGACGCGCGCGGCGGCCATTACACACACATCGATAGCTAATGTATGTGAACATCGGTGCTGCTGTAGCAGCCAGTTGAGCGACTAAGTATACACCAATACTTAGCAACGACCGCGCGTGCGCTAGGAGTCAAGGATTCAAGAAGATGAGGTACAAGAGAGAAGAATAAGAAATAGATAAGGAGGAAGAGAGATGGGGAGATCCGCAAGCTGGCAGAACGAATTGAAAGTGCTGGCGCGTCGATCTCTCGCGCATTAAGCGACGAGAAAGAGAGAGAGAGAGTATGAGCACCGTACTTTCTCTATATATGTATGCTCTCTATATATGTATAGAAGGAAGCAGCATATAGGCGCCTGTCAAAGCGGATTCGAACGCAGGGCCCTCTTTATTACAGGAAGTAAGAAGGAGTTAATGAGAATTATTAAAATATACAGGAAAAATAGTAATTGGTAGAGAAAGAATTAGAAAAGGATAGAAGAAAGAAGAGAACTAGAGGAGAAGAAGGAAGTAGCTTTTAAGAAGAGGAGATTCACTGCTGGTCTTTGCGCTGAGTCGCACGCATTTTTGATTGTCGTCCTCGTGTCGCACCGAAGCCTTTCTCCTTTTGTAATTCGCCGCAACTTTCAAGAGTCACTCTTTTTCTTCGCTGTGCATATTTAGGCAGGAGAAAACTTATTGGACCTGAGAGGATCTGCAGCTGAGCCACAGAGGTAGAGAAATAGGAAAGTCCTGGCTCTGGAGACGAGTTTGAAGCAACAATCAACGTCGCTGGTAGCGACCACCAAGACCCGAAAGAAGCTAGCGATCGAGCGGCCATTATCGCCAGCCAGCCATATTCGACTAACCATTTTAAGTACCATCGTCGACTGTATCGACCTAGACGGAACTTTAAGTACATCACTGGTGAGTGGGCTGCGCCCGATAAGAATTTACATTTCTTTTTGTAAATCAACGGCTCTCGCCGGTTGATTTTCGAGTCAGTGAAGTGGTTTTTCTTTTATTTGTGCGCGAGATTTGATTATATAATTGAAGTGATTAACGCAAAAGCGTGATAGAAATTGAAAAGTTTGTAAAGTTTGATTGAACGCGACCGAAAATAACTGAATAAAATTTGATTAAAATTTGTTAAGCGAAGTGAATTAAGAATAAAATTTTCAACTGTTATATTTGATTTAAATTAGACCGTGAGTGCCGGAAGTGTGGCCACGTGGCCACGTATTACCAAAAGAGAATCTTGACCGGTTGAGCGTATTTATTCACCGGTTGAGGGAATAAAAATTAAAATATAAATTTATACATATCTATGATTTATTTATTTTTCTTTATTAGTTCCCGCGTATTGAGTAATAAAAATAATTCATTTGGTAAGACGTGGACGCGTATTGAGCGCTGTGAGTGAGAGAGAGAGAGAGAGAGAGAGCGAAGTGAGCCTAAACGGCGAAACAATTTCCGTAATTAAATTCTAAGATAGTAATTTCATTTTCTCGAATAAATTAAAATGAACATTTTTTCTTGTTTATTAAGAGACGAGTAAATAAAGACATTAAGGACACTTAAAAATTTTTTTTATAGACTGAAAGTAAATTTATAAATTTTTTTTTGTGTGTAAGCTAAATTTTTCTTTGTGTGTGGGATATGAGACAGCGCGAATAGGTAAGGTTTATTAGGCTAAGTAAGGTTTATTATGATCAAATGTAAAATAAGTTTATTTCTTTAATATAAGTGGAAGTTGAAGTTAAATAAAAGTTTTTTTTGTGTGTGTTCCCCCCTCCCATTTCAGGCAAGAATTCTGCTCGAATAGAGCCATCTCCCGATCCGAGGCAGCCTGAGACTCGTGCTTACTGCTAGCTAGTTGGTGGTGTATCTGGCGCCCTTTTCACAAATAAATTCTTTTGATACACCGATTTTGTCTGTGAGAATCGGCTCACGAATAGACTTAATATATTTATAAAAAAAAAATATAAAATATTAAATTTATTGAAATTCTCGCATCGCAAATGGCACCAGCAACGTGGGGCTTGGATCGGGAAAATTCTGAGTAGAATTTTCTTGCTAGAAGTGGTTAGCAAAGTGAAAAAGGAGAGTAAAAATTTTAACTTGAAATTTACCGTACTATAACTTAAATTTGTGTGATCAGTGATTGATTAAATTTAAATTTGAATTTGATCTGGGGTTTAAGAGAAATTAAAAATTTCCGGTAACGACGGTTAATTGAATTTAAAAATTAATAAAATTTTGTCTCATAGATTGACGCAATTAAAGTGCGAATTCGTGAAAAGAGTAAAGGAAAATTAACTCCTTACCTCCTTTTTCACCGGTTGAGCGTAGAGAGTAGGAAATAAAAACCACTTCACATAACCTAAAAGATATATATAAAGCGAGAGCGTGAGTGTGATATTGTCTCCAGAAAATGCGTTACTGAGATGATTCGAATTTTACCCTACATATTTATTAAGAGTATATATAAAATGTTTCCCTAACTTAATCCCTCATCCTTTCCTATTCCAACTACGACCAATAATTTTTTTTTCATGCGAAATTTCCGATTATTAAATCATCAGTGTGTAAATTAAAAACACTGACCTTCCTAGTTGTAACCAGTGTGCCTTGACCTTAGAAAGAAAAAAATTTAACCCGACATTTGTAAAATATTTATTATGATTCCCCGTCGATATATTTATTCCTATTTTACCTCAAGAAGATAACTCCGAAGATGGCACAACAAACAGATAGCTCAAGAGTTCGATATAGGACAAACCCTTTATCTTATTATAATCCAGCCTTAGTAGAACAAGTTAAGTCTATGGAACAGTGGGAAGTAGTAAAGCTATTGGATGAGAGGGGATGTAGCACCATAGGAATGTTACCCGTTTTACGGAGTAGATTGATCAGAGCCATCACCAGAGAAAGAGAACCGTCGAAGAAAATAGCGTGGAATCCAGCAGTCGATGTCAGACAGAGCCACATTTCGGCAACAACTGCTGCCTTATTAAGAGCTCCATCGGAGGATGAAGAAATCTTAGAAGTAACTCGAAGTACTAGTCAGGTGAATAAACCGACCCAAACAAGTAGGCAAGTACCGAAGAAGACCGGCTTGAGTAGGAATGGACAGGGAGCGTCCACCTCTGCAACAACAGGATCGAGTGCACCGCCTGTAATGACGACTACGGTGCAAACTCCAGTTAGTGTGACAGTAGTGAAGACCACCACTTCCACGACACCTACTACCACCATAGCTGGTTCTTTTGGAGCTACGTCACTTGAAACGGTAACTAGTGCCAGAGCGACTATGTCAGCTACGGAAATTGCCAGGAGGTATATGACTATGTCTAGTCAAGCACCATTAGGCTACTTTCACGATGTAACCTCTCTACTGCAAGACTCCCTGGCATGGAGCGGTAGAGATCAATCGATTCCTCCATGGATCAATGAACCAATGGCTAATTGGAGACCAGAAACATATGTAGCTACACCTGCCTTTCACAATCTAGCATCAACATCTCAGAATCCTCAAAATGCCTCTCTAGAGCCAATGATACCACAAGAAGAACTTTACTCTCCAGAAGAAGAAGAACTTTACTCTCCAGAAGAAGAAGAACAGTTTGATGATGATAGAGATTTAGACGAAGCCTACGCCACTTTCCTTGACAGATTAGGCTTCGAAAGTCACAACCAGCCAGCAAACGATGATGTTAGAGAGGATCCACTAATTGAATCTGGAAACACTCACTCAGATGCCGGTAGGGACCAACATCACCAAAACCCAAGTGGTACGCATAGAGAAACCCCAAGACAGCGAAGCAGAGGAGATAGAAGAAGTAGAGAAGCAAGAGATGATAATAGAAGAGACAGAAGAAATAGCGGAGATAGAAGAGATAGAGAAGATAGACGAAATAGAAGAGACAGAAGGGATAGAGAGGGCCGAAGAAATGGAAGAAACCAACGAGAATTAGATAACAGCGATTATTCAGATAGCTCCAGCGACACCGAAGATTATAGCAGCGACGAAGATTATAGAGACAGCTCCAGGCATAACGTAGATAGGACTGACCGAGACAACGCGATAAACAAAACGCTTAAAAATTGGAAAATTTCTTTTAGCGGAGATGATCGAGAAGGACCGGAGGAATTTCTAGCCAGGCTGAACAATTGCCGTAGAAATACCGGTATCAGAGATGAAGACTTATTACCATCATTACCCTGTGTGTTTACGGAAGCAGCCAGCATCTGGTATCGAACCGCAGAACTAGAGGTACATGACTGGAAAAGCTTCAAAAGAGCCTTCAGACATCAATATGTCGGTGATGTCAAACGGATAGATCTTCTCGATGAGTTAAAGAGACGAACTCAAGCCAACGGAGAAAGTATCTCAAACTTTATCTCATGCTTCCGGTGTATAGTAGGATATTTTAAACACCCGCCGTCAGTTAAGACCCAGATCGATACAGCGTATAGGAACTTACTGCCAGAATATCGTAAGTTTATGGCAGGCAAGCGAGTAAAAACATACGAAGACCTCAGGCGTCTAGGCAGGCGGTGGGAGAAGCAAAAGGATTTAGATAACAAATATCGACCCCCACTTCCCCGTGAAGAAATGATCATTCAGGACGCAGCGTATGAAGCTCCGAAGAGAAAACCCAAGATTGGTAATGTTGAAGAAGTAGGAGAAACTAACAGTGAGAGTAAGAGTGATAGAAAAGAAACTAGTAAATCTACTCGAAAGAAACGATATCCCCGTACAAGGAAGTCCGATAAACGAAGCGAATCCACTAAAAATGAAGAAGCACGAGAAAGCACAGACTCAACTTCGCCAGAGACCCCGAATTCCGTAGAGTCGACCTCATCCCCTTGTGATGACAGCACAGGTCACTGTAATGATTTTTCTAATAACTAGATGGAATTAAGCATAAGTAGCAAAAAGTATAAATTCTCCCAGTGAAAATTAGAGATACCCAACTTGAAAAAAAAAAAAAAATTTTATAAGAGCCCATGAAGACACTCTCCTCACTCGAGTTTACCGAAAATACTCTAGAGCAGGGATTTGAGAGCCATGGAGCACCTGCGAGCAAGAAGAGAAACCCATATACTTCTCCCTTTAATCAAGACTAAAGATCCAGAGAGTAAGTCTAGACAAGGGGGGAGAAAGGCCCACCGGTAATAACCAAAACGAACCCGAACCACAAGACGATGAGGATGCAGTAGTAGGCATGAGTGACAAGAATCGGAATTCCCTGGATGTAGTACTCGGAGATCTAGTCCGACCCTAGAGCAATGGTGTTATTTATAGAACCGAGAGTAGCCCAGAAGTTTCTCGATAGATTGATACCAGCCCTAACAGTAATCCGAAGCGTCATAGGAGGATCAGTAAGATAAATCAGCATATTACCAGTAGGCTTAAAGCAGAAGGACACTTGTAAAACCCTTGCAGTTAGTTATTTCCTAAAATCGCTAAAAATTTGAAGTGAATTCAATCTTTTTTTTTCCCATCCTTTCCTACTTTTTCCTACTTTTTCCCTACCCTTTTTGCGAGACAGATTTTTTTTATAAACATTAGTTACATATAAGTAAGCGTAGTTTCTGGAAACAATAATAGTGTGTGTGTATGTGTGTGAGATGTGCGTATATTAGACATAAGAAACATTGTATTAAAACATGCTTGCGATTCGGTGGCGAGAGTCGTTGGTGTAAAGTGCCTCGCGTGTACAGTAATTTGTAAGCAGTCCACTCTGGCGAATGTCCAGCTTAGGGGGAGAGAGTTTGTGACGTGGAAAATACCACGCAACAACAAAAAAATTTTCGAAATAAAATTTTTCTCCCGTCGGCACAAACCACCAACCACCCATGGGCCCGAACGCATATGAGATTTTTTTTTAATTTTATTAATTCCCTTAAATTCTTTTTGTTACGAGATCACAAGACGAAGATTTGATTTTAACTGACGCGCGCGGCGGCCATTACACACACATCGATAGCTAATGTATGTGAACATCGGTGCTGCTGTAGCAGCCAGTTGAGCGACTAAGTATACACCAATACTTAGCAACGACCGCGCGTGCGCTAGGAGTCAAGGATTCAAGAAGATGAGGTACAAGAGAGAAGAATAAGAAATAGATAAGGAGGAAGAGAGATGGGGAGATCCGCAAGCTGGCAGAACGAATTGAAAGTGCTGGCGCGTCGATCTCTCGCGCATTAAGCGACGAGAAAGAGAGAGAGAGAGTATGAGCACCGTACTTTCTCTATATATGTATGCTCTCTATATATGTATAGAAGGAAGCAGCATATAGGCGCCTGTCAAAGCGGATTCGAACGCAGGGCCCTCTTTATTACAGGAAGTAAGAAGGAGTTAATGAGAATTATTAAAATATACAGGAAAAATAGTAATTGGTAGAGAAAGAATTAGAAAAGGATAGAAGAAAGAAGAGAACTAGAGGAGAAGAAGGAAGTAGCTTTTAAGAAGAGGAGATTCACTGCTGGTCTTTGCGCTGAGTCGCACGCATTTTTGATTGTCGTCCTCGTGTCGCACCGAAGCCTTTCTCCTTTTGTAATTCGCCGCAACTTTCAAGAGTCACTCTTTTTCTTCGCTGTGCATATTTAGGCAGGAGAAAACTTATTGGACCTGAGAGGATCTGCAGCTGAGCCACAGAGGTAGAGAAATAGGAAAGTCCTGGCTCTGGAGACGAGTTTGAAGCAACAATCAACGTCGCTGGTAGCGACCACCAAGACCCGAAAGAAGCTAGCGATCGAGCGGCCATTATCGCCAGCCAGCCATATTCGACTAACCATTTTAAGTACCATCGTCGACTGTATCGACCTAGACGGAACTTTAAGTACATCACTGGTGAGTGGGCTGCGCCCGATAAGAATTTACATTTCTTTTTGTAAATCAACGGCTCTCGCCGGTTGATTTTCGAGTCAGTGAAGTGGTTTTTCTTTTATTTGTGCGCGAGATTTGATTATATAATTGAAGTGATTAACGCAAAAGCGTGATAGAAATTGAAAAGTTTGTAAAGTTTGATTGAACGCGACCGAAAATAACTGAATAAAATTTGATTAAAATTTGTTAAGCGAAGTGAATTAAGAATAAAATTTTCAACTGTTATATTTGATTTAAATTAGACCGTGAGTGCCGGAAGTGTGTGCCACGTGGCCACGTATTACCAAAAGAGAATCTTGACCGGTTGAGCGTATTTATTCACCGGTTGAGGGAATAAAAATTAAAATATAAATTTATACATATCTATGATTTATTTATTTTTCTTTATTAGTTCCCGCGTATTGAGTAATAAAAATAATTCATTTGGTAAGACGTGGACGCGTATTGAGCGCTGTGAGTGAGAGAGAGAGAGAGAGAGAGAGCGAAGTGAGCCTAAACGGCGAAACAATTTCCGTAATTAAATTCTAAGATAGTAATTTCATTTTCTCGAATAAATTAAAATGAACATTTTTTCTTGTTTATTAAGAGACGAGTAAATAAAGACATTAAGGACACTTAAAAATTTTTTTTATAGACTGAAAGTAAATTTATAAATTTTTTTTTGTGTGTAAGCTAAATTTTTCTTTGTGTGTGGGATATGAGACAGCGCGAATAGGTAAGGTTTATTAGGCTAAGTAAGGTTTATTATGATCAAATGTAAAATAAGTTTATTTCTTTAATATAAGTGGAAGTTGAAGTTAAATAAAAGTTTTTTTTGTGTGTGTTCCCCCCTCCCATTTCAGGCAAGAATTCTGCTCGAATAGAGCCATCTCCCGATCCGAGGCAGCCTGAGACTCGTGCTTACTGCTAGCTAGTTGGTGGTGTATCTGGCGCCCTTTTCACAAATAAATTCTTTTGATACACCGATTTTGTCTGTGAGAATCGGCTCACGAATAGACTTAATATATTTATAAAAAAAAAATATAAAATATTAAATTTATTGAAATTCTCGCATCGCAACATAGAGCATTATTTTGAATTTGAGCGCGAGCCTTAAGCTAAATAACTTATTTGATAATAGCACTGCATTTGAATACACATACATATATATATATATATATTTTGATACACATATATCATTGCATTGTTGCTTGTATTTGTCTTTACTTGTGTTACCCTGAAGCTGATTTTCCTCTAGCTTCATTATTCTTTAGCACTACGCGTCTTACAACTCCATATTAAGCAAAGCTGTGTTTTTTTGGATATATAATTTAATTTAATATCTTAAGTGTGCTGAGCAATCTATATTCCTATTTGTGCTTGCGCGGAATATATCACTATAGTGTGCTACCTTAGTGCGTGTTGGTTCACAATAGCTTACGCATAATTTTCTTTTGCTTTAGCGTGCATCTGGCTTTACTAAAATTTCAATTTTTAGCTCTTGAGTATTACGGGCGTGCTATAAAAAATTAATTGATTATTAGACAATTCTATTTATTACGAATAAATTTTTTTGTTGAAGCGGTAATCCAACTTAGCTTTGTTTTCATTTATTTTTTTTAATTATAAAGCATTTAACAATTTTCTTTTCTTTTGTTGTAAGCCAGAGTTATTCTTATTCGAACTTCCTGAGATAGGATCTCACCATAGCATTAATTATTAGTAATACATTTTTCCTTGTGCGTACCCTTGTGTAGTGTAACTTTTATTGTAAATATGATAAGCAAACAGTTAAATGTAGAGCCCCTATGGATTTCTGAGCATATATGTAGGAATGAAGTTTTTAAAGCAGCGGACGAATTCGCGCAAATAGTAGACCGACTGTCCGTGGAGCAGCTCTTTAAATACAACGAGCGAGGAGTGAGCATGGCTGGAAGTATTCCAATGTTTAAAGAGTGAGTTTTACGATATGAACTTAGACGACATCTCGGCGAAAGAGCCGCCGCTTGTAAAATAATAATAGATGAGGTGACATATGATTCACGGCTAGAATTTATTAAATCCCCAACAGAGCAAAGCAAATGCAATGAATTCGCTAATCTCTCGAGTAGCTTAGAAAATCCTATTCCTCCTAGCAATAGCAAAGCAACTATCCACCCACCGACTACGTGTACCACTACTACATGACTTTCTTTTAGTACAGCGAGCGTACCTCATCCTGTGAGAGCAACTAATACCCTCCCTACTAATACTTCAACGACGTACCATGGAGGATGTGATGGCGCACCAACTCCTTATTTTTATCCATACTCGTATCTCCCTTCTTATCCTAGTCCAGGGAGTCATGTCCCGTATATTACATTACCTTCTGGATATCTGTCCGTCTTACAATCTTTAATACAACCGCCCCTTTTTTCAACCATTTCAGCAAATCCTATAAAGCCACCACCTGCACCAGAGCATACAAGTCATGCTAATAACTTCAAAGAACTGCAATGGTTGAAGCAGAAAGAAGAGACTTGCAGAGTCCAGAAAAACGTATGCCGACCCACTCCAGCTCCGGATGAATCCTCATTCCCCACTAGAGTTTGCACTGGTACAAATTCGTCTAAGTTGAGCGAGACAGGTTCGACTTCTCAGAGCGCATACAGAAGGAAAATCGTCGCCCCAAACGAAGAGCAAAGAGTAAAACTCGAAGAGCGAGCCGAGCAAATAAAGCAGAACCAAAGACGAACATACCGCCCATTAGGAAAAACTTTTGGCGGAAGCAGGTAGAGCCGGGCTTTAGGTGTAGTAGCTTAGAACACTGGCTGCAAAAATGTTCTCAGCCTATGAAGTGCTATGGCTGTGGACAAATCAACGTCCGTATCCGTGACTGCACCCAGTGTCAACAGAGCGAGCGAGCAGAGCAGAGCAAGGGTGACCGAGCAGAGCCAAGCCAGAGCGAGCGAGCAGAGCAGAGCAACAGCAAGCGAGCAGAGCAGAGCAAAAGCAAGCGAGCAGAGCACCACAAGAGCGAGCGAGCAGAGCATTCATAGAGCGATCGAGCAGAGCCCAATCAGAGCATTCACAGAGCGAACGAGCAGAGCCCAATCAGAGCATGCGAGCAGAGCCCAATCAGAGCATGCGAGCAGAACACGGCAAGAGTGAGCGAGCAGAGCAGAGCAAGAGCAAGCGAGCAGAGCCAAACCAGAGCATGCGAGCAGAGCAGAGCAAGAGCGAGCAAGTAGAGCAAAATAAAAGCAAGTGAGCAGAGCAGAGCAAGAGCGAGCGAGCAGAGCAGAGCAAGAGTGCGCGAGCAGAGCAAAATAAAAGCATGGGAGCAGAGCAGAGCAAAAGCGAGCGAGCAGAGCAAAATAAAAGCAAGCAAGCAGAGTTCAAACAGAGCGAGCGAGCAGAGCCAAACCAGAGCATGCGAGGAGAGCAGAGCAAGAGCGAGCGAGCAGAGAAAAATAAAAGCAAGCTAGCAGAGCCAAAACAGAGCGAACAAGCTGAACAGAGCAAGAGCGAGCGAGCAGAGCCAAATCAGAACATTCGAGCAGAGCAAAACAAGGGCGAGCAAGCAGAGCACAACTACGATCTCCCAAATTTTAGCTATGCGGAGTACATCTCTGCTACAGTGCGCGAAAAAGCAACCCATCGACCTGAACCCTTAATTTAGCAAAACCCCTTTGTACCATTATTAATATGTCTATATTAACCCTCCAGCATCATATCTAGTTATTCAAAATCCTTATCAACCAAACTCACGACCCACCCAGCTAATCCATTATTTAAGTAATTTTTTGTGTTTATTGAATTACCCCTTTTCTTTTGCTATTTAATTATTCCTCATACACATTGTACAAACATTCTCAGCTATTCACACTTTTCTACTGACACATGAGCAAGTGCTAAATTTTATTTTTTATGCATTACTATTACGTAATTAAGAGCAAAATCTATAAATAGGATATTTTTTTGTGTAATTAGAAAATTGCTGCAAAATATTAATTATAAAATAATCAATCTTATAAAATCATAGTATGTATCGACACATACCATCAGAGCGTCACCTTTGTGATGTATAAAACATCACAAGTATGCGTATATTTGTATTTTTTAAGTTTAAGCGAGTAGAATTTAAAGTTTAATAATTAAATTTTAAAGGATAAAATTAAGAACTGTTTTATATTATAACAGATTTGTTTACTTAAATTAAATAAAAATTAGTTTACATATGTTAAGCTTGATGAAAAAGAGAACAAGGTTAAATATTCCAAATTTAAGATTAGTTTTATTTTTCACACTACACGCTTAACTTTTAAAACTCTGGTTTTTTCTTTATTTAAGTTGTTAAGTCAGAATTTATTAATTAAGGGATTTCTTATATAAGTTTAGGGTTAACATTAGTAACTAGCACTGCACTGTTTTGTTTTTTTTGAGTGACGCGTACACTATCATTAGGTAATTATCAATTAAATTACACTACACTTTGTATTATTTATGTTGAGAAAGGTAAACACTCGTCAGGTAAAATAAAACCTTAGAACCCACTTATATTTTAAATAGGAAATCTGTAATTAGAATCTTTTCTTTTACTTGTTTAAAGGAAAATTTTAAATATAACTAAAAGAACGCGTATACTGCGATTAAGCTTTGGCTTTCTTTTAACAAGTTAAGATGTAGTTATTAGATTTAAGTTAAGTGTATTGTATAAAAGGAGGGTTGAGATAACCGAGGGGAAAAACCTGTAAGAAAAAAATAAGCATTAGAGATTGAAAAAAAGAAGGTAATTGATGAATTGATAGGATTAACGTTAGATAGGATAAAAAAAGAAATTAAAAGGAGTACCACTTACAAGAAACAAACAGAAGGAGATTAATGCAAGCCAGAGAAAGGAAATCAAGGCAACAAGAAGCAAAATAAAGAGCTCAGTGGCCTGCATCGACAAGGTACACAAACTCAAGTCAGCAACAGCCTAGATCAATTCTTGGGCGAAGAGTATAATATAGGTCGTCTAAAGAGATACACCAGGAATCACAACCATCCTCAGAGAAGCCCAGAGAGACCAAAGACCTAGAAATAACACAAGATCATGAGTATGTAACTCAAGAGTAAAAGATAGGTTAGGGCGTTGCGATAGCCTCAACCTCGCGCACACGGACGACGCACACAAAGATAGCGACCAATCTCGGAGTAGTTAGCAACACGGATGCTAACTACAACATTAAAAAGAAATGAAAATACCGTCCTCGATTGGAAATCACGAAGAGTCGAAGATGAACGGTGACGAGAAGTAAACAACGACGCGGCGTAGCAGAAACTGTCATGGCGACGGTATAAGAGCAAGAAGGATAGATGGAACAGACGACTTCAGGCTATACACACAAGAGGAACAAAGATGAATAGAGAATGCTATGTAGTGGAACACGTACTTGAAACATATAGAGAGATAGTACACTACATAAAATCTAATGAGTACGAGAAAGTATAGAGAAACTATACATAGAGATAGATATGCATATGTGTATATGTATGTATATGTATATATGTATATATATATATATATATATACTCATATATATTCATACGTATAATTAGAGATTCCCATACCGCGCCATGTATTGGTACATATATATATATATATATATATATATATATATATATATATATGTAAGATCGACCAATGAGGGACAACGATGAGTAGAAATATTCGATAATCGATGTTTCTACTACTTGAAACAAGATAGCAGCCTCGAGTATGATATAAAACATTAAGAGAGTGATAAAGATAGAAGATCCGCGACCAAGAGTCGATCAAGTTATTCGATAGCGACTCGTAACTAAAGAAATCAAATCAGAGACTAAGACGCGGCGAACAAGAAGGATAGAGAAGAGATAGTTGCTAAGTGTGACGAAGATAGACAACAGGATGAAAGAGAATATAATTTCCTTCTTCTTTAAACAGATCACTCTTGATTTAGCAGCCATCGAGTGCACTCAAGAATAGAAGAGAAAAGTATATCTTTAAATTGAATTGAAGAGAGGATTGGAGAAAAAGGAGTAACAAAAGGAGAGATTTGAGCAGCGAAGCCGTGAGGCCGTACCATCAAGGAAAGGAAAGAGAAGTCAAACTACGGTGAATACCTCCAGCGGCGACGACTCGGCGACCGATCCTCCACTGGGCCACCATTGTTTTCGACCATACGATTTCCTCCTTGTCGACCAGCTCTACGTTATTCTTCGTTGCATCATTGAGGAAAATCTTCAGCAAGCGACCGTAAGTGGAACTCTGCCAACGGGTTAGCAAGTAAGAATTAGTAAAATTATCTTTTCTGTTGGTTTTTCCCATCATTTCTTTCAATTCTCCTTAAGAGATATAATTTTGCGTTGTTAGTAATATAATAGTGTTTTATTGATTGCGACCGCGAACAAATTGAAATTAAAATCAGTGCGGGTTAGTGGAGATATAAAGAAAGATATAAAAAACCGAAAATTAAGTGAAAATCATAAGAAAAGAGAACGCCACGTGTAAAGGCGCTTTATTCGGCGACGCGACGCCATTTTGTGTTGTAAATTAAATGAGAAATTCTTAATATCTGCTTTTATTAAATTTTGATTGTGAATCTGAATATTATTAAAAAAAAAATAGTGACGCGGCGGCCATTGCGAAATTGTGCGAGCGAGATAGCTATACGTTAGCTATTAAATAAAATCTAAAGTTCTCAATTATTTGATACAGAGTAGTGCGAGCGATATTAATATTAATTCCTTAAAATTTTATTGAATTGTGAATTGTAATTTGTTAGGTTGTGCGACTGCGCGGTAAGGAAATCGAGCGACGCGTAATTTAATTTACAAATAATTATTCTTTGTACGGTGTTAACCTAAAAGGTGATTAAATCGATTGCACGTGTAGTGGAATTATAAATTCTTGATTTTCCGCACACGCGCACAGCCTAATTATAGTAGAGCAATTAGAGCAGCGTTTTTTTTTGTAATATATAATGAAATTTCTTTTAATTTAATAATATAAGAAGTTTAAGGTCAAAGTTTAAATAGAGAGTCAACTGCTTCTTTTTCCTTTTTCCTCTTTTCAGGACAAAAATTAAGTTAAAGAAAATTAATTATATTATTTATTTTTCTTAAATAATTCGAGTTATTTAATATCAATAGTATTCTCTTTTTATGAATTTAAACTTTATTTTGTCTTTTTCATATTAAATATTGTTAATTTTAACTTCCTAATTTTTCTTTTTAAAATCATAAATTATACTGAGATTTTTCTTTGGACACTCTGATCGTTATAGAACCAGCCTACAACCCGAGGTAGGCCAGTAAGTATTGACCCCCTCTGCAGTTGCTCTATCCAGCTAGCTGAGCAGGGTTCACTGGCGCTCAATTAAAAACAATTATAAATTTTGTGAACCCAGGTAAGTTCGTGGCTTCGGGGATTCACTCGGAGGTCCGGGGAATTTGCCACGTAACACCTTTCAGTGAATAAACACGTTAATTTATAATTTACATTTACTTCTAACCTCCTTTAACATTCTTTCACCTTAGGTAGATATTTTACATATTCTAAATTATTTTTTCTTTTTTTACATTTTTTACATTTTTTACTTTTTTACATTCTTTATCTCTTTACATTTTTTTTAAATACATTTATACCTTTTTATATTTAACAGAATTCACATTTTCCATTTTTAAATTTATGCCTCCTAACTGTTTCTGAGTGGACGTCTTTGCCTATAAGCTTCATCGTTTCTACTTCCATAGTGCTTAGCCCTAAATTATTGTAGTATTTTTTTCTCTCTTCACTGTATCTATCCTTTTCCTTTTCTTTTAATTTCTCCTTCATACATGCTTTTGTCAGTCTATCTTCCTCTTGCCTGCTAATCCTCTCCTTATACTTGACTGCTCTTTTTCCCCAATCAATTTTTAATTTATGCGAATCCGTTTCCTTATATATGATGTATCTCGGGGTACAAAAATCTAACCTTAAAATCCATCTCAAATAATCTGTTTGTATTCTTCCCAATTCTTTTCTTTCCTCCCATCCCCAAATTTCCGTAGCGTATGACATAACACTTCTCGTTAGGTATTCAAACAATACTTTTCTTCTCTTAAAATCCCTTTTGAGTTTATTTTCTCCCAATCCCCATGTTTTCCTTACCGCTATCTTTTCCTTCCTTTCTAATTCTGCTATATGATCTTTATAGTTACCGTCTGCATTGAAGTTAAAGCCAAGATACATGAATTTGTTTACTTCCTCTATTTCTTTATCCCCCCAGTACTATCTTTCCTTTTTGCCTTTTTTATTCTTATTAAACACCATCACTTTTGTTTTTTCTATACTCAAAACCAGCCTTCTATTTCTCAAAAACTTTTTCAGAGTGTCCAACATGTCCTTTAAAGCATCTCTGTTGTATACAAGCAGCACGATGTCGTCGGCATAAGCCAGTGACCATACTCTCCTCGACTCTACCTTAATAGCTCCTATATTTCTTTTATTTAGTTCTTTTTCCAATCACGCTATATAAATACAGAATAGCACAGGGCTCAGTAGACAACCTTGCCTTAGTCCTTTCACAGTCCAGAATTCATCTGTGAATTCCTTTCCCACCCTCACCCTCACTTTAATTTCATGGTACAGTTCCTTTATCTTTTCAATCAAGTATTTGCTAATTCCCGCCTCTTCTATAATATCCCATAAAACATCCCTGTCCACTGTGTCGAAAGCCGCCTTAAGGTCCACGAAAACTGCATATATTTTTTCCTTTCTTACTTTTGCAATTTGTACTATGTGATTCAGGATATAGATGTTATCAATCGCTGATCTTCCTTTCCTGAAGCCCGCTTGCCCTTCAGGTATTAAGCCTTTGCTTTCCACTTCTTTCACTAGCCTTTGCCTTATTATTTCCATGTACAGCTTGTATGCTGTTGAAAGCAGGGAAATACGTCTATAATTACTTACTTTTTCTGCATTCCCTTTTTTATACAAAGGTACCACTATAATTTTCCTATTATACACACTATCTTGTTCATCAGCTCTTCTCCTCCATAGATCCAGACTTCATTCTGTATTTTATCCATTCCTGCTGCTTTTTTCTTTTTTAATATTTTCCATGCCGTTTTTATTTCATAAACTGTTATCTTTTCCTCCTCTTTTTCTTCATCTCCTTTTTCTCTGACTTGCCCTGTCTTTCTTTCTTCTGACCCTTTGAGTAGATTTCTAAAATATTCCTCCCACTCCTGTTTAGAGATATTATTCTATATCTTTCTTTTCTTCCTGCTTTTTGTATCTAGATACTTCTATATGTCATTTTCATTTTTTATTTTTCTGATTTGTTCTAAAATCTCTTCCTTTGCCTCCCTTTTTTTGTTCAAACAAAGTTCTTTCCATTCTTTTCTTTCCCTCAGAAATCTTTCTTTCGATTCACGTTTTTTTTCCATGCTGTGTATGCCTTTTTCACTTTCCTTTTTTTCTTCATACAACTTCTATCCCACCATTTTTTTTCTCCTATTTTCCATTTAAACTCTTTCTTCACAACTGCCTCCTCTATAATTTTTTTTGTGACTTGTCATCTTTTTTCCACTGTATGTTCAAGCTTCTCGACTACCTCGTTTTTTTCTGTTTTGTTTTTAAATATTGCCGCGCTTTCCTCATTCCATGATACTATTGTATTTGTACTCTTTACCTTTTCTGATATATACTTATCTTCTTGTTTAACACTCTCTTCTTCTATACCTATCCAAATTCCTAACGGCGCATGGTCTGATTCGATTCGATTCTCTATAATGAATTTCTCTACCCTTGGTCTTGTTTTTTCATTTACTATTGCGTAATCGATAACAGTGCTGCCCTTTGCTCTTATGTATGTGAATTCCCCTTCCTCGTCTCCTTCAAAGTTACATTGTTAAAAATATATTATTAAAATTAAGATAAAAGTGACGGAAGCTCATTTCATAAACTTTTATTGAATGATATTTAATAATAATTTTTTAAAATTCAATATTATTTTAAGTTTTAATACATTTGTGTTTGGAAATTAATACAAAAATTGTCAGTACAATAATTAAAATTTTCAATATAATTTTCTTAAATTCAATAAACTGTGTATTAAGTTTAAAAAATTCTATTGAATATAATTTATAAATATTTTTTTTACTAAATATTTTTTTGAATTTTAATGCATTCTTTTATTAATATTAATAAAAAAATTTCAAAATCTAATTATAAATTTTACCATAAGTTTACTGAATTTAATATAATATAATTAAGATTAAGAAATTCTACTGAACGTAATATGATTAAAAAATATTATTTCATGTGGTATGATTTAATATATTTTTTTTAATTCGACTATTGTTGAGCACTCCAAAAATTAAAATATTTCCGAAGATATATAAATGAGAATTTTCTCGCCGATACAAGGCTAGACCTTCTCTTTTATACTTTGAACCTTTTATTTCTGTTTGTAGACTAAAAAAACAAGTAGCCATCTAGTGCATGATTTGTGTACTGAAAAATTTTTAATACATCGAATATTTTTAAGTTTCTAAATTAAATTTTATAATAATTTATTAAAGTCTTGATAAATTTCAGTTCCATATATCCTAATCAATATATTAGATTTAATACAAGTAACTTAAGTATTTATCAAGTTTAATAATATTTTCATCAACATCGAATATTAATAGATTTTCAATTATAATATTGAATTTTAATAAGCATATTGCTAAACTTTAGTATCCGTTATCTTACGTTTTAGTATTTTGAATCTCAAGTTTCAACTTGAGTTTATTAATTTTTATAAATTTTTAATACATCAAACATTTTTAAGATTCTATATTAAATTTTATAATAATTTATTGATGTCTTGATAAATTTCAGTTCCATATATCCTAATCAATATATTAGATTTAATACAAGTAACTTAAGTATTTATTAAGTTTAATAACATTTTCATTAACATGGAATATTAATAGATTTTCAGTTATAGTATTGAAGTTTAATAATCATATTACTAAACTTCAGTAACCGTCATTTTAATCTTAAGAATTTCTATATTAATTTTAATAATTTTTTATTAATTTCAATAATTTTTTATATTATCTCTCTATACTATTAAAAATATATCGCCGCTGTCGACGCTATCGCCGTCTGAAATACGCCGCTCATTTTTGGCGCCTAAATTTAGCTAATATTCAGCTGAAATTCAGCTAAAATTCAGCTAAAATTCAGCTAAAATCAGCTAAAAGTCAGCTAAAATTTTGATGAATTTAGCTATAATTTAGCTGAAAGTAAGCTAAAAGTCAGCAAAAAGTTACGTATAAGTTAGTTAAAAGTTAGCTAAAAGTTAGCTGAAAATCAGCTAAAAGTTGGCTAAAATTTAGATATATTTAGCTGCAATTTAGCTAAAAGCTAGCTATATCTCTCTATATTATAAACAGATTCCGCCGTCGCCGTTGCCGCTGTGTGTAAGAATTTGATTTGTCCTTGGTTAGCTAGAATTTAGCTAGAATCTAACTGAAATTTCGCTAAAAGTTAGTTAAAAATTAGCTTAAAGGTAGCTAAAAGTTAGCTTAAAGTTAACTGAAGTCAGATAAAATTAAATCAAAGTTAGCTACATTCAATCAAAAGTTAGCTACATTCAATCAAAAGTTAGCTAAATTTAATGTTAAAATTAGCTAAATTCATACAAAATTTAGTTGGTAATTAGCTGAAATTTAGCTAACAGTTATCTAGAATTTATAGTAATTTTAGGCAATTTCAGGTAAATATTGATTTGTTTTTAACTGCATTTTAGATCTATTTATATTATATTCTCTCTATATTATTGAAAGTATATCACTGCTGTTATCGCTGTTATCATTCGAAATGTGCCCCTCATTTTTAGAACTATATTACAGCGTTAAATTAAGCTAGATTTAAGCATGTAATTAGCTAGGAAATAACTAAATTAAGCTATATTTGAGCTTTAAAATAACTGAAAATTAGCTGATTTCAAGCTTGTAGTCAACTTGGTAATAGCTAATTTTAAGTTTTGTATATAACGATATATGATAACATATAAGTTTAAGATTTATAATAGATGAAAAATAGGTTACAATATATTTTTACAATTAGCTAATTATCCTGTAATCATCGTGAAGTTTAATCATATAAATAATTATCAATTTTACAATTTTATTTAAAGTATAGGGTTGAAAATATCATTTCGAAAAAGCTAAATTGAAGTTTAATAATCAAATGATAAGATTTAAATTTTGTTAAATCAAAATCAATATCTAACACTTAAATATAGTCTTTATAAATTAAATTAAATTTTTATTTAATTTTGTAAAAAAACACCGACATTACAGTTTTCCAAATTTTTTATTCTTAATCCATATGTTTCAAATATCTATTACTGCCTTCCATTTTTAGTTCATTATAAAACTGTCGAATATAAAACTATCACTATATTCAGTTCATTATAAAAGTATCAAATAAAATCTCTATAATTGAATTATTAAATCAAGTGTACTTATTCACTGTCTGCCTGTATCTACTTAGCTGAATCATAGTAAGATTATTACAATTATATTTCTACATATTTCTTTCAAAATTGCAAATTCTTGGATATTTTTTTTAAATTATAAAAGCAAGAAGGGGGTTGGCGCGCTTGCGCGCAGGGGGCATGCCCCCTAGTAGTATTGAAGTTTAATAATCATATTACTAAACTTCAGTAACCGTCATCTTAATCTTAAGAATTTCTATATTAATTTTAATAATTTTTTATTAATTAACTCTTCCGTTATCAGCCTTGACCATCCAACCTAATTCTTTTTTTTCTTTTACCCATATATACATTTCTTCTTGTTTTTTTCTTTCTTCAAATGTCAAGTTTACTCTTTCTTTTCATTACTTCTGCTTTCAATTCTTGACTTATCTTCACTACTATTACCGTTCCGCTGATCCTTGCATTCTCTATTCTCAACTTTAAATCTAAATGTTCTTCTATAAATTTTTCTACCATTTCTACTAGATCATCCCTTGTGACTTTTAAACCTTTTATTACGATGTTATTTTGTCTTTCTTTTTTCTCTTGTTCCGTTACCATCTTTCTCATTTTCCATACTTCTCTCTCAGTCAGGCTCATTGTACTTTTTGCGCTCGCAAGACTCCATGTAGAGCCCCTTGCGCCATCTGTCGCTCGGCTACGGTAGCTAAAAGTGCTTACCGACTCTGCATCTTCCTTCTCTCTCTCATCCCATTTCTGCATATTTTTCTCCAATTTTTCTAATCTTTCATTTAATTCTTTTACCGTTCCCTCCAGTTCGCATTTTAACTTTTCAATCTCTACCTTTTCTTGTCTAATTTTCCTAACTTCTTCGACAATTCTTCCCTTGAATTCTTCGAATTTACCTACCCACTCTCCCTTCCCGCCTTTTTTATTCGCGTCCTCAACAAAGCCTACTTTTCTAACTTTACTATCTAATGTTGATTGCCTTAAACCTCTATCAATTCTCCTAGTCCTATCCTTATTCACATCGCTGTCCTTTTTATTGTCTTTATTGCTCGTCGTCTTTTTTCTTTTTTGCACTCAATACTTTTTATTCCCACTTTTTATTGTTCACTTTTAGAACCTACCTAACCTAGCTTTTTAGCCCCTAACACTCGCACCACAATTTTTCACGATTCTCGCTTTTCCTCTTTATAATTTATAAACCTTTTACTCGCTAAACCTTTCCTATGACAAACTTTATTTTTTTTTCAACTTTTTTCTATTTAGAAAATGCTTTTTCCTACTTTCTATTACAAATTTTATCAGAGCTACCCGTTCACGCGTGCACTCACTCGCGCATCCACTAACCCAGACGTAATTTTTGTATATAATATATGAATAAGCCAGTCGCGTCGTTTTTACATTAAGCATCCTCATATACAGCATGTAACACTTACACTTAATTTAGCTAAAAGTTAGCAGATACAGCAGAAGAAGAAGTTTATAAATACACTTCACACCGCTGCAGATAACACCGGTTATCTTAGTTTAAGCCCTGATACTTTTCTTGTCTATATATAAATTTTCTTTTTTGTTTTAGTTTAGCTTATGCCTTTTTTGCGTTTGACGAAAGTATCCGGTTCCACCGTATACTTCCGTGTGGTGGAGGGGGGATTTTAACATGGCAGATTGGCCATATTACTTAAGTGTATATTTGTAGCGCATATAGACAACAGAAGGGAGCATCCAATTTCTGGCAAGATGGAAAGCAGACCACGCGAGTCAAATATCTAAAAGCATAACCCAGAATCGTTGGCACACACGTGCGAATCTCTATAGCACGTATACTGTGCACTCATATAGTTAGCAAGCAGCTTGACTCGAGTAGCTGAGCTTGGGTCCGTTAAGGATCGTTTGTCTCTCTATTGCGGCGTGCGCAGCGTACAGCACGAGAGATGAAGCTGAGCAGAGACAAGAAGGAATACCATTGCATTATTCCTTCTGTCGTCGGCGCCCAGTGAAGAGCGTTTCGACTTGCGATATTGCGTAGTATTAATTTTGTGTGTGCGAATATAGATAAATTCACTATTCTCTAAGTTATTTTATTGTGCTTAAAATTGTTGCGAGTGCACGATTGCTAAATAGAAATAATATGATTTCTTTCTGTCTTTTACGACGTGTGTGCCGGGCGATCGCGAGCGTGTTCTATTGCGTATATTTCCTTCATGCTTTTCTAATTTTTTATTTTTTGTGTGTTTATTGCTCGTGTCCCTTTAACCTTTTTTTTTTTATATGATCTGCTTTTCGTCGTACCAATAGTTATTTAATTAGTACAAGCGGCGTCGCGTACGCTATACGCGGCTGGCGTCCATTTTGAGCGAGCGTACGATTACTGTACAAATTTCTGAAATAAAGCTTCTCTTTTTTTGTTACTTAATTAATTACAGCTTATATATTTTAATAAATCAGTGCAACCTCCTGATCCCCAAGGTTGTCACAATATATTAACAAAAAATAAATTATAACATAAATTAATAGAATAATTTAATTTATTTATTATATAAATTTTATAAAATAATATATTATCAATAAATTAAACTATTATATTATAAAATAATCATCACTATTATTTATTTATAATTATTTTTAATTGCTACGTATGAAAAATAATTTATTTCAAAAAACTTTTCATTCAAAAAAAAGATTATATACTCATAAAAATTAATTTAAATATTATTAAAAAAATAGAAAATATGAAAAGTATAAATAAAATAAAGGAATAAAAAATATTGAAACAATAAAAAAATGAAAAAAGTGGTCCTGACCGAGAGATGAACCCGCGCACCCAAAAGGAAAGGCGCGTACGCTACACCGAAAAACTTTTGCAATCAAAAGTCACTCAAATTTGTAAATAAAATAAACATTAATATAACTGAAATAATTTTAAGGGCATTATTGAAAAATGATTGTACTCGAATTAAGATAAAATTTAACTCAGGAGAAACGAAACTGAAACCCAGTCATCTATGCGCTTAATAAATACTCAAATCTGTATGTTGACTACATTCAAGACAATTGAACGGCCTTTCTACGCCGACTTGATTGGGTTTTAGCTTAAAGTCGAACTGAAAAAGTTACAGTTGACAATTTGAATCCCTTCTCCTCCATCGGCTCACTCGTGCGTTATACCAACTCGCTGACTAAACGAATTGGTTTCCAAACATTCTGAATTCCGCCGCTGTTCTCTATACAACTTTTTAATTTATAAAAATAGATTCATTCATTTAATGTTTTCTTCTAAAATACAATAAATATTTATTAAAATGAAAAGTAACAAGAAATAATATAATATTACATAATTTTTATTTATATTTACTATAAATTACTATAAAAATTAAACTAGATATTATTTAAATTCAATATTAATAATTTTCATTTGAAAATAAATTAAATAGAATAAATTTTGGCTGAATCAAATAATTAAAAAATCAATGGATATTATTCTTAAATATTTCTTCCAAAACTCCGTATTTTTTCATAAAAAATATTAGATTTATTATACGACTGAACCAAAAATGACTATTTTGTCAAACTCTTTTACATAATTCACGAACTTTTAGAAATTTGCCCAATTTGTTTTTATTCAACAGTGAATATTTTTCACATTATATTTTTTAGTTAATTAGATAAACTATCAAACGTACTTATTGTTATTCGTTGATTTATATTATTTTTCAATATTACTATTTACTCATCCCCAGTGAAAATCAAATCTGTGAATAAGTGGGAATAACTGGAAATAATTGGAAATAACTGTTATAAACTGTTCAGTTTGAGACAGGAATAACAGTTAGCATCAGCTATTCCCAGTTTAGCATTTAACGTCCCAAAATTAACATTTGCTTTACGTATTTAAATGTATGCACAATCATAATCTTTATAGCAATATTTAAATAAATATTTGATGCATTGTTCAGTGGAACATACTCGTACGTTAATTTGTGCATTAAATTTCAATAAGTAAGAATTATAAAAAAAAACAAATTCATTATCTGCAACTTTTTTTCCATACTTTTTTTGTTCATTATTTGAATCCAGTAATTTTAAGTAAAAAAAATATCTTACTCTCAATTCGCTTTTTAAATCAATAAAGTAGTCATTAGTGCCCTAGCGAAAAAAAACTGGAAGTAACTGGGAATATCCGTCAATAACTGGAAATAACTAGGAATATATGTAAATAACTGGGAATAACTGGGAGTAACTGGAAATAACTGTTATTAGTACCTCTGATTCTTAAAATTATTTTTCAACTAACTGGAAATAACTGGGAATATTTGTGAATAACTGGGTAAAAAACTGGGAATAACTGTGCTAACTGTTATTTCTGTCTCAAACTGAACAGTTTATAACAGTTGTTTGCAGTTATTCACAGTTATTTTCAGTTATTCACGGATAGTCCCAGTTATTTCCATTTTTTCCGCTAGAGATCAATCAAATGAAATTAGTTTTTAAAATTTTAAAAGATCAAAATTTTTAAATGAAACATTTTCCTTTAAATTGATAATATATTTCATTACACTTATGGAGAAATTTCATTAGTTCAGAATAAAAAAATATTTATTTCATAAAGATATACATATTTTTAATTGAATCACAATTGTCATTTAAAAAAATTATTTCTTTATAATATCAATTATTTCAATAATGTCTACAATAATTTCAAATCTTTTAATAAATCTTATCAAAGTTCAGATTTTGGAAAATCATAGAAAATGTACAAATATTTTTTTTTACTTCCTCTAATTTCATAAGTCATGAAAGTTTTATATTTAAGAATCATAAAAATTTCTTTAAATTTTCTATTGTTCTCAAGGTTTATAAAAATTATTAACAATTTATAAAATTTATTCAAACTTCCGAAAAGTTTTTATTGAAAGAATTTATTCTTTACTTTTATCATTTTTTAATAGCTTACTTTAATTATTTTAATAATTTTAATAATTTTTCATAACTTTTATGAAGTTTTATAAAGTTTTTGTGAATGTCCAAAATCCACTCTTTAATAAAGTTTATTAAAATTTACTGCACATTTTTAAAACTTTTTAATAATTATTAATAATTAAAAAAAATTATCTAAAGAAAAAATTTCTACTATACTCTTAAACGTAACTGAATAAAAAAATAAAACAAGTTCGATGTTAAGTTTGTTGCAGTCATTTAATATACAGTCAACGACCTGAATCCCGCCGCTGAGTTCTTCTCTGTCGGCTCACTCGAGCATTACCTCCACTTGATGACTAAAGAAATTTGTTTCCAAACATTCTGAATCTCACCGCTGCTCTATGGGACTTTTTAACTTATAAAAATGGATTCAATAGTTTGTTTTCGTTTAAAATACAATAAATATTTATGAAAATAATAGGTAACGAAGAAATAATATGCTATATCATAATTCTAATTTATATTTACTCAAATAATATAAAAATTAAACTAGATATATTTAATAATAAAATGTTATTTAATTGAAAATTTACGTGATCTCTTTATGAATAAAAGATAAAATAAATCTCATATTATTTAATTTTCTTAATAATGATGAGTATTTAATTCATCAATAAATAATATATTGTTTAATTTTAAATTTATGTTACCTAAAAATAAAAAAATAAATATATCAATTCTGATTATGATAATTTTTATGTTTATAATGATCATTATGCATTATTATATATTTTTTGTTTCCAAATATTTTATAATAATCTATGAAAAGTTAAAGTGTTAATAAATATATGCTTTTTTAATTTAAAATATATAAGATTAATCATTAAAGCAAAATTGAAATATATCTTGTTTAATTTTTATATTATTTATAGTAAATATAAATGGAAATTATTTAATATTATATTATTTCTTGTTATTTTTTATTTTAATAAATATTTATTGTATTTTAGACTAAAACATTAAGGGCACAAAACACCTTTTTTCTGGTCCCAACATCAAAGAGTATGATAGGATAAGATAGGCGAAATGACACCCCTCGGGGATTTGGAATTTGGTTGCATGAATGGTCGACATATATCGAATAATGAATTTTAAGATTATCAAACACCACCCCCACACCCCTTCCCCCCACCTCCAAAAAACGTGTTTTTTCATTAATTTTAGTTTTCGACACCTTAATTATTATTACCCAGTCTGGAAAAATTTTTACATAATTTTTGCATAAATACCCATAAAAAAATGCTTACCTTGAATTTTTAACTGGGCGACCGAACCTAAAAAAGTTTCTAAAATCTTAAAATCGCTCTAAAAATTCGCCATTTGAAGGTGTAAAAAAGATATTTGGTAAAAAGTTTTGAAAAAATGATCTTAAAATGTAAGATTTTTTTCAGATATGTCGAAGTGGTGCGCCATATCTAAAAGTCGAAAAAACTACTTTTTTAACGGGTTTTTAGTGTTTTTTTGCCACTTACGCCTCACTGAAGCTAATTTTAATAGATCTGATAGCATTTTTAAATTCTACGGTAAAAAATACGTCGATAATATGTACTATACTTGTTAAAAATATTTTTATACTATTTACTAGAAATCGAAAACGAAAAAGTTGTCTGCTTTAAGCATGTCAGAAGTACTATCTTTTCTTCTATGGTGTTTGAATAGCCATTTGTAATCTTCTCATCATTGAATTATACATATTTTCTGTGTATTTTTTCCTGTAGAATACAGTGGTGCCATAAGTTTTACTTTAACTAGCTTATGGAAGGGTCCAAAGAGCAAAAGATAGTCTTTTCCGATTTTTTCAAAAGTTTTCACTGTATCCAATCTTCAAATGAACAGATAATATATTAGTTTTATATTTGAATTGATTATTTTAGATAAACAATTATTTTTGTAAAGAAAGTATTAAAAATTATATAGAACTTTTCGTTATTTTTATTCTGTAATTGTAGAAAATCAAATAAAAAAATATTAGCATCCCCCGTCTCGGCTTCGCCCGCGCAATAGTTGGGCAGAAGTCGGTAGGTATAGAAATAGAATCTCAAAAACTCATATTTATTAAATCTTACTCTTACAAAACTTCGGAATACACAACATTTTTTGTTTGTGAACCATGTGATAATAGAATGAATTGATTTTCTGATTTACCTGTTCTTGAAAGACCTACATACAACTGTCCATGAGAAAAACAATCAGTTCGTAAATCAATTCCAACATATTTGAATGTTTGGCCCTGAGCTTTATTAATTGTAATTGCAAACGAAAGTTTAATTGGGAATTGAAGTCTCTTAAATTCAAAAGGTAAATCGTTAGAAATCATAGGTATACGGGGTATTAAGTCAATTTATCCCGCTGCTGGTCCTGTAAGAATAGTAGCCTCAATGATATTATTTCGCATAACTTTGATCTGTAATCGAGTACCATTACATAATTTCGGTGGGTTTAAATTACGGAGTAATATTATCGGAACTCCGACTTTAAGTTGTAAATTATGTTTGAAATTATCACAGGATGATAAAATCAACGTTATTTGCAATTGTGTTAGTAAATGAAAAAAAAATTTTTTTCCATATTATTAATGATTAAAAAAGTTAAAAAAAAATTTATTTGTATAAAAATGGTTAAGTTTTGTAAACATCAAATTTCTTGAAAAATCTATGAGAAATTGTATTTTGAATAAAATTAACGTGATTTGAAAGCGGGTCATATCTTATATTTTTTGTTAATATATTTGAAATAAAATTTTTAGAAAAAATCGCAAATCATACATAATTATTTGTTATTTATAAATTATTTTATTAACCATGAAGGGTTAAATTCTCATGTATGAGCCAATAAATATTTGAGGAATAAAAAATTTCCTTGAATAAGATATGAAATTTTTTCTAAAGTTAAAAAAATTTTCTAATTTTTGATTCTGCCTAATGGAATTAGGAAAATATTTCATTAAATAATCCGAGGTAATATTACTATATGATTAGAGAATATGCAATAAAAAATTTATTGTGTTGAAGTTACGGAATATCATAGGTGTATAAGAATTTCTACCGTACCAGTTTAATAAAGTGAAAGACAAAATTGGTCGCCACCTATTGGGCAACCAAGAAAAGTAGCAAGGATAGAGCATATTGACCGCAGAACGCCGAAAAAAAGTAGTCCCTATATTCCCTACGCGTTAAGATTTAGGTCTATAATTATTTTATTGTAATTATTGATTAAAAAAGTAATTATTTATATAGCCTATGACACTCGTCACATTACAAAGAATTTAAATTTAAAATTCGAAAATGATCGTCTCAGTAGTTTTTGAGATAATTGAGAACATTCAAACAAACGCTGTCCTTTTATATAATAGTAAGATAAGATAAGATAAGATAAGATATATTGATTGCGCTAATTGTTTATAATTTATGCAATCAATTTTCATACACCTGCATACTGCTGACTAATTTATTTGGCTAATTTAGTTCAATCAATCATAAGAAAATACAAAATAACAGAACATTTTATGTAATTAGCTATAGAACGTCTGTAACGTCACGCAATGAGACTTGATCAAAATAAATATTATAGTGCATATGAACAGATGTAAACATAACCAAAGAATATAGACGTTTATAGAAGAGCAGACGCGTACAAAATTTTGAAGCAAGTTATCCCCCCAGCTTTTAGATTGTTAGTATATCTATATATTAGTACTGTATAGATATACAGTCTGTGTATTCGCTCTGCGCTTCTATGCATATGTCTGTATTTGTTGACATAACACTGTAACAGAATATTTAGCTACAAATTTGTTTTTATGTCCATTTTATGTTTTTAAATAGTAAATCGATCATCTAACAATGAATCGCATCGAAAATTTAAAATACAAAAAGAGGAGGAAAGCAAAATCGAGGAAGATGAAGGGAAAACATAAAAATTTAAATGACAAAAAAGAAAAAATTACAAGTGAGAAAAAACTTCAAAGTTTTATTAAAGCTGGACCAAAGATCAAAATGACGATGAAAGTTTTGAATATATGTTAGTGCACAAAAAAACAATTGAATAATTTTGTTTCTGAAGTGTTATGCGCAATGTGTAAACAAAATTCTCTTAGTATTAGAGTTTTGAAGTCGAATGGACTTGCAACAAAACTGAATATTATATTTGGTGAATGTGAAGAAACTATAAAAGAATTTCATTCATGCCCACGTGTTGATGAGAAAAGAACATTTCATGTGTACAAAAAAATTATTGAAAATGTGATCATGATAGGATTAGGTTACGCTGATTTACAACAATTTTGTATGAGTATGGGCATGAATGTTATGTCTAAAAAAACTTTTTATAAAATATTGCAAAGTGTGATAAATGACTATAACAGACTCAAGCAAGAAATGTTATCAGAATTAAGAAAGAAGGTACGTGAACATTATTTAGCTTTAGATAAAAGTCTTGATGATCCCTGGTGCCAAAAATCAGGTGGCAAATCACCTGATTTATCAGGTTATTTATCATGCCGAAACATCATGTAATGATTTTTTTGGTTTTTACACGTTTCAAACCATGCTTATTCAATTTAGAACAGTTTTTAAAAATTTTTGAAAATTTTGAACTTAGAAATTTTTTTAGATAATTTGGTCTTTGAAAAAATTTTGACTAATTTTACAAAAAAATTTTTAAGTTCAAATATGTCAAAAATTTTCAAAAATTGTTTTGAATCGACTAAGCATTGTTTGAAACGTGTAAAAACCAAAAAAATCGTTACATGATGTTTTGGCATGATAAATCACATGATAAATCAGGTGATTTTTTTCACCTGATTTTTTTCAACAGGGATGATAGCATTATTGACTATACATCTACGTATGGTGGTACTTGGCAGAAACGAGGATTCAGCTCATTACATGGTATAGGATTTGTCATTGAATTATACACCGGTTTAGTGCTAGATTATGAGATCCTGTCAAAATACTGTTACATTTGTGAAAATAAAAAAAAGACATTGCAACCTGAAAGCGAAGAATTCAAAGAGTGGTTAAAAATACATAAAAGCAGTGGTACGTATCAACAAAACTTTGATGGTTCATCTGGTGCTATGGAAGCCCATGCTGCTGAAATAATTTGGAAACGCTCTGTTGAAAATTGTAGAGCAAAATACATAAATGTCTTAGCTGATGGTGATGCTAAAACTTTTTTACATTTAAATAGTTTGAAAATTTATGGACCAGATGTGTGCTTAGTGAGAGAACAATGTCTTAATCATGTCTCAAAAAGTTTGGTGACTGCGTTGAAAAATGTAGTAAAAGAGTGCAGAATTAAAAAGATTACTCTTGGTGGTAAGAAAGCTGGGGCACTCACATCCAAGACAATATCTGATTTAGGTGGTTATTATAGGAAGGTAATAGTAAATAATATTCCTGAACTTCATTTGATGCAGAAAGCTATTTTAGCTGCTTTGGATCACTACGAGTCTACTGATAGAGCCAAAACATGATATGTGTCCCACAGATCCTAACACATGGTGCTGGTATAATAGAGCTGTTTCACAAGAACAAGAGCCACCCAGTCACACTAGTATAAGAACAAAAATAAATCATCTTGTTATCGAATACATCAGACCTGTATATGAAAAATTCAGCAATGTAGAGTTGCTTCGAAGATGTATAAGGGGTGGCACGCAGAATGCTAATGAAAGTCTTCATCACATGATTTGGTCAAAGTGCAGCAAGGATACTTTTCAATCAAAGAATAAATTAGAAATTGCTGTAATTATGGCTGTTAGAGAATTCAATATGGGTTGTGAAAATACAGTAAGATTAAAACTAATCATTTAATATTACAACTTTTGATTACACAGGCCCACAAAAAAAAACAAAAGTGTCTGTGCAATTGACCAGACCTATATATTCTTATAGAAAATATCCTTATAGAAGGTTTAGAAAATGAAGAATCACGAGATAGTTTTACAGCAGGTTTAGATTCTCTGCATGTGGACGATCATTCGACAAATCAGATTAATGTGAAAGAAACTGAACCAAGCGATAACATATCATCCGAAGATCTAAGCGAATCCGACGAAAGTGAAGAAAATCTCTCTTCAGATGATGATGAAGAATATGTACCTAAAGGTGTGGAGAAATCTGTGAAAAAATATGATCAAAAGAGTCTGAATGATTTATTTAGAAAGGCTGGTCTATCTAAAGAGCAATCTGAATTGATGGCTTCAGACTTTAAAAAGCGAAATATGTTGACAAAGGGAACTAAAGTAAGTGAATATCGTGACCGGGAGAAAACCTTTCGAAAATATTTTAAAGAAGATTCAGGGCTAGTTTACTGCATTGACGTAAAAGGACTTATTGACGAATTAAAACCAGGTATATACAAACCTGAGGATTGGCGCCTGTTCATTGATCCGTCTAAGCGGAGCCTTAAAAGCAGGCCGGATTCGCTGTCTTTGTCTATTTGAGATTTTTGTTATTTACTCAAGTATTAATCGGTGTATCTGCAAATTGAAGGTTAAGCGCAACAGATATTATTACAAATATTTATGCACGAGAAGAAAAAAATCGATCGCTTTGTTTTTGAGAAAAGTAAGTAACGCGAAAATATTATAAACATAAACTTTTACTTTGGCGTTACTTACTTTTCTCAAAAACAAAGCAGTAGATTTTTTTTTCTTGTGCATAGATGTTCATAATAGTAATATCTATTGCGCTCAACCTTTAATTTGAAGATACACCGATTAATACTTGCGTAAAAAACAAACAACTCAATTGTTACTTGGTCGGTATCAGGTTCTACTCCGGCCTACCGTTAAAGCCGTCCTTCTTCATAACACAAATAAGTACGCTCCTATATCATTAGCGCATTCAACTGTGCTTAAAGAAGAGTATTCAAACATTGAATTGGTTTTGTCAAAAATAAAATACGAAGAACATAAATGGCTAATATGTGGAGACTTAAAAATTTTATCTATGATACTAGGACAACAATCTGGATTTACAAAATATCCTTGTTATTTGTGTATGTTTGATAGTAGAGATAGGGAAAACGACTACAAAAAGAAAATTTGGCCATTTGAACCTGGAAAACAAAATATTGTAAAAGAGCCACTTGTGAATTTGTCCAAAATTTTGATACCAGCTCTTCACATGAAGCTTGGTTTAATGAAACAATTTGACAAGGCAGTAAACCAAGATGGGGAATGCTACGAATATTTGAGCCAAGTATTTCACCACAAAACAGATGGTATAAATATTATAAACTAAGCGCAGGTATTTTTGATGGACCTGAAATTCGTACTCTATTTAGAGATAAAACTTTGAAAGAACTATAAAAGATGATGAGAAAGCAGCATAATACAAAAAAAGACATAAATTACAAAACTATTATAAAAAAAATGGTACGCAACTTTGAAAAACTGGGCTGCCTTATGAACTCGAAGCTTCATTTCCTCAATTCACATATTGATCAATTTCCTGAGAACAACGGGGACTTTAGTTAAGAGAAAGGAGAAAGGTTTCACCAAGACTTGAAGGAATTTGAACGCAGATTTCAAGGACGATGGGGTATAAATATGTTGGCAGATTACTGCTGGATGATGAAGAGAGAAACATCTTCAAAAATAGGTCAAAAGCGTGTCAGCAATCCTTTACGCCGGTCATTTGACAAGGAACGTGTGCGTAAGCGTAAAACACTTTAAAACTTTATTTAAAATATTTTTTTAGAAGACAAAAATAAAAATAGATATCGCCAATATCTAGTATCCAACATCTCACTATCGAAATTGCGAAGTATTAGCGAAAATTCTACAAACTCAATTGATTAACCCATTAAAACTCTAAGGCATTTCTTAAAAGAAGCTAAAAATATTATAATGAAGTTCATGAATATCGCTATGCATAAGTTCTAAGTCTTATTTTATGATCAAGAGTCGAAAAAGGATCTAGTTTTGTGATTAATGGTTAGTGGGAAACCTCCAGAACAGTATCCAAAACATCGATTATTTGAAAAAAAATTAATTTATCACGTTTATTGTCCACTTACGCCGAAAAGGAGTTGCTTTTTGGAAAAAATGACTTAAAATTCGTGATCAGCGACCTCAAAAACCCCCAGTAAATCATTTTCAATGTTTATAAATTGGTTTACAATCGTAAAACTTACGAGTTGTTGTTGTGGTTGTTGTCGTTGTCGTTGTCGTTGTCGTTGTCATTGTCATTGTAATTGTCATTGTTATTGTTGTTGTTGTTGTTGTTGTAGTTGTTGTTGTTGTTGTAGTTGTTGTTGTTGTAGTTGTTGTTGTTGTTGTTCTTGTTGTAGTTGTAGTTGTTGTTGTTGTTGTTGTTTTTCATGTTGTAGTTGTTGTTGTTGTTGTAGTTGTTGTTGTTGTTGTTGTTGTTGTTATTGTTGTTGTAGTTGTTGTAGTAGTTGTTGTTGTTGTAGTTGTTGTTGTTGTTGTTGTTGTTGTTGTTGTTGTTGTTGTTGTTGTTGTTGTTGTTGTTGTTGTTGTTGTTGTTGTTGTTGTTTTTGTTGTAGTTGTTGTAGTTGTTGTTGTTGTTGTTGTTTTTGTTGTTGTTGTTGTTGTTGTTGTTGTTGCAGTTGTTGTTGTTGTTCTTCTTATTATTATTATTATTATAATTATAATTATTGTTATTGTTATTGTTATTGTTATTGTTATTATTATTGTTATCGTTATTGTTACTGTTATTGTTATTGTTATTGTTATTGTTATTGTTATTGTTATTCTTATTATTATTGCCATTATTATTGTTATTGTTATTATTATTATTGCTATTATTATTATCGCTATTATTATTGTTATTGTTATTATTATTATTATTATTATTATTGGGAGTCGGCTTGAGGAGGCCCCTTAAGCAAGTGTTGTCTTCCAGGTTCCGGGCATTGCCCAACCGCTCCTGGGCGTCATCGTCGCATCAATGCTCTCTGCAGCAATGCTATAACGAAGACGGCAAATAGGAAGTAATGACCCGAGGAGAAATAACCTCGCAAAAAAACCAGGGACTATCTGACCCGGATGGTAGAAAACCTGTAAGGGTCCCGCTTTGGGATACAAGATAGGGGTGGTTCCCCGAATAATAAACCACAACTTAATGGAAGATGTCGGATTCAAATACAGAATTACCCCAGGTGAGCACCCCTTCACAGGGAAATCTCACCTCCACTTCCGATCGGGTGAAAGCCCCGGTGGGTGGAGCTGGCCTCAAGGATTCTGGGGAGGTCGAATTCACGTTAACCATAGTGTCGCAGGGCTGGGAGACCAGGCTTCAGCGGCAATTACTACTACTGGAACGCTAGAGGAGACAACCTCGGATAAAAAACATGGAATGGTTACTTTGCAAGTGCCGAGGGAACGAAGCGGTAGTCAAAGCAGTATTGCTAGCGTTGGAAGTGCTAAAAGTGCTTTCAGCGATGCGTCAGGCTTTGAACAGAACGGTGTGCGGACGGATATAGATGATCTTTTGGAAATAATGAGGAACCATGATCTTTTGATAGAGGAAATGAAGAAAGAAGTTCAAGCTATGCAGGAAGCTCTGAAAAAGAATACGAATCTCAAGATTCAAAGTGCAGTGGAAAGATTACAGGTTCACCTGAAGCATGCCGTTGGCCAACAAGAACAGGTTAAGAGTAAAGCAAATTGTATCAAGGATGGAATAGATCAAATTTATGAGCAGCATACGCAGAGAAAAATAGGGCGAAGACGAATGCACGCTGAGGTTCTTAGAGACACTGTGCTTGCCTGCACTGGTTTCAAAAGGGACCGAGGCAGCGCTAGTAATAGCCCGGAGGATGTGCGGCAAAGCAAGAAAAAGAAGGAGAAAACGATGCCTGGTACTACGAAAATCCAGTCTCTTTCAGAGACTGCGACAGCTAGTCAACAGCGCCATCAGGAAGGAAAGAAAGGCACCCGGAAGATAGAAGCGGTGGTTGTGAGGATCTCACAGGGGTCTACATACGCAGACGTTCTTGGGAAGCTGCGCGAGGAAGTCAAGCCACAGGAGAGTAGTACTGAGGTCTTGAGCGTTCGACCAACGACCAAAGGAAACCTTATAATCCAGATCTCGAAAGAGTCGGATAGAAAGGCCTTCACTGACAACGTTAAGGTTGCAGTGGAGGGTATGGGAACTATAAGTACGGTGGAGCGGAAAAGAACGATTGAGATTCGCGATCTTGATCAGATGACTACGGAGGCTGAAGTACAGGAAGCACTGAGTAGAGTCCTAAGCTCCGAGCAAAGATCTCGGAAGGTTATAATCCTTGGACCAAGTAAATTTGGATCTAAGATGGCAGTAGTCGTCCTTGATGAGACTGAGGCAAGAGACCTTTTAAATAAGGAGCGAATTCAAATTGGGTTTGTTAACTGCAGGATACAGATAAGAACCATGGTAATAAGATGCCATCAATGCTTGGGCTTTGGCCACAGGAAAGACCAATGCGAGGGTCCCAACAGGTCCGCGCACTGCTATAAGTGCGGAGAGGCAGGACATACAAGGGCAACATGTCCTAATAATGCCTGCTGCTTCTTATGCCGACAGGAAGGGTGTGATGGCAAAGCTGTCAATCATGTGGCTGGTAGCGGGGTCTGCAAGGTCTTTAGGCAAGTCCTGGAGGCCGAGAAGAGGAAAAAACGAGAGACTTCCAATAAGCCTCGGAAGAAAGTTACCGCATTGGAAACTAGAGGAGGATAAGTACCAGGTACAGTAAGGAAGGCGCTGCGGCGTATTGGTGACCCCACCCCGAAGTAATGCCGAGAAGGCCTAAGTGCCGGGGTGGAATAAAGGTCACGAGGTGGATGTTACTGGCCTTTTGCCCGCGTGACGATTGCATCTTCTTGCAATCGTACCGCGGTCAGAAGGACAGGGGGTTAGACGGTCCCCTGGGACTCTGATGCCCTGGATGTGGAATGGAAAGTCCATTCCACAGTCAAGGCTGACGTGCACTCAAGAACCCGTCACACCGGTGGCAGGATCCCCTCCTGCACGGCGATAACGCATTGCGGAATCGCACGGCGGGCGTGGATCCTGTCGCTGAAGGTCTGGTTTAGGCAGATTTCCCGTTTTTTTACCACCATAAAAAAAAAAAAAAAAAAAAATTATTATTATTATTATTATTATTATTATTATTATTATTATTATTATTATTATTATTGTTATTGTTATTCGAAAGTAACAGGAAGAAGAAACTGCAATAATCCAGAAAGAAGAAAGACAGGTAACCATGGAATCCTGGCAAGAAACATGGAATCAGGAGGAAAAAGGCCGATGGACCAAGGCACTCATTAAGGAACTGGCTCCATGGGTTCAGAGAAAGCACGGGGAGGTCAACTATTACCTCACCCAGTTCCTCAATGATCACGGGTATTTCTGCTCCTATCTCAGTAAAATGGGAAAGGCTCAGGGCCCGAGCTGCATCTTTTGTTTCACTGATCGCGACGATGCGTATCATACGTTTTTCGCCTGCCATTGGTGGAACGAAGAAAGACGCCAGGTCGAGGAAATAGTCGGACAACTCATGCCAGAGACAATTATAAGCGAAATGATCTCAGCTGAAGAAAAATGGGATGCTATGACACTTTTTGTCGAAAGCGTCCTTAGACAGAAGAAAACGTATTTAGATAGGGAGATTGACCGAAGCACGAATGACACTATGGGAGCCATGCTGACGTTTCTGCGTAACCGAGAAACATTAGCCGGTCCCGTAAATTCAGGGTACAAGGGTGACGACGAGGATTCCTTTTAAATAAGAGAACCAAATCGTGCACCATATAAATGTGTGAAAATGCGTAAAAGCAAGATTTTGCTGATGTGTGACTGTCGCGGGAGGTTAGTGTGCCAGCGGGTTTGCTCCCTTCATATACGTAAATATACCGCGCGCGTACGAGAGTGAGCGTGAGTCAGACGCGATAGATAGGCTAGCCCCACGTGGGGCATAAGACCAATTCTAGTCCACGAGAAATAAGACTGATGTAGGAAGGACTGATTTTGCTCCGCTTTACAGAGCCATTTCTCTAGGTAGATGTTGCCTCCCCGATTATGCGATTGACGGAAGTATGGATGTTTTGATGGGAAACAAAGCAGACCCTCCTGGAGCGTCCCTTTGCACTCCCAAGGAATGTATGTCGCGGGAGAGAGTCACCGGACTTTACTCCAAACTTGAGTTTTTCTTTACGCGCGTGACTATGCATGCATGTGAGAATGAAACGCATTAGATTTATTTTTTATACACCTTGTAGGTTAAGGAAACGAATCTAGTCAAATACCATAGAAACCAGGAGAAAAGATCTGAAACGATCAAAGACCGGCGCCACCCTGAAGTAATGTGATAAACAGATCCCGGGGTGGGAAAACGCCCTAAGTGGTCAAGTTAGAGTATCCCTTCCTTAACAAATGACTTATCATTTGTGGGTAAGGGGAATGCGATTTTTAGAGGGTCGCTAGACGTGAACTAGTAACCCCTCACAAACCGTGGTTTTTCTTCCGACTGTATCTTTTTCCAGGCCCAAGAAACTCCCGGCAGTCTGTTTGCAGATTTTTATTGTCACACTAACTCAAATTAAAGGAAAAAAAAAAAAAAAATTGTTATTTTTATTATTATTATTATTATTATTATTATTGGGAGTCGGCTTGAGGAGGCCCCTTGAGCAAGTGTTGTCTTCCAGGTTCCGGGCATTACCCAACCGCTCCTGGGCGTCATCGTCGCATCAATGCTCTTTGCAGCAATGCTATAACGTTGACGGCAAATAGGAAGTAATGACCCGAGGAGGAATAACCTCGCAAAAAAACCAGGGACTATCTGGCCCGGATAGTAGTAACCCTGTTAGGGTCCCGCTTTGGGTTGCAGGATAGGGGTGGTTCCCTGACTAAATTCACTACTTTTATGGAAGATGTCGGATTCAAATACAGTAATACCCCAGGTGAGTACCCCTTCACAGGGAAATCTCACTTCCGCTTCCGATCGAGTGGAAGCCTCGGTGGGCGGAGCTGGCCTCATGGATTCTGGGGGAGGCCAAATTCACGTTGACCATATTGCCTCGGGGATGGGAAACCAGGCCTCAGCAACAATCATATCTACTGAAAGGCTAGAGGAGGCAACCTTGCAGGAAAAACAGGCAACATCTAATTTGCACGTACCGAGGGTACGAAGCGGTAGCCAGAGCAGTATTGCTAGCATTAGAAGCGCGAAAAGTGCTTATAGTGACGCGTCAGGTTTCGAGCAGAACGCTGTGCGGACAGA